>OZ010597.1:88060648-88195648 GCA_963932145.1 Acanthosepion lycidas
ATATAATTATTTGAATTAAATTGAATTGAATTACCAAGCTCTGTTCCATCTTCAAGCGAAATGTTTTTATTTGTTTTTTTTCCCCAAAAAATTTCGCTTGAAGATGGAACAGAGCTTGGTAATTCAATTCAATTTAATTCAAATAATTATATTGAAGTTTTCGGTTCTTGTTTTGAAACATGAGAACTCTTACGTAGCGTTGGAATCATATTTTTAAATAAACAATTATATTTAGGCTCTATTTTTGTATCGAGCCCTATTTTTTAAAAATAATAACAAAAATAACTTTGGATTATTTGCCTAACGAGTTATTTCCTATTTTCTATATATTTTTCACACACACACACACACACACACACACACACACATATATATATATATTATTCGATATTGTTTGTTTCTTTTTCCTTTCTAATCTTTTTTCTTCATTCATTCATTCTTTTTTTTCTTTAAATTTATCTTTTCTTATAACTTCTTTGTTTCCCTCTATTTTTCTTTCCTTTCTTTCTTTTGTTATGATTTCTTCTTTCTTTCTTTCTTTCTTTATTCTTTTTTCTTTCTTTCTTTATTCTTTCTTTCTCTTTTGTTCTTTTTCTTTCCTTATTCAATTATATCTTTATTTTATTTACTCTTTTGTTCTGATTTTTTCTCTCTTTCTTTCTTTCTTTCTTTCTTTCTTTCATTTACTTTTTTATTCTGACTTTTTCTTTGTTTCTTTCTTTCACTGTCTCATCTGTTCTGACGTTTTCATTCATTCTTTTTTCTTTCTTTCAATCCATCTTTCGTTTTTTTTCTTTCTTTTATTTTCTTTATCTCTCTTTTCTGGTCTCATTTTTTCCTTTATTTTATTCTTCTTTCTTTCTTTCTTTCTTTCTTTCTGACGTTTTCTTTCATTCTTTCTTTCAGTTCATCTTTCGTTTTGTCTTTCTTTCTTTTCGTTTCTTTCATCCTTCTCCCTCTTTTTATAACTTCTCTTTATCACTTTCATTCTTCTTCTCTCTCTTGCTTTATTCGTCTTCTTCTTTCTAAATCATTCTCTCTTCTTACCTTGTTATCCTCATCATTTCTTCGCTTCTTTTTTTTCTGTATTTTTTTTTCTTTTTCTTTCGTGGTCTTGTTTTTCCTTTCTTTCTTTTTGTTCCTTTCTTTTAATTCTCTCAGATTTTCTCTCTCTATCTTTTTCTAAAAAAACTCTTGCAATCTTTTCCTCTTCCTTCGTTTATTTTTCCTTTTTTTCCCTCTTTATACTTTAAGAATATTCTTTTGATCTTTCTTTCTTTTATTTTTTTTATCTCTCTTTTCTGGTCTTTTCTTTATTTATTTCAATTTTTCTTTTGTTTGTTTTACCTACATTTCTTTATCTCTTCGTCTAGATATTTCTTTTTTTTTCTTTTTTCATTCTTTCTTTCTTTCTTTTGTCTAACCTTTTCTTTTTCATTTATTTACCTCTTCATCTAGATATTTCTTTCCTTCTTTCTTTCTGTCTTTCTTTCTTTTGTTCCTTCTTTTCTTTGTTCTTTCTTTCCTTCTTTCTTTCTTTCTTTTGTTCTTTCTTTCCTTCTTTCTTTCTTTCGTTCTTTCTTTCTTTTGTTCTTTCTTTCTTTGTCTTTTTTATCCTTTCTTGTCGTCTACATTTCTTTATTACTGCATCTACATATTTTTCTTCCCTTTTTCTTTCTTTTCTCTTTCATTTTCCTTTCTTTCTTTTGTTTAAACTTTTCGTCTACATTTCTTTATCGTTGTATCTAGATGTTTCTGTCTTTCTTTCATTCTTTCTTTCTTTCTTTCTTTTGCTTAACCTTTTCTTTTTCATTTCTTTATCTCTTCATCTAGATATTTTCTCTTTCTTTCTTTTTTCTTTCTTTGCCTTTTCTTTTCTTCGCCATTTCTTTATCTCTGTATCTAGATATTTCGTTCTTTCTTTCTTTTTTCTTTCTTTCTTTCTTTTGTTATTTCCTTCTTTCTTTTGTTCTTTCTTTCTTTCTTTCTTTCTCTCTTTCTTTCTTTCTTTCTTTCTTTTGTTCTTTGTCTTTTTAGCCTTTTCTTTTCTTCACCATTTCTTTATCTCTGTACCTAGATATTTTGTTCTTTCTTTCGTTCTTTCTTTCTTTCTTTTGTTCTTTCTTTCTTTTGTTCTTTCTTTCTTTCCTTCTTTTGTTCTTTCTTTCTTTCTTTCTTTTTTTCTTTTGTTCTATCTTTCTTTTTTTAACCTTTTCTCTTACATTTCTTTATCTCTTCATCTATATATTTCTTTCTTTTGTTCTTTCTTTCCTTCTTTCTTTTTTCTTTCTTTTGTTCTTTCTTTCCTTCTTTCTTTCTTTCTTTTGTTCTTTCTTTCTTTCTTTCTTTGCCTTTTCTTTTCTTCAACATTTCTGTATCTCTGTATCTAGATATTTCTTTCTTTTTCTTTCTTTCTTTCTTTCTTTTCTTTATTTCTTTCTTTCTTTTATTTTCTTTCTTTCTTTCTTTTGTTTAACCTTTTCTTTTACATTTCTTCATCTCTTCATCTAGATATTTCTTTCTTTCATTCTTTCTTTCTTTCATTCTTTCTTTCTTTCTTTCTTTTGATCTTTCTTTCTTTCTTTTTGTTATTTCTTTGCCTTTTCTTTTCTTCAACATTTCTGTATCTCTGTATCTAGAGATTTCTTTTTCTTTCTTTCTTTCTTTCTTTCTTTCTTTCTTTCTTTCTTTCTCATCCATTCTATTACCGATGATTGCCTTGCGATTCTGGACGCACCCCCCCCCCGTCCTCAACCGCCTGCAATATCTTATGAACAATTCCGATTTTCATTATCTCTATTTGCCGTTCCCACTCATTTCCTCTTTGCAACGGTCTTCATTGCATCTTTTTTTGTTGTTGTTGTTCTTGTTGTTTTTCCTTCTTAAAAAGCGATACTGTCCCCTTCCTCGCTATCAACACGATCGCTACCACCTAACCGTTTGTCCCCGCAAACTACATCATTTTTTCCCGTTCTACCTTCGCAAAGATTTCGCGCTTGATCGTTCATTCCCGCTTCTGCTGCAGACATCGACGTCGCTTCCTCGACTGCAGCCATGTTTATCCACAGTTCGCGACACAGTCTTTTCGGTTCTAGCAAAGAAACAAATGAATCAGTTAATTTTCATAGATTTCTCTCTCACACCCCCTCTCTCTCTCTCTCTCACCCTCTCTCTCACCCTCTCTCTCTCACCCACTCTCTCCACCCTCTCTCTCTCTCTCTTTCACACACGCTATTTATCTACATGCACTCACGCATACACTAATATATATATATATATATATATACGTGACCGGGTACACATGTGTTTGTTTTCTTTTTATCACTAGCTCCTTTGTACCAATACTCTTTATTTCACTATTTTTATCTTTTATTTCAATGACATTATCTATCTATCTATCTATCTATCTATCTATCTATCTATCTATCTATCTATCTATCTACCTATCTATCTATCAAAGTCACTTTATATCTATCTATCTATCTATCTATCTATCTATCTATCTATCTCTCTCAGTCTATTCATTATCTATCTAATCTATCACAGTCATTTTATATTTCTATTTATCACAGTTAATTCTATCTATCTATCTATCTATCTATCTATCTATCTATCTATGATTTACTCACTATTCCCCCATACTTCTCTTCCTTTTAGAATGACATAGCAGTGTTCAATTCTCTAGGCCCTCTTTCCTCATGATGTGTCCAATAAATTTCAACTGTCTCTATCTGACTGCATGCAACATTTTCCTGTTTGTTCCTATTTCACTTAAGACAGTGTCATTGTTCAAATATGGCGTCAATGTTTTTTCTGAGGCTGGCATCCCGCTCTCACCCTTTCACCGTTGAAACAGTTAAATGTATCCGTCTCTTCTACTCCAATAGCTTCATGTCTCGCACCTCTCGCCTGTGGAACTCTCACCCCATTTCTTGTTTTCCTGATAGATATAATCTCCAACTATTCAAATGTAATGTCAATCGACATCTCCAGATGCCTTGATCTATCCACTATCCTTCTCTTCATCCTTTCCTCTATCACTCTTATCTTATCTCGCTCCAACTCTCTGTAACCCCTTGCGTGCTAGTGGCTAGTTGAATGCTTATATATATATATATATATATATATATATATATATATATATATATATATATATATACATATACATATATATATATATATATATATACACACACACACACACACACACACACACACACACATATATATATATATATATATATATATATATATATATATATATATATATATATATATATATGTATGTAACGTCATCCACAGCCGGAGATTCTACGAATAAGCCGTCGGCTCACGGCAGGGAAGCAGGTGGATTTTTAGCGCATTTATTTTTTGAAACACGATATATATATATATATATATATATATATATATATATATATATATATATATATATATATATTCTTCTCTCCTCATTAGAATGGCATTGGAAAAAGACTGGCCGAAGATTAATATTTGGGTAATATCCTACCCAAATATTAATCTACGCCCAAACCTTTTTCCCTATTTAACTTTTCTTAATAGAATTATTACTCTCCCAAACAACCGTACAGAACAGTATCAAGAAATTAAAAGAAAATGGTTGAATCTGTCAACACAGCAATAAAACGTGAGATTAATTGACGTAATTTTCAGTTAACAGTATGAAAATAGCGTTCTCTAAATACTTCCAGTTACTAAGGACGTTTTGTTTTGTTATTATTAGTTACTTTGTTTAAATAAATTCATTTCGTTTTTGCCTTGAAATGTCCACATTGGACGAAACGCGTCGGCAGCTGTTACAGTTTTCATTTTGTCATTTATATTTATAAATATTGTCTTTTTCGACAGGTTAACTCTGAGAAATTTTTCATATATATATATATATATATATATATATATATATATATAATAATGGACTCTCCCGTTGGTTTCGACGTATGAGAATCTGACAGCTTAGTTGATTCACTTATGAAATTTTGTGCGATAATCTTGGCATTTAAGACCCGCTAGTGATTTACAAAGGAGGCCACATATGGAGCAAGTGTGAGGATTGTGAGATGAGATCACTGTTAGATTGGCTGACCTTTTAGTTCTTGCTCTCGCTTCTCGAAAATCTACTAAAACACGTTGATCTTCATTCTACCCGCTCCAAGGCTAAGTGCTCAAGGGTGTTATGTGGTATATTGACTGCTGACAAGTTGCTTTTCAGCTTGTTTTGTATCTTAGCCATAGACATCCTACATTCCTGTAGCCCTGATCTAACTGGCTCTACATTAGGATCTTGGGTATCCTGTCATCAGACATTCTCAAAACATAACCAATCCACCGTAACTGTATTAGAAAAGTCTCGATCCCCCCAAATATTACACTTGTTAAACAGGTCTACGTTAGATGTCGTATCTTGATGGTTATCTCCATATATATATATATATATATATATATATATATATATATATATATATATATATCATTGAAGAAAAAATCAGTTTAGCTTTGTTTATTTAACAAATAACATGGAATGAAAAAGGAACCCACATAGACACATCTTGTGCGTTTGTGCAAATGCAAACGCGCATTAATGTATACGCATGCGCAGACTTAATTACGGCGCCATTTTAAATTTGAGCATTACGCTTTTTAAGCTCGAGTGAAAAAATAGTATAATGTGTCAGAATGTATTCTTTGGTTGATTCTTGTCTATTATTCTTGAAGAAATATTATGTAGGCCATTTGAGAATTGTGAAGAAGAGAAGGGCGACTTTCTGCTGATAATGTGTCTCAGTCAAAGACAAATGAGTGGCAACGATTCTTTATCAGGCAGCCATTTAAGGAATTGAAAGTTTTCTTCACTGAATATATTTGCTTCTTCTCTTTTCCCTGATGAGGCTTTTCGCCGTCAAAATACCGCTGCCGGTAGTGTCGTTATGAATATGACAGAAATTTGGCCCGCGGATTGTCGATAAAATGAATTAATTAATTCCAATGGACGTTTCTCTTATGCTTATCTGATTACATTTCCAGATAATTACTGTCTTTTTTCAAGACAAGCATTTTATCCTCTGGGACTGGGTTTCTGCTTCCTTCTTAAGTCTACTCCAACTCTATAAATCTAACGTCTACGCCGGAACTTTTTACTATTTTTCCCCTTCAGTAGTAGATAGGTACACCTATCGTCCGGTTCACACTTCTCCCGGGACTTTTGAACAGAAGGAGAAGTTTATCCCTTGTTTCCTGATCAGGAGTGGGTTTCCTGTTCCTTCTAAAGTCTACTTCGACTCTGTACTCCTAACGTCTTCGCCTAAACTCTGAAGTGTTATTTATTTATTTTCTTCCTTCAGTAGGAGTAGATAGGATTTTTTGAACAGGAGTACAGGTTTATCCCTTGTTTCCTGTTTAGGATTGGGTTTCCGGCTCCTTCTAAAGTCTACTTCGACTCTGTACTTCTAACATCTTCACCTAAACTCTGAAGTGTTATTTATTAGGTTGGTGCAAAAATAATGACGTAATAATGTCGTTTTTTGACGTTAAAAAATACGTCAAAAAACGACATTATTACGTCATTGTTTTTGCACCAACCTAATATTAATTTATTTTCTTCCTTCAGTAGGAGTAGATGTTTTTTTTAATAGGAGTAGAGGTTTATCCCTTGTTTCCTGATCAGGAGTGGGTTTCCGGTTCTTTCTAAAGTCTACTTCGACTCTATACTTCTAACTTCTTCGGCCAAACTCTGAAGTGTTATTTATTCATTTTCTTCCTTCAGTAGGAGTAGATAGGATTTTTTGAACAGGAGTACAGGTTTATCCCTTGTTTCCTGTTTAGGATTGGGTTTCCGGCTCCTTCGAAAGTCTACTTCGACTCTGTACGTCTAACGTCTTCGGCTAAACTCTGAAATTTTATTTATTTATTTATTTTCTTCCTTCAGTAGGAGTAGATGGGTTTTTTTGAATAGGAGTAGAGGTTTATCCCTTGTTTCCTGTTTAGGATTGGGTTTCCGGTTCCTTCTAAAGTATACTTCGACTGTACTTCTAACGTCTTCGGCTAAACTCTGAAATTTTATTTATTTATTTATTTTCTTCCTTCAGTAGGAGTAGATGGGTTTTTTTGAATAGGAGTAGAGGTTTATCCCTTGTTTCCTGTTTAGGATTGGGTTTCCGGTTCCTTCTAAAGTATACTTCGACTGTACTTCTAACGTCTTCGGCTAAACTCTGAAATTTTATTTACTATTTTTTTTATTTATTTTTGCTCAATAGGTGTAGATGTGTTCGTTTATCGGCCGGTTCACACTCCTCCCCGGTCTTTTGAGCCGTAATAGTGTTTTATTCCTGATTTCTTTTTTAAGATTGGGTTTCTAGTTCCTTCAAAAGTCTACAATTCTATACCTGAAGTCCCTGCTTGCACTATGTAATTTACTGTTTATTCATTTTTTTTCCTTCCGTAGGAGCAGACAGGTTTGCATATCGCCCGGTTCACACACCTTTGTTGCTTTTTGAACAGGAATAGACGGTTCATCCCTTGTTTTCGGTTCCTTCTAAATTAAACTACAACTCTATATTTCTAATGTCTCCGCCGGAACTCTGAAATTTTATTTACAATTTTTTTCTCCTTCAGTAGTAGATATATTCCCCTGTCGTCCGGTTCACGCTTGACATTGTTGGAGTATTTATGTTAAGTAAGATGTGTCAGAAGATGAAATTGTGTGAAGGCCTAAAATGTGCGTGTACATTATGCATATATCCACAATACATAAATTAAACGAACATATGAAGACAATACAACTTGAAGAATTCAAGGAAAAATACAACGTAGTTATAGATTTCAACAATAACATGAATTTATATATATATATATATATATATATATATATATATATATATATATATATATATATATATATATATGACATGCAGAAAGTGATGATAGGATGCTTGTTAAATGTGGCAAATGAGATAATTTTGCAAAGAGTGTCCATGCAGAGATTTTGTAAGTGAATGTTGATGGTTTAAGTTTGTGAAATTAAAACGGATTGATTTCTCCAAGGTAAAATCTCAATTGTGTGATTTCATATAATAGTGTGTATGTCTGTGACAGTTGTAAGTGTTGATTCAAGTTATGAAAAGTTGTGTGCCTTTGACTGATATGCTAAAATTGATTAAATGTACAATGAATATTTCGTAGTGATAATGTCACTTTTTTTAGTAAATTGTAAGTTAATTTTCTTCACGCGGGACTAGTAGTGCGAGTTGTGTTGAGTTGATGAGAGGCTGGTAGTGTTATTGAGTCAGTGTGTTGGAACGCGTGGAGTCTGTTGGCATCTCTCGAAATTCTTTTTTTTTATATAGATTTTTGGGTTTTCAAATAGGCTCCAGACAGCTACGAGGGAAATAAAGGATTTGATTTGTCTGGACTTGCTACAATTTTGTGTACTATTAACTCAATCAGAAGTTGAGTTTGGAAAAGTGAAGTGAAGTTATATATATATATATATATATATATATATATATATATATATATATATATATATATTACATGAATCTTTCATACAAAAATTTTTGTAAGTATGATTCATGTAATATAAATTGAACTGCACCACATACTTGATATATATATGTATATATATATATATATGTGTGTGTGTGTGAGTGTGTATGTGCGTGTGTGTGTGCATATAAACACACACATATACATATACATACATACATACATATATATATATATACATATACATATTTATGCATATATATTTTAAGAGATTTTTATGTTTATACATTCTTTTTTATGCATACAAATATTTAAATAAATGCTCTGTTTATAATAAACAGTATTAAACAACATTTGCCGACCTGAATGTCCGAGAAACTCAGTGTTTGACTGATTTGAATTAAATCGAGCGATTTTTTTTTTTTTTTTTTATAGATTTTTGGGTTTGCCAATAGGCTCCAGGTAGCTACGAGGGAAAAAAAAGATTTGTCTCAACTTGCAACATTTTTGTGACCTTTTAACCAATGGGAAGTTGAGTTTGGAAGAGTGAAGTGATAATTGGTTAAAGGTTAATTTGGGGAAGAGTGCATCTTCCTGTAGGGGGTGACAGGCAAGTATGGAGGAATCCATAACATCTTATATTATAGAATTTTCATTTTTATTGTTATTTCTTCTGCTCTGTATTTACTATATACTTTAAAGAAATTCATCTTAACTTCTATTTTAAAGTCAATTTATTTATTTTTGTTTAGTTATTTTGTATTTGCAAGACGATATATATATATATATATATATATATATATATATATATATATATATATATATATATATAAAGAAAGAAAGAACAGTAAGATATATAATTCGGTGTTCTTATAGATATTTTTATTTTTACAAAATAGTGCTCAATGTAAATTTACAGAGCATTAATATTATAAATTAATTGATTTAAAATATGGTTTTTCCGCTACACAGTTATAACCATGTTTCAAAAATGGAAGGTCCGAATTTAATTTTGTAATTAAATTAAAGACATTAGTTCCATGTCATCCTCAAGCGAATTTTGGAGTAACTTATAAAATTACTGGGTTTTAAAGTCAGCAAAAATCATAATTCACGTTTCCAAGGATACAGTGAAATTCATTTCAACCAGACGAGGTGTGTTTGCGTATTCATCTGTGTTTTGATGTATCAGTTTTGGTAGGGGTTAGGGATGTATACTTCAATGAAATCTGACATCTGTTAAATTCGCTTGAGGATGAAATGGAACTAATGTATTTAATTTAATTACAAAATTAAATTCGTAGCTTTTAGCCTCCATTTTTGAAACATGGTTAGAACTGTGTAGCGAAAAAACCATATTTTAAATCAATTAATTTATAATATTAATGCTCTGTAAATTTACATTGAGCTCTATTTTGTAAAAATAAAAATATCTATAAGAACAATAAACATATTTTAAATAAAATCAATTTATAATATATATATATATATATATATATATATATTCTTACATTATAGAATTTTAATTTTTGGGATGTCTTTTACATCATGTAAAAGATTATATTTTTACTTTTGTTATAAAAGTATTTTTATTTTTGTTCTGTACTTACTTCTTATTTGCAAATATATATATATATATATATATATATATATATATATATATATATATATATATATATATATGTGTGTGTGTGTGTGTGTGTGTGTGTGTGTGTGTGTATTGCGTTTCCTGGGACAAAAAGAATCCCAATGGATATATAAACCAGTAAACGTCGGTTTACGGTACGCAGATGTAATAAAACCTGACGTAGATCTGCTGATGAGTACATCGAAAAAGGGAAGAGATGAATCAACCTCCTTTTCCTGTGTAAATTTCAAGGCCGGATGGATATTGTTAAGGGACGCAAGAAATTGGTCCGTTTTAATCTCGCTATCAAAGAGAAAAAAAGTGTCATCAACGTAACGGAAATAAACGTCAGGTTTATCAGATTTTAGTAGTATACTCTCTTTCTGGAACCCAACAAAGCTATTTGCTAAGATGGGCCCCAAAGGGGAACCCATCGAAAACACCATCAATATGTCTGTACATGATGCCGTCGAAACTGATCTCAACTGACATCGTGGCAAATTTCATCAGTTCAACAAACACGTCATCCGGAATAACAGGCGGAGACAATTGACTACGATATAGGACATCAGCACATATATCGATAGTTTCAGCAAGTGGAACGGAAGTAAATAAACTGGCGATATCATATGAACATATAAATTTATCCGGAGGCGAATAACACTGCATAAAACAGGAAAATTCAAATGAATCTTTAATACAAGCAGATTTATACTACTCTAAATCCGGTTGCAGTATAGTGGAAAACCATTTAGCCATATCGTGTTGAGAAGACCCAGTCATAGATAGAATAGGTCTCAGTGGTGTACCAACTTTATGAGTTTTGGGTAAGCCATAGAGACGAGGCCGAATAAAGCCCGAGGGTCTAATCAAATTTGAAATATCAGTGGGCAATTTTCCACTTTTTACCCACTTTACCAGATGTAATGTCGTTTTTTGACGTTAACAATACGTCAAAAAACGACATTATTACGTCATTATTTTTGCACCAACCTAATATATATATATATATATATATGTGTGTGTGTGTGTATGTGTGTGAGAAAAGTGTGTGTATATAAATATAAATAAAGATATATATATAATTATTTATATATTATATGCGCTGTACTTATTAGAAAGTGCTTAATATCAGAGATAGAGCTAACATATTTGGTTGGATTGATGTGAGTTTGTGACCCTGGGTTTCACGTTTTTGCGATCGTCAGACAAATATATATGTAAAATGTCTTACAATATTGCATTTTTATTTTTTCTATATCCTTTCATAGATTTTGTCTCTAATTCTGTTAGAAAATATTAAAGAATGAATAGGTATGATATAATACCACAATATCTTTTATTCTTTGATATAAATCAGTCATAATGATATAGGCCTATAAAAGTTAGGAGCGTATGCATAGGCTTTATGAGATTTGTAGGCTATAATCACTTAATTACATAAAGATGAGTCATAGTCAGAGGTGCCAACAATAGAGGAGTCGGAGTCGAAGGTTTTGTGTTCCGACTCCACTGCCCTGATTATAACGATAAGTACTATGCTTCAAGTTTATTCTCTCGTACTTCTCACTTGTGGAACTCTTATCCGGTTTCGTTCTTTTCTGTCAACTACAGTTTTCATAAATGTAATTCAGGTGTCTCCACTCAGTTTCGATACATTGATTTAAAATAAATTTAAAAAATGAAACATCCTTCTTGAGGATTTCCGTGTAGCTTTAATTGAAAGCTAAATAATTACATTTACTATTTTCAATAAACAAAATAATCTAGTGTATTTCAAACAGAAATTATTGTTAATTAGAATTTCAACATTTTGTTCGCTTTCAGAAAACGTTTAAATTCAGATATTTTTCACACATTTGTAAACAAAATTTAATTCTCGGTTTTAAAAATTTTTCAAAAATAAAATATACTTTTCTGACACTTTATTTGAGGAATGTTAGCTGATGTAACGTATAATTAAGCTGATTTGAAAAAAATATTATTTACTTTAAATTTAAAATAACAGAAATGGATTTTTAAAACATACAGTAGCGCGATTAAGTGTTTGTCAACACTTTGTCAGTCGACTGACGAAGTGTTGACACTTTTATTATAGTTCTAAAGAAGATCTTATCTGTTAAAACAGAATTTAAGGAAATGACGGGCGAACGCTTTTTTATATAATTTTTAAGTACTCAATAATCTTAGGAATGTTGGAAAATATACTCAGTAATCTAACTTTAGGAACTTTGAATTTAAATTTACTATAGTTATCGCACTTATTTTCTGATTATGTCTTGTATGGTCAACCATACTTTCAAACAGATGCAAGTTACGTATACACACACACACACAGACACACACACACACACACACACACACACATATATATATATATATATATATATATATATAATAAAAAGGCTTAAACACTAGTACGCCATGGTCATAATTTATTACATTTGAATCGTAAATACGATCTAATTCATCAAACCTACAAATTCAAAATATATATGTAGGTGTATATTAACCACTAATATTATCAATCTCTCTCTCTCTATCTATCTATCTATCATACCTTCGTTATCTATCTATCTATCTATCTATCTATCTATCTTCGTTATCTATCTATCTATCGAGCGATCTCAGCTTATTCATTATCTATCTATCTATCTATCTATCTGTATTCGTTATCTATCTATCGAGCGATCTCAGCTTATTCATTATCTATGTATGTATGTATGTATGTATGTATGTATCTATCTATCTATCTAGTCTCGTTATCTATCTATCTATCTTCGTTATCTATCTATCTATCGAGCGATCTCAGCTCATTCATTATCTATCTATCTATCTATATTTAAATATTTTGTATAAAAATTTTCAATTAATAACGATATCACCTAACCGCCTTGAAGTAAAGAAGGATTTTAAAAGATTTACATTATAAATTATTTAATTAAAATTTTAAAAAAATGAAAACAATTCATGTCAAAATTAATTATTCATCGAAAAAATTGTTCTTCTTAAGACAATAGTGTTCATGATAAATCTTATCTATAAAAGCAATTAAACGCTTTTCTAATTAAATAACATCATAGTGTTAGTGCATTTTTTATTATACAATTCAGTGTAGATTTTAAGTGACTCGGTAAAAAAAAATTGAATGATTTACATTTTCCAAGGAAATCTGGTTTTAACTAATAAAAACACATTTTGGCCTTAGAATTTAATTTCTCGAAATTTCATGAAGTGTTGGGTAACATATGTCAAAAAATATATATTTTACCAAGATTTTCTTTAAAAAAAAGTTTCAAAAATAATTTCTTTCATTTTTGAAAATCCTGAAAATTTTATTAAAAACTATTATTTGATTTTTGCAAGAATTCCCAAATCAATTCACCAGAAAAAAGCCCAAAACATTAATCGTAATTTTTACATAGACCGCCGACGTAAACAAAACAAGACATTTAATTAATATTTCGAACGTGCTCGAAAGAATTAAAAAAATTTTTTAAAAAATTTAAAAAAAAATTGGTCTTTCTTCTTAATAATAACAAATATTTTGACGGTAAAACTTTGTTTAAATTAAGTTTACGGCATTTTTTTTATCATGCTATGCTTTTTTTTCAGTGAAAAATGGAGGTGCCTAATGTAATGTCAATCGTTATTTTCCTTCTCTTTGATTGTGGTCACTTTTTTTTTTGTTTTTTGTTTGTTTTTTTTTTCTTGGTGTATTTTTCACACTTCCAGCATCGTAGTGGCATCTATTTACAAACTCATCGGCTCTGGGAAGACCATATTGAGTGAAGGGGATACTTGCTAGTAATCTTGTGTTCGGTCAACTCATCTATGAAGGACGAAAAACGAAGCTTAATCACTTGAGGAATCATCGACAACCAGTGAGAAACAGAATCTTCTGATACATTAATTAGATTTGAACAGATATAGATAGATAGATAGATAGATAGATAGATAGATAGATAGGAACGGACTGAGATAGATATATATATATATATATAGAGAGAGAGAGATGAATGGACTGAGATAGATAGATAGATAGATAGATAGATAGATAGATAGGAACGGACTGAGATAGATAGATAGATAGGAACGGACTGAGATAGATAGATAGATAGATAGATAGATAGGAACGGACTGAGATAGATAGATAGATAGATAGATAGATAGAGAGAGAGAGAGAGAGAGAGAGAGAGAGAGAGAGAGAGAGAGAGAGATATGAATGGACTGAGATAGATAGATTGATTGACTGATTGACTGATTCATTTGAAGATACAGAGATTTTAATATGGATAGATAGATTCGACTGAGAAAGACATACAGATAGATTTGAACAGACACAGATAGATGCAAAATAATGGTGCAAAATAATGACGTTATAATGTCGTTTTTTGACCTTAAAAATACGCCAGAAAACGACATTATTACGTCATTATTTTTGCACCAACCTTATAGATAGATAGATAGATAGATAGATAGATAGGAAATGACTGTGATAGATAGATAGATGTAGAGAGAGAGAGAGAGAGAAATAGACAGATTTGAACATAGATATACAGATCCGACTGAGAAAGACATACTGATAGATTTGTACAGAAACAGATAGATAGATAGATAGATAGATATGAAACGACTGAGACAGATATAAATAATTGTGATAAATACATATATATAGAGAGAGTTAGATATAGTGTCAGTGATAGATAGATTTGAACAAACATAGATAGATACATAGATAGATAGATAAATATTTTTAAGATTGTCAATGAAAGATTGAAATTACTTTCCGTTATATTTCAATTCAGCATTAAATTCCAGAGGTATGAGGCGACAAAAATCTTCTAGGAATACCTCTCTATGCTACCGAAAAACCTACAGATCCAATGCCTAATAATTATCACACCGCATAAAACATACCTCTCTTTGTCTGTCGGCCCTTTTCTCGAGGTCAGTGCGGAAAAAAAACTTGCCTGTCCATCGCTGGCATCACCAGTTACCGACGGGTTTTGCTACAAAACTGGAACCTCTTTCTAAATGTCCGTTGACGAAGCCAAGGTATGACGGTAAACAAATCAAGTGAAAACAAGCCATATCTGAATAATGGTGTTTTTTTCTTTTTTTTTTCTTTTCTTCTGAAGGTTTCTCTTGTTAATCAATCAACAATGACATTGGCGTCATTAACGTGTTCACTGTTTTGTCGCGGGAAGCTGGAAAAGACTAATTATAATTTCGGATTATTTCAAAAGGTCATTAATTCAGTGACTTCTCTTCGATCAAATATTGCATTATTTTGTTATTTGTCGGAGCTTTATCTGATCGATCGATTTCATGCCAATTCTAACCACTTAAAGCAAATACTAACGACACTTCGAAAGGTTTCCGTGAATCATCTTCAGTTAGAACGATGCAGAATGTTTCAAGTCATTCACGCGATTGCATGATATATTTTTTGAAAAATAAATAAATTAAACATTTTTTTAAAAATTAATATAAAAATAACAATGCGAATTCCTCAGTTATCTCCCCTTGAAATAAATCTGTCTGAAGCAAAATCCGTTTGTCCTATTTTTATAAAAAAAGATCTTGCGAAGAAGGTTACTTTTAATATTTGACAGGTGAGCGTCTTAAGATATGGCAACTTTCAAAGCAGAGCATAGATATCTGTCTATATCTCAGAGATAAGGCAAAAAAAAAAAAAAAAAGGTTTGTCAAAAGGACGGTTACTCCTGCAGAAGTTAAATGCCTTACCTGATAACATAGGCTGCCCTATTGTGTCTCTCTGGAAAGGCAAGCCAGCCAATCGATTCTATTCATACGAACCTATCCTAAAAATGTTGTCGGCATTAAATAACCCACTGAGGTTGATATGCCGTAAAACAAAATAAACCAATCCAAACTGATTTCTTACAAAGAATACATATTCTATTCATACGAACCTATACTAAAAATGTTGTCGGCATTAAATAACCCATTGAGGTTGATATGACGTAAAACAAAATAAACCAAACCAAACTGATTTCTTACAAAGAATACATATTCTATTCATACGAACCTATACTAAAAATGTTGTCAGCATTAAATAACCCATTGAGGTGTTGATATGCCGTAAAACAAAATAAACCAAACCAAACTGATTTCTTACAAACAATACATATTCTATTCATACGAACCTATACTAAAAATGTTGTCAGCATTAAATAACCCATTGAGGTGTTGATATGCCGTAAAACAAAATAAACCAAACCAAACTGATTTCTTACAAACAATACATATTCTATTCATACGAACCTATACTAAAAATGTTTTCGGCATTAAATAACCCATTGAGGTTGATATGACGTAAAACAAAATAAACCAAACCAAACTGATTTCTTACAAAGAATACATATTCTATTCATACGAACCTATACTAAAAATGTTGTCGGCATTAAATAACCCATTGAGGTTGATATGACGTAAAACAAAATAAACCAAACCAAACTGATTTCTTACAAAGAATACATATTCTATTCATACGAACCTATACTAAAAATGTTGTCGGCATTAAATAACCCATTGAGGTTGATATGACGTAAAACAAAATAAACCAAACCAAACTGATTTCTTACAAACAATACATATTCTATTCATACGAACCTATACTAAAAATGTTTTCGGCATTAAATAACCCATTGAGGTTGATATGACGTAAAACAAAATAAACCAAACCAAACTGATTTCTTACAAACAATACATATTCTATTCATACGAACCTATACTAAAAATGTTGTCGGCATTAAATAACCCATTGAGGTTGATATGACGTAAAACAAAATAAACCAAACCAAACTGATTTCTTACAAAGAATACATATTCTATTCATACGAACCTATACTAAAAATGTTGTCGGCATTAAATAATCCATTGAGGTTGATATGACGTAAAACAAAATAAACCAAACCAAACTGATTTCTTACAAACAATACATATTCTATTCATACGAACCTATACTAAACATGTTGTCGGCATTAAATAACCCATTGAGGTGTTGATATGACGTAAAACAAAATAAACCAAACCAAACTGATTTCTTACAAACAATACATATTCTATTCATACGAACCTATACTAAAAATGTTGTCAGCATTAAATAACCCATTGAGGTGTTGATATGACGTAAAACAAAATAAACCAAACCAAACTGATTTCTTACAAACAATACATATTCTATTCATACGAACCTATACTAAAAATGTTGTCGGCATTAAATAACCCATTGAGGTTGATATGACGTAAAACAAAATAAACCAAACCAAACTGATTTCTTACAAAGAATACATATTCTATTCATACGAACCTATACTAAAAATGTTGTCGGCATTAAATAACCCATTGAGGTTGATATGACGTAAAACAAAATAAACCAAACCAAACTGATTTCTTACAAAGAATACATATTCTATTCATACGAACCTATACTAAAAATGTTGTCGGCATTAAATAACCCATTGAGGTTGATATGACGTAAAACAAAATAAACCAAACCAAACTGATTTCTTACAAACAATACATATTCTATTCATACGAACCTATACTAAAAATGTTTTCGGCATTAAATAACCCATTGAGGTTGATATGACGTAAAACAAAATAAACCAAACCAAACTGATTTCTTACAAACAATACATATTCTATTCATACGAACCTATACTAAAAATGTTGTCGGCATTAAATAACCCATTGAGGTTGATATGACGTAAAACAAAATAAACCAAACCAAACTGATTTCTTACAAACAATACATATTCTATTCATACGAACCTATACTAAAAATGTTGTCGGCATTAAATAACCCATTGAGGTTGATATGACGTAAAACAAAATAAACCAAACCAAACTGATTTCTTACAAACAATACATATTCTATTCATACGAACCTATACTAAAAATGTTGTCGGCATTAAATAACCCATTGAGGTTGATATGACGTAAAACAAAATAAACCAAACCAAACTGATTTCTTACAAACAATACATATTCTATTCATACGAACCTATACTAAAAATGTTGTCAGCATTAAATAACCCATTGAGGTGTTGATATGCCGTAAAACAAAATAAACCAAACCAAACTGATTTCTTACAAACAATACATATTCTATTCATACGAACCTATACTAAAAATGTTTTCGGCATTAAATAACCCATTGAGGTTGATATGACGTAAAACAAAATAAACCAAACCAAACTGATTTCTTACAAAGAATACATATTCTATTCATACGAACCTATACTAAAAATGTTGTCGGCATTAAATAACCCATTGAGGTTGATATGACGTAAAACAAAATAAACCAAACCAAACTGATTTCTTACAAAGAATACATATTCTATTCATACGAACCTATACTAAAAATGTTGTCGGCATTAAATAACCCATTGAGGTTGATATGACGTAAAACAAAATAAACCAAACCAAACTGATTTCTTACAAACAATACATATTCTATTCATACGAACCTATACTAAAAATGTTGTCGGCATTAAATAACCCATTGAGGTTGATATGACGTAAAACAAAATAAACCAAACCAAACTGATTTCTTACAAAGAATACATATTCTATTCATACGAACCTATACTAAAAATGTTGTCAGCATTAAATAACCCATTGAGGTGTTGATATGCCGTAAAACAAAATAAACCAAACCAAACTGATTTCTTACAAACAATACATATTCTATTCATACGAACCTATACTAAAAATGTTTTCGGCATTAAATAACCCATTGAGGTTGATATGACGTAAAACAAAATAAACCAAACCAAACTGATTTCTTACAAAGAATACATATTCTATTCATACGAACCTATACTAAAAATGTTGTCGGCATTAAATAACCCATTGAGGTTGATATGACGTAAAACAAAATAAACCAAACCAAACTGATTTCTTACAAAGAATACATATTCTATTCATACGAACCTATACTAAAAATGTTGTCGGCATTAAATAACCCATTGAGGTTGATATGACGTAAAACAAAATAAACCAAACCAAACTGATTTCTTACAAACAATACATATTCTATTCATACGAACCTATACTAAAAATGTTTTCGGCATTAAATAACCCATTGAGGTTGATATGACGTAAAACAAAATAAACCAAACCAAACTGATTTCTTACAAACAATACATATTCTATTCATACGAACCTATACTAAAAATGTTTTCGGCATTAAATAACCCATTGAGGTTGATATGACGTAAAACAAAATAAACCAAACCAAACTGATTTCTTACAAACAATACATATTCTATTCATACGAACCTATACTAAAAATGTTGTCGGCATTAAATAACCCATTGAGGTTGATATGACGTAAAACAAAATAAACCAAACCAAACTGATTTCTTACAAACAATACATATTCTATTCATACGAACCTATACTAAAAATGTTGTCGGCATTAAATAACCCATTGAGGTTGATATGACGTAAAACAAAATAAACCAAACCAAACTGATTTCTTACAAAGAATACATATTCTATTCATACGAACCTATACTAAAAATGTTGTCAGCATTAAATAACCCATTGAGGTGTTGATATGCCGTAAAACAAAATAAACCAAACCAAACTGATTTCTTACAAACAATACATATTCTATTCATACGAACCTATACTAAAAATGTTTTCGGCATTAAATAACCCATTGAGGTTGATATGACGTAAAACAAAATAAACCAAACCAAACTGATTTCTTACAAAGAATACATATTCTATTCATACGAACCTATACTAAAAATGTTGTCGGCATTAAATAACCCATTGAGGTTGATATGACGTAAAACAAAATAAACCAAACCGAACTGATTTCTTACAAACAATACATATTCTATTCATACGAACCTATACTAAAAATGTTGTCGGCATTAAATAACCCATTGAGGTTGATATGACGTAAAACAAAATAAACCAAACCAAACTGATTTCTTACAAACAATACATATTCTATTCATACGAACCTATACTAAAAATGTTGTCGGCATTAAATAACCCATTGAGGTTGATATGACGTAAAACAAAATAAACCAAACCAAACTGATTTCTTACAAACAATACATATTCTATTCATACGAACCTATACTAAAAATGTTGTCGGCATTAAATAACCCATTGAGGTTGATATGACGTAAAACAAAATAAACCAAACCAAACTGATTTCTTACAAAGAATACATATTCTATTCATACGAACCTATACTAAAAATGTTGTCAGCATTAAATAACCCATTGAGGTGTTGATATGCCGTAAAACAAAATAAACCAAACCAAACTGATTTCTTACAAACAATACATATTCTATTCATACGAACCTATACTAAAAATGTTTTCGGCATTAAATAACCCATTGAGGTTGATATGACGTAAAACAAAATAAACCAAACCAAACTGATTTCTTACAAAGAATACATATTCTATTCATACGAACCTATACTAAAAATGTTGTCGGCATTAAATAACCCATTGAGGTTGATATGACGTAAAACAAAATAAACCAAACCAAACTGATTTCTTACAAAGAATACATATTCTATTCATACGAACCTATACTAAAAATGTTGTCGGCATTAAATAACCCATTGAGGTTGATATGACGTAAAACAAAATAAACCAAACCAAACTGATTTCTTACAAACAATACATATTCTATTCATACGAACCTATACTAAAAATGTTGTCGGCATTAAATAACCCATTGAGGTTGATATGACGTAAAACAAAATAAACCAAACCAAACTGATTTCTTACAAAGAATACATATTCTATTCATACGAACCTATACTAAAAATGTTGTCGGCATTAAATAACCCATTGAGGTTGATATGACGTAAAACAAAATAAACCAAACCAAACTGATTTCTTACAAACAATACATATTCTATTCATACGAACCTATACTAAAAATGTTTTCGGCATTAAATAACCCATTGAGGTTGATATGACGTAAAACAAAATAAACCAAACCAAACTGATTTCTTACAAAGAATACATATTCTATTCATACGAACCTATACTAAAAATGTTTTCGGCATTAAATAACCCATTGAGGTTGATATGACGTAAAACAAAATAAACCAAACCAAACTGATTTCTTACAAACAATACATATTCTATTCATACGAACCTATACTAAAAATGTTGTCGGCATTAAATAACCCATTGAGGTTGATATGACGTAAAACAAAATAAACCAAACCAAACTGATTTCTTACAAACAATACATATTCTATTCATACGAACCTATACTAAAAATGTTGTCGGCATTAAATAACCCATTGAGGTTGATATGACGTAAAACAAAATAAACCAAACCAAACTGATTTCTTACAAAGAATACATATTCTATTCATACGAACCTATACTAAAAATGTTGTCAGCATTAAATAACCCATTGAGGTGTTGATATGCCGTAAAACAAAATAAACCAAACCAAACTGATTTCTTACAAACAATACATATTCTATTCATACGAACCTATACTAAAAATGTTGTCGGCATTAAATAACCCATTGAGGTTGATATGACGTAAAACAAAATAAACCAAACCAAACTGATTTCTTACAAAGAATACATATTCTATTCATACGAACCTATACTAAAAATGTTGTCAGCATTAAATAACCCATTGAGGTGTTGATATGCCGTAAAACAAAATAAACTAAACCAAACTGATTTCTTACAAACAATACATATTCTATTCATGCGAACATATCCTAAAAAACTTGTCGGCATTAAATAACCCATTGAGGTGTTGATATGCCGTAAAACAAAATAAACCAAACCAATTAAAAGTACCTCTTTCATCAACAAGATACCTGAAATATACAATGTGATTAAAAACTTTGAATGAGTAAATTGAACAAGATATCTCATCAACTGCCTTTGTAATATATTTCTTTAAATTGTAAAGAGACGTTATGGTATGTCACGAAATTGAGTAATATCTTGATGTGCTTCGTGCAACTAATGGGGCTAATTAATTAGTTAAAAAGTTTCAGTATGTACTCCTCATTTTGTAACAATTTCCAGATATTTATCTGTTAGTTTAATTTTGCAATATTTTTTAATTGTAAAGAGACTTTAACGACACCTTGTATATGTGGCATCCGTCAGTCTTAGCATTATGCCTTAATTGCTGATATGATTAGAAGGAATTAAATTGGTTTTAGTTAGATTTAGATTTAGATAATACGGATTTAGATTAGATTTAATAAATAACACTTTAATAAGAATATAATTTATTACGTAGAAAATACTTAGAAAGAATCTTGATTAATATTTTTTTCATCAATAAACACCTGCCAAACACACTTTTATAAAATCCATACTTAAAGTATCTGTTATGACCACAACCGGTGTAACGTAAATATTTCCAAATAATTGTGTGCATTTTCCTATCATATAATATATATATATATATATATATATATATATATATATATATATATATATGAATCATTCATACAAAAAACATTTATATTTGTTTTTTGTATGAATGATTCATGAATTTATAAATTATATTTGCACCTACTAATTGAATATATATATATATATATATATATATATATATATATATATATATATATATATATATATATATATATATTAGGAGAAGGACAAATTTGACTGAGCGAGCGTTGGCATTTGGGATTGTATAGCCGCCCTAGCCGACAAGTATTCCGACAGGATTTTGAACATTTTTTTCCATTCTTTTGCTGTTTTGCATAATTCGCCTATCAAATTTGTTGTATCTAACCCTAGTATTCTGAAAATTGAGTTTTATATTCTTTTTTTGTTCTTCTTAACATATAATGAAGCTTGCATCACACGGGTATTAGATTTTGAGAAAGAGATAAAGATATTCAAAACTGATGGATGTACGAATAAGTTCGTCGTTATATATATATATATATATATATATATATATATATATATATATATATATATATATATATATATATACGAATATTCCAGGACAGCATAAGATATTAGATACTGCTTTCTGGACTGTAATAGATGAAACTCCTCTCTCACGTATCAAATGTCACATGGACTGAGTTGGATCTTTTCTAATTGATCTCTTTAGCACTAAATGATGATCCCTCTGGCTGTTGTGACTTCCTCATCCGCATTTCCTCTCTACTATTCTCTCTTTTTAATAGTCATTCACAGTTCTTCTCTTGTTAATTCTTGAATGGAATTTGAAGATAGAAGCCAGACTGTGAATATTGGTACCATTACTGAAGGCCTGAATGATCTGGGATCGGTCTATCTACTCCACAACCAGTATAACATAAATATTTTCAAATATTTAAATGCCTATCACATTATATTATATATATATATATATATATATATATATATATATATATATATATATATATATATATATATATATATATACGATTCCTCAATCCAAGCCGCCGAATCCATTACATTCACTTACGTGCTAATACCCTTGGGAAAGGTATGAATTCTCTTCTTCTCCCTCCAGCTATGGGTAAATAGCAGGACAGACTGGGTTCTATAGCCTTGGATGGCAATTGGTGTAGGAGTAGGACAACTCTGAATTCAAAACCTGCGGAGGGTCGTTTGGGGACCTTGTGACACTTAGTGCACAAGGTCTCTGTATTCGGCCCTTCAAAAAGTGTGGATGGTCCTGCACGAAACCTTCACCACTATAAGCAAATCTCATGTGCTGTTGTCTGGCTGTCGGTTTCCTAGGAACTGATCTGCTTGACCCTCACACGTCGAATCCGACGGAAGATTCGAGTATATACACGAATATTCCAGGATAGTGTAAGATATTAAAAGTAAAGTTTCATTTGTTTCCCTATTATACGTTTAAGGAGTTCGAACTACGAATGACTACACCGCGTTACCGGGGATCTACTACACAGCCAGTACCACTATACAGCACTGAGAAGAGTTCAAAATCGAAGGAAGAGGAGAATAAACAGGAGGAGAAATGAAATGAGGGGGAGGGAGGAGAAGAATAAGAATAAGAGTGCGGAGAATAAGCAGGAGGAGGAGAAAAGTGAAGTATAGGGAAGAAGAAGAAGAAGAAGAAGAAGGAGGAGGAGGAGAATAAGGAGGAGGAGGAGAAAGAGAAGGACGGGGAAGAAGAAGGATAAAGAAGAAGAAGAAGAAGGAGGAGGGGGAGAATAAACAGGAGAAGAAGAAGAAAGGGAAAGTGGGTTGGAGGAGAAGAAGAAGAGTGAGGCGAATAAGCAGGAGGAGGAGAAGGATAAGGAGAAAGAGGAAGAAGTAGTAGTAATAGGAGGAGGAGGAGGGGAGGGAGGAGGAGAAAGGGAAGGAGGCGAGGGAGGAGGAGAAGAAGATTGAATAGAATAAGCAGGAGTAGGAGAAAGGGAAGGGGGGTAGGGAGGAGGAGAAGAAGATTGAGGAGAATAAGCAGAGAAGAAGAAAAAGAAGAAGCGGAAGAAGAAAAATGAGGAGGAGGAGGAGGAGGAAGAAGAAGAAGAAGAAGAAGAAGAAAAGTTGACGTCCTTTATCCTGTGAATATGCGGCCTTCCCCAAATAAAGATGGGCCATCAGCAAGTGTCAAATTCTGATAATATGCGATTGCGTACAGATCTCATTAGCTTTGGTCTGAGCCTAATGAGGTAGAAATCAAAGACCCGTACCACATTTCAAGACAAGTTAATGTACCATTTGACATTTTCATTGCTGTGAACGAGGAGCGAATGATTCCATGCAACACTTTGGCCATTAATAGTTCAGTTTTTTTTGTTTTTTTTTGCAATAAGTGCGTCTGTATAAAAGTTAACGGTGGAACTTTCGTTTTCTTTTTCTGAAAGTTATTTAAATAATCAATTTATCTGCTGAATCATGACTTTCTTTTTAAAAAGAAAAATGTTTATTTTCACAAGGACGCGAAAATGATAAAATACAACAATATTTTATAAAAAAAATAACGAATTTCTAAAATTATTTCCCCATTGATCAAAAAAAATAATTTTAATTCTTTGTCTATATTTCTATTGTAATTATTTACACTATTTACAATTCAGGACGTTTCGGGCCTTGTACGATTTCGCCTTGTTCAGGATCTGTCTAAATTTCTGAGATGGGGTATTTTAATTATTTACGCTATTTACAATGTTCGGACTATTGTTTTCATTTTTGTTTCCATATTCACGACGTTTCGGTCTTGTACGATTCGGACTTCTTGAGGATCTGTCTATATTTCTGAGACGGGGTATTGTAATTATTCACACTATTTACAATATTCGGACTGCTATATTCATCTTTTCTTCCATATTCACGACGTTTCGGCCCTTGTACGATTCGGCCTTCTTCAGGACCTGTCTATATTTCTGAGATGAGGTATTGTAATAATTTACACTATATACAATGTTCGGACTGTTGTCCTCATCTTTGTTGGCATATTCACGATTTTTCGGCTGTTGTAGGCTCCGGCCTTCTTCAGGATCTGTCTATATTTCTGAAATGAGGTATTATAATTATTCTCACTATTTACAATGTTCGGACTCTTGTGGTCATCTTTCTTGCTATATTCCTGAGGTTTCGACAGTTGTAAGCTTCGGCCTTCTTCAGATGATATACGTTGGAATTTTACCCAGTCTACGGAGTTAGATTGTTCTAATTTCATGGCCCAGAGTTAGTTGAGAAACCAAAAAATGACCTCACCAAAAATAGTTGTTAGCGCAAAACTTGGCCACAGTTGAGGAAACAAAGGAAAATTTGAATTACTAAAAGGAAATTAACGGGAACTGAGATATACCCCAAGAAAGAAAATGTATGGCACGTGGAATTAGAACAATCTATTAACCGAATAAAGGGTTCGGTTAGAAATTCATGTATCCCCTATTCTAGCAAAACGCCACCAAGCCTTACGTTGACAATGGTTGCCCAGTCTTCAGCTATTCGCTTCTTCAGATCATCTATGTCTCTGAAAGGGGAGGTAGCTACACGAGGCCTTTCAAATAGCCCCAAAGTGAGGTCTGGAGATGTACGGAACTTTATTCTATTTATTTTTTATTCTTTGAGATAATTATAATTTTAGTGATTTACTAATTAATCCATAGATGGGGGAAGAGGTGGATCCATACCTTTGCCAACTGAATATAACGAACCCAACCAGAAATTAGATCTCTGCTCTTCTATTAACAATTCCAAGGCATTATCGACTGCACCAAGCGAACATCCAAGCTTACAGCACCCGGTGGTTACCCATCTTGGTACTGACAATGCTCGACGTTGCTTACTTTCGGTGATCGTACGGGAAGATTAAGACAAGACGTGACGCAAACGAAATGTAGTTCTAAGGAATTATGCTGGGAATACCATGGACGGAATATGTGAGAAACGATGAAGTTCGAGAGACAATGGAAACAAAAGGAGACTTATACTAACCCCAGGAAGAAACGGTTGACAATTTCTTGGGATCATAATGAGGAAAGAGGGCTTGGAAATTTTGATACCCACAAGACAGACTAAAGGTGAGACGCACAGAGAAAAGCTACCTGGCGTGATTAAGTGAATGGCTGTACTGGTCAAACTTTCTGCCTGGGGGCAGAGAGTTTGACCAGAAGAGCTGTAGTTGAATCTCCAACTGCAGGATATCTACCAACCGCCTAACGCGGTCAGATGGGGCACAAGGCCGAAATTAATGTAAGGTATCCGAACCCGTTGACTCGGCCCAAACTTCCCAGTAGACGTTGTAATAAATATGGCGACAAAGATGATGTAAATAGTCTACATAATACCTCATCTCAGACATATAGACAGATACTGAAAGGCCGAAACGTTGTAATAAATATGGTGACAAAGATGAGGACAATAGTCCGAATAATGTAAATAATGTACATAATACCTCATCTCAAAAGATAGACTGATACTGAAAGGCCGGAACGTTGTAATAAATATGGCGACAAAGACGAGGACAATAGTCCGAATAATGTAAATAGTGTACATAATACCTCATCTCAGAAATATAGACAGATACTGAAAGGATCGAAACGCTTTAATAAATATGGCGACAAAAATGAGGACAACAATCTGAATAATGTAAATAATGTACATAATATCTCATCTCAGAAATATTGACAGATACTGAAGGATCGAAACGCTTTAATAAATCTGGCGACAAAAATGAGGACAATAGTCTGAATAATGTAAATAGTGTACATAATACCTCATCTCAGAAATATAGACAGATACTGAAAGGCCGAAACGTTGTAATAAATATGGCGACAAAGATGAGGACAATAGTCCGAATAATGTAAATAGTGTACATAATACCTCATCTCAGAAATATAGACAAATAGTAAATAATTTTTAGGTCCAACTCATGTCATGTTTGCGCAACTCAACATTACGCGTTGATAAATAAATAAAATGAAATAAATATATAAAATGATAAATATATTAATAATTAATTAAATGAAAATATCCCAAAAGAAACGGCAATATCTTAATCAGCTTAAAGAAAAAAAAGGTAATTCGATTTGCTATGTTCTAGACAATTTTTCTCGACAGTCTATCTTGCATATCTTAAGTCTACCATTCGCCTGTGCATTGAATATGGCCGCTAAAATCTGGCATATTCTGCTATATATCTAAAAGTTATAGACAAAATCCAAAGAATAATCACCAAGGTTATCGGTTCTGACATGGCAGCTCGGCTTCGGTCTTTTTTTTTTCAACCGCCTTAACCTAGCTTCCTTATTGCCTTTTCTATAAATATATTCAAGGTGATTCGTCTTTGTTAGCGCGACTTTAGGAATTTAATCGTCGTAGTTAGCTTTCATAATGTTGCCGAGGAAGTTGCCAGTTGTGACCGCAAATTCTATGCTAATAGTTTCTACTCTAGCAGATTTCGTTTCTGGAAAGCAGGACCGGCCAAATACCCCTGGTTTCTACTTTACCGGGACCAGCCAAATAACCACGATTTCTATCTTACCAGGACCGGCAAAATTGGCCTTGATTTATTTTCTACTGGACCGGCCGAAAAAAAGACATGCAATCTAATTTACTGGACCGGTAAAATAGCCAAGGTTTCTATTTTACCGGAACCGGCCAAATAATCTTGATTTCTGTTTTACCGGGACAGACCAAATGACCTTGGTTTCTATTCTACTGGGACCGGTCATATAGCCATGGTTTCTATTTTAGCGAGATCAGTCAAATAGTCTTTTTTTCTAGCTTTGGTTTCTATTTTAATAGGACAGGCCAAATAGCTTCGTCTCTATTTCAATGGGATCGGCGAAATAATTTGGTTTCTATTTTAATGGGATCGGCCAAATAGCTTGGTTTCTGTTTTAATGGGACCGGCCAAATAGCTTTAATTTTGATTGCAATGGGAACAGTCAAATAGCATTGGTTTCTATTGTAATGCGACCGGCCAAATAGCTTTGGTTTCCATTTTAATGGGACAGGCCAAATAGTTTCGGGTTCTATTTTAATGGGACCGACCAAAAAGTTTTGGTTTCTATTTTAATAGGACTGGCCAAATAGCTTTAATTTTTATTTCAATGGGAACGGACAAATAACTTTGGTTTCTGTTTTAATGGGACCGGCCAAATAGCTTTGGTTTCTATTTTAATGGGACAGGCTAAATAGCTTTGGTTTCATTTTACTGGACCAGGAATATAGCCTATTCGTTTTTACTTTTTATTTTTAGATATTTCTAATCCGGATTTCTTTATAGAGAAAAGAAAAAAACAATTTTGAAAAGGAAAACGTAATTTCTTATCGCAGTGCAATTCCACCGTTTTTTTTTTTCTTGCTGTTGTTGTTTTTCGATTTATTGTCTGTCACAGAATGTCTTTTATGGACAAAGATTAAGAAAGTCACATATCTCGCTTCATACACAGACAAGTGACAAAAAGATCAATAAAATAGTCGCGTATTAATTGATATCAAATAGAAATATTCCCTTAGCATATAGGACAGAGTCCGAACTGTCTAACTCAGTGGATTGGATAAACTAAGTCGGTCTTCCGTCGGGACGCAACATAGGGGCGGGGGTTACGATTGTGCATATCTCGAAAACAGAAGGCGATACTTTAAGTGTTACCGCAGTTTCCATCGATCTCAGAAGAATTCGTTCTCATACATTTCTCCTGCAGGAAAGATCTTTAGAATGAGACCATTGTAGTTTAATGTCACAAATTACATGGCTAAATATTGTATATTAAATATATATTAATATTTAAATTACATGACAAATTATATGACGAATATGAAAATAATCAAGAGAAATTACATGACAAATATTATATATTAAATATGATATAATAGTAATGGACTCTCCTGTCGGTTTCGACGTATGAGGATCTGACAGCTTAATTGATTTAGTTATGGAATTTTGTGCGATAATCTTAAGTGGCATTTAAGACCCGCTAGTGATTTACAAAGGAGGCCACATATGGAGCAAGTGGGAGGATTGTGAGATGAGATCACTGTTAGATTGGCTGACCTTTTAGATCTTGCTCTCGCTTCTCGAAAATCTACTAAAACACGTTGATCTTCATTCTACTCGCTCCAAGGCTCAAGGGTGTTATGTGGCATATTGACTGCTGGCAAGTTGCTTTTCAGCTTGTTTTGTATCTTAACCATGGGCGTCCTACATTCCTGTAGCCCTGATCTAACTGGCTGTACATTAGGATCTTGGGTATCCTGTCATCAGACATTCTCAAGACATGACCAGTCCACCGTAACTGAGACTGTATGAGAAAAGTAAACAAGCAATAAAGTCATATCTACGGTGGAGTAATAAATAGCGGCGCGGACTGAGGAATCGTAGAGCCGAGTTCGAATTCCAGTCAGATCCATTACATTCACTTGGGAAAGGTATGAATCCTCTTCTTCTCCCCCCAGCTATAGCCATGGGTGGCAACAGGTCTAGTAGAAAATAATTCTGAATTAAAATCATATGTATCCCTTGCGTAGCAACAGGTCTAGTAGAATATGTATCCCTTGCGTGGCAACAGGTCTAGTAGAAAATAATTCTGAATTAAAATCATATGTATCCCTTGCGTAGTGTATACTATACAGCTGATTTCAACCTAGAACTGGTGCCAGACTCTAATGACCTTGCTGTTCCTTTCGACCCATCAGCGTTGGGGATAATGGGCATGCTCCATACCATCCTGTCCAGGCTTGATCCTACCTTACAGATGGATGGGATCAAATCCATTGATGACTGTATTGGGAGAAGTTGTGAATTAATACTTAAATGACGAACCCGACCAGAATTGGAACTCGGCTTTCGAATTTCCGATTTCGAGCCTTTATCGATCACATCACCTACACATCCAAGCGGTCTTCCGTCTTAGTGTTGCTTAACTTCACTGTTCATTCGAGATGTTGCTCAACTCCGGAGTTCATACGAGATGTTGGTTAACTCCGCTGTCCATACGAGATGTTGCTATACTTCGATGTCCAAACGAGATATTGCTTAACTTCGCTGTTCATACGAGATAAAGCTTAACTTCGGTATTCATACGAGACGTTGCTTAACTTCGGCATTCATACGAGATGTTGCTTAACTACAGGTGTTCATACGAGATGTTGCTTAACTTCGCTGTTCATACGAGATGTTGCTTAACTTCGTTATTCCTACGAGATGTTGCTTAACTTCGCTGTCCATTCAAAATGTAGCTTAACTTCGCTGTCCATACGAGATATTGCTTAACATCGCTGTTCATACGAGATATTGCTTAACTTTCATACGATAATCGAACGCCCAAATAAATGCTCACACTGGACTCATATCTCAAAGCAAATAATATGTCTTCTTTCAGTGGGGAATGTTTGTCATGGGGGAGTGGTTTTCCAAAGTACTCATTCACCTATCTTTCTTTTACATCCGTTGTACGGGGGAGGAGGAGGAGTACAAGTGACAACATTCGTCCGGATAACTGGCAAAAAGAAAGTCAAATGACTTAGGCAAATCTTGTCGTTTTTATTACAATTTACAGCTTATCAAATATCGAGAGAGAAAAAAAAACGGTTGCATTTATAGATATAAACAAAGTAACCATTCGGTAAACAAAACAAAACAAGATTCTGAATAGCGTCAGAAATCGCCATTGCCTGCAAAGTGATGAAAAGTTTGTAAGATAAACGTTGTCTGTTGCTATTTGTTTTAGATCGTATGCTGCAAAACAATATCGTCTGATTTCATCGTCTGTCTCTTCAAATTGTCTCAAAAGAAAACAGTAACCATCTTTACATGAATATGAAGAGAGAGAGAGACGGAAGATAGAAATTTTATACCTTTTCAGACATGGAATATTTTCGCTTTCGTTTTTGTTTAATTGAACAAAACGGATTGTTGACGTCTCGGAATTAAATAAATCAATATGTCTTTGCTGGAATAAAACCTAAGATGGCTTCGCTGGAACAAAATGTAAGACAGAATTGTTGGAATAGAATAAAACGAGATTTCGGTGGAAGAAAATGTCAGGTAGCTATTGTTGGGAGAATAAACGAAGGTTTTCTTCGATCACAACAAAGAGAGCTGCATTGAAGCAATGAATGACGGCTACTTGGGATAAAATATATGATTTCTTTTTTTTTTTTGGCGGGGGGGTGGGGGAGAAAATGGAAAATATTTTTGTTGGAACGAAAAGGGAATTGATTTTACTGGAACGAAATGGGAAATGATTTTGTTCGAACGAAGTGGGAAATTATTTTGTTTGAACGAAATGAGAAATGATTTTGTTCGAACGAAATGAGAAATCCTTTTGTTTGAACGAAATGGGAAATTATTTTGTTGGAACAAAACGGGAAATTATTCTGTTTGAAAGAAATGGGTTATGATATTTTGGAAATCGTTTCGTTGTAACGAAATAGGAAATCATTTTCTTGTAACGAAAATGGGAAATTATTTTGTCGTAATGAAATGGGAAATTATTTTGTTTTACTGCATGAAAAATGATTTTGTTGAAAGAAAACTGGAAATCATTTTGTTCGAACGAAATAGGAAATAATTTTGGTAAAACGAAATGGGAAATTATTTTGTTGCAACGAAATGAGAAATGATTCTGTTGGAACAAAATTGGAAATCATTGTATTGGAACGAAAAAGAAAATCATATTGTTAGTTCGAAATGGAAAATAATTTTGTTGGAAAGAAAATGAAAACGTTTTTGTGGGAATGAAAAGTAAAACATTTTTGTCGGAACGAAATGGAAAATATTTTTATTGGGAAAAAAGAAAAAATATTTTTTTTCCTCCGAATTTGAAATGTTTTTGTTGTAAAGAAATAGATAATGTGTGTGATACAAAGAAATAGAAAATATTTTTGTTATAACAGAATAGAAAACGCTTTTCTTGAAACAAAAGGGAAAATTTTGTTTTTGTTTGATATAAATGCAAAAAAAATGTTTTAACGAAATAGAAGATGTTTTCTTGAAACAAAATGTATGCGAATTATCTTAAACCAAGGTACGAAATATTTTTATTGAAACGAAATGTTAATTGTATGTCTACATCGTTAGATAATATAAAAATGACATCATGGCATTGAAATTTACCATAATTTTCTTGGAACAATATTGAAGAGGTTTTTCGAAACAAAATGAAAGACATTTTTGTTGGAACAAACCAGAAAAAACTCTTTGTTAAAGCAATGTTTTATCTTAGAGAATTGAGCCGGGTTTATCCAGTTATTTAAGCCGTCGCTGAAAGAAAATGAGTTCATGCCTTTATCAAGAAAATAATGTGAAGAGATCAAGACGGAATCGATAAGAAATTGACCTCAATTCAAGCTGTTTCCACTTGCCAATCTATTAACCGTTAACCAGATGATTGGATCAAAGTGTAGTATCTATTCCAGGAGCTTTTGTCATAAAGTATCTCATATTGGGATAACAGGGGAACTGACAGGAATGGTGAAACTTTGTAAGACACAGGACGCATATTTACTGTTGATAATCTAGCGATTAAAGCACTTTCTATGTAATTTAGTAAATTGTTTTCCCACTTAATTAAAGTAGCATTTTTTAATCAAATTTTGTCTTCAGGCAAGGTTTCTTCTGTGTATTCCTTGTGGCAATCATTACAGGTGAGTAAAGGTTGGGCTTATTATAATTAAAGTAGTATTTTTTAAATTGAAATGGGGATCAAACTCATTATAGTGAGCAGCTAATACATTGAGGATATCGTTTAATCAACCCCTATATATTAGGTTGGTGCAAAATAATCACGTAATAATGTCGTTGTTTGACGTATTTTTTGACGTCAAAAAACGACATTATTGCGTCATTATTTTTGCACCAAAAATATATATATATATATATATATATATATATATATATGATAGCAATTTTATTTTTTTAATTTGAGATAGGGGTGAATAAAATGATAAAATGATTGGGGATAGTTGTCGTGGCCCGTGGGGCACAGTCCTATGGGTAAAAGAGAATATCGGATGAGTTAGATCACGGAATATGTGATCAAGCCGTGCAATATCGAGTCTGATTAGTTACATCTTCGTATCCCAGTCCCGTTTGCCTGATAACGTAACGGTCCGGGTTTCAATTCTCGGTAGTGGATGCGCACTGCTGATGAGTCCCGAATATAGGACGAAACGTCCAGTGGTTTCTATATTATGTTAAGGTTTCTTCTAGACTCAATTATACACACACAAGGCCGGTGTCGTTTTCTCACATAGTAACATATGTGAGAAAACGACATTATTTTTGCACTATATATATATATATATATATATATATATGTATATATATGTATATATATGTATATATGTATATATAAATAAATAAATAAATAAAAAAAAAAAAAAAATAAGGTTAGTACAAAAATAATGTCGTTTTCTCACATACAGGGCTGTTTCGCTGCATCACAGCTCATGAGTGCGGGTAGACATTCGATTGGTTCAAGCCGGGAGCGAAACCTGACCGATTTGGCATCACTCGGAGTTTCTACCCCTAAGCTATCAGCACAGGGTATAGAGAAAAGCGAATTCTAGCGTATTATTTTAACGAATGTTAACAAATATATTAAAGGCAATAAAATGATGCGCCTACAGAAAGTCGATTTTTGTATTTCTACCAACACAAGTGTATAATAGAATTCATTTATTAATCCAGGTTATTAATTCATTCCTACATAAGTACATAATACAAGTCAAAAAATGTTTTAGTTACAATAACAATCCTCAGCATAATGCCTTGAAGAATAAATGTTATCTAGAGAGGAAACACAACAAGGGTAAATTACAACTCTTCCAGTGGCCTAGTCAGAGTCCTTACCATAACCCAATTGAAAAACTTTGGGCGATAATGAACAAGCATGCCTGTAATAGGAAAGTTAATATAGAAGATGAGCTTTTTCGCGAATAAAAACAATATTGGAAAAATCTGGCGAAGGACGTTGACTTACTAAAGAATTTAGTCTATATAATGCCACGAAGAATTAAGGTCGTTATTAAAGGAAAAGGTTACCCAACAAAATACTAAATCATTTTTGAGTTGTATAATGGACCTAGGTACACCTGTATAAATGCTCTGGATTAATAAACGAATTCTATTATCCGAAGTAGGATGAAACGGCCGTCCAGTGGTTTCTGTATTCTGTTGAGGATTCTTTTAGACACGATGAATTTATATATATATATATATATATATATATATATATATATATATATATATATATATATATATTAGGTTGGTGCAAAAATAATATCGTTTTTTGACGTATTTTTTAACGTCAAGAAACGATATTATTTTTGCACCAACCTAATAGATATATATATAAATATATGTATTTATATATATATATATATATATATATATATATATATATATATATATATGTATATATATATATATATATATATATATATATATATATATATATAGAGAGAGAGAGAGAGAGAGATAGATAGATAAATAGATAGATAGATAGATAGATAGATATAGATAGATATTAGTGGTCAATATATATATATATATACATATATATATATATATATTCCTCAAGAGGATAGAATCCAGGTGGAACTCAATGTCCAAGAGTAAGAATATAAAATATTAGGTTGGTGCAAAAATAATGACGTAATAATGTCGTTTTTTGACGTATTTTCTAACGTAAAAAACGACATTATTATGTCATTATTTTTGCACTAACCTAATAGTATAATATTAATGTTTGAGCCTTATATATATATATATATATATATATATATATATATATATATATATATATATATATATATATATATGTATGTATGTATATATAAAATTATGTAATTACGTTGAGGAACTAATGCACTGAGTTTGTTGTGTTGAAATTGACGTCGATCTTCGAGCTACTGTCTTCTCTTCCTATTATTCTCCATTGGTGATCTTGTGCCAGACTTTTGTAGACACTGATAATTTTTACGATCCAAAATGCGATCAGGAAGCGGCGTGGGGTGGTGGTGACGTGAGGTGAAATAATGAATCTATTTTCTTTGTTTCAGAGCAAATATGAGCTCGTAAATGAGGTGACTCAAACTTTTAGCAGCTGCCTGTAGGTTTTCCATTTTTCTTTACTTTTTTTTTTTTTCATAAAAAGAAATTGAGGAAATAAATTATTAACTATAGGTGAGTCATGGCTAGGAACCACCTACAACGGGAGGATTAATTAAAGCCGTCAGCACGGTAACAGTTTCGTTATCAAGCGGAGTCAACACAAGCTTTGGGCATGAGAGATTTGACGACGAACTGACTGTTATCTCTCCACACACGCGGACGCGCGTGCGCGCAGACAGACACACACACACACACACACACACATATATATATATATATATATATATATATATATATATATATATATATATATATATATATTACAATTGCTATTATTATTTCTGTAAATGATCACAGATATCCGTTACGGTTCACGCACTTCCCATCTACCGAAAGTCTGAAGGTATCGATGGAAAATCAGAGAAAAAACAAGCATGTAACGTTCTCTTCCACTCGCCCTATATATATATATATATATATATATATATATATATATATATATATATATATATATATATATTATATATATATATATATATGAAGAAATCTAGTCTTAAGACGTGCTATATTTAGAGGATAAAGTGCCCAATATCAGAGATAGAGCGTGTGTAAATATAAAAGTGGACATAGAAGTCAACACTTACAGTCGACACGCTGTTTCATGCTTTCGTGCGTGAAACAAACTGTTGCCTCTAAGTGTTAACTTCTATGTTCACTTATATATATATATATATATATATATATATATATATATATATATATATATATATGATGATGAAATGGACAAAGTCCGACAATTATTTTAAGACATTTTTATGTTTACACATTCTTTTTATAGATACAAATATTTAAGCAAATCCTCTGTTTTTAATAAACAGTATTAAACAACAATTACCACCCAGTGAAAATTTCTCGGACATTCAGGCCGGTAAATGTTTTTTCATACTGTTTATTATAAACAGAGCATTTATTTAGATATTTGTATCTATAAAAAGAATGTATAAACATAAAAATGTATTAAAATATATGTATCTATATATTAGGTTGGTGCAAAAATAATTTCGTTTTCTCACATAGTAATATATGTTAGAAAACGAAATTATTTTTGCACCAACCTAATAAATATATATATATATATATATATATATATATATATATATATATATATATATATATATATATATATTGATAGATAGATAGATAGATAGATAGATAGATAGATAGATAGATAGATAGATAGATAGATAAAGATACAAAGGAATGAAAATACATCCATTTTTGTCCATCGAAAATTAGAAATCTTCTCTTCTTGGAAACGCTACGGTGCTTTTGAAAAGGTTGATATTTTTTTGATGCTCCAGCAGATTCGGCCATTATATTAACATCCTATCTGCAAAGTGCCTCGTTGGCTATGCATATCTGAAGTTCAGATGCTATTTTACCAGCTGATCATTTATCGATGTTCCCATGCACGTCATACAGAAAATGCTTGACAATACCAGACCTTCGTAAATTCAAGAGATATGATAAAATCTTATGAAGGTTTCAGGATTAAAGTGAAAATTACTAATAAAAACTAAAATCACTGTTCTTGAATGACTTCTAAAGAGCTTCTTCTATGAAAAGTAGAGAAGAAACAGAAATCACAAAGTTTTAACAAGGTAATAACATGGAGGGCACAAGAACATTTTCCAGGAAGATATCTCAGAAAATCAAGCATTTTCAGGTCAGCTAATTTGAACGAAAACCGTTTAGAATTCATTTTGAATGTTATTTGGATACTTTTTTTTGGATGATAAATCATTTTAACATGAAACGAAATGTTTCAACTATGTCATTCCCATATTTTGGAATCAGGCGGGCTCCGTGAGCAAATTAAAAAACATTCCCGCTCGGATCCGGACTTGCAATCCTGAAATTTTTGATTCGAAAATTTTCGTAACTACGATGGTTTTTGGCGAATTTTTACGTGATTTTTTGTGACGAATTTTTTCAACGATAACAAATTTTATAATTTGGAAATAAATTTGAGAATATCCAAAATCTTGGCATATTGAGCACTATATATAAATATATCTGCTGTTCTTTAAATCTAAAAGATATATTGCTTATATTTTGGCAGTAAGTTTTCATTCTGACGTGTTTTTTGAGTAATTTAGACTAGTTTTGTCTACTTATTTTCAATTGGATCCTTTTTATATTTACGGAAAAACTGTTTGATGTCATTATTGAAGGAAGAGAGAAAATCGCCATGTTGACACCTATCATTTTAAAATGAAAGGTTTCATCCCGGTAATTTTCTCTGTTCCTTTAATAATGAGACCAAAAAGCTTGTCCGTCAATATGAAAGGATCCAATTGAAAATAAGTAGAAAACTAGTCTAAATAACTCAATGAAAAATGTCCCATATATAGTTAAATATATATATATATATATATATATATATATATATATATATATATATATATATATATATATATATATATATATATATATTACTTTTTGAGACATTTTTTTATGTTTAACGTTCTTTTTATAGATACAAGTATTTAAGTAAATGCTCTGTTTATAATAAACAGTATTAAACAACATTTACCGGCCTGAATGTTCGAGAAATTTTCATAGAAAATATGCGTCCTCCGACAGGAATGTTTTCTATGGAATTTTCTCGGACATTCAGGCCGATAAATGTCGTTAATACTATTTATCATAAAGAGAGCATTTACTTAAATATTTGTATCTATAAAAAGAACGTATAAACATAAAAAATGATCGTCGGACTTTGTCCATTTATAATGTGTGACGTCACACACACATACACACACGCACGCACGCACGCACACGGTGGAGTAATGGATAGCAGTTTGAACTGAGGAATCAGAGAGCCGAGTTCGAATTCCAGTCGAATCCATTACATTCACTTATGTGCTAATACCCTTGGGAAAGTTGTGAATCTTCTTCAGCTATAGGTAAATAGCAAGACAGATTGGGTTCTATAGCCTTGGATGGCAGCTGGTCTAGGAGAAGGACAACTTTGAATTCAAAACACGCGGAGGGTCTTAGTGCACCAGGTCTCTGTATTCGGCCCTTCAAAAAGTGTGGAAGGTCCTGCACGAAACCTTCACCACTATAATCAAATCTCATGTGCTGTTTCCTAGGAACTGATCTACTTGAGCCTCAAACGTCGAATTTGGCAGGAGAGTTATATATATATATATATATATATATATATATATATATATATATATATATATATATATATATATATATATATATATATATATATATATATATATATATATATATATATATATAATATGGCTGCCTACAGTCGTATTTTAGGGCGAATCCCTATGAGAGATTATATATAAATATATATTAGCAGTCATCAGTGTTAAATTAACGGAAAAGATGTGCCGATCATTTCAACCCTCTACCTGAACATACATTTCTGGTTATTTCAAACCTAATGTCTTCAGCAACATTTTTTACCAGTGCTCATATTGCAATTTTTTGCTGTTATCATTTCATGTTTTTACCAGAGCTCATATTGCAACTTTTTTTGTTATTATCTCTTTTCTCTGGCACTCCTTATTACGGGTTCCCATATTGTATTTATTTCTATGCTTGGTCGGCTCTGACAGATACTGTAGGAAATCTTTCATGCACGAGAACTGACAGAAAACTTCAACTGCAGCAGCAACAGCAGTCAAAACATGATTGCCAGCTGCTGTAGTGACCTAATCAGTAGCCATTTTTCGTTTAATATAGCAAATTGCCCTACGGAACAATGACCTAGAAGACAAAATCGTTGCTGACATAATTACTGTCAATCCTTGGGTCAAACTCTGTATACATGCCCTCACTGGAAACAGGGGAGCAATAACTGAACCGTATTAAATAAACAAAAGAATTAGACTGTATCCCTAGATATGAGCGGTGGGACGAGAACAGTCTGCTTTCGGAGATGAAATAAAGAGTTCAGTTCAGTATTTCTTGCTTGTTACCCAGATCGCTATACATCTAGTGAAGGCCGGGGGGCAGAATGATCGAAGCGTTGTGATAAAACCAACCAAGACGAGGATAATAGCGCGAGTAAAAATATTGCAAATAATGATGACTCCCCAACCCAGAAAATCAGCCCCAAATCAAATAAAATCAATAAAAACAAATCGTGCTGTATGACTCGCTTATTTCTCTCATTTTTCGGCAAATCTCGCTCCAAGCTTCCCATAACAGAGCGATTATGGAAAAGACTTAAGCCAAAGTCAAACAGCATATTACGCTTTGCGCTGAAGCTGCTCCGCCTGGTCGACACAATGAACAACGTCGTCGAAATCCGCAGGTAGACATCTTCTGCTGACGTAACACCGTATAAGAGCGTTTAGATATTTACGAAGCGAAAAGTGGCAAACGGATACGATAATATGGTAGCCAATGAAAATCAAAACTCGACACAGAACTTCTTCCTCGTAGCATTTGACCTCAACTGCAGTATTGTAGAAATACGATAAACACAATTTGCATGCTGGATGGCAGCAATAATATGGTAGCCAATGAAGAGCAATTTTTCTATAGAGCCAACCTCTGGCACGTATCACCTGATCCCAGCTTCAGTATTGTATGTGTCAAACTAAATTTGCATTGTAACTGGCTACAATAATAGAGTAACCAATGAAAAGCGAACTTATTATATAACCAAATTCTTAGCCGTGCCGTCTTACGATATATGTAGATATTGCTTAAACATCTTTTGTATGGCCATTGGCTGATTCCCCTTGCTATAGTCGAGAAGAGATCTCAACAAAAATGGCGTATTGCTGCCATATCTTTTCTTAAAAAATCATTTCACTCCAAGCAAGACAATAAAACCACTAAGACGCAAGGGATTACTGAGTGTTAAAGAATAGGGAAAAAATCTCTATTAACCCTAGAACACTAACCATCAATTAAAGTTACACCACTACTAATAATGGGTATGTGATACCCGATTTTGAAAATATCAACAAAAAAAAAATATCAAATATAAATTTTTATTTGAAATACAGGGTTTCCATAAAGTTCGTGTGCACTTTAGAAAATGTATAACTTTGTATTTGTGATAGAAATAATCTGTAAAAAATGTTATAAAATTTAATGTACCTAGTTTTAAGTAGAGCTAAAATAACTAATGTGATTTCAGGCATTACTGTAAATCATTTGGTAAATGTTTTCCGTGAACTGCAAAATCGTATTACCCTTTGAATTGCTAATAATGATGGAGGACATGTGGAAACTTAAAATTTCAATAAAACCTTAAAAAATATAGATTTACTTCTTTCTTATCCTTTTCACAAATTATTTCTATCGCAAATACAAATAAAGTTATAAATTTTTTAAAGTGCACACGAACTTTATAAACACGCTGTATTTTACACGCAGGCACTTCAAACTTTGTCCTTTGAATTAACATTAATAGGAACTGAAAAACATATTATTTAGGTAAGAAAATCAGGTATTGAAAATTGTAATTAAAAACAGGAAAATTTGCACAGGGTACTATATACCCATGGTTAGTGGTCTAGGGTTAAGGAGGGAGGATACTATAAGAACAAGAATTAAGAAGACAGAAGATAACGATTGACATTGCATTTAAATTCTTGAAGGTCGAAGTTTATTGGGAAGCAAGAAGTCGGAAGAGAGTTCCACAAGCGAGAAGTGCTCTAGAAAGAAGAAACTGTTAGCATAGAACTTACGGATATATCTAGTTATTTAAACTGTAAAATGATGATAATGTAATACTGGTCTTAAATTCATAAAGTCTAGCTACACTAGAGGAATGTTCATCAGAACACTACAATAAAAGTATTTAAAGAAAAGATAAAGGAACGCTATATTATTACGGTGGTAATGTGACTGAAGCCGATATGCTAGGCCAGGACTAATAATATTGCAGATTCTTTTTTTGGCTTTCATCAGGAATCTCCAAATATAGCAGGAGAACCAGAGCAGATGTGACAGCAATATCCAAAGCGTGGACGAATGGTAGGCTTATAAATGTACTAGCAGCCATACCCACCTGTTCGATCAAAAAAAGCGTTCAATTAGAATGGAGCAAAAACAGCATCCTGTTTAGATGTAACAGAGTCTGTCTTCTTCAATTACTTTAAAGTACTTTCATTAAAAAAAACATTTTGAATTAATGCAGTTACTGTTATAAGAGAATATAACGAACCATGTTTTTGTTCTCTCCGCTGGGGTCAGAGATTGAACCCAGAACACTTTGTGTCAAGTTATTTTTTGAATCAATCAAACAGCCATTTTTTTTTTTTTTTTTTTTCATCCAACAAATATCACCTGAAGAAGACCGGAGCGTACAATGGCTGAAACGTCGTGAATGTAACAATAAAGATGAGGACAACAGTCCAAATAATATAAATAGTTACAATACCTCTGTACATATGAAAATACTTCATTTAAAATTATTACTACTCTTTTATAAAACAATGCAGTTTCACAATGACTGCAAATGATAATGGTGAAACTAGCCGAATCCTTACAAGGAAACACCCAGCAGTCATTGACTCAACACTTACCGAAAATTATAAAATTACTAGTAGCTATAGCAAGCTAGTCGATCAGAAAAAAGCGTTCAATTAAAATGGAGCAAAAACAGCATCATGTTTAGATGTAACAGAGTCTATCTTCTTCAATTATTTTAAAGCACTTTTATTAAAAAAAACATTTTGCATTAATGCAGTTACTGATATAACGGAAGTAGTTTGTATTTATTCAATCAAAGTTAGCCGAGGACATGAAGGGGTAAAACAGGCAACATGAAGATCCACTTCAGACCACAATTATTTTGAAGTTTTTGAAATTCAAATTGTCAGTGTGATACCAGGGATGTAAAAGAGGATACATTTATAAAACAATTGTTAAGTTTGATGGAAATTGGTTGAAAGATCAACGAAAAATAAGAAAGGAACCAGTAAAAATCGCCATTTTTCGCTATTTACGCGGGTTTTCACTATATGGCTGGACTCATTTATCAAGTTAAATGACTGTTAAAATATCAACTTATTGTTGGCTACAGTTGAGTGAAGTTTGTATTAATGCATGAAAATTGAGTGAGTTTTTAGTTTAAAATTTATGTTGAAATCGATTTTTCGCGGATTTTCGATAAACGCAGTGGTTTAGAAATAAAAATGAATTATCATTGTGCTCGTCATGATGTAAGTAACCTACATACCGAGTTTGAAGGCAATCGGTGGAAAAAAGTTGAATTTTTGATCAGCTTCATCGACTATTGATTTTTTTAAATTATTGATTTTTAACGATAAGAACCTATCTCTTACATAGTACAATGTATGTACCAAGTTTGGTCAAAATCGGTTGGATGGATCTCGAGTGAAAAGCTATGACACAGACAGACACACAAACATCCTTTGTTTTATACATATAGACACAGTGAACCAGGCCACCACGAGACGGTGTAATGGTTAGCAAGCTTGTCTCGCTAGAACAATTACGACTGATTAGCGAGTTCGGTCCTCACTTTCGGCCTTGTGCCACATCTGAGCTACGCTTGGAAAATCACTATAGACACAGTGAACCAACTTTGCGAACAACATACTTAGCAATCGATTCAACATTTCCACTTCGGAAAATGTTAGCCCGAGACAGCGCAATGAGTCTCCTGGAGGTTAGCATCAGCCATGCCGATGGAAGGTAAAAAAAGAGTTCTACCAGACGATTAAATGTGAGGAGTTTCATTTTGGCGATGTTAAAATTAACAAGCCATTCCTTGCTCTAGAACTGGATCTTGATAGAGGTCAAAAGCGTCTACGTGGCCTTGTGAGTGATGAATTTCCCACCCTAAAACCACTTTCCCCTCAGACGAAACGAAACTCGCTGCTCTTCTTGCTTGTCCCACCGCCCCTAACACTTGGAACCCGTACACAAGTGAGTATCTTCTCCATTCCCTTCGTATTCCATTAGTAAGGAGTAAGTCTTACCCGGAAAGCTTCTTACCAAGAAATTCTATTTTGTGGAACAGACTCCCGGCAGGATGTTTTCCCAGTACCAACAATCTTGACGACTAGGGTTAGCCGTTATCTTTCCTGCATATCCCCCCAAAACTTCACTTCCTGTCATTTCTGATGCTCATACAACACCATACAGTAACCATCTACCTTAAGTGGCTCTTGGGTCTTGTATTTTTTGAACATTAATATTTAAGTAATTTTGCTATAAGTTTTCTTCTCTCTAGTCGACCCTTCGGCCTCCGTGTAGAGAGGAACCCAGACGAGGCGCTGCCAAACGGCAGAGTCGCGTCTGGGGAGGTAGACAAAACCGACCCTGTTATTACAGCGCCTACAGGGAAGTTTTGCCTGATCCTACGACAAGGATCGGCAACCTACGGTCTGCAGGGCGGATCCGGCTCGCGAAGCCATTTTGACCGGCCCGCGAGCCTGATTACTAATGACTCTATTTTTAACATGAGAGACGAGGCTTTCGAATTAGACTATCTGCCAGTTATCTTTCAACATTTTAACAATTTGCGTTGCCTACGTTTATTGTCAAATAATGGATACATATTTGTTATGACCCTTGGCTACATTAAAAGATAACAGAAGCGAAAGGAACGATAAAGTGAAAGAGGCCAGGGAGGGACTCACATGCGAGGTAGCAGAAATCTAAAGACAGTTAAACATACGCGCATTATACATACATGCCTCATGAATGTGTGGATGATACCGCATGTTTACGTACGTAAGTGTATATGTTTGTAACTATTTGTACTCGTGTGTATGGGTATATGTGCTTCGTTTATGTTTGATGTGTTTGTGTGTGGTTCCTTTGTAGAACAATTTTCAATAACAGTTTCAAACCTACACGTCATAATTTCATCCATTTTCACTTCGGTTTGTTTTTTTTTTCGTTTCTTTGAGGAAAAGTAATTTTTGTTAGGTGTCTTTTTAATTTTAGATTTTCTTTTGTTTTTCTGATTTCTCAATGTTTATTTTCATTATGGTTTTCAATATTTAGGTTGACAGGGGGTCTGCATATGTAATTTTCCTTAATTTTTCATTAATGGCCTTCGTCCGGCCCGCGACCCTTCATTATAGCACGATCCGGCCCGCGGGGTCAAATGAGTTGCCGACCCCTGGTCTAGGGCCTTGGAAAGTCACTAGTAAAAAAAAACAAAAAAAAACGGTCTTGTGCCACATTCTGCCTTATGGCGATGACTTGGATAAATACTCAGTAACCATCTACTTTGCATATTTTGGGGGCCTTATAGTTATTTTCTAAGCATAGCTTAGATATGGCACAAGGCCGAAAATATGTAGCTAGTGAGAAACAAACTCACTTTTCAGTCGTAACTGATATAGCAAGATAAGCTTGCTAACCATTACTCCACGCCGAGGTGAATATTTATTTTCTAAGTGTAGCTTAGATGTGGGACAAGGCAAAAAGTATGGGGCACTCAGTGAGAATCGAACTCACTACTCAGTTGTAATTGTTTTAGCGAGACAAGCTTGCTAGCCATTACTCGAAGCCGAGGTGAATATTTACTTTCTAAGTGTAGCTTAGATGTGGCACCAGGCCGAAAGTATGTGGCAATGAGAATCGAATCCACTATTCGGCCGTAATTGTTTTAGCGAGACAAGCTTGCTAACCATTACACCGCCTCGAGGTACCCTTCTTAGGTCTTATATTGAGTAAACCCTATTATAAAAAACAAATTCTATCATCTTGGTAGTTAGTTCGATACTCACTGAGTGCTCAACACTTTCGGCCTTTTACCACATCTAAGTTACGCTTAGAATATCATTTCGGTACCCCGACGTGGTGTAATGGTTAGCAAGCTTGTCTTGCTAGAAGAATTATGAGTAGTAAATTCGATCCTGATTGGGTACCCCATAATTTCGGCCTTGTGCCACAACTAAGCTATGCTTAGAAAATTATTTTGGCACCTCGAAGTGGTGTAATGGTTAGCAAGCTTTTCTCGGTAGTGAGTTCTCTGGGTAGTGAGTTCGATTCTCACTGAGCGCTCCACACTTGTGTCATATCTAACCTACGCCTAGAAAGTCATTTGGGTACTTCGACGGGATGTGTTTGTTCGCTGGCTAGTGCCGATATATCAACTACAGACTAGTGAGTTCGACCCCCACTTTCAATGTTGTGTAACTTCAAAGTTTCACTTAGTAAATCACACAAAGTGACTTTTTTTTTTAAATTGGAGTCATTCAACCTCAACTGCAGGATTGTAGAAATATATTAAACTAAATTTGTATGGCCAATGGCTTCAATAAAACGTTCTTCCATCAAATGCATCTGCCGCATGTGACTTCAACCACAACATTGAAGACAATTTTAATCTACATTTTTATGGCCACAGAAATTTAATACGGAAAACTAATTAATAATGAAATATATTTAGACTTTTTGATATTTACGAAGTGAACATTGGTAACCGGGTACAATAATAAATTAGCCCCCCCCCCCCCCGGTCACTCGATTACCACTCAAAAAATAACAACACTAATATTATATAAACTAGTATCCTAGGTCAGGTTGATTTGGGAACGGTTTCTGTCTATATCTCTGAGATGAGGTATTATGATTATTTACATTATTCGGACTGTGATCCTCGTCTTCATTAACACATTCACAAAGTTTCGGACCTTATACGCTCCAGCCTTCTTCAGTTCGAACCCTTTATTTCGTTTACGTGGTTAGATTCTTCTAGTTTCACGTGCCATGATCCAACATGGCCCAATGTATAAAGGCGCTGGTTAGATCAAGGGACTAGACCCAAAGAATTGTGAGTTCAATACCAGGCTACAGCAATGGTGAACAAAAAAAAATTGGAGAGTTGAGTTAAAAGAGGAATAACTGAGACATCTGGAAGAGGCATAACACGTGGAACTAGAACAATCTACTCCGTTGGACAAAATAAAAGGGTTCGGTTCGAAATTCCAATCACCTGAAGAAGGCCGGAGCTTACAACGGCTGAAACGTTGTGAATATGGCAATGAAAATTTGGAACGGTTATATTGCACTCGATTTGTAATTTGGTTTTTAATAAGGACACGAAATATTTCTTTTCAAATCCTTACCATTTTTGAGGTAAGTGGTTTGAAGATTAAGTTTAAGATTCAAAAAACAGGGCCAAGAAGGAGGAAACGATACTTCAGTGGTGGATCGGTCGCAGGAAGTAGAATCTCTCAGTAGAATACCAGGAAAACCAAAAGTGGATATCAATTAGTGCACAGATACTACACTGCCGATCTAAGCCGAGAAAGCGTATTTACCGAATTCTCCACAGAGTGCGTTGCCGCACAAGGCCGTGGGACTTTACGAGCCCGAGGTTTCAGGAAAAAAATTCCGTGTAAACCCCGTAATAATTGGGGTCGAGCCTGTTTACATCCCCAGACTAGGCTCTGAAAATCGGCATAGCTTAGTCTGGGATTCCTTTCTTCCTGAACTAGAGAGTTCGACAAGAGCTTCGCAATAGTCTAGCTCTAGCTGCCGACCTGGTCTAAAGGGAGGGGTTTTCCGACCCGAGAAGGTTTGATTTTATAAAAAAGACGTCAAATATATGCCACTGCGCGTGTTCATCTACTCCCTGGCTACTGGGAGTAGATATAAAAATATCCCGATACTTGTTCAATTTTTTGTTTAAGCGCATCGCCCCCCTCCCCCCAGGCAAGGCAACGGGTTACAGAGTTGGAGCGAGAGCAAAGAGGAGTAATGGAGGAAAGGATGAAAAGAAGGATAGGGGATAGATCAAAGTATCTGGAGACGTCGATTGACATTACATTTGAATAGTTGGAGATTATAGCTATCAGAGAAACAAGAAAAGGGAAGGGAGTTTCACAGGCGAGAGGTGTGAGACATGAAGCTATTGGAGTAGAAGAGACGGCTACATTTAACAGTTTCGACAGTGAAAGGGTGCCAGCCTAGTAGAACGCTTAAATTCATGAAGTCTGGGAACCAGCGAAAGCAGCTCATCGGAGCAGTTACCATGAAAGTATTTGTAAAAAAAAAAATACAGAGGGAGGCGACGGTACGTCTGTGAGAGAGCGACTGCAGATGAGATGCCAGATCAGGGCCAATTATATTGCATATTCGTCTCTGGGTTTTATTAAGAACCTTGAGACAAACAGAAGGAGCTCCAGACCATATATGGCAGCAATACTCCATGCAAGGGTGAATTTCCTTACTCAACATGGTTAAAGATATATTTTTAACTCTAAACATATCCCGATAGTTGTTTAATTACCAGTTAACATTCACTTATACAACATCGATTGGCTTACAGCTGACTCAGTTCCGGGAGAAGCTGTGAGGTCGTTCTGCTTGTCTTTCTTTTCTTTTTTTTTAGGGGCAACCAGCAGCAGCTGCCACAATGCTATGGGTTGCCTGCATTATTAATTAGTTTTCTAATAACTTTATTGAATTTCTGCGTTTTAGTAATAATTTTGTGTTTATCTATTTTTGTACGGACACTGGTTTCAACAATAAAGCAACCAATGAAAAGTAATTTTACAATAAAATCTACCATTTGCACGTGTCATATGATCTCAACGAGATTATTGTCAAAATACGTTAAACTAAATTTGATTGGCCAATGTATGAACGCATACGTTAGCCAATAACAAGAGAGTATTCTATAGACCTAACTTATGTGTAACATCTGACATCAACTGCAGTGTGGTAATTTCTTAAAATGAACTTGTCTGTCCACTGCTGCAATCACATGGTAACCAATGAAAATAAAAATTTACTTTAGAAACAAGCTGAGACATGGGGCACCTCGACGTGATGTATGCTTGTCTTGCTAGGTCATTTACGAGTGAGTAGTGAGTTTATTCCTCACTGGGTGCCCCATACTTTCGGCCTTGTGCTACATCTAAGCTGCGCTTAGAAAATCCCCATTTGAAGTTGAACAGAACATCTTGTCGACCTCTCTGCCTTCGAGCAGAGAGGAACCCAGATAAGGCTATGCCGAAGGGCAGAGTCTCATCTGGAGATATAGGCAGTTACCCGACACCGAGTATGCGGGGTCTACGGGAAATTTCTGCCCGGGAGTACGTGCTCGGCATGCGCAACGTTTAAAACCGACCATGTGCCACATTCCGCCTGGTTGGGGGGCAAGCTGGGGAACTTCGACATGGTGTCATCGTTACCAAGCTTGACATTTCTAGATCAACTACGACTGAGTATTGATTTCGATTCTCCCTGGGTGCTCCAAACTTTCGGCCTTGTGCCACATCTAAGCTGCACTTAGGAAATCATTTAGCGATTAGCAACCTTGTCTTTTCTGGATCAATTACGACTGAGTAATAGAGTTCGATTCTCACTGGGTGCTTCAAACATTCGGCCTTGTGCCACATCTAAGCCGCACTTAAAAAAAAGCATTTAACGATTAGCAAGCTTGTCTCGCTAGATCAATTACAATTGAGTCGTGAGTTCAATCCTCATTGGGTCCTCCACACTTCCGGCCTTGTGCCAGATCTAACCTGCGAGGTGTAATGGTTAGCAAGTTTATCTCGCCTGACTACTTACTACCGAGGAGTGAGTTTGATCCGCACAGGGTGCTCCTTACGTTCCCCTTTGTGTCACATCTAAGGTTCGGTTGATAGCTTAATGTTGGGATTATAATGCTTGCCTTGCTAGATCAATTAGGACTGATTAGTGAGTTCGATTTTCACTGGGTGCTTCAAACTTTCGGCCTTGTGCTTCATGTAAGTAGCGCTTACTATATCGTATACAACTGACTTGGGCCACTTCGACGTGGTGTAGTTGATAGCAAACTTGTCTTGCGAGATCAGTTACGACTGAATTCAATCCTCAATGAGCTCTCCTTATTTTCGGCCTTGTGCCACATCTAAGCTATGCTTAGTAGGTCGCGACTATAGAACAAAACTACCGTACTGTAAAAGTTTGTTAAACTACTTTTCTTGCGGAGCGGGTTGATATAATAATATGGAGACTAATGAAAACCAAATTTAATACAGAACTAATTTATCTCATTTGATTCCATCTACTATATTGTAAAGGTTTGTTAAACAATCTTAGTAATTGGCTTGAAAAATTCATTGTCGAACCAAAGAGTTTGAAGTACTATTTTTATATCTACGGTAGTCTTCCATACACTTCTTTTGTTCTTCATATATGCCACATCACTTCAGGACGTAGGTGATCATGGCTCTCCATTTCCCGCTATCTCTTGTACCTCTTAATAGGTTTCGTCCCTCTACCCCTTCCCTCAGATCACGTTGTCATCCACTTGCTTAAACCCGCCGGGTACGTCATACGTTGTTTTCTCTCGTCTCGTTTTCTTTCTATTCGACTTGTGAGTATCAGATTTTCCAGGCCCTCCTTTCTTATTAAGCGTTCCAGAAATTTCATCTGCCTCTTCCCGATGTTAAGTAAAAGCTTCGTACTTCCTCTCCAAAGCCTCATCGTTGCACACACACGCTCAGTCCATGATATCCTGGGCATCCTTCTGTAGAGCCATATCTCCGCTGCCCCGAGTCACTGTTCAGGTTTGAGGAGACCGCCCAACATTTGCTTCAGTAAAGGATGACAAATGTCACGTAGCAACTTAGTACTCTTTTCTTTGTTACCAACGAAATCCCCCCTGTCTCGTCATACTCTGCCCAGCTTTTGGAATGAGTCCTTGGCCATCCCAATACGTATACGGATCTCAGTTGCCTCGTGTCTATTCTTCATCTTTGAGGAGACCGTTCAACAACATTTTCTGCCATAAAAGAGAACAGATGCCACGTAGCAGCTCAGTACTCTTTTCTTTGTTGCTCAAGAAATCCTCCTGTCTCGTAATATTCTGCCTAGCTTTCTTAATGCGTCTTTGGCCATCTCAATACTTCTACGGATCTCAGCGTCGCACTTACCGTCCTCCGTTAAAACATTTCCCATATATTTAAACTTCCGCACCTACTTACAAAGCCAAATATATTTGGGAAATACAGCCGACAAATGTGTAACCAATTAAAGAATTGAAATATATTAACAGTTTTCTGAATTATCCATTATGAAGCCATATTAATCGACTATTTTTTAAAAACCTTTCAGACATTTTGCAAGGTTTCTTTTCGTATGGAGTGATAACTCCATGACACTTAAAAGAGGATAAAAATCGTTAGACTGCAAATTATGATTTTTTCGTGATATCTAAATAATCTATTAGGCGGATGCAGAAGTTTCCAACGCTATCGTTTGGAACATTTTTGGCGAAATCTATGAAGTATCTTTTTAAGTTCAATATTAACTCTTTATTGAGTTACAAAAATAATTCGGAGGGAAAGAAGTTCACCAAAAATATACAGAAAGAAATGTCGGTCAGAATCAGCAAAGATAAGTAGGAAACAATTGTTACGTGGCGAAATATTGGAAAAAATAGGAAATTATTAATGTCTGACGGGAACGTCAAAAATACAGACAAGCTTCAGTTGATGGATCCGAATCAGCGGATGTATGGCGATCAGTCTTTATAATAGTAAAGGGAATGGAAATAATAGCCCGGATTTAAAGTAATTATAATTCTAATATTAGTCCGGATTCAATGTAATAGTAATATTAGCCTGGGCTTAAGGCAGTCGTAATTGTAATATTAGATTGTACTAGCAGATCATATAACAAACCGCTTTCCCATTTCTATTAATATTTTGTTTGAACCAGCTTTTATCGTTTTCTACCTGAGATCAAAATGTTATACCTGTCCTTAATAGGCCCTTCCCATTTATATTAATTGAAAATTGAAAATTATTTCAAAAAAATACATTACCTAAAATCAATTTTGAAGGAAAATAGGCGAACATTTTTCTGTTATGGTTTTTGGAGATTATCAAGTGATGTGATTTCTGTTATTTGGTACTTTTATTTAATCGTTATCAACCCAAGCAAGGCAATATAGCCACTAAGATTCAAGGGGTTACAGAGTGTGAAGTAATTAGGAACAGAAACATTAGTAATAAGTAAGAATAGAATAGTAATAGTAATAGAAAGAGAAAAGATAAATCAGTAGAGCAGTAGGTTTTCTCTACAAGCTGAAAAACTACGGTATTTCCGGGAACATTTTTCAGCTCACTCAATCTCTCCTGTCAAGTGAACGGCCACACGTCTGGATCCTTTCGTGGTAGGGTGTTCCATAGAGACTCGACTGGATAGAGGGACAGAAACATAACTCAATAGTACGACAAGGTCAAAATGGCAGTCAATGTCCAAAACGTCCGACAAAAATGGCTTGTTAATTTTAACGTCTTAATAACTAAATGATGTTATGGAATAACCTGCCACCCCCATGAGTGGCGGCACTATTGGTGGCAATCACCTATAAGTCTCCGTTAGGACAGCAGATAGCAGAATCAAGCTGGGATCTGTTATTCAGATCTTGGCTACTGTCGGAACTCTCTGCCTTTAAAATTTTAGTAACGTAAGACAAAACTTTCGCAGGTTGGCCAGAGTTACAAAGAACCAAAACAAAAAAAATGTTGCAAAAGTTATTCTTCGAGATAATTTGTAGAACATCAGGAAAAACAAACGAATATACATAAGAACCTAATACAAATATTTTATAGTTAACTTTATTAAAACCGACTGTTCTCAATGTATAAGACGTATCTCCAGCTAGTAAAGAATAACTCGCCCCTCTTATTCTATGATTCTAGAATAGCAATTAAGATATCGAACATTATTCAGATACAGAAAGCTTTTCCTGTGACAACAATTAGTTTGGTTTGGTTTGCTTTACTGCATATCGACCTCAATGGCTTATTTAATGCCGACAACATTTTTAGGATAGGTTCGTATGAATAGAATATGTATTCTTTGTAAGAAATCAGTTTGGTTTGATTTATTTTGTTTTACGGCATATCAACCTTAATGGGTTATTTAATGCCGACAAGGTTTTTTAGGATAGGTTCGTATGAATAGAATATGTATTCTTTGTAAAAAATCAGTTTAGTTTAGTTTATTTCATTTTACGGCATATCAACACCTCAATGGGTTATTTAATGCCGACAAGATTTTTAGGATAGGTTCATATGAATAAAATATGTATTCTGTATAAGAAATCAGTTTGGTTTGTTTTTTTTTGTTTTATGGCATATCAATCTTAATGGGTTATTTAATGCCGACAAAATTTTTAGGATAGGTTTTTATGAACAGAATATATATTCTTTGTAAAAAAATCAGTTTGGTTTGGTTTATTTTGTTTTGCGGCATATCAACCTCAATGGGTTATTTAATACCGACAAGATTTTTATTGTTGGTAATATTGTTTCCTTCAAAAATGTATAGCTGATAATTTTTTTAAATGTATTGCTGGTTATATTTAAAAAAAATGTATTGCTAATAATAATATATTGCGGGAAATAATTTTTCTCGCATTAATTTTTTTACAAATTGCTGGTATTAAAACCTATTTTTACATTTTCATGTTGTTTTGACCCCAGTTTGGGAGTTAACTATTTACCAATAGCCTGGACCCTAACAGGTGCTACCACCCCGGGTCAGGGTGGATCTGGGTACATCAACAATTAAAAGGTGGTTCCACGCTCCTTAACACTTCCTGATCAGAGGCGTTGCTGTCGGACGTAGTTTATCGTCTTACCCAGGATACGGATGTAGTTTATCGTCTTACTCAGAACAGGACAACAATTGATAGGCAAATATGATATTTAAGCATTCAAACAAAGTTGGATATATAAATCCATTGAGCCTTGTGTTCCTGAACAATTTCAACCCTTCTGCTTGAGGTCCTGAGTGAAAGTTTGCAAATAATTGGTTATGTAATGTTTCACGGTAGATATAAAAATACTTACAAAAATATATAAGCATTTTACTTAGCAGGGAGAGAGTATGATTTCATGCCTTCACTTTATCACCAGGATTCTTACTTTATTTTGACATAATTTAAAAGAGTGTTTTGGATCGTTGTATTCTTGATGATTTTGTTCTTTTTCTCATGATTCCATCGACCTACATAAAATCTCCAGCACTTTTGGTAATCTCAAATTGTCTAATAGTTACAAAATATATAAGCATTATACTGAGCAGGGAGACAGTATGATTTCATGCCTTCACATTATCACTTCTTTCTTTATTTTGACATAATTTAGAAGAGTGTTTTGGATCGTTGTATTCCTGAAGGGTAAATTCTTATCCATTTATCCGTAAACCAGATGGCATACAATGTCTTTTTTCTCATGATTCCATCGACATGAATAAAATCTCCCGCCCTTTTGGTAATTTCAAATTGTCTAATGAGGGGTTAATTGCGTAAACAAAATATAATGTTTCTTATGAAGAAAAATATACGGGAAAAAACAAACAAAAATCCTTATATGCAATAATGCTGTTTTAATGTTAATATGTCGACGTCGGACGTTTCGGTCAATAAAGCATCTTCATATTAATATTAAAACAGCATAATTGCATATAAGGATTTTTGTTTGTTTTTTCCCGTATATTTTTCTTCATACTGTCGGATCTATATCCATATATTTGCTTACACAATGTTTCTTATATAAACTATTCATAATTTAGTAAAATTGTGGCCAGACGAATCCAAATCTGAAATTTAGGGGTTGTAGGAGGAGTCTTGGGGAAAACGGAAAACTATTAGGTTGGTGCAAAAATAATAACGTAATAATGTCGTTTTTTGACGTATTTTTAACGTCAAAAAACGACATTATTACGTCATTATTTTTGCACCAACCTAATAAACGCAAATTCAATGAAGTTACTGAATTTTTATCTTTTAATTAAAAAAAAAACATACAAAAATATTTGAATCCTGGTGTGTGTGAAAGAGAGAGAGAGAGAGAGAGAGAATTAGAGGGAGAGAAAGAGAAATACATCATTTGATACAAAGAGATTTGTATCTTTACAGATAAATCCCGTATTATTATCATTCATATCCGAAACAGTTCCCAGGGGATGTTTTGATACCACTAGGAAGCTCATAAAAAATACTTACAAAAATATATAAGCATTATACTTAGCAGGGAGAGAGTATGATTTCATGCCTTCACATTATCACTTCTTTCTTTATTTTGACATAATTTAAAAGAGTGTTTTGGATCGTCGAATTCTTGAAAAGTGAATTCTTATCCAATTATCCGTAAACCAGACGGCGTAGAATGTCTTTGCAAAATCGAATAATATTGTTCTTTTTTCCCATTATTCCATCGATCTGAATAAAATCTCTAGCCTTTTTGGTAATTTCAAATTGTCTAATGAATGGTTAATTGCGTAAACAATATATAATGTTTCTTATACAAACTATTCATAATTTAGTAAAAGTGTGGCCAGACGAATCCAAATCTGAAATTTTGGGTTGTAAGAGGAGCCTCGGGGAAAATGGAAAACTAAAAGCAAATTTATTGTAGTTACTGAATTTTTATCTTTTAATTAAAAAAACATACAGAAATATTTCCTATTAACCCTTTGAGCTCTGCGTTCCTGAACAATTTTAACCCTTGTGCCAGAGCTCCTGAGTTAAAATTCCCCAATTATTTGGCGTATAATGCTTTACCGTAGATATAAAAATAGTTACAAGTGTTTACCCACCATTCAACCGGTGGCTGGGCATTAAGTCATTTTTCTTTACCACCGGCAAAGCGGTGGTCAGGGGTCAAAGGGTTACTGCCTCTTCCTAATATTATAGAAAAATCATTTACTGTTATTATGGAGGTGAATGAATTGTACAATGAAGAGAAAAATAAATCGTCACACAAAATAGTTCGCTCATTTTAAAACATTAACATTAACAATCATCCTGATTCCAAAAAAGTTATATCTATGTACAGCAAGTGCGGCCTGAGTTGGAGGGTTTCAGGCAGGCGGACGAACAGACAGAATTTGTTGTTTAATTAGTTATATTTATTTATTTACTGAGCGAACATGCAAATATCTTTTATTCACAACTGCCTATTTGAGATTTTGATATCCCTGAACTCGAAGCTCAAAAATGAGATGCTCTCTGAAAGAACTAATAACATTCAATGGTGAGAAATTTGAATCCTGGTGTGTGTGTGTGTTTGTGTGTGTGTGTGTGTGTGTGTGTGTGAAAAAGAGAGAGAGAGAATTAGAGGGAGAGGGAGAGAAAGAGAAATACATCATTTGATACAAAGAGATTTGTATCTTTACAGATAAATCCCGTATTATTATCATTCATATCCGAAACAGTTTGAACGCTTTTGTGTTCATACACCCAGGGGATGTTTTGATACCACTAGGAAGCTCATAAAAAATACTTACAAAAATATATAAGCATTATACTTAACAGGGAGAGAGTATGATTTCATGCCTTCACATTATCACCAGCATTCTTTCCTTCTTTTGACATAATTCAGAAGAGTGTTTTGGATCGTTATATTCGTGAAAGGTGAATTCTTATCCAATTATCTGTAAACAAGACAACAGAAAAACTTTCCAAAATCGAATGATATTGTTCTTTTTTCTCATGATTCCATCGACATGAATAAAATCTTCAGCCCTTTTGGTAATCGCAAATTATCTAATAGTTACAAAAAATATAAGCATTATATTTAGCAGGGAGAGAGTATGATTTCATGCCTTCACTTTATCACCGGAATGCTTTCTTTCTTTTGACATAATTTAGAAGAGTGTTTTGGATCGTTGTATTTGTTGAAAGGTGAATTCTTATCCAATTATCCGTAAACCAGAAGTCGTAGAATGTCTTTGCAAAATCAAAGGATATTCTTCTTTTTCCCATGATTCCATCGACATGAATAAAATCTCCCGCCCTTTTGGCTATTTCAAATTGTTTAATGAGGGTTTAATTGCATAAACAATATATAATGTTTCGTATATAAACTATTCGTAATTTAGTAAAATTGTGACCAGACGAATCCAACTCTGAAATTTTGGGTTGTAAGACTAAACTTCGAGGGAAGACTGAAAAATAAAAGCAAATCCGCTGTAGTTACTGAATTTTTATCTTTTAATTTAGAAAATACAAATAAAATATTTCCTGTTAATCGTTTGATGTCTGCATTCCTGAACAATGTTAACTCTTCTGCCTGAGCTCCTGATTCAAAATTCGTAAATAATTGATACGTAATGTTTCGCGGTAGATATAAAACTAGTTACAAGTGTTTTTCCCACCGTTCAATCGTTAGCTGGGCTTTAAGTCATTTTTTCTACCACTGTTGAATCCTGGTGTGTGCGTGTGTGTTTGTGTGAAAGAGAGAAAGAGAGAGAGAGAAATAGAGAGAGAAAAAGAGAAATACATCATTTGATAGAAAGAGATTTGTATCTTTACCGATAAATCCAGTAATTATCATTCGTATCCAACAAAGTTTGAACGCTTTTGTGTTCAAGTGCCCAGGGGAAGTTTTGATACCACTATGAAGCTCATAAAGTAATATATATTTTGCAAGAGATTTAATAACAATGAATGGCGAAGAGGTCGATATCTTGAGAGGAAGGGAAATAAAGTACATCATTCGATTCGTAAAATGGATATTTCTATCTTTGCGCAGAAAACCTGTAGTGCAAAGTATCATCCGTATTCACCTTGCAAAGGATGAACGCTTAAATCTCTTTTTTGTGTAGAGGGCATGGCGAAGTTTTCAGACCAGCGCGCCTGCAGCTCAGAAAGTATCCAAGAGTCTTAACAATATTCTACAAAGCTTTAAAAGAAATCGAGCGAAAAAGAGAATCCATCATATTTAAGGTTGAAAATATCATAGGGAAAAATCGTACGAAGATCTTCTCTTGAGGAAGACTACAGCTAAAAAAAAAAAAGACAGAAAGAGAATCCTCGGAACATCAATTGTTTTCTTTTTTCTCGTGGATTACTGAAGAAGGACAATGAGAGGATCGATTGAAACGTCGTGAAAACAAGAGGAAATATACGAAGAAAAGAATTGTCCATCCGTATAAAATTAAATATATTCAATCAAATGTACATGTCGGCAAACAAGATTACCTTTTAACTTTAAACCCCGCCCACTACCATCTTATAATCTAGGTATAAAATATGAACCTTAAATCCTGTGGCTTATAGTAAGTTGTTAGCATGGGGTATTTTGACCGTAGGATAACCGTTGCCTTGGTAACTATGGACACAAATAATTTCTACTAAAAGGACTTAATTCATATCATTATAATAAAATAATAAAAGTGTAGTATAATAAAAAATAGTCATACCTAATATGATATGTGATATGACTGAATGACAATAAAACGCATATTCGTCAAGAGAGAAAACGAAAACCATCGTCACATACTGTAGGCTATGCACAACAGGGTAATCTGTACTCTAAAGCTACGTAGACAGCCTGTGCGGTGAAGGCATCGTTGGCTGGAGGGGTTGCAAAGACTAGGTAACCACCTGAAAGGAGTATTCCTCAAGACTGAAAAGCCTCACGTCCGTGAGCAAGGCGAGCCTTCAATTTGGAGGTCATCGGCTGTGGTTTTACCTGGAAACGAATGGACTCTGCGCCGGGTGTGTTCTGCCGAAGACATTCGGCACATGAAAGAAAACTCTGGCTTTCAAACTAGAGATTTCAAGGGAACTGGTCAGATGACCAGCTGCGCAGGGTTCAGTGACATGGACGGACAATTACGACTGATTGTGGTTGTTAATTGACAATATCTCGCTTCATTTTATTTCGAAGATGTTGGACAGAAAGAAAACTGGATTTTTTGTCACAAGAAACTGTTTGGAGATCGCATTCGAGAACAGTGAAACAAGTGCATGGTTAGCAGGGAAAACGGTGTAATGTTTAGCCTACGGAAAACACAGGACCCACACATGAGGTATTGTTGATTGCGGTTGTTAATTTACCGTATCTCGCTTCATTTTTAATGAATGTTGGAGAAAAATAAAACTGGATATGTGTCCCAAGAAGCCGTTTAAAGATCGCATTCGGGAACAGTGGAATGAGTAGATGGTCAGTTAGGTAAAGTCATTCAGGCTACCGTAATAGCCTACGGAAAACACAGGACACACATGAGCTATTGTAGATTGTAGTTGTTAATTGACAGTATCTTCCCACCTATTTTCTTCTTTAGAATTTGAGTGAAAAGAAAGGATATGCTTACTGAATTTATTTAATAAATTTAATACAATACATTTTAAAATACGATCAGGCACCTCGACCTGGTGTAATGGTTAACAAGCTTGTCTTGTTAGAACAATTACGTAAGGTAAGTTCCAACTGAGTAGTGAGCTCGATCCTCACAGGTGCCCCATACTTTCGGCCTTTTGCCATATCTAGGCTACGCATAGAGAATCATTAGGGTCACCTCGAGGCGGTGTAATGTTTAGCAAGCTTATCTCGCTAAGAGCAATTAAGAATGGGTATTGAGGTTCCATCCTGACTGGGTGCTCCATACATTCGGCCTTGTGCCATATCTAGGCTACGCTTAGAAAATTACCATTATTAAATTCGATTTGGTAGGGTTTGTCTTGTACGGCGAATGTAGCCTACATTTCTTCTAGAAAATTTTTGGGTCGCCTTTTACGCCAGCATATACGGCAATGATTTGAGAATATTCATCATCAACATAATCGTTATCATCGTTAGTTGTATGACCGAGTGTGGTGGAAAGTTAGCTGCGCAGCTGGGCATCTGACCAGTTCCCTTGAAATATCTAGGTTGAAAGCCAGAGTTTTCTTTCATGTGCCGAATGTCTTCGGCAGAACACACCTGGCGCAGAGTCCATTCGTTTCCAGGTAAAACCACAGCCGATGACCTCCAAATTGAAGGCTAGCCTTGCTCACGGGCGTGTGGCTTTTGATTCAGTCTTGAGGAATAATCCTTTCAGGTGGTTACCTTCATTATTTGGAACCCCTCCAGCCAACGATGCCATCACTGCATTGGCTGTCTACGTAACTGTAGAGTCCAGATCACCCTGTTGTACAAGATGGCCGTTGTCCCTGAAAACGAGACAGGTCTTTTAAAATCCTGTTGGCTGCTTCGTCATGATTCTCACCAGAAAAGCCTGTTGGGCGAACCAGATTAGTAGCCGAGAACCCAAACAAGCAGTAGGCAGTACTGAGTACCAATAGCATGGTACCAAAAGGACTTGTTGACCAACCTGCTATAAGATTGGTTATTAGATTAATGAAAAAATATTACAGTACACTCTATTTAACTGAATGCGCATTTCACCCAGTTGCTGACAGTAAACATTGGTAATAATCTGGTTACGTTCCAAAAAACGAATAGCAAACCACCAGGCAATCATCATAAACTTCTGTTGGTGCAGTTTCGGTTTTGAAAAGGGATTAGGCCTTTCGTCAGGATCAAGACAATGCCATAAAAGATCCATTTCTCATTACAAGTTACTACCCGATCAACAAATGCGCCATTCGTATTTCGCAGTTGTAGCATCCAAGACACTTCAAAACGTCGACTTTTACTGAGTTCATGTGGAACCGATTTATTGAGATTATTCACTTTGCCAATTTAATTGAGATAATCCGATATTGTTGAAATGCTGACATCCGTTAACAGACATTTTCAAACGCTTTATTCAAAGTAGCCTCATTTCAATGTAATGCTACTATTAGCCTGAATTTAAGGCAGATGTAATGGTAATATTAGCTTGGATTCAAGGAAATGCTAATGACAATATTAACCTGGATTCAATGTAGTGGTAAAGCTAATATTAGTCTGGAATAAAGATGATGCTTATGGTAATATTATCATGGCTTCAATGTAATGGTAAGAGTAATATTAGCCCGGATTCAAGGTAATAGTAATGGTAATATCAGCCTGAATTCAAGGTAATAGTAATGGTAATATCAGCCTGAATTCAAGGTAATAGTAATGGTAATATTAGAATGGATTGAAAATAAAGGTAATATTAGCTTGGATTCAAGGTAATGGTATTATTAGCTTGGATTCAAGGTAATGGTAATATTAGCCTGAATTGAAGGTAATAGCAATGGTAATATTAGATTGGATTGAAAGTAATGGTAATATTAGCTTGGAGTCAAGGTAATGTTAAGGTAATATTAGTCTGAATTCAAGGTAGTGTTCATGGTATTAACCTGGATCAATGTAAGGGTAATAGTTGCCAGTATCTAAGGTAATTGTAAAAGTATTATTAGGCTGGATTCAACGTAATGATAAGGTGATATTGGCCTAGTTTCAAAGTAATTGTAAAAGTAATGGTAATATTAGCATGGATTAAAGTCAATTGGTATGGTAATATTAGCCTGAATTCAAGGTACTGGGAAAAGTAATATTAGCCTGAATTCAAGGTACTGGGAAAAGTAATATTAGCCTGAATGCAAGGTACTGGGAAAAGTAATATTAGCCTGAATGCAAGGTACTGGGAAAAGTAATATTAGCCTGAATTCAAGGTACTGGGAAAAGTAATATTAGCCTGAATGCAAGGTACTGGGAAAAGTAATATTAGCCTGAATGCAAGGTACTGGGAAAAGTAATATTAGCCTGAATGCAAGGTACTGGGAAAAGTAATATTAGCCTGAATTCAAGGTACTGGGAAAAGTAATATTAGCCTGAATGCAAGGTACTGGGAAAAGTAATATTAGCCTGAATTCAAGGTACTGGGAAAAGTAATATTAGCCTGAATGCAAGGTACTGGGAAAAGTAATATTAGCCTGAATGCAAGGTACTGGGAAAAGTAATATTAGCCTGAATGCAAGGTACTGAGAAAAGTAATATTAGCCTGAATTCAAGGTACTGGGAAAAGTAATATTAGCCTGAATGCAAGGTACTGGGAAAAGTAATATTAGCCTGAATGCAAGGTACTGGGAAAAGTAATATTAGCCTGAATTCAAGGTACTGGGAAAAGTAATATTAGCCTGAATGCAAGGTACTGGGAAAAGTAATATTAGCCTGAATGCAAGGTACTGGGAAAAGTAATATTAGCCTGAATGCAAGGTACTGGGAAAAGTAATATTAGCCTGAATTCAAGGTACTGGGAAAAGTAATATTAGCCTGAATTCAAGGTACTGGGAAAAGTAATATTAGCCTGAATTCAAGGTACTGGGAAAAGTAATATTAGCCTGAATGCAAGGTACTGGGAAAAGTAATATTAGCCTGACTTCAAGGTACTGGGAAAAGTAATATTAGCCTGAATGCAAGGTACTGGGAAAAGTAATATTAGCCTGAATTCAAGGTACTGGGAAAAGTAATATTAGCCTGAATGCAAGGTACTGGGAAAAGTAATATTAGCCTGAATGCAAGGTACTGGGAAAAGTAATATTAGCCTGAATTCAAGGTACTGGGAAAAGTAATATTAGCCTGAATTCAAGGTACTGGGAAAAGTAATATTAGCCTGAATGCAAGGTACTGGGAAAAGTAATATTAGCCTGAATTCAAGGTACTGGGAAAAGTAATATTAGCCTGAATGCAAGGTACTGGGAAAAGTAATATTAGCCTGAATTCAAGGTACTGGGAAAAGTAATATTAGCCTGAATTCAAGGTACTGGGAAAAGTAATATTATCCTGAATTCAAGGTACTGGGAAGAGTAATATTAGCCTGAATTCAAGATACTGGGAAAAGTAATATTAGCCTGAATTCAAGGTACTGGGAAAAGTAATATTAGCCTGAATGCAAGGTACTGGGAAAAGTAATATTAGCCTGAATTCAAGGTACTGGAAAAAGTAATATTAGAACTGAATGCAAGGTACTGGGAAAAGTAATATTAGCCTGAATTCAAGGTCCAGGGAAAAGTAATATTAGCCTGAATTCAAGGTCCAGGGAAAAGTAATATTAGCCTGAATTCAAGGTACTGGAAAAAGTAATATTAGCCTGAATTCAAGGTACTGCTTATGGTACTATTGATTCGATCCAAATAATGTTTTCAGGTGTTGATTGTCAATTGCAGATAAAAGTCTGTTACCACTTTGATCTTTAATGCTCGTATCCGCAGACTAGTACGTCTAAAATCAGCATTTTATTTCAATTAATGAAATTAATACAAAATTATTAAAGAAGAAACTTAAATCATTAAGAATAAGAAATATGTTTGCGTCACTATTATAATAATATATTATGGCAAAATTAAATGCTTATTCTAAATATCTGACAGAGGTTTCCGAAGAATCTAATATTTTAGAACATAATTAAAACGGTTTATACTAAATATCGGACATTATTTTCTGAACAACCTAATATTTTAGAACACATTTAAAAGGTTTATTCTAAATATCGGACATTATTTTCTGAACAACCTAATATTTTAGAACACATTTAAAAGGTTTATTCTAAATATCGGACATTATTTTCTGAACAACCTAATATTTTAGAACATAATTAAAACGGTTTATACTAAATATTGATCATTATTTTCCGAACAACCTAATATTTTAGAACACATTTAGAAGGTTTATTCTAAATATCGGACATTATTTTCTGAACAACCTAATATTTTAGAACACATTTAAAAGGTTTATTCTAAATATCGGACATTATTTTCTGAACAACCTAATATTTTAGAACACATTTAAAAGGTTTGTTTTAAATATCGGACATTATTTTCTGAACAACCTAATATTTTAGAACACATTTAAAAGGTTTATTCTAAATATCGGACATTATTTTCTGATCAACCTAATATTTTAGAACACATTTAAAAGGTTTATTCTAAATATCGGACATTATTTTCTGAACAACCTAATATTTTAAAACACATTTAAAAGGTTTGTTTTAAATATCGGACATTATTTTCAGAACAACCTAATATTTTAGAACACATTTAGAAGGTTTATTCTAAATATCGGACATTATTTTCTGAACAACCTAATATTTTAGAACACATTTAAAAGGTTTGTTTTAAATATCGGACATTATTTTCTGAAGAACCTAATATTTTAGAACACATTTAAAAGGTTTGTTTTAAATATCGGACATAATTTTCTGAACAACCTAATATTTTAGAACACATTTAAAAGGTTTATTCTAAATATCGGACATTATTTTCTGAACAATCTAATATTTTAGAACACATTTAAAAGGTTTATTCTAAATATCGGACATTATTTTCTGAACAACCTAATATTTTAGAACACATTTAAAAGGTTTATTCTAAATATCAGACATTATTTTCTGAACAACCTAACATTTTAGAACACATTTAAAAGGTTTATTCTAAATATCGGACATTATTTTCTGAACAACCTAATATTTTAGAACACATTTAAAAGGTTGATTCTAAATATCGGGCATTATTTTCTGAACAACCTAATATTTTAGAACACATATAAAAGGTTTATTCTAAATATCGGACATTATTTTCTGAACAACCTAATATTTTAGAACACATTTAAGAGATTTATTCTCAATATCGGACATTATTTTCTGAACAACCTAATATTTTAGAACACATTTAAAAGGTTTATTTTAAATATCGGACATTATTTTCTGAACAACCTAATATTTTAAAACACATTTAAAAGGTTTATTCTAAATATCGGACATTATTTTCTGAACAACCTAATATTTTAGAACTCATTGAAAAGGTTTATTCTAAATATGGACATTATTTTCTGAACAACCTAATATTTTAGAACACATTTAAAAGGTTTATTTAAATATCGGACATTATTTTCTGAACAACCTAATATTTTAGAACAAGGATGGACCATTTTAAATTCATCTCTCAATTTGACGCCTGTGACCTGTGCAATCAAAAATAGTCTATGTGATTTTTTAATGCATATGTGTTATGCGTTTCTCATTTTTATCATCTCTACCATCACATGGGCATCTTTACACTGCCTACAAGAAAAATGATATTCAACATTGAATGTTGATTAAAAAGCGCGTGCTTTTTCTGAATGTTCTTAGATTCCATTTCGCAAATGTATTTTGCCAAGACACCTGTTGTTAACCATTATAAACATGGTTCGAACTCAGCCGAGGGGTGCTGGATTCTGATGATTTTTTTTTATCTTACCTGATACGCTGCTGAAAAAGTAATTATCAATACCTTTGCGAAATTATTATTCCATGGATTATTAGCCAATCAGCTTCCGTGTAAAAGATCCCGAGGGAGACACGCAAACAGGAGGTAAATTGAAGACGAGTTTTATTTCTCTTATGAATGACGAAGAGGCGTTCGAGATAAGAAAAAAGAAACGGTAGAGATATATCTGGAGAGACGTGAACAGATAGATAGATAGATAGATAGATAGATAGATAGATAGATAGATAGATATGAACAGGTTGAGGATAGATAGATAGATAGATAGATAGATAGATAGATATCAACAGGCTGAAATAGATAGATAGATAGATAGATAGATAGATAGATAGATAGATATCAACAGGCTGAGATAGATAGATAGATGTGAGTAGATAGATAGATAGATAGATATGAGCAGACTGTGAAAGATAGATAATGAAATGACAGAGATAGATAGATAGATAGATATATAGATAGATAGATAGATAGATAGATAGATAGATAGCAACAGAGACGGATAGATATCAACAGGCTGAAATAGATAGATATCAGGTTGGTGCAAAAATAATATCGTTTTTTGACATTAAAAATACGTCAAAAAACGTTATTATTTTTACACCAACCTAATAGATAGATAGATAGATAGATAGATAGATAGCAACACAGATGTATAAATATCAACAGGCTAAAATAGAAAGATAGACAGACAGATAGATAGATGAATAGATAGATAGATATTGAGAAGCTCATATTTTTTTAAGTTATTCTCTTCTTTATGTACAATAAAGAAATAAAATTAAACACTGATAAAACCTACCACCTGCCTTTTTTACGAGCTCCTTATATCGGTAAAGAAGAGAGTAAGGCATCTTTGAATTCTTCACAGGGGAAACAGGACAATGTCGTTTCAAAGAAATATCCATCTTTGGGTTTTGCCTTTGATAGAGGCAGAATTTCTGGGAGATCCTGACTTAGTTCGTATTTTATTCAAATAAAACGTAATACGATGATATTTAAAATTATAATTACCTCGTAATAATTGCCTGAACGTTCGTCATTTTTTCTACCACCATAATAACATATTATTTAGAATATCATAAAAGAGAGGTTCGTTTTCAAAATGTTCTTATAAAAAAAAGGACCTATGTTTAAATTGATTTAAATGTTTCCAGATTTTACTATTGGTAAAATATTTTAAACATAAAATCATGGCGTTCAGTTATAAAAAAAATACTTTTCTTTATTATCTATAACCTAACGTCAAGTTAATTTGTTTATTCAATCAAACGTAAAATGAAATTGAAAATAGATTAGGCTGAGGAATTGTGCATGGATTCCAACAATTTTTTTTACGTGCGCACGCGCGTATTGCACCCCTTCCTTTCACAATCGGTTTGATATAGCAGTAAACCAGCCTTTTGTTGCCGACTTCGACGTTGCTAGCTGCTCCTGGTTCCAGCTTGGACAGGATTTGAATTTTTCCCGCGCTTTTCTCTGACGTCACGGATGAACAGCGTTTTCAAGTCAGTCGCGGCCTGTTTCCTGAAGTAGAAGGACGACTCATTTATTTCGGGCCCCTTTACCCATACGCGGGCCGGAATATCTTAACTAACCAAAAATTTCCTAGTGATTCCTTGGCTCATCATGCCGATTAATTTTCCTGTGAAGGGAACAACTTGTTTGAACTTCCCTCCGTTTTCTGCTAGAAAACGCAGAGACTACGTACTGTCGTCATTATACTTTTCCAAGAATAATCCCTCGTCTTGAAGCGAACAACTCGTTCGAACTTTCCTCCGTTCACTGCCAGCGAACGTAGAGTTTTTCTTCACTGAAGATTGATGAACTTTTCATACACCTCTTTTGAATTGTAACCTTTACGAACCAGTTCTAAAAAAAAAAAAGATTACATTACACACACATTATTAAACCTCGCAGTGAGTATTTTTCCTTGTTGTTACACTTATGCACAAGTAGACTATTTTCCAGAACCTTCCTGCTGAAGAAACTTTTCCCGCCTTAGCCATTTTGATTTTCGTTTTGGCGCGGAACATTAACATTCTACTAGTCACTACATTATACAATCTGCCTACTGGCTAAGAACAGTCCTTTCCTTTCTGATAGTCTCCGCCGTTTGAGGCAAAAAATTACTTCTTATTAAAATAAAGTTTTGCATTTGTTTTCCACCAAACTCGTGTCCGTCATTTCCTCCTGGCTACCAATTTTTTTTACCCTTTATGCACGTTTTTATTTTCCTCTTTTTTTATTTTGTTAGTGGATTAGGCAGTCGTAACTAGTGTCTGGCACAAGGCCACCTTTTCCTAGGCCAGCACTGCATGCTACCGGGTCCGATACAAGGCTATGCCAGAAGTAGTTTTTTTTTTTTTGTTTAGCGGCATATCAACTCCTTACGGTAATTTAATGCCAAAATTTAATTTTCTTGGAAGCATTAATATTTCCTTTACAAAATTGTTTTTATGATAATATTTGTTTATTTACAAAAAACGTATTTCTGGTAATATGTTTTAGTAGGTGATGTAGACCCAAAGTTGGGACCACGGAAGGAAAACACGGAACACAGATTAGGGGTAAGAAAGATATATTAAACAAAAAGGTTACAAAGATAGTGTAAGTGTAAGCGGAACTTACTATGTGCTAGTGTCAAACATTGGTAGTCGTACGCGGCTGATACTACGGTATTAGAATACTCTCTCTCTCTCTCTCTTTTCTCCTCTTCTCCTAGAGTGTTATATCGCATACTTTATATAGTCCTGGAAGAGTCCATGTTGTAGGTATGTTACGGTCTCACAACACTAGGAAAATATACTGCTGGTATTTTGTACTATAAAAATCTATTTTTATACTTTGATAGTGTTTTGACCCCAGTTTGGAGGTTGACTATTTACCCATATCTGTGACCCTAACAGGTGCTACCACCCCGGGTCAGGGTGGACCTGGGAATAAAAACAATTAAGGGGCCGTCATAATCTCCAATCTCCCGATCAGAGGCCTTCCTGCCGGATGTAGTTTATCGTCACATCCAGAACATGCTAGTGTAGTTTCGCCCAATACCACCAATTGTTACATAACTAAAACATTAACCTGAAGCCTCGAGTCATGTTCTTAAATAACCTCGCCAGATCGAGACCTCAATATGAATGTCTAGACCAGGTCAGAAATATCTAACGTGTCAGCTGCATATACCCGCTTCCTAAGATCAATATTGATAAAAGACTTTGAGCTAGTAAAGCTTGAGGATCTTGGCGATGACCACCTCCCTTCGAATATTGTGGATTGGCGCTACAGAATCACTGTACCAGATAACAGACACCACATCACTTGAGGACTTTCAACAGCAGCGACAACTAAAATGGATATCACTCAAATAGACAATAATGATATAATTAAGATGTCGACGTTCTACACTACTTCAAACAAAAGATAAGGAAGGAAACTCTCATCAATTGTTTTAAGAGAATAATTTTATAAATTTTAATCAAGAGTCATAGTGGCTGCTTGGTCAATGAATGCTGAAAATGGCTAATATTACCGTTATCATTGAGTAGCTTGTGCGATGGATAGCAGAACATGGAATTTGATTGATTTATTCATTTTCTACGGTTTATCAACCCTTTACAGGTTATTTAAAGCCAGAAAATATTTTTAGACTATAAGATTTATTTGATTTTTTTAGATAATAATGGTTTAGTGATGCAAATCTTACTAATTAACCCATAGCTGGGAGAAGAGGTGAATTCATACCTTTCCCAAGAGTATTTGCACATGTGAATATAACGTATCCATTGTGTATTGGAACTTGGCTTTTTTTTACAGTTGCAATCAGATTAACACCACAAATCCTACCTATAGCTCACCCTTGAGTAATAATAATTCACACTTTGGAGGATTTTTTTTTCAAAATAAAAAAGAATCACTATCAATTCTTCAATATGGCAGAAAATGCTGGACAATCTCCTCACAGATAAAAAGGAAACAAGAAGCAACAGAAATGTGATTCTACAGAAGGATGCTGAGAATAGCATGGATGGAGCATGTAAGCGACAAGGAAGTTTTAAGAAACATGGAAACAAAAAGGACACTTATACTTAGAATCAGAAAAAAAACAGTTGAAATTTCTAGGGCACATAATGAGGAAAGAGAGCTTGGAGAATTTGACACTCACAGGACATTGAAGGCAAGTAGAACAAAGAATCACAAAGAACTGTTCCAGATAACAGACACCACCCTCCCTTCGAACATTAAGGGATTGGCGCTACAGAATCACTGTACCAGATAACAAAAAACATATCACTTGAGGACTTTCAACAGCCGCAACAACTAAAATAGATTTCACATATGACTCAAGAGATGCTAACACAAAATGTCATGAAACAGAAAGAGATGACAAGTGAGGATTCCTGAAGAATTTGATTTTATAAATTTCAATTGACAGCATTACTGGCTGGTCAGTCAATGACGATCGAATGTTTTCCTATAAGGAAATGACAAATATTGCCCTTACTATTACCAATGCACCTTTTTCTAGTACGCATAGATTCATTTAAGCGTTTCAATTCGAGATCCAGCACTCTAATAATGTTAGAATATAGCCAAGGCAATCTTGTTTACTATAATCTTAACCTGTTCAAGGCTAGGGCTAACTGTTATCTTTCACTCCTCCACACACAAATGGACCTCAATCGTAACCCTCTACCTCCAGTGAACACCGGGCCTTAGAAAGGGTGAAACTCACTGTAAAATAAAACTCGATTATAATCAATATATGAGGTTGGTGCAAAAATATTGACGTAATAATGTCGTTTTTTGACGTTAAAAAATACGTCAAAAAACGACATTATTACGTCATTATTTTTGCACCAACCTAATAATTTCTGTTTGAAATGCACCAAAGTATTTTGCTTACTTGAAATAGTAAATTTAATCGTTTAGCTTTCAATTAAAACTAAAATGAAAGCTTCAAGAAAACTTTTTCATTTTTAAAAATTCAGTTTAAACCTTAGGTACTGCGCATTAGTGGAGGTCCCTATATAAAATACTTTGAAAGACTTTGCAATTCAATGGTATTAGGTTGGTGCAAAAAATAATGACGTAATAATGTCGTTTTTTGACGTACTTTTTTAACGTCAAAAAATGACATTATTACGTCATTATTTTTGCACCAACCTAATATCACCTTGATTTTTGAAAGTCGTATATATATATATATATATATATATATATATACAGACATAGACGGGCCTCATATCTATCACTTCTTCTTTCCGCCTAAACTTATTTGGTAAACAGGTTGTCGCATGAATTCCTCTTACATACTTTTTTGCTCGTGGTGTCGTTTGCAATAAGTTCTGCGCCTTTAACAGCGACATTTCAAAGCATGCATCTCTCTTTGATTGTCTTTCTCTTTATAATTAACCTCTGTAAAATTTCTCCAGGAGAGACAGCCTGCACGATTGGGAGGCAGACATCAAATACATTGAACATCTTTGATTACAGTTCCTACGAATATACTGCCTCGTTCAAGCGTAAGGCATCAGTTGATTGGTGGTTAACAAGCCAACCGGACGGGCTATTGAGAGCGAAGTGTGTCCACTCCTTAAAGGCGGGGGTTGGCACGGTAGGGTCATCGGAATGTGCTTAATTCTATACTCATGAGAGATTATGAAAGAAGCGATAATTCTTTGTCCATTGTACATTGTCTGATTTTGCACGCACCTTTGTAATGTGTAGGCATATATGTGTTAAACGTGAATGATTGACACATGCGTATGTCATTTAATACACACAAACACACACAATTTTTTCATTTTGAAATAAAACATTACAATACCTTTCCCTCTAACTCAGTTTGGACAACCCCTAACCTGGCTTGGTTTGGTTTGGTTTATTTTTGTTTTATGGCATATCGACACCTCAGTGGGTTATTTAATGCCAAAAAGATTTTTAGGATAGGTTCGTATGAATAGAATATGTATTCTTTGAAAGAAATCAGTTTGCTTTAGTTTATTTTGTTTTACGGCATATCAACATCTCAGTGGGTTATTTAATGCCAACAAGATTTTTAGGATAGATTCGTATGAATAGAATATGTATTCTTTGTAAGAAATCAGTTTGGTTTGGTTTATTTTGTTTTACGGCATATCAACACCTCAATGGGTTATTTAATGCCGACAAGATTTTTAGGATAGATTCGTATGAATAGAATATGTATTCTTTGTAAGAAATCAGTTTGGTTTGGTTTATTTTGTTTTACGGCATATCAACACCTCAATGGGTTATTTAATGCCGACAAGATTTTTAGGATAGGTTCGTATGAATAGAATATGTATTCTTTGTAAGAAATCAGTTTGGTCTGGTTTATTTTGTTTTACGGCATATCAACATCTCAGTGGGTTATTTAATAACGACAACATTTTAAGATAGTTTCTTATAAATATTAACTAAACTCAGTTACCCAATGCCAACCGCAACCCTTAAAAGCTGTTTTTTATTATCCTCTCATCTTAACGTTTTTCTTGCTTCTTTTCACTGTCAGAAATCGCCTTGCGTCATAGTGGCTTTGCGTGAAATAATTATAATAAATAAATAAAACTACTATAACGTACTTACAGGGAAGATAATATCTACTATTATTAAATTATTCTCCAAGATTAACTAACCAATATTATCTCTATGAAGATATTTGTTTGGCTTACCCGGCCATACCTCTTTCCACTGATGTGACATTGAGTGTCATATAGATTCGAAACACCGATTCTAATACGATCCACGATATTAAGCAACGTCAATACCGAGGTGGGTGACCGCTTGGGAATACCAGGCGCTGGTTATTTAAAGCCAGAAAATATTTTTTAGGTTATAAAAATGTTTTCTATTTTTTTTTTTTTTGAGATAATTCTTACAATTTAAAAATATTTTCTGGCTTTAAATAACCTGCAAAGGGTTGATAAACCGTAGAAAACGAATCAACAAATCAATAAAATACTCATTAAATACGCAGGCATGTCCTTTTGATTTATTTACATTCCCTGGAATATAAATGTATCGAATCTAGAGTGTCAAAAAATTGAGAGATCAGTTTATATGTTGTTGTAATGTTGAATTGATCTCCAACTTTATAACCACCTTACAATTTCTTGTTTGTTTCTCAAATTCTGATCAGGTATGAATCTACCTCTTCTCCTCCCAGCTACGGGTTAATTAGTAAGACTAAACTATTCTTATCTCCAAAAAAATTCTTACAATCTAAAAATATTTTCTGGCTTTAAATAACCTGCAAAAGGGTTGATAAGCCGTAAAAAACGATTCAAGCAATCAATAAAATACTGATTGCATACACAGACATGTTCTTTTTGTTTATGTACATTCTCTGGAATGTAAATGTCTGAAATCTACTCTGGCCAAAAATGAGGGATCATTTTATATATTGTTGGAATGTATAATTGATCCCCCATTTTATAAACACATTATAATTTCTTGTTTGTTTATCACGTTTGGATTAGGTTTGAATCCATCTTTACTCCTCCAGCTTTGGGTTAATTAGTAATGTAGCACTAAATCGTTATCTAAAAATATTTTCTGGCTTTAAATAACCGGTTGATAAGCCGTAAAACAAATGAATCATGATAAATGAATTAAAATTAATAGTATTTTAGTTTTGGGAGACTAAATACATAAACAAAAGCGGAAAGTATTTATGGTGACCAAATATATTACCTAATCCAAACTGACCGCTGCTTTTCACGTCTTAAACTGCTAACCTTTTACGGACAGACAACGTCAACCTGTATATTGTGGTATCTTCCAGACGTTACTTCCTTCAATCGATTTCTATATTCGGTTAAAGATTTATGACACTGTTGACACAAACGACGAAATTAAGTGAGATAGCGCGGCGCGCACTTGTTTTTCTTCATCGACTCATACACATATCACGTTTGTTTTGAACTTGGAGACACTGAACTGGGCAAGCTGAGGCTACCATGTAATTAACAGCTGAGCAATGACGTTTTTTTTAGAGAAAATGGAAAAAAATGCAACTTATACTTAATATCAGGAGACAGATGAAATCTCTAGTGAGAAAGGACGGCTTGGAATATCTGATACTCACAGGGCAAATTGAAGGCAAGAGGGACAAAGGAAAGCAACGCATTGCCTACATAGCAAGGCTGTGTAAAAGAATGGAGAAACAATGTTTAGGAGCGATAAAAAAGAAAAGAGTTTTTAAGAGCTACGAAGGAGAGGAAATTGTGGAGAGCCACGATGACTTACGTCCTGAAGAGACACGGTACATAGAAGAAGATGGAGCTTCTCTTGCCATTGTCTGATAGAAATACCTCCCATATATTCAAGTTTAACAAAATTGCCAAAGTAACGATTAACATTGTATTTAAATTTTTGAAGATCAAAGTTGGCTGGAAAGCATGAAGCCGGAAGTGAGTTCCACAGGTGAGAAGTGAGAACTATAAAGGAAGAGGAATCAAGAAGAGAGCAGATAACGATTGACATTGCACTTAAATTTTTGAAGATCAAAGTTGGCTGGGAAGCATGGAGCCGGAAGAAAGTTCCATAGGCGAGAAGGGAGAACAATAAAGAAAGAGGAATCAAGAAGACAGTAGATAACGATTGACATTGCATTTAAATTTTTGAAAATCAAAGTTGGCTGGAAAGTATTGAGCCGAAAGAAAGTTCCACAGGCAAGAAGTGAGAACAATGAAGGAAGAGGAATGAAGAAGACAGTAGATAACGATTGACAGTGCATTTAAATTTTTGGAGATCAAAGTTGGCTGGAAAGCATGAAGCCGGAAGTGAGTTCCACAGGTGAGAAGTGAGAACAATAAAGGAAGAGGAATCAAGAAGACAGTAGATAACGATTGACATTGCATTTAAATTTTTGAAAATCAAAGTTGGCTGGAAAGTATTGAGCCGAAAGAAAGTTCCACAGGCAAGAAGTGAGAACAATAAAGGAAGAGGAATCAACAAGACAGTAGATAACGATTGACAGTGCATTTAAATTTTTGAAGATCAAAGTTGGCTGGGAAGCATGGAGCCGGAAGAGAGTTCCACATCTGACGGGTGCGAGAAAAGAAACAGTTGTCGTAAAACCTATGGATACATCTAACCACTTCAATTGTGAATTGATGAGCCCTTGCCGCCAATCTAGTATTGCGTTTAAAGTTTTGTTACCATAACGAAGAACTCATCCGAGCAATTACCATGATATGGCATAATATGTCACATAATGAAAATTTGGTCATTATTTTAAGTGATAATTTCAGTGCAGACTTAATCTCGTCTCCTTGCATAATAGTCTTACAATCAAAATTTGGTTATCATTTTAAGTGATAATTTCAAAGTTAATTTAAATTCAAGTCGTGATAATTTCAAAACTAAATCAACGCATTCGTAATCCCTTTTAATTTTAACCAAACTTCTCTTTTATAAAAGTACGAAAAAGCAAGTCTTATTAAAGTCTTCTTTTTATCTTTCAATCGTTCGATTCACATAACTGTATCGTCTGAATCGACTGACAGTCTGTGCACCGTCAGTAAACTAGTTTCACGCATGCGCAAACATTTCATTTCGTTTATTTGACCCGTTAAAAGATGGCGGACCAAAAAGCATGCTTGGCTGGAATTTGCCTTGTAAGAGATTTGGAAACACTGTCGACTGAAATTGGTAGTAATACTCAACAAACAGTCCTGTCACAGCAGAACCAAAATAAATGATTGCAAACTCTCGGGATAGAAAACAGAGAAATAGCCAAGAAGATCAATTACCCCGAGAAGGTTCGAAGAGAGCTATTACGTTAGGTGGTAAATAATGTCTGTTATTTTGTTTTTAAATTCATTCTTTAAAAAGTGAATTTGTGCAGGAGTTGTCCAGACCTCACTTTCCAGTGTTGATAGAATTCAAAAGCGTCTTCGAATCTTTGTCAGAGAAGAATTAATTTCTACCCTCCAACCTCTCTCTCTCACGGGCGGGATATAGCGAGCTTCTTACTGCTCTCTCGCTACTAGCATGGAAAGTGGTCGAACTAACTGCATCTCCTGGTTCTATTTGATCTGACCTTCACGGCTAGGACCCGTCATGCCACTTATATTGTAGCAAACCACTCACATTCCCATCGTATTCCATCGGCAAGAAGTAAGTTTCATTCAAACAGCTTCTTTCAGCAAACCACTACTCTATGGAATAAACTCCCTAGAGGGTATTCACCCGATCACTACAATCTTAACATATTCAAGTCTAGAGTCAAAAGTTATCTTCTGTCTATATAAAATACTCCTTTTAGTAACTAACCCGAGGCCTCGTACAGGGTGAAACTTACAATAAAAGAAGAGGACTCAAGAAGACAGTTACATTACATTTAGGTTTTTGAAGATCAAAATTTGCTGTAAAGCAACTCCGAGTACTTGTCTCTTTCAGGCGGGATGTGTTAAATGTCTCACTGCTCTATCGCTTCTATCATGGGAAGTGCTCGAACGAACTACATTCCTTGTTTCCGCCATGTTAACCTTCACGGCTAGGACCCGCCATGACACTTACATGGTAGAAAACCATTCACATTCCCTCCATATTCCATCGGAGAGAAGTAAGTTCCACTCGAACAGCTTCTTCCCGCGAACGACTCCCCTGTAGAATAGACACACCGATCACTACATTTTTAACCTGATCAAGTCTAGAGTCAACCGTTATCTTCCCCTCCTATTCATATAAACTAACCCTTAACGACAACCTCTACCTCGAGTGCCCCCCAGGCCTTGTACAAAAATAGTCAGCACCCTTAAAACGATTAAATCCGTTTTGGGAGGTAGTCAAATTTGTGTCGCTATTTTAGTAGGAATTTTAATAGTGCTCTTACGATAATGCGATGGTCTATCTCACAGACCAAGTTGCTTCAAAACTCACTGTGCGCTCTAATAATCAGCTTTGTACCAGATTACAATATCGTCAAGAACGAAGAGATGTTGTTGTGCAAGACTTAAATTTGCCTTTTTCTACAAATATTTTCATGGAAACTGTTCTGATGAGCTTTTTTTCCTTGTGCAATTGTAGTGTTCTTGATGCCTACAATATCTTCCCCACCTATTCATATAAAATACCTCTTATCGTACCCTTCTAACCGAGCCCTGTATCGGGTGGACGTTACTGTTTAAAAAAAAAAAATAATAATTATACAGGGTGAAACTTAAAAGAGGAATCAAGAAGACAGACGATAACGAGTAACATTAAATTTAGGTTTTTGAAGATCAAAATTAGCTGTAAAGCATCTCCGAGTCCTTGTCGGAGAAGAATCATTTTCCACCCTACAAACTTTCTCTCTTCCTCTCAGGCGGGATGTGGCGTGTCTCTCACTGCTCTATCGCTTCTATCATGGAAAGTGCTCGGACAAACTACATTCCTTGCTTCCGCCATGTTAACCTTCACGGCTAGAACCCGCCATGCCACTTACATCGTAGCAAACCATCCACATTTCCCCCGTATTCCATCGGCGAGAAGTTCTACTCAAACAGCTTCTTCTCGCAAACCACTGGTCTATGGAACAGTTCTCCCAAGATGATGTTTCCCTGATCATTATAATTGTAACCTGTTCAGGTCTAAAGTCGACCGTTATCTTTCCCTCCTATCCATATAAACTACCCCTTAATGAGGCCCTCTTCCTTGAGTGGCCACCGGGCTTTGTACATAGTAAATCTTACTGTAAAAAAAATTAAAAAATAGGTTGTTCGGAAAATAATATCCGATATTAGTATCAATTTTTATCTCGGAATTAATGTATTTAGACAGTGCTTAAAAAATCTAAATACGAACCCTGAACATATTGTGGGAAATTTAGCGATTCATGACAAATGAACAAAAGTGGAGACAAATGAACAGTTTAAAAAAGACATACTTTATACAAAGCATACTTCATTAAAGCTTAAGGTTTATAATCGAGATATCATCACTCATTAGTCAAAATAATTACGCCAGGTCGGAATTTTGTTTTATTTCTGTAAAGCTGGCATCATTCAATACGAGCATTTGCTTAAATATTTGTATCTAAAAAAAGAATGTATAAATATAAAAAATGTCTTAAAATAATTGTTGGACTTATAATGTGTGACCTAATTTCTTTACATTTGGATACGCATCTAGCAGATATGAATGTACGTGAGAAAATCATAGAAGATTGTAGTTTATATATATATATGTGTGTGTGTGTGTGTGTGTGACGTCACCCCGGTTGTCACGGCACCAAATGTGACGTGATCCTGGCCTCTCTACCCCCGTGCTATCCTGTGACGACCAATGTGACTTGGTATTGGTCGCGGCGCCAAATGTGACGTTCTAACCCTTGGCTGATTCGGATGGGAATCTGGTTAGATTCGGTATCAGCTTTGTCGTTCTCAGCTCGCCTCCAACGTCTGGTTACCGAAGTAACTGCTTTGATTTCTAGTCTAACCTAACCACGTTGTGATTTGATCTTAGGTAGACGAAATCAATCAGTCGTCGGGCCGTAGTGCAAGCCGAATTTGAGCAAAGGTAATACTGCACAAGTATATGTAAAAGAAAATAAAGTAACAACTCGAAAGGTTCAAATGTGTTAAAAAAAAAGAATAACAAATATTTTTATATCTGGTTGCTGAATACAGGACTGCGTCTTTCTCCCAAACCGCTTCTATGGATACGTGACACTTTGCGTTTGTTAGGCGAGTCTTAATATCTTAAGTTGTTTTGCAAGAAACTGTTTTTTGGTGTCTTCAAGCGATATTCGTAAAATTTCTTTTGTGGTGTGAGTCTAAGTCGTTCTTCAAAAATAAATTGTTCTTGGTTAGAAGTCGAAGTCGGGATGCGTGGATCTTCAGTCAGCTTCCTACGAGGCTGGTCTCAGAGCTCACAGCTCAACTCTGTCTGCGTCTCCGTCTCCAACTGCCGTCTACTCGCTGCGACTCTGTTTATATGCACGCCGACCAAAACCGTGTGCGGGCCTGTCGTGGTTTGGGTTCTTCGATAATTCCAAATTCACAATAAGGATTTTCTTTGTTTTCGGACAGGAAAATTTATCACTTTCCATTTTTGGAAGTCCATTACTTTCTGCTTTAGAGGGGTTCTTAAGGGAATCGTCCTCCCAAATTCTTCCCTTCTCATATTGGTATCTCACACCAATCCCCTCAGAGGCGTCAACAGGCCTCCCCTCCTTCTCATATGTTTACCTTCGCCCATTGCTCACGCCACCATTCAGCCAATGAACGCTCAGCAGCGTGGGTGTTGCTAGTCTGGCCTCAGTTCAAAATTATCGCTCGAAGGAAAAAAATATCTTACTTTTTTTTTCTTTTCTTTCTTTTCCTCCACCAGACCCCTACGACTCTTAGTGTGGTCCTTGATCTCTATCTTAACCGAATGTCACCTGGAATTTATCAACGAGATTTTTGCCTGCGTCAAATGGGTGTTCAACTGGACGTCTTCGCACCCTGTCGCCAGCGATCTGTCCCGGCAACAAACTTTTATCATGCCAAGGTCTGATCATAAAACAGGTGTCTCTTTCCAAAACCAAATGATATCTCCGAAAGATAGTTAATGGCTTATTCTTCCTTTTTTTTTTCTCTCTCTTTCCCTTCCTTTTTCTTTAGGGGTGGTCTAAGCTGATGCCATTCTCGGTCAGTGCCTGACCTGATTACGATTATCTTCCAGCATTCTATTTTGTAGGCCACTTGACCAATTTGAAATTTTCATTATTGCCATGGGCAGATTGCTATATTTTATTCGCCGCGTCATAGCATAAATTAATTCTGACAGATCCGAGATCTTATGAATTATCTTCTGCGAAAAAAAAAACTTTTTCTTTTCTTTTGCAAATGAAAATAAAATCTTTACCACTTTTCTTTGCAAATATATATATATATATATATATATATATATATATATATATATATATATATATATATACAAAGAAATAATCACACATAGAATCAATCAGAAATATTAATGCGATTAATGGTGACATCCGTCACTAGAAACATAATATATGCATTAAAATACTGTTAATCCATAGAGTGAAGTGATCCTCGTCGAAACCATTGATGTCTGTAGTTTTCAGTTTATTTGATGTTAAAATGCTAGTACTTACGAATAGTCCTCTATTCATCATCAGGCATGTGTTTTTTCCTTATAAAATCAAAAACTTGAAGACGAAATACTTGTTTGTCGACCGAAAGATGTTTTTTGAATATCTGCTATTAATGACGGTTATGAACAATCTCGGAACGTGCAAAGACGCAACGCTAAGTTTTTCAAAATTTTAAGTGAGAATTTTATTTAAATATTTCTTGTGATGTGTTAAATCCACGAATTCTATTTTACAAGTGTATTCAGTTTATATGGCATGAACTAATCATATAGTTCAATTATGTAGTGTAATGTCTTAGTAGTAGTTTTTTATAGGAATTTTCCTGTACTGCGGATCAATAGTTTTTTATAAACATAAAACATTAGGCAGCATATAATTTACATACAAAGAAATTATATGCTGCCTAATGTTTTATGTTTATATATATATATATATATATATATATATATATATATATATATATACAATGGACTAATCTCCCTATCAGAATGTGTTATCAACCAAGAAGAGAGTTTTTCTGGCATTGATTTATAATTCTATTTATGTCTTTCCAATAAAAACTCTGAACGAAAAGATATTTTGAACTCATTCAAAAAGTATCATTCATGTTCAAGATGAAAGGTATATCCTGGTTTTAGAAAAGACAAAGAGAATCTACGTTACGGTGTTGGGAAAGTGACTAAAGTCGAGATGCCAGGTCAGAAACATTGTAAATTCTTCTTTGGGCTTTATCAAGGATCTCAAAATACGGAGAATCAGACCAGATGGGGCAGCAATACTTAAAGCGTTAACAAATGGTAGACTAAATAAATATTTAAGATAGACGTGATCTGACGTGAAATATTCTCTAGCATGACACGGTGAATCAACTTTTTAGGCAGCTGACCTAACATTTCATTCAATATAATTTTTCCATTTCATGTCAGTAGAAAACGTTACCCCAGGAAAGCACAAAGATTTCTGATATTTACAAAATATAGAATTAAATATGCTAACATTACATACGTTCTGCTTACTGTGATCAAAATGCTTAGATCGTTACCAGTTTCGGGGCAGAATTTGAGTTTATTTAGAGAACTAAGCCATCTCGCTATAAAAGCCAACAATAAAACAATCTCACATTTATAAATATATTCATGTAGCAAATGATAGCTTGAATAATGTAAATAATGTGCATAATACCTCATCTCAGAAATATAGACAGATAATGAAAGGCTGAAACTTTGTAATAAATATGGCGACAAAGATGAGGACAATAGTCCGAATAATATAAATAGTGTACATAATACCTCATCTCAGAAATAGAGACAGATACTGAAAAGCCGAAACGTTGTAATAAATATGTTGACAAAGAGGAGGACAATAGTCTGAATAATGTAAATAGTGTACATAATACCTCATCTCAGAAATATAGACAGATACTGAAAGGCTGAAACGTTGTAATAAATATGGCCAACAAAGATGAGGACAATAGTCCGAATAATGTAAATAGTGTACATAATACCTCATCTCAGAAATATAGACAGATACTGAAAGGCTGAAACGTTGTAATAAATATGGCCAACAAAGATGAGGACAATAGTCCGAATAATGTAAATAGTGTACATAATACCTCATCTCAGAAATATAGACAGATACTGAAAGGCTGAAACGTTGTAATAAATATGGCCAACAAAGATGAGGACAATAGTCCGAATAATGTAAATAGTGTACATAATACCTCATCTCAGAAATATAGACAGATAATGAAAGGCTAAACTTTGTAATAAATATGGTGGCAAAGATGAGGACAATAGTCTGAATAATGTAAATACTGTACATATTACCTTATCTCAGAAATATAGCCAGATACCAAATGAGAGTTATATAATAAAATACAGTTTTTTTTTTGGCGGGGGGGTCGAATCAAAAAATTAGTTATCTCCATTAAAAAAAGTGATAGTCTGGGCAAGCCATGATGCTAATTTTATAATAAAATGTTTATTCTAAATCTCATCAGTGGTGAATAATCTTAAATTTTATAATTGCAATACTGTGTGGTAATCGGCAGCTTGGTAGCAGACAATTATCACAACGTCTTGAGTTCGAATCTTACTGAACTCACAGACCTTATGCCGTTTTTTTTTTTTTTTTTGCCTGTTTTTGGAAATGCAAAAATGGTAAGACACATGAATAAAGAAAGAAAAAAGAGTTGAAATAATACCGACTGCTTGCTGCTTAGAGAAGACGCCTGGTCATTGGCACGACAGAAAACTCAGTACGTGGCCCACTGTATAAACAGATTGTCTTTCACAAGGCGAGAAAAATAGGGTTGAATTGTCAGCCGCTCGGTGCATCGTGCCTTCTTTTTGGTTATTCTACCGAGCGAGCAGGAGTTTATTTTACTTGTATTTTTTTGTTTCAACAACGGAGTCATGATTCACGTTAACCCATCAACATAGCTTTCAGCGCCTCCGCGGGCTAAAAATGCACTAATAGAATCTTGCATATGAATGGGTAGGTGTTAAAATACACAGGAAACTAAGCAAAAAAAAGTAATTCCTTCTTAAACAATATAACTTTGCCAGTCAGTTACATTGGAATATAGACTTGCAGGCAACGCCATTTTTTTTTCCTCACTGACTTGTCCTTTTGTTTACACTACAACCCAGCAAACGTCTTCAGTCTATTAGAGTGCAAATATGTCTTAAACCAATGATACAGGCGTGGAGCGGCTTAACGATTACCAGCTATGGAAAAATGATTTTCAGCTGGTACTGTTCACTTCGCAAAAGATAGATACCCGTTTATCTCGCAAGAAAGGGGTAGAAGCCTTTTTCGTCAAAATGTAGTTCATTGTTGGTAAAACTGGAGTGACCACTCCAGGCGCAGGGCTGGGCGATGCCCAGATGACATGGCCACCCTCTCGGCTTTACCTACAAGATCCAACGGGATTATATTTGGGGACGTCTTCGCTGCGGAAGTTGCCGAAAACCTGTCAGTGTTTTCAAGGCTCTCTCCGCTTTTACGGTCTGTATGCACTTCCATAGTCTTTGCCGGGGTTAGATATGACATAAAAGTAGCAGAGGTTTAAAACCAGGGTTTTCCTCTCCTTGATGGACTGTCTTCCGTTAATGTTGTGCTCCATCTAACTGAAGTAGCTTGTTATGAGGCGCCAGTCTTCCGCGTTTGCCCATTCTCCGGCTCGAAAATGGATTTAGATGTCTGAGGACATTTTCGGCGTATGTCACGGAATTCTTTTATAGATAGTACGAGAAGAATGATCTTTAATAAGACACTCGGGCTTCACTCGCTCAAAGCTTTTGTTTTTTAAGGTGTCCCGATAAAGTTCACTGTTATTGGTCTTTCCAGTACGAGCTTGTTCATATATAATGTAAGTTTTATAAACATTATATAAATGACGTGTTTTAGAAGCTTCGAAAGAATACTCTTAGATAAGGCATAAATTGATTTCTCCCTGCAATTTATCCACTGCCGGCTCTGTAGAAGCACAAAGAAAGAACTGAACCAAATAACAGAAACCACATCACTTGAGGACTTTCAACAGCAGCAACAACTAAAATGGATAGCACATGTAACGCGAAAACATAATAACATAATCAAGATGTTGATATTCCACGCGACTTCAAATAAAAGGTTAGGAAGGAAACTGCTACCAGTACTGGAAAGAGCGATAAAAGCTACTGGACTTGAAAAACATATTTTCCTGTTTTAAGAGTAATATTTTATAAATTTCAACCTAAAGCAGTACTGGCTTCTCAGTTAATGAATGCAAAATGTTTCCTTATAGGGAAACGGCTAATATTGAACATAGAATAGGGTGCGCCAGAGATAGTTTCGCCCAATACCGGAAATTACAAAAAAAAATCCTCAACCTGAAAACTTAAGTCATATTCTTAAATAGTCTCGTCAGATCGATACCTGTCATATTTCAGAAATATCTAAACTGTATACCGTCGCCTTCTAAAATCAATAGTTAAACAAAGCTTTGAGCAAATGAAAGGTCTTTGAACATTGAGGGCTGGCGCTACACAATCATAAATAAAGAACTGTTGCGAATCGCAGAAACCACATCACTTGAGGATTTTCAACAACAGCAACAACTAAAATAGATAGCACATGTAACTCAAAGAGAAAATGATGGTATAATCAAGATGTTGATATTCCACACTACTTGAAGCAAAAGGTTAGGAAGGAAACTCCATCAATAATCGAAAGACCAATAACAGTGAACTTTATCGGGACACCTTACAACCGCTTCCTAAGATCAATGATGAAAAACAAAAGAAACCTTTCAGCGAGTGAGGCCCGAGTGTCTTATCAAAGATAATCCTTCTTTGAAAATTGGGGACTGGCACTACACAATCACAAACAAGGAACTGTATCAAATAACAGAAACTACATCGCTTGGGGATTTTCATCAGCGGCAACAACTAAAATGGATAGCAAATGTAAATCAAAGAGAAAATAATGGTATAATCAACATGTTGATATTCCGCACTACTTGAAACAAAAGGTTAGGAAGGAAACTCCATCAATAGTGGAAAGACCAATAACAGTGAACTCTTTCGGCACACCTTAAAAAACAAAAGACACCTTTGAGCGAGTGAGGCCCGAGAGTCTTATTAAACATCATCCTTCTTTGAACATTGGAGACTGCCGCTACATCATCACAAACAAGGAACTGTACCAAATAACAGAAACCACATCACTTGAGAACTTAGGTTAGGAAGGAAACTCTATCAACACTGGAACGCGCCATAGCAGTTAATGGACTTGAGAAACCTATTTTCCTGTAAGATTGTTTCAAGAGAAAGATTTAATAAATTTCAGTCGAATGGTGTGCTGACAACTCGGTCAATGAATGGCAAATGTTTCCTTTTATTTTTTTAATTGATTGATTCGTTTTCAGTGTTTGTTTATTTCGGCGTATATATATATACATACATACATATATATATATATATATATATATATATATATATATATATATATATATATATATATATATATATACACTAGCAATAATCTTATAAGTATAAGAAATTATACTCGCCCGGAAAAATTTCGGTGTCTTGATTTGCAAATAAACAAACCAATACCAAAGAGAAAAAAGGTTTAAAAAAAAAAGAAAGAACAAAGAACAGGTACGTTAGCCGAAAATAATCGTCTACCATGCAAGTTAAAAGCCCAAAGAAAAAAAAACGATACGAGTAAGCAAAATAATTATATTGTATATATTTAGGCAGCAATTTTTCATTGATGCATCTTTCATTAAATAATAGGGACAAGTTTTGTGTATTTATTAGGTTGGTGCAAAAATAATTTCGTTTTCTCACATAGTAACATATGTTAGAAAACGAAATTATTTTTGCACCAGCCTAATATTTTAAGTAAGTTCCTTGAAGCTATATACATAAAACTGCTGAAACCTAACGTGAACGAAATAAACTATGAAAGCTCCACAAATATTCTTAAATGCTTATAATTGATAACAGAAACCATTGGTTTATACTAACGACTTACCATACTTAATAATTCTCGTTTTCACGTGTGGTCATGTGTGACGTAACGAGCTGCAACGCGATTTTCGTTTTCGCGTCTTGTATACACGAGGTAGTCATTGCTTTGAAATTTTTCATGCAACAAAAACAGACTACCATTATTGTTTCGTCCGTGTATTGGCTGATATACTGACAAGTAACTGTCATCTTTGATAATGGCTTATGTAAGCCGAAATCTTAGATTGGATTAAAAAATATGTATCAATATTGTGATTTTCTTTCTTCGTTTGATGATAATGTTATTAAGCTTACCAGACAGGAACTTACTTAAAATAAATAGACAAAACTTGTCTGTATTATCGAATGAAACACACACACACACACACACACACACACACACATATATATATATATATATATATATATATATATATGCTATTCTTTCAGTTCTGGACTCGAGTCATATTCATAAATAGCCTCATCAGATCGAGATATTCATATGGATGTCATGAATGTCCCCAGAGCAGTTAAGAAATATCTAAACTATTACTTGTATGCAACCAGATCAATGGCTAGATAAAGGCTTTCAGTGTTTAAAGCCTGAGGGTCTTGTTTGAACATGCGGACTGGCGGTACACAATCACAAACAAAGAACTATGCAAAATAACAGAAAGCATATCACTTGAGGACTACCAACAGCAGCAACAACTAAAATGGATAGCAAATGTAACTCAAAGAGAAAATAATGGTATAATCAAGATGTTGATATTCCACACTACTTGAAGCAAAAGGTTAGGAAGGAAATCTTCAACACAGGAAAGAGCAATAAAAGTGAAATTTAGAAAACGACAGTGCGTGGCAAAAAATGGACACACCCATAGAAAGCCGATTTTTGTATTTTTACCAAGGTAATAGAATTCGTTTATTAATACAGTGTAGATATGTACATGGTACAGGTAAAAACTGATTTAGTATTTTGTGGGGTAAGCTTTTGGTTTAATAACGGCCTTAATTCTTCGTGGCATTCTATAGACTAAATTATTTAGTACGTCAATGTTCACCAGATTTTTCCAACATTCCTTTAATTCACGAAAAAGCTCATCTTCCATATTAACTTTCCTATTACAGGCACCCTTGTCCATTATCGCCCAAAGGTTTTCAATTGGGTTATGATCAGGACTGTGACTAGGCCACTGGAAGAGTTGTAATTTACCCTTGTGTTTCCTCTCTAGATAACATTTATTCTTCAAGGCAGTATGCTTAGGATCGTTATCGTTATTAAATCATTTTTTGATTTGTATAATGTACATATATACACCTGTATTAATACCCGGGATTAATAAACGAATTCTGTTACTCACTTCTCTTGGTAAAAATACAAAAATCAACTTTCTATGGGTGGGTCCATTTTTTGCCTCATACTGTATATATATATATATATATATATATATATATATATATATATATATATATATATATATTAGAGGGTCGTTTGGGAACCTTGTGGCATTCGGTGCATCAGGTCTCTGTATTCGTCCCTCCAAAAAGTGTGGATAGTCCTGCACGAGGCCTTCACCACTATAATCAAATCTCATGTGCCGGTGTCGGGCTGTCGGTTTCCTGGAAACTGATCTGCTTGACCCTCATACGTCGAATCTCGACGGGAGAGTCGACCATATATATATATATATATATATATATATATATATATATATATATATATATATATTCTTGGTAACTGCTCCGAGGATCTGCTTTCGCCGGTTCCAAAACTTCATGAATTTTAGCGTTCAACTAGGCTGGCATCTCGCTCACACCCTTTCACTGTTAAATGTAGCCGTCTCTTCTACTCTAATAGCTTCATGTCTCGCACCTCTCGCCTGTGGAACTTCCTCTCCAATTCCTGTTTCCTTAATAGCTATAATCTCCAACTATTCAAATGTAATGTCAATCGACGTCTCCAGATGCCTTGATCTATTTCATATCCTTCTCTTCATCCTTTCCTCTATCACTCCTCTTTGCTCTCGCTTCAACTCTCTGTAACCCCTTGTGTGCTAGTGGCTTCCCGCCTTGCTTGGGGTGAAACGCTTAAAAAAATGTCTCGCACTTCTTGCCCGTGGAACTCCCTCCCCATTTCTTGTTTTCCTGATAGATATAATCTCCAACTATTCAAATGTAATGTCAATCGACGTCTCCAGATGCCTTGATCTATCCCCTATCCTTCTCTTCATCCTTTCCTCTATCACTCATATCTGCTCTCACTCCAACTCTCTGTAACCCCTTATGTGCTAGTGGCTTCCCGCCTTGCTTGGGGTGAAACGCTTAAAAAAAATTACATATATATATATATATATATATATATATATATATATATATGCGTGTGTGTGTGTGTGTGTGTTGCCAACCAAGGCATGAAAGACCTCTACCACCATTTAAGCATCATACGCCACATAGCACAGTTCTAGATTATGAACTAGCCTCTCTGGATAACATTTATTCTTTAAGGCAATATGCTTAGGAAACGTTATCGTGTTGGAACATGAAGCGTTGACATTGGGCAAAAAGGTTTTTTATGTAGAAAGCCACATTTGATAAAGAAGAATGTTATGGCATTGATGCTAGTCTACAATTCTTACAATTCCCTTGGTTTTTACTGACTTGGTAAAAATACAACAATTTATATATATATTGTACTCTCTTGACCTCCGTCGAATTCCTGAGAATTACACCCTATATTTATTGTACGTAACCTGTACAAATGCGGTGCAAGGCCAAAAACGGGAAATGGCCAAAAGGACGTTCATCAACTGCCTTAAGATTAAATTTAGCTAGTCACAATCACTGACCCAGGCATACAAACAATATTCCTTTCACCAAAACAACGCATTTTTTCTTACCATTCTTGCCTCAACCACCATAACGCTTCAGAAACTCTATGGAATCCTAAACTAGTCCCCATAGTTACAACTGATTGTCTGTAGGGAGAGAGGAATAAAAATAACAATTTAAAAATCTAAAAACCCCAGTGATTATTTAGATATATGTACAAAACTATATACAAGAAACTAAACAAATATTTTGTTAGTAGTAAAACCCTCCACAGCCCTAACTGTGGGAGAAAGATCAGTTAACTGGACGAAATCAATTCGGGACTTTGGAAAACTAAAACATTCGTACAAGCCATGCATTCACTACAAAAAAACTCATTCAAACACAAATACGAAAGACACATTCAAAACGAAAGGCGCCCCGCACCCACCAGCGAACTGATATCACTAACCACCTAACGATGGGGAATTAAACAAAAGAAAAAAAAATAGGGCCAGAAATAAAAGGGGCCAATGAGCATACATACCCTAGCTAAGTTAACATTGAAAAAGAAAAGAAACTAAAACAAAACCGACCTAAACTAACCTATACATTGGAAGAGTTGCCAATGTTCAAAAAAGCAATACCAAAATTCTTAATGCCTAACCGGCATTAAAATGCCACTCCAAGTCAGCACCTTTCACTCGGCAGAGACGCACAAGAATTACACATCTTTCGCCAATGGATGGAGTCGTTTCCTTTTCGTCCTGATCTTGACTTTAAGCTGATGCTTAAAGAACAAGCTCAGTTGAGAAGAGGTACACTTCTCGTCTTCATGGAATTCCTTCTGCCGCGTCATCCATATCACGACTCGCATAACCCCCAGTAAGCAAAGAAACACATAGTGCTCAGCCTTAGTAAACGGCGGTACTATATTGCTCCAGACTGAACTGGCCTCGAGGACAAAAACGTTCCGCGCAGCATGCAAACCATGATGTCTGTAACAAACTTGCACAACAGAGCTACGACACTATGAGAATTAGTCACTACAAGCTCAATATCTGTATTATATATTATCTACTTCTAGGCAATATCATTCTTCAAGTTTAACTAATTTGCATATTAATTTTAAAAAAAATGTTTATTTCATTAATTAACTGTCCTTCATTAGTGTTCTTATATTCGAGGATTGTTTTGATTTTCATATCAAAAATAGTTCTGTTTAGGAATATCGTCTTATATAGTGCAGAAAAAGTATTTGAAATTTCATTTTACTTGGCCTTCAACAAGTTGGCATCTATTTGTAAAACTTTCCTTAACTATAACAAGCCAATTTATGAATGAAATGTTCATTTAAATTTTTTGTTTTAAATATTTCAAGTAGTGAATATATCTTGCTTTACGAAGCGATGGCGAGCGGGCGTATTTGCTAGTTTAATAAAAAGTGTGTTTATAGAATCGGGCCTATTTTGTTAAATAGGTTTATTTGATTTTCTATAGCAATAACGCTACTACGTAATTTTATGAGACTCTCGTTGAAAATACATATTATAGGCAAGAGAAATAATGTGTCAGTTAAGCTTCCATCAATTCTCGATCAACCGTAATGATTTTCTTGCTGATTGCCAATGCCTTTCTGTAGTACAAATAATACTTCAATGCATTTTCATACTGCAAACATTGAAGTTTATTTTTCTAGTATATATTTATATTGTGAATCAATAATCATGTACTTCTATAGACTTGTATATTCACATTCTTAAACATATAATAACTCTAATCTGTCATCTTGTGAAATTTCAACCAATACTAAAGATATTTCTACGAAGGAGATTTATTTTCAGTATCTGTCTATATTTCTGAGATGAGGTATTATGTACACTATTTACATTATTCGGACTATTGTCTTCATCTTTGTCGCCATATTTATTATAACGTTTCGGCCTTTCAGTATCTGTCTATATTTCTGAGATGAGGTATTATGTACACTATTTACATTATTCGGACTATTGTCTTCATCTTTGTCGCCATATTTATTATAACGTTTCGGCCTTTCAGTATCTGTCTATATTTCTGAGATGAAGTATTATGTACACTATTTACATTATTCGGGCTATTGTCTTCATCTTTGCCGCCATATTTATTACAACGTTTCGGCCTTTCAGTATCTGTCTATATTTCTGAGATAAGGTATTATGTACACTATTTACATTATTCAGACTATTGTCCTCCTCTTTGTCAACATATTTCCAACAACGTTTCGGCCTTTCAGTATCTGTCTATATTTCTGAGATGTGGCATTATGTACACTATTTACATTATTCGGACTATTGTCCTCATCTTTGCCGCCATATTTATTACAATGTTTCGGCCCTTCAGTATCTGTCTATATTTCTGAGATGAAGTATTATGTACACTATTTACATTATTCAGACTATTGTTCTCATCTTTGTCGTCATATTTAAATAAATAATTTATATATATATATATATATATGTATGTATGAATTTATAAAGGGGAAATAGAGCCTTGCTTCACTGTGAAGTACTTCGTGGCCGAGCGGTACAGCACACCGAATCAAAGTACTCTTTTCCCGCAATCACAAATGATAAAATCTATGACGTCGTTCATTTAGAGAACTCTATTCTGGATAACTGAAAAGATAACAAAACCTGACATAACACCCACACTGAGAATACACATGTCCCCAATATTAAAATTAGTCACTTATGCATGGTTAGGGTTAGGGTTAGGGTTAGGGTTGGGGTTAGGGGTAGGGTTAGGGGTAGGGTTAGGGTTAGGGTTAGGGCGTCGTGCGTAATGCACGCTTAAGCGATCATGTCTCTTTCGATTCACGACTGACTAGGCAGAAGATTTCCCCGCAGAAGGCTTCCATTTCTTTCTGCGCTAGACTGGTTGCAACCAAGGCTATAAAGCCCACTCTGTGTTCCTATTCTCCGTAAGGGAGAAGAGCTAGGTTAATGCTATCCCCAATGGTATATGCACTTAAGTTAATATAACAAACCCGACTGGATTTCGATCTCGGCTCGCCGATTCCGCACCGTTATCCATTACTCTACAACGCAGGTTCGTTATGGAAATACTCGTTTAAAATATAACTTCTTTGTCATTAATAGCAAGCTTAAAATTAAATTCGACTGGTCGGTAGAGATCATGGAATTCGACCTTTTGAGAGGTGGGTAGTTCGGCAACAACGCCGATGCAGTTAAAGCGGGATGAAAACGCAGATATAAAGAAAAAAGCACTTAAAAGGTGTTTACATTTTTGGTTCAAAAGTTACGTATCTGCGTTGAGAAAAAAAAAATAGAGCGCGCATGCGTTCTTGAGTCAAAGAGCCCGAGGAAAAGAGGCACTATGCAAGTATTGAATAAACAGACTTGAAATGGTAACGTTGCATAGAGTTGGTTTTCGCCTTCTGGTAGGAAAACAAAGGCAAGTTTCATTCAAAGATAATTGCAAAGAAAACATCCCTAGTTATGGCGCATTTGTAAAGTTCGTTAAAAGAAAATAAAGATTGTGTTGTTTTTTCAGTGATGAGTGTCTACCGACTGCGAGTTACGACAAAAAAGCGATGAAGTTTTATCTATCTATCTATCTATCTATCTATCTATCTATCTATCTATCTATTTCAGTATATTCATATCTATCTATTCACATGTATCTATGAGTTAAGGACAAAATATAGATCAAATATCGATCGAAATCCGATGGGAAAATAAGATAAAACATCTATCTATCTATCTATCTATCTATATATATATATATATATATATATATATATATATATATATATATATATATATATTCCCAGTCAGATTTACACTTTAAAATAAATCATAATGAATAAAAGATCTATCTCTCTATCTATCTATCTATCTATCTATCTATCTATATATATATATATATATATATATATATATATATATATATATATACATATATATCTGATTATGTTCATTATCTGTTTATCTCAGTCTGCTCATATATACCTATTTACCTATATAATTCTGTTCATTATCTATCTATCCATCTATCTATTAGGTTGGTGCAAAAATAATGTCGTTTTTTGACGTATTTTTAACTTTTTGGCACCAACCTAATATCTATCTATCTATCTATCTATCTATCTATCTATCTATCTATCTATCTATATATCCCAGTCCGTTCGTATCTATCTATCTATCTATCTATCTATCTATCTATCTATCTATCTATCTATCTATCTATCTATCTATCTATTTCAGTATATTCATATCTATCTATTCACATGTATCTATGAGTTAAGGACAAAATATAGATCAAATATCGATCGAAATCCGATGGGAAAATAAGATAAAACATCTATCTATCTATCTATCTATCTATCTATCTATCTATATCTATATATATATATATATATATATATATATATATATATATATATTCCCAGTCAGATTTACACTTTAAAATAAATCATAATGAATAAAAGATCTATCTCTCTATCTATCTATCTATCTATCTATCTATATATATATATATATATGATTATGTTCATTATCTGTTTATCTCAGTCTGCTCATATATACCTATTTACCTATATAATTCTGTTCATTATCTATCTATCCATCTATCTATTAGGTTGGTGCAAAAATAATGTCGTTTTTTGACGTATTTTTAACTTTTTGGCACCAACCTAATATCTATCTATCTATCTATATATCCCAGTCCGTTCGTATCTATCTATCTATCTATCTATCCCTTACCAGTCAAATGTCATCTACCGAAATCGTTATTTTCTGTCTAATTTCTTATTCATTTATTATCCTTAATAGTAATTTTACTAACCTGTAGTGTCGTAGCGACTTCATTGGCTTGGCTGGGTATATATATATATATATATATATATATATATATATATATATATATATATATATATATATATATATATATATATATATATATATATATATATATATATATATATATATATATGGGCACCTAGCGAAGTGGCTAGAACGTTCGCATTCTGACCATGAGACCCAGGTTTTAATCTCATTATGGTCGACATGTCAAGAAGGAGACGTCCTGATGTTATCGGACTGGATTGAGATCGATCCCAGCGTGCGGCACATTTGGAAAGTACCTGAAAACCATACCACAGGTTGACCCAAGCCTTTTGAGTGAAATTGGGTAGACGAAAACCCTTGGGCCGTCGATGGCTGTGCTAGCATCTAGCGTCAAGTCATCGATGACACACTCTTTGCCAGAAACTGTAACTAAGGTCTGCTCATCATAGTTGCAGTATAAACCACGGGTGGGCTCTGTGGGTGTTGAAAAAACTCAAATGTGCCTGAGCAAGCGTCTGCATTAGGGATTGGCTAGTCGCCCTAATAAACGAGTTTTTCTCGAATACGTAGCCAGCTATATATATATATATATATATATATATATATATATATATATAGATAGATAGATAGATAGATAGATAGATTGTCATCCACAGACTGTTTCGCTGTATCACAGCTCTTCAGTGTGGCTAGACGTCCGATTGCTTCCAGTCGGGATCGAAACTCGACCTATTTGGCATCAGTCAGAGATCCTCCCCCTAGGCCTTCGGCGCACGGCAGAGAGATAGGGAAATTTTAGCGTTTTCTTTTTCTACACGGAATACGCCAGTGGCTAAGAGAACTCATCAATCTGCTTATATGTCTATCTGCCTGTCTAGATTTAATCTAGGTTATTTGCTATTTACTCGATATACATGCATTTAAATTTGTTATTTAAATACATTTATATGTCCTACTTTTTGTTGCATTTATCGAAAAAATTCGGGCGTTGAATACCCCCGGTCAGGTTTTCGGCGATCTGGTTAACATACTGAGAATTCTGAACTAAAGAACACTTTATTTAATTTACGAGGGTAAACTATTCTCGTTCCACTGTCCATGTCTAGGGGTATTTTGTCAAGTTCTTATTTTCGTTCTGCTCAATTATAGATCACCCAGACTATACCGAGTCTCAGTATTGAACTCGTTACTACTATGTCACAAAATTCACTGTTTTCGTCCACTAGGCTCATCCCAGAAACTCAAACAGAAATGTTATTAATTTCATTTTTCCTTTTGATGTTTGTGGATTTTGTAAGCTTTCGTTGCCGCGTTATATATAAAATAATCAGACAATTCGATGACTTCAAAAATGTATTTTTCATTTATTTTTCTTCAATATGTAAATATTGATGGCGACATGTTTAAAGTGCTTCTAAGTAGATACCTATAAATATTCTTATTTCGTTGCTGAAACTCATGAGATCTTTTTTTTTTTTAATTTTTGTCAGGCGATTTTCGATAGGCGTTTTGTTTTCCATTATTATCAGCGTCTAGGTACTTGATACTAAAAGATTATAATAGATTTTAATTTATCTAAATCGGATTGGATAGATTCACATATTCGCCGGTTCACACGCCTCCTGAAGCTTTTGAGTAGAGATTTTCCAAGCGTAGCTTAGATGTGGCACAAGGCCGAAAGTATGGGGCATCCAGTGAGGATCGAACTCACTACTCAGTCGTAATGGTTCTAGCAAGAAAAACTTGCTAACTATTACACCGCCTCGAGGTAACCAGGCTTTTGTGTAAAGATAGAGGCTTATCACTTTTTTTCTGTCTAGTATTGAATTTCCAGTTCCTTCTAAAGTCTACTTCTAACGTCTTCACTTAAACTCTGAAATTTTATTTAATATTTATTTTTCCACAATACGTGTAAATGTGTTCGCTTACCGCCCGGTTCACATGCTCCTCGGTCTTTGGAACAGTAATAGAGGTTAATTCCTTTTTTCGTGTTTAGGAACTGTTCTCCCATTCCTTCAAAAGTCTACAAATCTCTACTTCTAACGTCTCCGGCCTAAAATTTTGAATTTAAATAGGAAAAGGTTGACATGCATATAGAAAATAAGAAGTAGTTTATTCCGGAGAATACACGGTTGAGAACACAGATAATGTAATAAACAGTTAATTGCCAACTCCATTTCGACAGTAAGAGAGACTGCTGTTTAAATATTCTAGGACTTGCCCATCTTATGGGGGTGTTCAGCTACTCCACAAAAATTAGCCATACTGTTATTTTACGCTTCTATTTATTTGACAGGCTACCAAATATCTATCTATCAGGCTGTTTATAATCTATCAATCTGGTGTGTCGTAAATATGAAAGATTGACACACATATAAAAAATAAGAAATAGTTTATTCCAGAGAATAATATGGTACACAGTTGAGAACACTGATTAATATAATAAACAGTTTAATCGTTAACTCCTTTCATCTCAGTAAGGGAGAGTGCTGTTTAAATAGTCTTAGATTAGTCCATCTTGTGGGGGTGTTCAGCTACTCCACAAAAGTTAGCCTTACTGATATTTTATGATTCTATTAGGTTGGTGCAAAAATAATGTCGTTTTCTCACATATGTTACATTTATATATGATTTCTGAATTAATTCATTGATATATATAGCCATGTTATATATCATTTTGAAGCGCGTTTTTCGCTCTATCGAATCGTGTTATTCGTTACCGTTCTCAATCTCTTCATTCATTTTTTTTGCAGGCTTTTCGACAGCATTCTTGTTCCAGTTCAAACTAGGCCGAAACGCTGCCGAGACAGCTCGTGATATCAATGATACGTTTGGCCTAGGAACCATTAACGAACGTGTGACACAACGGTCGTTCAAGAAATTTCGCAATGGTGACGAGAGCCTCGAAGATGAAGACGGTCGCGGCCGGCCGACTACGGTTGATAACAAACATTTGAAAGCCTTAATTGAAGCCGATCCTCGCAAAACCACACGAGAAGTTGCTGTTGAACTCGAGGTCGACCACTCAACAGTCGTTCGCCATTTAAAGCAAAGAGGGAAGTCAAAACAGTTGGATAAATGGGTGAACGATAATAAAAACAAATCGTCAAAAAACGACATTATTTTTGCGCCAACCTAATATTTATTTGACAGGCTGTCCATTATCTATCTATCTATCTATCTATCTATCTATCTATCTATCCCAGTCCGTTCGTATCTATCTATCTATCTATCAGTCTGTTTATTTATCAGGCTGTCCATTATCTATCTATCTATCTATCTATCCCAGTCCGTTCGTATCTATCTATCTATCTATCTATCTATCTATCTATCTATCCCAGTCCGTTCGTATCTATCTATCTATCTATCTATCTATCTATCTATCTATCTATCTATCTATCCCAGTCCGTTCGTATCTATCTATCTATCTATCTATCTATCTATCTATCCCAGTCCGTTCGTATCTATCTATCTATCTATCTATCTATCAGTCTGTTCATTTATCAGACTGTCCATTATCTATCTATGTAGCAATCTATTGTGTCGTAAATAGGAAAGGTTGACACGTATACACAAAATAAGAAGTAGGTTATTCCAGAGAATAATATGGTACACGGTTGAAAAAACAGATTAATCTAATAGACAGTTAATCGCTAACGCATCTTTATTTACTCGATACCTTTCCACAAGGGAATTTTTGCTCGGTCAAAAATTCCCCAGTAGACACCGCATACAAATCGTCGGGTGGCTGTCTACCGCGCCAGACGAGACTCTGCCCGTAGGCATAGCGTAGTCTGAGTTCCTCTCCGCCTGAAGGCAAAGAGATGACAAAAAGAGTAACGATTAATCGTTAACTCTTTGGTATTTACCTGAGACCCCAAACCCCACAAGGCGGGATGTGACACAATGCTGGTTTTTTATGTGCGGCTTTCCGAGACCGTACGATCGGCCAAAAATTCCAGTAGACCCCGCATACACGGGATTTATTTTTAGATATTAAATATTTTGTAGGATCGATAATTATACTGTTAGACGATTTGGAATAGTTTACTGTTACACTCCCCTATATATATATATATATATATATATATATATATATATATATATATATATATATATAATCAAACCTAGTGAGCCAGACAGACCTACCCAGGTTTCACCTAAGTGTATGTCAGGGAAAGCTGGTTTATCTAGGTCTACTCTACGGTTGTATTGAGCTCTTTTTAGTTAGTTGTTTACTCGTGTCGGGTTTTTTTTTCTTTGGGCTTTAAACCTGTATCTGTACGATTTTTTTCGACAGATTTTATGTTTCTATCTCTTTCTTTTTTAAAACCTTTTTTTCCTTCAAGATTGATTTGATTATTGGCAAATCAAAAATTCGAAGGTTTTTCGAGACGAGTATAGTTACCTATATATATATATATATATATATATATATATATATATATATATATATTAAAGACATTTTCATGTTAAACGTTCTTTTTATAGATACAAGTATTTAAGTAAATGCTCTGTTTATAATAAACAGTATTAAATAACATTTACCGGCTTGAATGTCCGAGAAATTTTCATAGAAAATATTCGTCCTTTGAGAGGATTCAAACCTGCATCCTATACGGAATCGTCATTTAGCTTGACGTGCCTAACCGCTCGGCCACGAAAAATGACGGTTCGAATCCCGTCAAAGGAGGAATATTTTCTATGAAAATTTCTCGGACATTCAGGCCGGTAAATGTTATTTAATACTGTTTATTATAAACAGAGCATTTACTTAAATACTTGTATCTATAAAAAGAACGTTAAACATAAAATGTCTTTAATAAATAACTTGTCGGACTTTGTCCATTTCTTAATGCACATATATATATATATATATATATATATTAAGAAATGGACAAAACAAAACTGTTATATAAGTGATATAAACAAATTTTTACTACGTTAATAAATAAATAAATAAATAAAATAAGAAACAAAAAAATAAAAATAAAAAATAAAAACAAGCAATATAATTTGACCCAAATAAATAAACAAACGACTTCCGGTAAAATAACCGCCATAATAGAATACCCACAATGCACCACTAACCCGTATATATATAAATAGCCGAAAAAAATAACAGCATATGTGGCCTGACGATTGCATATAGCATGAAACAGACTGTCGCCTCTAAGTGTTGACTTCTATGTTCACTTTTATATTTACACACGCTCTATCTCTGATATTGAGCACTTTATTCCATAAATATAGCACACCTTAAGACTATATTTCTTTATATATATATATATATATATATATATATATATATATATAACAACACCACCACCATCAACGATAGCTAGAACCTCAAAACAAACGCACACACAAAACAAACCACCAACTTACGCGGACATCCTTAGGGTGCCGTACAAACATACACAAACCAAATCACAGCAGCCCTTCTACAGAACGCATAACCCCATTAGACATCCCAGACCACCTAGATTAGCCCCTAGTAGACAATCAACAACAAACACACTCAACCTTAAAAAAAAAACGGAATAAGCCCCCAACCAGGACACCTGGATGGGGGTATAGCATCCCTAATAGGAGATATGATGCAAGCTTTCGAGCTTTTACAAAGAACTTCGCCATGCTTGCAAATTCAAACTTGACCCATACGGGCGAGTTATAAATTTGAGTAACAATAAATTTTCACTCAATACATTCAGGGTATTAAATAAGGGACTAAGCTTTTGCCCTAGTCCCCCAAGGTTTGATAAAGACACCTTGGCAAAGGACCTGAAATCCTTCTTCAGAAGAATACGGTTAAAAGCCTACTACGGGGAAAATGATCATACACCTTCCATACTTGAGACATTAAAAGAGAAAGACACTACCTACACCCCACAAAACACAGACATTACTATACAGACATTTGAACTAGCCGTAGCAAATGACATAAAGAAAACAACAGCACGTAAGCTGCCACGTGACAATATTACTGAAGGGGAACGTATAGCCCTCGATACGCTGACACATAGAGATGACCTAATCATAACACAGGCTGACAAAGGGGGTGCGACAGTGATCTGGGGAATCAAAGAATACATTAAAGAGGCCAACAAACAGTTAGCGACAAAGAAACCTATAAAAGCATACCTACAGGTCCCCTTCCAGAACACCAAAAAGAATTAACGAGCTCACTAAACATAATGCTTCACAACAATCTAATCGACAAGGAAACATACACAGCACTTACACCTACAAACATTACACCTGCTCGTTTCTATCTCCTTCCACAAATACACAAAAGCAACAACCCAGGAAGGCCGGTTATTTCATCTTTCAACTGCCACACGACAAAAATTTCCAAATACATAGATCATTACATACAACCGCTAGCTAAGGAAGTAAAATCATACATCAGAGACACAACAGATCTACTAGACAAAATTAATCACATACAAACAGTACCAGAGAAAGCTACTCCAGTGACTATGGACGTTAGGTCACTCTATTTAAACATTAAAAACATCGAAGGGCTAACCGCCCTTCAGGAAGCACTTACTAAAAGAAGAAAACAAGACCCCCCCCCCACAGAAGTCATCATAAAACTCATGGAGCATGTCCTTACATTGAATACTTTCAACTTCAATGGAACACACTACCTTCAAATAACAGGTTGTGCCATGGGCACCATTGCAGCTCCATCATATGCTTCAATATTCATGGGAAAATTTGAGGAGACCCATATCTATCCAATCATTGGTAGCGACTGCGTATTCTATGCAAGATATATCGATGATATATTCTTTGTATACATGGGTAGTGATGAAAACTTACCCAATTCCTTATGACCCTAAACACAGTGCACGACTCAATTAAGTTTGACTATGAAAAATCCACAACATCAGTAACATTTTTAGACACCCGCATTTACATAGATGAAAACAGGAAACTACAAACGACACTACACACTAAAATCACCGACACCCACAACTATCTACACTTTAAGTCTTCCCACCCTAAACACCTCAACGAGAACCTTCCCTATTCACAAGCACTTAGACTCAGAAGGATATGTTCCAAAAATGAAGAATTAAATAAACACATTGAAAATCTGGAACATCAATTCCCAACACGTGGCTATAAACAACACCTAATCAGGGAACAAATAAATAAAGCAATTTCCACACCTAGAGAAGACACCCTAATGTACAAGATTAAAAATAAATCTAGCCGCATCCCTCTAGTAACCACTTTCAACCCCACTCTGCCTCCACTATCCCAAATAATCAAACGTCGCTGGGAAATACTACATCTCAAACCAGACCTAAAAATACTGTTTAAGGAACCTGGCCTTCTTGCATATCGTAGACCTAAGAACCTAAAAGAAATCATAGGTAGTAACCACATTTCAGGGGACAAGGTAATCCGTAATAAACTAAGAACAAAAACAACAGGATTTTCCCAACCATGCAACAACAAAAGAAGTTTATGTTGCAACCATATTGAAAACACGAATTCATTCACTAGCTCAGTCACTAAATCTACTTTCAAAATCTACCACGATTCTAACTGTAGAAGTCATAACATAATTTACCTCCTAGAATGCACACTATGCCAGAAACAATATGTAGGAAAATCTGAATGGCCCTTTCACTACAGAATTAACAATTATCGTAAACGAATTAAGTCGACTCCCCATGAAAAATTACTACCTGTAGAACATTTCCCCCTGGAAAAACACGATTTCAAAACCCATGCCAAATTCACTATAATTGAGAGAATAGAAAAGTTCAGAACAGATAACATTAGAAATATTTTAGAGTCGCATGAAAATAAGTGGATACAACGTCTAAAAACAAAATATCTAGCCGGGCTAAATCACAAATTTAACAATATATAGATATAACTCAACAAATAAAAAAACTACCCACATTTCTCACCCACACAAGACAGACAGGCTTACGGAGGTGTGGAGGCCTCACACTTATACACTCACCCACACGAACATACACACTTACACACATCATACGCACTCACTCCCTAATGAGCCAAATGATAACACACACCCACAGCAATACACACGCTTACACATATCATACTCACTCACTTCCTAAGAACTAAATAACACACACACAAACACTAAACAGAGACACATCCCCTCACCAAGTCCAATAAAACTGTCAAACTGACCAGAGAATTCATAGCAGCATGTATCTATCGAGTTCTTATCTCAAATAACAACTTAAAAGAGACTGTTTGACCAACACAAGGAATGTTAAAAGATTCATGTTAAAAAGATAAACAATAAAAAAAACAAATGAAAACTACAGACAAAAGTTCATTTTCTCCATCAAGACATTCATTTCTGTAGTTTAGTGCTAGCAGCAAGCAGAAAAATTTCTCCTCCAGATGATGGCCATTTCGGCCGAAACTAGTCGAGGAATCTAAATGGAATAATAATAAAAAAAACAAAAGAATATTAATCTACAACCCAGTGTGTCTGAAGATTTTAATTTTTTAATTTTTTTTATTGTTCAATATATATATATATATATATATATATATATATATATATATATATATATATATATATATATGAAGCCATATGTTGTTAAAAACTACGGAACTTTTCCGTTTAATAATTTTTTTTGTTTTTATTTGGTTTCTTGCAAGTTTTTTTTTAATATTTGGATTTGAGTTGTTGAAATAAGACCCTAGTCAATGGTGTTTTGCCTAAAGCTTTCAGTTATCGTCAACCATCATCATGGCTATATGTTTTGATTTGAAATAGGTTGATTATTATTTTATTTTTATAGATAATATTTTGGGTATTTAGACAATATGGTTGGATTTGTTCATTATTAATAAATAAGGTTTTGATCTTTATTATTTAGAGGATTAGATTTTAAATATGTTTAAGATGTTTCTGCCAGTATTAAATGCTATTTTATTTATTTTTGGTTTTTGCTTATTAATAATGAACTAATCCAACCACATTGTCTAAATAACCAAAACATTATCTATAAAACTAAAATAATAAGATGCATTTATAAGATTTATATATAAGATGTATATAAGATGTATATATAATAACTTATAGAAGTGATCATATCAAAAAAAGAGTTCTGGGTTTGACGATAAAATACCTTCTTTTTTTAAGGGCTTTGATAGGGAGATTGGTGGTTTTGAAGAAAATGGAACTACATTTTAATTACTGTTGTTTCCAGGCCCACCCTGACCTGGAGTGGTAGCATTTGTCAGGGTTCCAGCTATGGGCAAATAGTTAACACCCCAAATGACTCGGGTGGTGGCAGCTGTTAGGGTCCCAGTTATGGGCAAGTCGTGAACCAATAATGTTCAACTTTAATCAGTAAATATTTAAATGCAATGTCAATCACTATCTTCTGTTCACCTGATTACTCTCTTTTCTTTCGGCTCATAATTAATGTTTCTGTTCCTAAATCTTCTACACCCTATAACGCCTTGTGTTTTAATCGAATTGCTGTCTTGCACGGGGGGTGATTCTTATTTTAAAAAAAAAAAAAAAAAAAAGAAGATTTTGGAGAGAAATATTGTCTGGCACGACACATCGAACGAAATTTCCTAGCAGGAAACCTAGCAAATGATTGAATCTTCATAGTTCATGCCAGCAAACTGTCCTTGACAAAACCCCACTGCTCTTTGTCCAATTTCCGATCAAATAATGCTTCGCGCCTCTATTTATCATAATTTAAATTGGATAAAATGCTAATACCGAAGAGGCGTGGTGAAGTAATGGATGGCGGTTGTAATTGAGAAATCGGAGAGCCGAGTTCAAATTTCAGTCGACTTCATTACTTTCATTTAAGCGCTAATGCCCTCGGGGAAGGTATAAATTCATCTCATCTCCCTACCCACCAAAAGCTTTAATTATGACTCATAAGATGCAAGTTAATATTTTCGAAGTAGCATTGGTATTTATTAAAACTTTTAGAATATGTTTCGAGTAATATATCGGTTGGTTTTCACTTCAAAAAATCTGTATATATTTACAAAAAAAAAAAAAAAAAAAAAATGTTAACTGCTTTTGGGTGTGTCAACTAATAATCAACAATCGTACTCAGGGATACATAAACTTTATTTATAAATAAATCCAAATGATTTTGGCAAGAATAACATATATTTCAGCAACAGAATACCCTATATACCTAAATAAATTAATCTATTATCTTGCATGTTAATATGGGATGCCGTCCAGGGTATGACGATAAAATACATTGGCGTCCTGCGTAAGACGATAAACTACATGCGCGTTCAGGGTAAGACGATAAACTACATCCGCGTCCTGAGTAAGACGATAAACTACAACCGCTTCCTGGGTAAGACTATAAACTACATTTGCGTCCTGGGTAAGACGATAAACTACATCCGTGTCCTGGGTGAGACGATAAACTACATCCGCCTCTTGGGTGAGACGATAAACTACATCCGCGTCCTGGGTGATACGTTAAACTACATCCGCGTCCTGGGTAAGACGATAAACTACATCCGACAGCAAGGCCTTTGTTTGGGAGGTTTTAAGGAACGTAGAAGCACTTCTTAATTGCTGGTGTTCCCAGGTCCAACCTGTCCCGGATTGGTAGCACCTGTCAGGGTCCCAGCTATGGGCAAATAGTTAACACCCCAAAAGAGGTCAAAACACTATGAAAGTATAAAAATAGGTTTTAATACCAGCAATACTTTTTGGAAAAAAAAAATTTCCAGCAGTATATTTTTGGAAAACTAAATATATTTCCGTCTATAAAATTCTTGTCGGCATTAAATAATTCATCGAGATTGATATTGTTGACCATGTTTGCCGTAGTCTTTGAATATAGAATCCAGTGCAGTACGTAATGTGTTCAATGGAACAACGCCAATATCACTAGTAGCAGCTGTTCTGTAATTCTTCAGGTCTTCGATATCAGACGATCCCAGTTAATATTTGGAGAAAGTAGCAGCTGTTCAGTAATTCTTCAGGCCTTCGATATCAGAGGTTGGCAGTGAAGATATTTTTGGAGAAAAAACAAAATGGCTACCTTTATACACGTCGGATTGAATATTTTGAGTTTTCTGATTGGTTAATCCTTCTCTTGGTGGACTATAAAATAAGTCAGCTCATTTTGGCTGGCTCACTAGTACTGCAGGGTACCCAAAAATTCCAACAGATATATCATAAAACAAAACAAAACTAACAAAGCATATGGGATACTTGGCGTAATGTAGGAAATTCAAACGTTCAGCTTTTTTATATATATATATATTAAATATCCGACCGTCTGAATTGCAAGAAATATTAAAAGAAAACCTGATTGTGCCTGTCAAATAAATTCTTTGTACTTGCAAACATATGTGCATGGATTCAAAAGATTTAAAAACAAGTTAAAAAAAATCTTTAGATGAGTTAGTCTTGTGGGTTGTTTGTATACAGAAAAATCGGAAGTTTAGAAAATACTTTTACATAGTTGGTCTACAGAAAAAAATTATATTGAGAAAAAAATATTGTATCGTTAGCAAAGATTCACTGACCGTCTTTGATGTTGAGCTGATTGCAAATACACGAATGGTTATTTTTTCCTACTGCCACGACTACATTAATTTAAGCGTGTTACAACATGGAGAATTCAGTTTCACTTTTGATTTTGCTAAATGCAACCGCCACTTCTACGTTTAGAGTTTTTTCTCGTACTTCCCACCTGTGGAACTCATTTTCTATTTCTTGATTTCCTGATAATTAAATCTTAAATTTTTTTAATGCAACATCAATCTTGAACCCTATTCGTTTTTGGTCCTTTCCTCAATTCTCCCAATTTCCAAACTTCTCACTCTCATTCACCCTTGTAGTCTTGTTTGAGGCGAAAAAATTAAATTTATATATGATAAAGTGAACGATTGCAAATGTTACAATTTTTTAATTTTAATAATTCAGTTATTTTATACAAAAATGGTTTACAGAATATATATATAATTCATCGAATCTGAAAGAAAACTCAACAGAATGCACTGGACGGCCGTTTCGTCCTAAATTTGGAACTCATCAGCAGAGCGCATCCACTACCGAGAATCGAAACCCTGAAAGTTAGGGTCTCAAGCAAACATCATACCAACTGTTCAACGGGCCTCGCTGACAAAAGGACTGCAAACCAGGCTCAATAAGGCGCCCCTCGCTCACATATTACATATTACGTGGTGGTACTCAACTGAGATTCTGTCTAACCATAGGACTGTGCCCCCAGTTGCCACGACTAGTATCACCAAGCCGCTCAAACTTGAGCATTATAAGCCGGTTCAAGCAATGATATACTAATAATAGAAATTATTAGGAGGATTTGATAATTATAATTAAGTAATTTATCGAGTCTGAAATATATCGGAATATATTAGGTTGGTGCAAAAATAATTTCGTTTTCTAACATATGTTACTATGTGAAAAAACGAAATTATTTTTGCACCAACCTAATATATATATATATATATATATATATATATATATATATATATATATATATATATACCGTTTATGGGCTGTTTTTATAGATATAATTTATTTAAGTAAATGGACTAGTTTTTTTTATAAATAAGCAGTATTATTCACAATTGTTGACCTGAATATTTGTCGGAAAAAAAACTTTCGACGCAGTAAAAGTGGGGAAAACCCAGATGAGAGCAGCGACAGCCTTGTAAGGGTTGCAAAAGGCGTCCTCCTCTTGCGACCCGCTCCAACTAGGTCTAGTAACAGAGAAGAAAAAGAAGTAATAATCCTTCAGCACGACAAATAACCAGTCTCGCGTCGGCTGATAGAGAAAATAGGTCTCGTGAGAGTACGGAGGACGATTTTTATAAGGAGGCTAACCTCTTCCCACAATCCTCCTCCGACCAAGACCATAAATATCAGTTGGTCATTTGGTTCCAGTTTAGCTGGACACAATTCCCCCGAGGCTGAAGCAACCCGTCCGTAAGTAACCCCTCTCTTCTCCTCTTTCCTTTTCTTCACATGTTCAAAAACTTTCGAAACCTTAACCAGAATGGGGGCCATCATTTGATCTGATGTACTGTTAGACATTCACTCACAAAGAAGCGTTTTGATTAGCAAAGTCTAAACTGCTGTTTATAAACAACACATATCCAACAATCTTTTCAAAACGATCATATCTACTCACGAAATCTAATTCACGTAAACATTGACCACATATTATGAAATGGATTAAGTCCGATAATTATTTTAATATATGTTCCCGAAAATATATTAAAATAATGGTCGGATATAATCCATTTCATAATATATATATATATATATATATATATATATATATATATATATATATATATATATATATATTCTGTTCCCACGATACAGACCGTCCTGGGTACAACAATAAACTACATCCGCGTCCTTGGTGAGACGATAAAGTAACCCCGACACCAAGGTCTTTGATCAGGAGATTATGACGATCGTGGAAGCAAATCTTAGCTGCTCCTTTTCACAGGTCTTCCCTAACACGGATTGGACACACCAGTTAGGGTCCCAGCAAATAGCTACCCACCACCAAGAAAAAAGGGGCCAAAACACTATGAAATTATAAAAATAGGTTTTAATACCAGCAATAATTTTGTCGCGAAAAAATTTCCAGCAATACTTTTTTGCAGAAACTGGGGTCAGTACCTGTAAAATAATATCTTTTAATACCAGAAAAACGTTTTTGCAAAAAATTATTACCAGCAATATATTATTACCATCAATACGTTTTAGAAAAAATATTACCAGCAAAAAATTTTTGAAAAAATATTACCAACAATACATTTTTGAAGAGAAAAATAATACCAGGTATAAAAATCTTATCGGCATTAAATAACCCATTGAGGTTTATATGCCGTAAAACAAAATAAACCAAACCAAACTGATTTCTTACAAAGAATACATATTCTATTCATACGAAACTATCCTAAAAATCTTGTCAGCATTAAATAACCCATTGAGGTTGATATGCCGTAAAACAAAATAAACCAAACCAAACTGATTTCTTACAAAGAATACATATTCTATTCATATGAGCCTATCCTAAAAATCTTGTCGGCATTAAATAACTCATTGAGGTTGATATGCCGTAAAACAAAATAAACCAAACCAAACCAAACTGATTTCTAAGAAAGAATACATATTCTATTCATACGAATACGAATCTATCCTAAAAATCTTGTCGGCATTAGATAACCCGTTGAGGTTGATATACTGTAAAACAAAGCCAAACCACAGTACACATTAACTTGTTCATCTTTTAATCGAACTAATCTTTTTTTAGTGTCGCCGTTTTTACCACTTCCTTTTAACCCTTATCTACTACCGGAACCAGCACAATAATCTACAGACTTAACGCACGCGGTTCCTTCTTTCTCATTCTTCTGAATTTTACTCGCATCGATAGCATCGCCGGTATGTAACATCGTAAACTTTTTCTTTAACCATTGATCTCTCTTATTGCATTCTGATTTGAACCTTTGATAATAATTTAGTTATTTTATATAAGAAATGCTTCATAGAATATATATATATATATATATATATATATATATATATATATATATATATATATATATATATATCAAGGTCTGAAGTAGAGATGCCATCAAAATCCTGCTTTAACAAATTTCATCTGTCAATGTGGCTTTCTCACCCACAGCAATTCTGGGTTAGAATCACACTTAAGAAAACAAAAATCAAACATGTCTTTCTCTTAACTGATTCTCCACAATTGCCTCTGCTAGCATGCATAATTGTAAAACGACAGGGACCATCCAAAGCTGACCAACATTTAACGTTCTCTCTCTCTCTCTCTCTCTCTATATATATATATATATATATATATATCTGCGTGTGTGTGTGTTAAGAATTGGGGTGAATGATCCCGACAGTGTTAGACATTCAATTACAATTGTTAAATGAATATATATTTCGAAAATATCCGATAATGCATTTCACTCATTTTGGCCTTTATCAGATCGTAGAGGAAAAAGTGAATCGCGTGTGTATATATTTGTGTGTTTACTTAAATCGATGAGGTCATTTTTTTTTAAATCTAGCGTCGCTCGTGACTAGAATAGAAAAAAAATGGATGACTTATTAAAAAAAATGTTATGTTCTTTGCTTTCAGATAGAAAGCCATCGGAATGTGTGGAATATATATAAAAGATATGTTTTTTTATCCATGCACTTATTCGAATTGACATTTAATGCACACACACACACACATATATATATATATGTATATATATATGCATAATATATATATATATATATATATATATATATATATATATATATATATATATATCAAATAAATAATTATGTATATAATTATATACATATACATAAATAAATATATAATTTTATGTATATATGTATATTATATGAATAATACACACACACACACACACACGCATATATATATATATATATATATATATATATATATATATATATATGAAGAGATATAGTTTTATGGTGTGCTATATTGATGAGATAAAATGCTCAATATCAGAGATAGAGCGTATGGGCAGAAAATTTTCTTTAAACATCTTTCATTAAATACAGTACACGAGGAAGATTTGGATACGAAAAGAAAAAAAAAATAACATGGATGAAACAATATATTTAAGTCACCACGTATATACTCATACGCATATATATATATATATATATATATATATATATATATATATATATATATATATATATATATATATATATTATTAATAAAAATTTTATAAGTATAAGAAACTATTTCTTGGTCGGAAAACCTTCAGTATATTGCTTTGCAAATAAACAAGCCAACACCAAAGTGAAAAAAAAGGTATATAAAAAAGAAAGAACCAATAACATGTACGTTAGCCGAAAATAATCGCCCAGCATACGAGTTCAAGGCCCAGTAGAAAAAAAAACCGATGCGAGTATCCAGCCTTCCTGTCGATACGCTTAGGTGAAACCTTGGTAGTTTTGTCTGGCTGCCTAGGTTTAACTATATATATATATATATATATTAACTATATATATATATATATATATATATATATATATATATATATATATATATATATATATATACACACTATTTACATTGTCCGGACTGTTGTCCTCGTCTTTGTTGCCATATTCACAATATACATACACATATATATATATATATATATATATATATATATAAAGAAATATAGTCTTAAGGTGTGCTATATTTATGGAATAAAGTGCTCAATATCAGAGATAGAGCGCGTGTAAATATATATATATATATATATATATATATATATATATATATATGTGTGTGTGTGTGTGTGTGTGTATAGTTATATATATGTATATATATATATATATATGTATGTACATATATATTTATCCTTATCTATCTATATATATATATATATATATATATATATATATATATATATATATGAAGAAATATAGTTTTAAAGTGTGCTATGTTTATGGAATAAAGTGCTCAGTATCAGAGATAGAGCGTATATAAATATAAATATAAAAGTGAACATTGAAGTCAAAAATAGCCTGTCGCCTCTGAGTGTTGACTTCAATCTTCATATATATATATATATATATATATATATATATATATATATATATATATATATATATATAGAGAGAGAGAGAGAGAGAGAGAGAGAGAGAGATAGATAGATAGATATATTAAACAAATTTTGCTATAACAGGACTTTAAAATTTTTTTGAATAAAAATATTCTACGTCAAATGATAGAACAAGTAGTGCGAAGCATTAGAGGGATGAGCCAATTCATTAACCCTTTCTATAATAATTTATGCCCATGTCGTTAAAAATCATCAAACCAGATCCTCCAACAAAACAGTCTTGTGATACTTAGTGTGAAGATCGTAATCACCTTTTTTGATTTCCATGTTCTCACTACTAGGAAGAACGGTTTCGATTGCCGAATTGAATTAAAGTGAGGTAACGGAAACATCCGGAAGATGCCTGGCATGTGGAATTAGAGCAATATTCCCCGGTGGATGAAATAAATGGTTCAATGCGAAATTTCGATCACCTGAAGAAGGACAGGGTGTATAACGGCCGAAACGTTTTGAATACGACAATAAAGATGAGGAGAACAGTCTGAACAAAGTAAATAATGTAAATACGTATTTTATTGTATTTTTGTTGTTTTTTTTATTTTTTTATTTTTTTTTTTTAAATTCGTTACAGTCAATTTACCTCTTAAGAGGAACTTATATACAAAACCATTACTGGAAAACTGTTCGGCACGTTCAATCTTTCCAGACTTGACGGTCTCTTTCTGCAATCCTTTATCTTTCGAGAGTCGAGGCTTAAGGCCGCATCAAGTTGAAACAGAGGCCAAACGTCAAGTACGAACACCGAAGTTAAGCAACGTCGAGCCAGGTCAGTCCATTGATGTGGGACCGAGTGTTTTTTAAGCGTGGATGAGCGGGTGGCGTAATGCTTAACGGCTCGGAGTTCTTCATCGGATATCCGAGTTCCAATTCCAGTCCGTCTCGTCCAATTCACTTGACGGTATAAATCCACATCTTTTCTCCCCGCTATGGGTTAATTAGTAGAACTTGTATCAGTAAACAATTGATATCTCCCGTAAACTTTTTACAATCTAAAAATATTTCTGGTTTCAAAAAACCTGCAAAATCTTGACAAGCAGCAAAATAAAACACACAAACAAAAACAAATCTATCTTTAGTTCTCTGTCTTCTTTCATAAACCATAACCTTGTATTTTCAAAGAGAATCCTTTATCCAGTCTATGGGAGATGACAACTTGAACGCGGAATTCTTAATTGGAGAGTCATTTCGTTATATTCACTTACTATTGGGAAAGGTATGAATCCTCTTCTTCTCCCCACAGCTATGGATAAATAGCAGAACGGATGGGGTTCTATAGCCTTACTGGAGAAAGAAATGGCAACATACTTCGGGAAAAAATCTGCCTCGTTTGTCATGTAAGCGTGTATCACGTATGGCAAATAACTGAATAATTAGAAAATACAAATTTTATTCTAATAATGTATTATTTTATGCACAATAATGGTGAACAATTCAACTAGAAAAATTGAAAATAAATACATATCAATAAAAATTAGAGACAGTTAAGCTTAAATTTATCTTAAATAAACCAACAATGTTTTGTGCCAATTTTTAACATCAACTTGAGATTTTTCTTGTTAAAATTTGAATAATTTTAGCATGTTCATCATTATGGATAAGAAAAATAGTGATTTTATATCGTGACTTTTTCAAAACCCCCAATTATCCAGAATGATAAAATCTGAAAATATTTCTTCCTTTAAAAGTTACGCTTACTTTATGGGTTAATTAGTAAACGTATTATTACTAAATCATTATGATCTAAAAAAAAATTCTTAGAATTAAAAAAAATATATTTTAGGGAAAGGGTTGATAAACCGTAAAAACGAATCAATTTTCTGGAGCGCTTAAGAAAGGAGGATAAAAGAAATCTGTTTTTTCAAGCAAAAAAAACAAACAAAAAAAGCAATAAAAAACGACTACTGCAAATAATGTTAAAATGCAACATTGTCTTCTTTCTTAAATTCTATGTTCCTTCCGGGCGTATACGATCATAGCTCTCCACGGCTTCCTTCTTTATAATCTATGAATTACCATTACTTTTTGTAACGTTTTTCCCCATCGCCTTTTTGAATTCCCGAGTATACCTTCCTCTAGCCTGGCCAAAACAAGAGACCTAAGTCTACTGTGTTATTTAACCCATAGGCGAGAGGAGAAGAGATGGATCTATGTCGTTCCCAATTTGTGATAAAGTAACCGCAATGAATTTATGAAGAAAAAGCAATAAAATACATATTTACATTATTTACACTGTTCGGACGGTTGTCCTCATCTTTATTGCCATATTCACAACGTTTCAGCCGTTGTACGCTCGGGCCTTCTTCAGGATCTGTCTATATTCCTGAGATGAGGTATTCTAATTATTTACACTATTTACATTATTCGGACAGCTGTCCTCATCTTTGTTGCCATATTCACGATGTTTTTGCCTGTGTACGCTCCGGCCTTTCTCAGGATGTGTCTATATTTCTGAGATGAGATATTGTAGTTATTCACACTATTTACATTAATTGGACTGTTGTCCTCATCTTTATAGCCATATTCACGACGTTTCGGCCGTTGTACGTCCTGCCCTTCTTCACGTAATTTCATATTTAACCATTTATTTCGTCCACCAGGGTATATTGTTCTAGTTCCACATACCATGCCTCTTCCCGATGTCCCCGTTACCTCTCTTTAAACTCAACTCGCCAAATTTTTGTTCACCATTGCAATAGTGAGGTATTGAACACACAACGCTTTAGGTCACGTCACTAGATCTAACCAACACTTTTATCCACTGGGTTATGTGTCATTCGGGGCGAAATTAATTACAATACCTCATTTAGGAAATATAGACAGACAATAAAATACAGTCTATAGCTCTGAGATGAGGTATTCACAACGTTTCGGTCTCTATATCTCTCAGACGAGGTATTATGATGACTTGCATTATTTACATTATTCGGACTGTTATCCTCAACTTCATTGCCATATTCACAACCTTTCAACCTCTATATCTCTGAGATGAGGTATTATGATTACTTGTAATAATTACAATATTCGGACTGTTATCCTCATCTTCATTGCCATATTCACAACGTTTCGGCCGCTATATCTCTGAGATGAGGTATTATGATTAATTTCATTGTTTACATTTTTCTGACTATTATCGTTTTCTTCATTGCCATATTCACAACGTTTCGACCTCTATTATTCGGACTGGTACCATCATCTTCATTGCCATATACAAAGGAGAGACAGGCCGCTCCCTTAAGCCTGCAAGAACATCGTAAATCAGCAACACAAAGGGACATAAAAAAAATTCAGCCGTAGCTGACCGCATATGGAGGAAAATACAGTTCACCGCCCCCGTGGGATGAGGATGAAATAAAAGGCAGAGTGCATCGCTAGAAAATATGAAATTCGAATCCTGAGCCGACTAAACATAGAAATGAATATAATATGGAAGGAGTGCTAGAGAAAGACACTGAATAACAACAAAAATTCCAATATAAGCTCTGGTAAAAAGTCTAATAAATAATAACGAAAAAAAGATACAATATGAGTACTGGTAAAAAAGGTATGAGACATTAGGTTTATAAATCCCAGAAATGTATACACAGATGTTCCAATGGATAATGACGTTGGTTAGATCCAGGGACTAGACCCAAAGATTTTCGGGTTCGATACCAGGCCACAGTAGTGGTGAACGAAAACATAGAGAGTTGAATTCAATTGAAAGATGCATGGCACGTGGAACTAGAACAATATACCTCGGTGAACGAAATAAAGGGTTCAGTTCAATATTCCTATCACTGACAACGGTCGAAACGTTGCGAATATGGCAATGGGGATAACAGTCCGAGTAATGTAAATAATGCAATTAATAAAATACGGTTTTTATAATAAAAAGAACTGTCTGAAAATATGAAGAAAAAAAAACATCAACATTCCTTACAAACACCGGCGATGGCAAAAAAGCAAATATCCATTTTGGCCCGTCAACAAGTTAAAGAGAGAAAAAAATTGTTTATAGTTAGTTTGTTCAAACTTTTTTTTTTCAGTAAATAAATTTCTCTATATTATCTCTGGAATAGTCGTTAGGTCAATAGATGGTAGCTCCACTGGCGTTCCTAGTGCTTTTTAGCAAAACAGAAGTTAATTTATAGAACGTTCGCAGCAAAACTAAAAGATAGAAATAAGAAAAAAAAAAAATGGCGGAACATCGTAAAACAAGCTGTTAATAATTCTAACTCCTGTAAATCATCTTAGCATCAACCAAGGTTTATATGGATTGAAAAGGGATGGGCCAAAAAGATGATGAGCCACATTCCTGACCTTTGAACTTAAAATAGTTCATATACCTATATAAATAAATAAATAATTAGCTGTTCGGGAATACAAGCCAGCAGCAACGGTGCGAACTAAAGATATCATGTTAACCCACAATATAAGAAGCTGATTGTTTTTGTTTTATTTATACTTTATTATAGTCTTTGAAAGTTGCCTAGCAGACTGGGATCCCTGCAGCCAAAGCTGGTTATATCAGCGCCATGTAGTAGAGGATTGAAGTTATTGCATTTACTTGTTTTCGTCTAGGGTAAGATCAGTACAACCAGAATGGGTAGATGGAAACCTGTTCAATGGTAGTACTAGTAGTAGTAGTAATTTTCTTCAGCTATTCGAGTCAAGGTAACAAAAACCAAAATTTCGAATTCAGAATTTCAAGGAAGGCGTAAAATTTCAACAGCGCAAAGCAGTTTTTTCTCGAATTAATTAATGTCTAATCTTGAGTTGTTTGTTTTGGGTATTTTTTTTCTGTATTTTTTTTTTTGGTGGGGGGTGTATTTTTTAAAAAATTTTGTATTTTTTTTTTGTATTTTTTGTTTTTTGTATTTTTTGTTTTTTTGTATTTTTTGTTTTTTTGTATATTTTGTATTTTTGTTTTTTTGTTCTTTTTGTGTTTTTTTTGTATTTTCTTTGTTTTTTGTTTTTGTTTTTGTTTTTTGTATTTTTTTTTTGTTTTTTGTTTTTGTTTTTGTTTTTTTGTGGCATATCTTTCCTGCAGTAAATATCATTATTCTATTATGGTCAAATATTTATGCATGTCATTCTAATAATATGACACTTGACATTCCCAAAACTTCGTAAGGTATACGCCCTCTGTTTCGAGATCAAGCACCGACTTGAACTCACGATACAGTTGTAAATTGTTGCGTAGGAAGGCCAGGCATCTCCATCAGCTTTTCTTGCAAGTGATGAACTGATAATATCCGAATGATTGGGAGACACAGTTGTGTTTTTAAAGAAGATATTTCATGACACAATTTCATAGTGTATTAGAATGGTTCCCATCGAGAATATTCGGAAGCCAATTGAACTCTTGAACTGGATCAATGTGTTGGATTTGTCGGGAATTTTCTCCAATATTTTACGTTTCTCTCCGAATCTTCTGCATCATTCCTGTCACAGTTGCATCTTCGGAACGCTCTTTTATCACTTAAAACGGTTAAAGAACTATCAAAGCACACCATTGCTTCAAGACCGCCTTACCAACTTGGCAATCGTTGAGATCGATTCTAATTTGGCACAAGAATTAGACTTTGAGGAACTCGTAGCGTATTTTCGATTCAATAAAAGTTCGAAAAATGCTTTTTAACCTCCTTTGGAACTGTTTTCTTTTTTTTTTTTCAATAAAATACCGATTCCTAATTTGGCACTCTGCTTTTTGTAAAGTAGCCATCATCCCTAAAATTATTTTCTTGAGGCCCTTCGGCTTTTAATGTTGTGACGACTGCCCCACGCCACTCGCCACTCGCCACCACCGCTTTTCGGGGGCAAGCGATGTATTTTTAAAATATCTGTGAAATGCCATACATCCATGAAAAAGATTGTGGATTAGTTGCCTGTTGCCCTTTTCACAGTTTGGCATTCTAACTGGTTACCAATCAAGGCGAGATAGCCAAGTCTACTCTGCTATTTAAACCAGGGAGTGGAGTAAATATTAATTCCCAACGGCATTAATATGAAGATATTCACTAACCACCCCACGCGGTCAGATTTGGCTTACGGCCGAAATTAATGTGGAATATCCGAGCCCGTAGGCTCGGCTAAAAATTTCCCTTAAACGTCGCATACACGGGATCGGGTAGCTGTCTCCCCAGACGAGAATCTGCCCTTCGACATAGTCTTGTCTGGGTTACCAGGACACATGGAAGTAAAAGCCAAGTGGATCCAAATGGCATTAATATGAAACGTGAACGCAAGAGATATTTTTAATACTAAAGTTAACCTAATAAAAAATTCGAGAGCCACTCGAGGTAGAGAACTACTGTTAACATTGTTATTATGAATGTGTCACATCATATGAATGAAAGAAGAGATGGTCGGAAGTAAAGATTATGAGGCTATGGAAGATAGATAACATGATCGATCCATGACTTGAATAGGTTAAAATTATAATTCTCAGGGAAGTACCCACAGGGGAGTCTCTTCAACAAAGGAGCAGTTTATTGCAGAAGCGCTGACTGAGCGGAAATTTTTTTCTCGCGTCTTTTTTTTTGAAATTATTCTACAACAAGCAACGTGATATTGACACTAAAACCCAAGTGGCTACTGGGAGTGAAAGAGAAAGAGAAGACATTGGAAGAAACCAGATTGTATACAATGGGTTGATAAACATATAAAACACATACTATATTACGATTGCGTTTAGCATGAAACAAACTGACGCTTCGGGATGTTGACTCCAATGTCCACTTCTATATTAATATACACTCTATCGCTGATATAGAGCCCTTTAACCCATAAATATGTCCTAAAACTATATATATTGTCAGCTGTCAATATACCACATAACACCCTTGAGCGCTCAGCCTTGGAGCGGGTAGAATGGAGATCAACATTTTTTAGTGGACTCATCAGTTTTCAATCTGCTTGTATGAATCCTCTTCAAGATGCGAGAGCAAGAACTAAAAGGTCAGCCAATCTAACAGTGAACTCATATCACAATCCTCAATCATGCTCCATATTTGTCCTCCTTTGTAAATCACTGGCGGGTCTTAAATGTCACTTAAGATTATCGCACAAAATTTCACAACAGAATCAACTAAGCTGTCAGATCCTCATACATTGAAATCGACGGGAAAGTCCATTATATATATATATATATATATATATATATATATATATATATATATATATATATATATATATATATATATTATTATCATTATTATTATTAAAATTTACTTAACTGTAAATATCAAATACTTATTAGTTGTAGTATGCCCTGCTCTGAAGTTTCTTGGTGACAACAATTATTCAAGGGGTTCTGTGTGTATATTTCCAGTTTTTTTTTATTTCATATATATATATATATATATATATATATATATATATATATATATATATATATCTTGAACAATCAAGAGTGTGAGACTCACCTCCGCAAGGAGGTTTCCAACTAGCGTCCAGTTGGCTGACAAAAATAAACAGGGTTGTAGCTCAATACAATATCCCTCTCTTGAATAAATCACAGGTTGGATATTGTACTGGATATTTATTGAGCATAATATCCACACTAGAAATATCAGCCAATCAGAACCTACAAAATACACTTGCCCGGGCAACAGAGTGGAATCTCCCAGGCTGTTATATAAACCACCTAACAATTTGCCCAGCTGATTTTGGTCAGTCAGACTCAACTTCAATTACAGTTGAGTACTCTCTGTTGCTATTACCAAACTCTATCTATCTATCTATCTATCTATCTATCTATCTATCTATATATATATATATATATATATATATATATATATATATATGAAAGATGACTTGTCAGTGATATGGTTGTACATCGCAATAGATCATTTCTACACAAAGTCACTGGGAAGGCAATGGAATACTTTTGGTTTCCTAAAGAACGTAAGGACATGTAGATATGTTAATAAAGCAGAAGGAGGTAAGGTTCAAGATAGCAGGAGACAAACTTTCCAGCAATAAAAGTTTGGTTTGTTTTACGACATATCAACCTCAATAGGTTATTTAAGGCCGACAACATTTTTATGATAGGTTCGTATTAATATAATGTTTTCTTTGTAAGAAATCAATTAGGTTTATTTTGTTTTACGGCATATCAACACCTCAATGGGTTATTTAATGCTGACAAGATATTTAGGATAGGTTCGTATGAATAGAATATGTATTCTTTGTAAGAAATCAGTTTGGTTTGGTTTATTTTGTTTTACGGCATATCAACCTCAATGGGTTATTTAATGCCGACAACATTTTTAGTATAGATTCGTATGAATAGAATATGTATTCTTTGTAAGAAATCAGTTTGGTTTGGTTTATTTTGTTTTACGGCATATCAACCTCAATGGGTTATTTAATGCCGACAACATTTTTAGGATAGGTTCGTATGAATAGAATATGTATTCTTTGTAAGAAATCAGTTTGGTTTGGTTTATTTTGTTTTACGGCATATCAACCTCAATGTGTTATTTAATGCCGACAACATTTTTAGGATAGGTTCGTATGAATAGAATATGTATTCTTTGTAAGAAATCAGTTTGGTTTGGTTTATTTTGTTTTACGGCATATCAACACCTCAATGGGTTATTTAATGTCAACAAGATTTTTAGGATAGGTTCGTATGAATAGAGTATGTATTCTTTTTAAGTAATCAGTTTGGTTTGTTTTGTTTTGTTTTACGGCATATCAACACCTCAATGGGTTATTTAATACCAACAAAATTTTATTGCTGCTAATATTTTGTTTTGTCAAAAATCTATTTCTAGTAATATTTTTTTTCCTTCAAAAATCTATTTCTGGCAATATATTTCCTGCAAAATGTATTACTGGTAATAATTTTTTCCATTTCTGGTAATATATTTCCTCAAAAATGTATTGCTAGTGATTTTTTTTTTCAAAAACACATTGTTGATAATAGTTTTTTCCATAAAAATTCATTTCTAGTTATAGTTTTTTTCAAGAATTTATTGCTAGTAATACTTTTTTACAAATTATTTCTGGTATTAAATCTTATTTTTACACTTTCATAGTGTTTTTCCCTCAATTTCAGGGTTAACTATTTGGCCATACCTGGGACCCTAACAGGTGCTACCAACACGGGTCAGGGAACACCAGCAATTAAAAGGTGGTTCCACACTTCTCAAAAACCTCCTGATCAGAGGACTTGCTGTTGGGTGTAGTTTATAGTACACAACATCCGCGTCCTGGGTAAGACACCCAGGACGCGGATGTAGTGTACTAATTAATAACATATATTATTTGTATTAGTTGCACACCTGAAGATGATCTTGCAAGAAGATCGAAAGTACTTGGGAAAAGAAAATAAAAGAAATTTAAACAGCTCTAGCACATTTCTCTCATCCTTTAACATCAATACACAGAAGGTTATTCATGAGTATGAACGAATTTTGGTAAAAATTAGCAGACATAATGTCTGTAATTTATTTCATCAGACATGCCTAAAAGAAAATTTGAAGTCTAAATACACAAATGTTAATATATATATATATATATATATATATATATATATATATATATATATATATATATATATATGCTAGCAGCATGGCCCGGCGTTGCCCGTGCTTGATTCAAAAATCGTTCGACTCATACAGCAATCGCTATCACTTGACTTAAAATATTTTGCCCTTCCTTGCCTTTAAAGGAGTGCCCTTTGCCGTACTGATGTTGCTATATGACTTACTTCTTGCCTATCTCACACTGCAAATTTTTTTCTAAGCTCTATACTAAACATTAAATCTGTTACGAAAAAAGAACTAAACAAAATGAACACAAAACGATCAGCTTTAAAAAAGGACTCTTAACTAGAAAAACAGAATGAAAAAAGAATGTTAAAAACAAATACTTTTTCACACCCAACCCAGTTCTGCGGAAGCAGAATCAAAGTTGAGTTTAAGCAAGCGAATGAGCCAATTGGAGTAAAGTGCCATGCAGATTTAAATTTTTCCCACTTGTGATGAATGCAGCTATCGATTTTTTTTGCATGCTAACATGCTAGTTAACATTCGTGTCAGTCAGCTGTAGGCTCTCACTCTGTCCAGTAGAAAATGGCCGCAAACTACATGAAAACTGCCGTAGAAGCATGAAAAATCGATTATTTCCACTATCGATGGGAGTTGGTAAATGCAATGTCGGTCTTGGCCTTTCCGCTAACTTGGAGCATGTGCATGTAAATTTTGGTCCAAATCCGTCGAAAATTGCGGCCGTGCATTCGTTACACACACACACACACACACACACACACACACACACACACACATCATGTCTTATATATATATATATATATATATATATATATATATATATATATATATATATATATATATATATAATTTTTTTTATTCAAGTATTTGCATATACAAATGATTTTGGCTTGCGAAAATGTTTCAAGAATGACACCTACATTCTCGTGACAACTGCGTATGGAAAATAGTAATGGGTCACTTGACCAGCTCGCTAAACATTACTCTATGTCGAGGCGCCTATGTTATATAAACTGCTAACATAGGGATATTTACTCGGTCCTAAATTAGTACATCAGACTGCTATATGGTACGTTTGTTGAGATTAATAAGATAAGTTTACAGCACTATGACTTATGAAGGGGAAACCAGCCATAAAAATCAGGATTCAATCACTTGATATCCTTAACCGGATTCAGACATTGGCTCTAGAATGTTGGGAGGAAGTACGCAACTTTTTCAACAACAGTCCTTATATACAATTTATTTAAATGCAAGATATTCAAATTTCATTTAAATCCGCTCGCTAAAAGAAGAAAAAGGAGACAAAATGTCTGCTAAGTTAGAAAATATAGCATCTACCTCGACTGAATTCAGAATCATAAAACTAACGACGTCGTCTGAAAATCTATTCACCCTACCATTATTGGGTAATTATCAACAATAAATTGCTAGCGCACTGAACTTTTGGCAAGGCCAACATTCTTCGTTTCTTTCTTATAATGGTTCCAGTTTCATTGCCCTAGCTTCGCGGACGATTTCTAGAATCCTTGCAGACACCTTTTCAAAGGAACAAGATCGTAGCAGCCGAAAAGAATCAAGACATCATATATCTCTACAAAATCTAGTTTTGACACAAGGCCAAATAAAGAAGGCGCTGATTTTTGTGAACTGGTTTCTATATCCAACGTTAATGAGCTCGATGACTTGCCATTTCCTGCTAACAAACATTGAGGGCTATTTCCTCAAACAGTGGCGTTTGAATCAACCCGTGGTAACGTTTATCAAAGATTCCGCACACTGGGATCGCCTGTACAGGCCGTTAACATCAAGGTCACCTTCCAGACAAGGCGACCATAGTTCGATTCGAACGTGTGTCCAGTGGTTGGGAAGCGAAAGCTCTCGTTATATATTTAGAGATTCAGAATAAATAATCTGCAATATTATTGATGCTAACCTGGCATCCCGGTTTCGGTAACTTTTCCCCCGCTATAATGTAGCTTCTTCGTTTCCGTTTGTTTTTGTTTTACGGCTTATCAACCTCAATGAGCTATTTAATGCCGACATGATTTTTAGGATAGGTTCGTATGAATAGAATATGTATTTCTTATAAGAAATCAGTTTGGTTTGGTTTATTTTGTTTTACGGCATATCAACCTCAATGGGTTATTTAATGCCGACAAGATTTTTTTAGAATAGGTTCGTATGAATAGAATATGTATACTTTGTAAGATATCAGTTTGGTTTGGTTTATTTTGTTTTACGGCATATCAACTTCAATGGGTTATTAAACGCCGACATGATTTTTAGGATAGGTTCGTATGAATAGGATATGTATTTTTTATAAGAAATCAGTTTGGTTTGGTTTATTTTGTTTTACATCATATCAACATCTCATTGGGTTATTTAATGCCGACAAGATTTTTATGATAGGTTCGTATGAATAGAATATGTATTCTTTTTACGAAATCAGTTAGGTTCATTTTTTTTTTACGGCATATCAACACCTCAGTGGGTTCTTTAATGCCGACAAGAACGTATTGCTGGTATTAATATTTATATCTACACTTTCATGGTGTTTTTACACCATTTTGGGGGGTTAACTATTTGTCTATAGCTGGGAGACTAACAAGTGCTACCACCCTGGGAACACCAGCAATTAAGAGGTGGTTTCACGCTCCTCAAAACCTCCTGATCAGAGGCCTTGCAGTTGGTTGTAGTTTATCGTCTTACCCAGGACGCGAATGTAGCTTCTCGTCTTACCCAGGACGCGGATGTAGTTTATCGTCACACCCAGAACGCGGATGCAGTTTATCGTCTTACCCAGAAGTCGGATGTAGTTTATCGGCAAGATCTCATCATTTTATATTTTAAATAGCTAGCTGTAACCGTAAGTTCTATGCTGACATTTTCTTCCCTCGCATTTCTCGCTTGTAAATCTCTATTCCGGCTTCTTGCATCCAAGTCATGATGGATCCTCTAAAAATTTTTTTTCTTAAGTCGTGCTCTTTTATTCATCTTGCTACTTAATAATGTTTCTCGTTTTCTTATATTTTTTAACATTCACTAACCAACCCTTTGCTTTTTAGTGGCTTTATTGCCTTGCTTGGGTTGAAATGATTAAAAAGTAGTCATATGTGTGAGTTGCGTTACATGGACCTTGATTGAAACGTAATCTATCGATTGATCCCTTCGTCGCGAATTCAAGGTGTTTCGATTTTTTATCGACAACTTGTCGAATTTCCTTTTTCCCGGGCGTGCCTTTTGCTTCCCAAACATTGAAAGCGCAAATCGATCAGACGTTTACTCAGCCAGAGAACAATTAAAATTCGTAAAAGACAAATAAAAAAAAAAAAAAAAAAACCTCGTATAAATGCGTTTAAATGTCAGATAAAAACGGCTACAGACAAGGATATTTCTTAGCACTTCTCGCACGATTTACTGCGGTATGTAATTATATTGGAGTCGATTTCTTGCCTGTCGATCCGAAGGAAAGGTAATCTATACTTACCAAGTCTTAATCGAGTACAAAGCCTTAACTGGGCGACGCCAGCTAACCTTGCTGGTGTAGGATCTAGTTTGTAATTCGAGGCAGAGTTTATGGAGATATGTGAGAGAAATAACAGTTAACTCTAGACTTGAACAACCCAATAGTATAGTAACTTGGAAGCATCCTCTTGGGAGTTGGTTCCACAATGCAGCAGTTTCTTGGGAAAAAAAGCTGCTCGAGTGGAACTTATATCTCACAAATAAGAATGGAATGGGGTTTATTCGCTACAAAGTGCGTGCATGGTGGGTCTTAGCTGTGAATATTGGAACGGGTGAAACTAAGGACTGTAGCTCGTCTGAGCACTTTCTACAGAAACAGCAACAGGGCAACGAGAGGCTTCCGACGTTTAGTCTGTTGGAAAGGGTGAAAAATAATCAAGTCCACCCAAAGCTTAACTAAAGGCGTTGTTAAATTCGTCGACTCATTCTAACGATCCAGAAAGTACTGGACTCCTTCTGCCTTGCTTGACAACAGCCAGATTCGATCAAATATGGAATATTGCTCAGCCCTCACTTTCCAGCCTTGATGGAGTTCATGATCATTTAGGCAGATGGATGCTTTGGTAATTTTTCACTTACCGCCCATTTTCCCACGGCCTACAGCTACTCTATTGTTACTTCAACGGCAAATGTTCAAATGAAAATCTTTAATGTCATCTACCATTTAGTTTGTCCAGTTCAGACCTTTACTAGTCCTGGGTATGATGATAAACTACATCCGGCAGCAAGATCGGGAGATTGCAGTTTTTGAGGAGCATCGAAACATCTCTTAACCCTAGAACACTAACCATGGGTATATAGTACCCAGCGCAAATTTTCCTATTTTTAATTACAATTTTCAATACCCGATTTTTTTTATCTAAATAATATTTTTTCAGTTCTAATTAATGTTAACTCAAAGTACAAAGTTTGATGAGCCTGCGTGTAAAATATTTCAACTAAAGATTTATATTAGGTTGGTGCAAAAATAATGACGTAATAATGTCGATTTTTGATATTTTTTAACGTCAAAAAACGACATTACTACGTCATTATTTTTTCACCAACCTAATATTTAATTTTTTTTTAATTTTTTTTTTTTATATTTTCAAAATCGGGTATGATATCTCCAAGGTTAGTAGTGGTGTAACTTTAATTGATGGTTAGTGTTCTAGGGTTAAGAACTCAGGCGAAGCATCTGAACATTCCAATTATCGAACGATTAAACTTCTATTTCTTTTGTTCTGCTATTATCTCTAAAGAATGTGGACTTGATGGTATCCCTGCAAGGATCCTTAAGAAACGTGCTTCTGAATTGTTCCCGCTCTCTTTAAACTCTACAATAAAAGCCTTGGTGCCTCTTGCTTTCCTGCTTCTTGGAGGTCCTCTTCTGTAGTTCGTATTTAACCCTAGAACACTAACCATGGGTACCCATAGTACCCAGCGCAAATTTTACTATTTTTAATTACAATTTTCAGTACCTGATTTTCTTACCTAAATAATATGTTTTTCAGTTCCTATTAATGTTAATTCAAAGGACAAAGTTTGAAGTGCCTGCGTGTAAAATAAAGCATGTCTATAAAGTTCGTGTGCACTTTAAAAAATGTATAACTTTATTTGTATTTGCGATAGAAATAATTTGTGAAAAGGATTAGAAAGAATTAAATCTATATTTTTTAAGGTTTTATTGAAATTTTATTTAAGTTTCCACGTGTCCGCCATCATTAGCAATACAAAGGGTAATACGATTTTGCAGTTCACGGAAAACATTTGCCAACTGATTTACAGTAATGCCTGAAATCACATTAGTTATTTTAGCTACACTTAAAACTAGGTACATTAAACTTTATAACATTGTTTACAGATTATTTCTATCGCAAATACAAATAAAGTTAAAATTTTTTAAAGTGCACATGAACTTTATGGACACCCTGTATATAGATAGATAGATAGATAGATAGATAGATACCCACCAAATAATATAGCGTTCCTTTATCTTTTCTTTAAATACTTTTATTGTAGTGTTCTGATGAACATTCCTCTAGTGTAGCTAGACTTTATGAATTTAAGACCAGTATTACATTTTCATCATTTTACAGTTTAAATGACTAGATATATCCGTAAGTTCTATGCTAACAGTTTCTTCTTTCTAGAGCACTTCTCGCTTGTGGAACTCTCTTCCGACTTCTTGCTTCCCAAGAAACTTCGACCGTCAAGAATTTAAATGCAATGTCAATCGTTATATTCTGTCTTCTTAATTCTTGTTCTTATAGTATCCTCCCTCCTTAACCCTAGACCACTAACCATGGGTATATAGTACCCTGTGCAAATTTTCCTGTTTTTAATTACAATTTTCAATACCTGATTTTCTTACCTAAATAATATGTTTTTCAGTTCCTATTAATGTTAACTCAAAGTATAATGTTTGAAGTCTTTGCATGTAAAATATTTTAAATAAAGATTTATATTTAATATTTCTTTTTGATATTTTCAAAATCGGGTATGATATACCCATGGTTAGTAGTGGTGTAACTTTAACTGATGGTTATTTTTCTAGGGTTAATTACTGTTGTTCCCAAGTCTACCATGACTCTGGGTGGTAACACCTGTTAAGGTCCCAGCTATGGGCAAATAGTGAAGCCACATACAAAAACAAAGCACTATAAAAATACGTTTTTATAGTAACATTACCAGCAATACCTATTTATAGTCAAATAATGAATAATACCTTTTTATAAAAAATGAACATTTTATCTGTAGTTGAATGTATACAATTGCGTTCAAAATATATTTATCTGAAGCCATAAAATTGCGTTCAAAATGTTTTGATTTCGGCATTATCCTATAGGATACGACGGAAATGGGGAGGACTTGACCCCATCTACGGGGACTGGTGGGTTTTTACGCAATCTGGAATATCGGCTTCAGTCCCTTTCACACGGCCGAAACGAAGTATCCGTCTGCCTTTTCTGTAAATATTTTCTGATGGGCTATCCACTTTGGTACCTAGACTTTATGAATTTAAGTGGAGTACTCTATTGGCAGCAAGGTCTCCTCATTTTACACTTGAAATGGTTAGATATAAACACAAGTTCTATGCTAACTGTTTCTACTTCCGCACTTCTCAATTGTGAAACTCATTCTGGGTAGGACGATAAATTACATCCGGCAGCAAGACCTCTGATCGGGCGAGTTTTTATAAGCGTGAAACCAATTAATCGCTATTGTTCTCAGGTTCAGATGACACTTTACTTATCCTGGGCATGAAGATAAACTACGTCCGGCAGCAAGCCCTCTGATCAGGAGATTGGATGTTTTGAGGAACGTTGAACCATCTCTTAATTACTGTTTTTCTCAGGCCCACCTTGACCCGGGCTGGTAGCATCTGTAAGGGTCCTAGCTATGGGGAAAACTGTGAACCTCAAACTGGAGTTAAAAAAAATGAAAATATAAAAATAGATTACAAAATAATTACCAGAAATATTTTTTCAAAGTAAAAAAAAAAAGAAATTCAAAATTTCCAGCAATAAATTTTCGAATAAAAGTTACCAAATCTCACAAGAGAATAAAATTTCGGCATTAAATGACCCATAAGGTGTTGATATGCCGTTAAACAAACAAAATAAACTGTCGTAGAATACCTACGTACGATAATGGTTATGTTCCCATTCACATAAATACAGTAGTAAATACTGTATGTTAGTCTGCAGTCGGAGATTCGTCTCCAGCTGTGCTGGTCGGACTCTCTGTCTCCGGGCAGAGAGGATCCACAGACGAGGCTATATTGAAGGGCAGAGTCTTGTCTCGGGAAACAGGAATTTTTGGTCGAGCCTACGGACTCGGATATTCCACATTTAATTCGGCTTTGTACCACATCTGACCGCATGGGGCGGTTGGTAGATATCCTGCAGTTGGAGATTCATTGTGGAATTTGCTTGACTCACTTCTAGCAGTTGACTAATTCTTCTAAGCGCTTCTGGCGAATCTTGTGTGTTGTTCTTGTCCTAAGTATTATCGTTCATTGTCAACTTCCGATTGATTATTCTATTCAGTAACCTTCCTTAGGTTACAACACAAACACAAACCAAACTTGTTTAACTGTCTTCCTGGTTCTTGAATCCCTGTCAAATTTGATCTTTAAAAGTGTAAATGCAATGTCAATCGTTATCTTCTGTCTTCGTAATACCCGTGCTTTTATTGTCCTCTCTCCTTTTTCTCATAACTCGACACCCACAAGGGCACAGAGACGTTTTTAGACTCTATCGAAACTGGAAAGGGAAGACCGGGTAATTGCTGCCCGTATATAGCAGCAGTACTCTATGTTTGGCTTTATTTAGCTCTTGTAAAGATAGGGAATATCAGGAGGAACCAAGTACTTACTGGAGCCATACGGCAAACCGTCCCTTTTCCCAGCATCTTTAACGTATGTACGAGAACCACTTGAGGTCTGGGGTGAGTTTAAGGCCTAAGAGGATCTCAAGCACGGGATCTCCATGATAGAATACGCGTTCATCGCGAGAGGTAAAAATTTAGATGATAGAACGCCAGTAGTTTGGTATCCGAGGTGTAGAATGATACCAGACACTTTATTCTTTAGTAAATTCAGTGGTTCCTAAACAGTACGGCACCATTCATAGGCGTGGCGGAAGAGGATAGAAGGTGAGGCGGATTGATTGGCAATATCTAGCATGTTCGTCTTTAAAACATGCCTTCACTTAAGATCACCCATGAATAAATATATTCATATTTGGCCACGTGTGTCTTAGTGGCTTTCTTGCCTTGCTTGGGTTGAAATGATGAAATCCATATCTTTGTCTGTTATAGTGCCAGTTAATCTAACAGAAAAGGTCTTGAGAAAGCCACTCCCATTGATCAATGGACCCTCGATCACCGTGTCTATCTTTAACCATTAATATTTTTTTACAATAACTTGTTGAGACATCGTTGTATATAGGACAAAAGGTGCTATTTTCATGGAGACTTTGTAAACTAAGTGTTAGGGTAAAACATTTTTTTTTATTTATTTTTATCGACACTTTCCCTCGACTTTTACGGACCGCCTTTTATAGACGAACGAATTTCTTTATTCTAATGAGAAAAGGCCCTGGAGGATCTTGGTACGCTTCCGTCGTCATTAAACAGCAGCTATTTGATTTCAGATATTTTTTTTCTTTTTCTGTCTTCGTTTACAGACGGAAAGCAAATGTGGTGAGAAATATGAAAGGTCAATGTTTTCTTTTCTCAATGTCGCTGGGAAATGAGGATTATTTTGAAATGCCGGACCCGAAGGAAGTTCAGTAGTAAAGCTCAAATTGCTGTTGTAAGCAAATAAATTTACATGAAGAAACATATATATATATATATATATATATATATATATATATATATATATATATATATATATATATATATTGTGAAATGGAAAAAGTCTGACAATTATTTTTATGTTTATACATACTTTTTATAGATACACATATTTAAGTAAATGCTCTGTTTGATAATAAACAGTATTAATAACATTTACCGGCCTGAATGTCCGAGAAATATGCATTGAAAATATTCGTTCTCCGACAGGAATTGAAAATGTATCCTATACGGAACCGTCATATAGCCTGACGTGCCTTAACCGATCGAACCACGGAGAATCGTACGATTAGCAAGGTGGATTTTACATGGAAGATTGAAGTTTAAAAACAGTAAAATCAACCTTGCTAATCGAAACGCTCCTATGTGCCGAAAATAGTAAAAGCGCGTCGGGCTATGTGACGGTTCCGTATTGGATACAGGTTCGATTTCTGTTGGAGGACGCGTATTTTCTATGAAAATTCTCGGACATTCAGGCCGGTAAATGTTATTAATACTGTTTATTATAAAACTGAACATTTACTTAAATAAGTGTATCTATAAAAATAATGTATAAATATAAAAATGTCTTTATATATAGTCTATTGGGTCAGCAGATCATTATTTAAACATATATTGTTAAATATAACACACAATGAATGCCTATTATGTCTGATCCTGAGCCGTTCGAATGTTTCCTTTAATTTCGGGTGAAAATAAAGACAAAAATTGTCCAATATATATATATATATATATATTTTATTAAGTTAGTCCTTGATCGAAACTTTCGGCTCACATGAGCTATCTTCTGAGTGGTTATAAAAACATTTTAACAAAGATATTCACCATCAAAGATGATATCTATGTTGGCATAACAGATTGCTATGCAACGATAATGGTCGCGGAATAGCAAACACAAGTCGTGAATTCATAATGCGGTTCTATGACGTCATGCCCCGTGAGAGACCGAAATATTAACAATAGAATCATAAGTCTAGATGTAATATCATGTATTGTGACTAGTTTGAAATGTATATTTGTTTAGTGTGAGTTGCTTTCTTTAAATGTAGATGGCCTCCACTAACTGAAAGTTCTTTTTACTGTGTATATGTGTGAATATTATATATATATATATATATATATATATATATATATATATATATATATATATATATATAAAGAAATATAGTCTTAAGGTGTGCTATATTTATGGAATAAAGTGCTCAATATCAGAGATAGAGCGTGTGTAAATATAAAAGTGAACATAGAAGTCAACACTTAGAGGCGACAGTCTGTTTCATGCTATATGCAATCGTCAAGCCACGTGTGCTGTTATTTTTCTCGGCTATTTATATATATACGGGTTAGTGGTGCATTGTGGGTATTCTATTATGGCGGTTATTTCACCGGAAGTCGTTTGTTTATCTATTTAGGTCAAATTATATTGCTTGTCTTTATTTTTGTTTCTTATTTTATTTATTTATTTATTTATTAACGTAGTAAAAATTTGTTTATATCACTTATTTAACAGTTTTGTTTTGGTTTGGGAATTTAATTAAAACTATTTGTTCAGTTTTGGGGTTGATTGTTGTAGTTCATTCTAAGTATTATTTTGGCGGGAACAGTTATATATATATATATAATGTTTATATATATATGTGTGTTACGTTTATACATATATATATATATATGATGTTTATATATATCTATCTATATATATATATATATATATATATATATATATTACGTGAATCATTCATACAAAAAACAAATATAGAAGTTTATGATTTAAATGGTGAGAATTCTCGCCATTTAAATCATTAACTTCTGTTTTTTTGTATGAATGATTCATGTAATATATATATATATATATATATATATATATATATATATATATATATATATAATATTATTTTTACATTTATTTAAATATGATTTTATATGTTCATTGTCATTTTAGTGTTTTGACGCCTCTAATTTCTTTACAGACGACGTAAACTCGTGTAAAACGACGGAAGGCGAGTTTTTTTCCCTTATAATATTTAAGAAAAACCGACGTATCTTCGAAAATGACTTAACTTGAGACAACATAAGCCGAGATATCACGGTATATTCATATATATATATATATATATATATATATATATATATATATATATATATATATATATATATAAATATATATAATGAAATGGACAAAGTTTATGTTTATACATTTATTTCTAAAGACAGTAAAATCGACATATATAAACATAAAAATGTCTTAAAATAATTGTCGGAATTTGTCCATTTTATAATGTGTGACGTCATTTGTTTACATTTGGATACGCCATGAGCAGATATGAATGTCCGTGATAGAATCATGGAAGATTGTAATTTAAAAACAGTAAAATCGACTTTGCTAAGCGAACCCTCCTCTGTTGCCGAAACGGTTGAGACACGTCGGGCTATATGATGGTTCCGTATAGGATACTGGTTCGATTCCTGTTGGAGGATGAATATTTTCTATGAAAATTTTTCGGACATTCATGCTGGTAAATGTTGTTTAATACTGTTTATTATAAAAAAAAATCAGAGCATTTACTTAAATATTTCTATCTATAAAAAAAAATGTATGAACATAAAAATCTCTTAATATATATATATGAATAATAGAATAAGGGACACCTAGGAAATGATTATTAATTTAACATGCTTCCCTTTTAGTTAAGCTTCGACAAACATTTTGTTAATGCATTCTACAAGAAAATATCTGCACACACACACACACAAACAGGCACGCACAAACACAAACGCACACACATACCTAAAGACGCTGACATCACATCAGATAAACACAAGGTTCAATGAAAAACATAAAAAAAAACTGAATCATTTTCTTCATTTAAAAAATTACTGATGTCGCCTAAAGAAAAGCGAAACATTTTAAAATCATAAAAGTTTCCTAGTTCTCTCTTATTCTTTAAACATATATATATATAGAGAGAGGTCACAACAAGAAGACGGCTCATGATTTCATCTTAGAGCTAAATACTCATTATTCAAAAAAGAGTCCAATAGATTTCATAAATAAAGGCAACAAAGCCACTAAGACACATGGGGTTACTGAGTGTGAAAGAATATGAAAAATAACAGGAAGTGGGAATAATAAAGGAAGAGGAATCAGGAAGACAGTAGACAACGATTGGCATTGCATTTAAATTTTTGAAGATCAAAGTTGGCTGGAAAGCATGAAGCCGGAAGAGAGGAAGAGAGTTCCACAGGCGAGAAGTGAGAAAAATAAAGGAAGAGGAATCAAGAAGACAGTAGACAACGATTGACATTGCATTTAAATTTTTGAAGATCAAAGTTGTCTGGAAAGCATGAAGCCGGAAGAGAGTTCCACAGGCGAGAAGTGAGAAAAATAATGGAAGAGAAAGGAAGAAGACAGTAGACATCGATTGAAATTGCATTTAAATTTTTGAAGATCAAAGTTGGCTGGAAAGCATGAAGCCGGAAGAGAGTTCCACAGGCGAGAAGTGAGACAAATAAAGGAAGAGGAATCAAGAAGACAGTAGACATCGATTGAAATTGCATTTAAATTTTTGAAGAACAAAGTTGGCTGGAAATCATGAAGCCGGAAGAGAGTTCCACAGGCGAGAAGTGAGAACAATAAAGGAAGAAAGAGGAAGAAGACAGTAGACATCGATTGAAATTGCATTTAAATTTTTGAAGATCAAACTTGGCTGGAAAGCATGAAGCCGGAAGAGAGTTCCACAGGCGAGAAGTGAGAAAAATAAAGGAAGAGAAAGGAAGAAGACAGTAGACATAGATTGAAATTGCATTTAAATTTTTGAAGATCAAACTTGGCTGGAAAGCATGAAGCCGGAAGAGAGTTCCACAGGCGAGAAGTGAGAAAAATAAAGGAAGAGAAAGGAAGACAGTAGACCTCGATTGAAATTGCATTTAAATTTTTGAAGATCAAACTTGGCTGGAAAGCATGAAGCCGGAAGAGAGTTCCACAGGCGAGAAGTGAGAACAATAAAGGAAGAAAGAGGAAGAAGACAGTAGACATCGATTGAAATTGCATTTAAATTTTTGAAGATCAAACTTGGCTGGAAAGCATGAAGCCGGAAGAGAGTTCCACAGGCGAGAAGTGAGAAAAATAAAGGAAGAGAAAGGAAGAAGACAGTAGACATCGATTGAAATTGCATTTGAATTTTTGAAGATCAAACTTGGCTGGAAATCATGAAGCCGGAAGAGAGTTCCACAGGCGAGAAGTGAGAACAATAAAGGAAGAAAGAGGAAGAAGACAGTAGACATCGATTGACATTACATTTAAACTTTCGAAGATCAAAGTTGGCTGGAAAGCATGAAGCCGGAAGAGAGTTCCACAGGCGAGAAGTGAGAAAAATAAAGGAAGAGGAATCAAGAAGATTATAGCCAAAAATTCATATTTTAACTTGGCGTTTGTCTTTTCGATAACGTCCCCCCACCACACACACACACAAAAGAAGATCGTTTTGCAATTATAGGTTCATTTCGGAAGAAAATGTGGAAATTTATCTGTTAGTTTAATTCGTTCTTGTTTTCTTGTTTTACGGGTGGATGAAAAAGTAATATGACGTAGATCGATAAATAGAGACTGATCGCAACGGTAAAAGGGGCAGTCACTCAGATATCTCTGATGATTATTTTAACGTTCACGTTCAGATGAGAGTCTGGGGTCGTATACGCATGCACACTCGCCAACGATAAGTGAAGACGTCAGTAGGAAATGTAAAGTTGCGTATAAAGAATTCGACTTTCTGTTTTAAACTTTGTTTCTTTCAAACTGCGAATATTTCCAGCTTTTTATCATTTTTTCTTCTTTTTATCCTTTTTATCTTTTTTCCCTTTTCTTATTAGATCTACGCTTCTTTTTTTTTTTGATCTGCGAAAAATTAAATCAGTGTTTTTCTTCCACTTTTTCTTTCTTTTTTGATGTACTCTCCTTTCTTATTTGATCTTCGCTTCTTTCTTTTTTGATCTGCAAAACATTTAATCATTGTTTTTCTTCCTATTTTTCTTTCTTTTTTGATGTACTCTCTTTTCTTATTTGATCTTCGCTTCTTTCTTTTTTGATCTGCGAAATATTTAATCATTGTTTTTCTTCCCATTTTTCTTTCTTTCTTGATGTACTCTCTTTTCTTATTTGATCTTCGCTTCTTTCTTTTTCGATCTGCGAAATATTTAATCATTGTTTTTCTTCCTATTTTTCTTTCTTTTTTGATGTACTCTCTTTTCTTATTTGATCTTCGCTTCTTCCTTTTTCGATCTGCGAAACATTTAATCATTGTTTTTCTTCCCATTTTTCTTTCTTTTTTGATGTACTCACTTTTCTTATTTGATCTTCGCTTCTTTCTTTTTCGATCTGCGAAACATTTAATCATTGTTTTTCTTCCCACTTTTCTTTCTTTTTTGATGTACTCTCCTTTCTTATTTGATCTTCGCTTCTTCCTTTTTCGATCTGCGAAACATTTAATCATTGTTTTTCTTCCCATTTTTCTTTCTTTTTTGATGTGCTCACTTTTCTTATTTTCAACATCGCTTCTTTCTATTTTGATCTGCGCAACATTTAATCATTGTTTTCTTATCATTTTTTTTCTTTTTTGTTATACTCTCTTTTCTTATTTGATCTTCGCTTCTTTCTTTTTGGATCTACGCAACAATTAATCATTGTTTTTCTTCCCATTTTTCTTTTTTGGTGTACTGTCTTTTCTTATTTGATCTTCGCTTCTTTCTTTTTTGATCTGCAAAACATTTAATCATTGTTTTTCTTCCCATTTTTCTTTCTTTTTTGATGTACTCTCTTTTCTTATTTGATCTTCGCTTCTTTCTTTATTGATCTGCAAATCATTTAATCATTTGTTTTTCTTCCTATTTTTCTTTCTTTTTTGATGTACTCTCTTTTCTTATTTGATCTTCGCTTCTTTTTTTTTTGATCTGCGAAACATTTAATCATTGTTTTTCTTCCCAATTTACTTTCTTTTTGATGTACTCTCCTTTCTTATTGTATCTTCGTTTCTTTCTTTTTTGATCTGCGAAACTTTTAATCATTGTTTTTCTTCCCATTTTTCTTTCTTTTTTGATGTGCTCACTTTTCTTATTTTCAACTTCGCTTCTTTCTATTTTGATCTGCGCAACATTTAATCATTGTTTTCTTATCATTTTTTTCTTTTTTGTTGTACTCTCTTTTCTTATTTGATCTTTGCCTCTTTCTTTTTGGATCTACGCAACAATTAATCATTGTTTTTCTTCCCATTTTTCTTTTTTGGTGTATTGTCTTTTCTTATTTGATCTTCGCTTCTTTCTTTTTTGATCTGCAAATCATTTAATCATTGTTTTCTTCCTATTTTTCTTTCTTTTTTGATGTACTCACTTTTCTTATTTGATCTTCGCTTGTTTCTTTATTGATCTGCAAAATATTTGATCATTGTTTTTCTTCCCATTTGTTTTCTTTTTTTATGTACTCTCTTTTCTTATTTGATCTTTGCTTCTTTCTTTTTTGATCTGCAAAACATTTAATCATTGTTTTTCTTCACATTTTTCTTTCTTTTTTGATATACTCTCTTTTCTTACTTGATCTTCGCTTCTTCCTTTTTGCCTCTGCGCAACATTTAATCATTGTTTTTTTCCCATTTTTCTTTTTTTCTTTTTTGTTGTTCTCTCTTATTTGATCTTCGCTTCTTTCTTTTTTGAACTCTGCAAATTTTTATCATTTTTTTCTTTCTTTTTCTTTCTTTGATTTTCTTTCTTGCGACTTTTACCTGTTCTCTTTTTTTATGTGGTTTTTGCTTCTTCCTTTCTTTCTTCCTTTCTTTCTTTCTATTTTATGTCTTACTTTCCTTTTAAATTTTATTCTTTCTTTTTTTGATATTTCCTTCTTTCTCTTTTATTCCTTTGTTTTTTTAACCTTTTTTTTTGTTTTTTTCCTTTTCATCCTTCTCTTTTTTGTCGGTGTGTTTTTCTGTCTCTCTCTCTCATTCTCTATCTCTCATTCTCTCTCTCACTCTCACTCTCTCTCTCTCAGTCTCTCTATCTCATTCTCTCTCTCGCATTCTCTCTCTCATTCTCTCTCTCACTCTCTCTCTCATTTTTTTCTCATTCTCTCTCATTCTCTCTCATTCTCTCTCTCTCACTCTCTCTCTCTCATTCTCTCTCTCAGTCTCTCTCTCATTATCTCTCTCGCATTCCCTCTCTCATTTTCTCTCTCTCTCTCATTCTCTCTCTGTCACTCTCTCTCTCTTATTCTCTCTCTCTCGTTTTCTCTCATTCTCTCTCTCTCATTCTCTCTCTCATTCTCTCTCTCTTATTCTCTCTCTCTCACTCTCTCTCTCATTCTCTCATTCTCTCTCTTATTCTCTCTCTCTCACTCTCTCATTCTCTCTCGCTCTCTCTATCTCTCTCTCATTGTCTCTCTCATTCTCTCTCTCTATTTGTGTTTTCGGCATTTTTGGTTGTTTTCCTTTTTCTTTTTTCCCTCATAATTTTATCAACCTTCATTCAAAAAAACAAAAAACAAAAAAAACAAAAAAAAAACACACCCAAATTTTAACATGTAACGCAATACAGTCTTCCTTGCGCCTTTTTCTTTCCCCTTCTTCCCTCTCAGGTGAATTAAATTAAGCCAATTTATTAATAAGTAATTTTAACTTTATATAACCTAAATAAATAAACGAAGCCCCAAAATGTCTTCGCATCCGCCAGATCATAAAAAGAAAATATAAAACCTATTACAAACATATATTTAATTAATTGATTTACCTGATATTGTAACTTTAGCAATCAAAGTCATTTGAACAGATAAACAAATAAACAAAATACATATTTCAAAAGAAGTGAACTCCCCCATACACACACACATGAGTAAACGCAAAAGAAAAAGTCGAAACACAACTGATCTCCATCTTGAAGACTAGAGATCTTTTTTGATTGGTTAAGGAGAATCGGTAATGAGTCATGATTGTTTTTTGCCTTTAGATGCTTGTTGCTATTTCAACCCATTCCAATACTCTGCCCTAACTTTGCATGACA
>OZ010597.1:88210648-88228148 GCA_963932145.1 Acanthosepion lycidas
TTTAAGTAAATGCTCTGTTTATAATAAACAGTAAACAGTATTAACAACATTTACCGGCCTGAATTTCCGAGAAATTGTCATAAAAAATATGCGTCCTCCGACAGGAATCGAACCTGTATCCTATACGGAACCGTCATATGGCCTGACGTGCTTTTACCGATTGAGCCACAGAGGAACGTTCCGGTTAGCAATGTCGATTTTACTGTTTTTAAAGTACAATTTTCCATTAATATTTTTTATAAAAATCAGATGAACGAAAATTATAAACAGGATGAAAGCAGAATTAAGAACATTATTTAAAAAATGCATAACACCAGTTGACAGTAACAAAAAAATTAGATTAATTATTTATTACAAAAATTTAAAACCTCTAAACTTATAGTTAAAAATAATAATTCACCTCCTAGAACAAAATTAAATAAGGCAAATATTATTTACGAATTTAAATGCCAATTAAGTAATTGTATTCCTGATCAATCAAAATTCGTAAATAATTATACAGGCCACACTACAACATGTTTGACACGGAGACTCACTCCTCACCTTTCTGACGATAACTCAATTAGATATCATTTAAATATTCATGGACACTATTCGTAACATACTTGTTGACAACACTAATATAATAATATCTACATGCAAAAAAAGGCTTAAAATAATGGAACTCTTATTAATAAGAACAAATAAACCAACATTTAATAATATTAACATGGACATAATATCTAGTCTGTGTTTTGAAAAATGAAAACATTTTATAAAACATACATACAACAAGCTATTTCTTATTTTAACAGTTAGTAAATATTCCTTGAAAATGGCTCAATGTATGGCCGAAAGCGCTCGGATAAAAAGAACATTGGGACAGTTTTTATATAATTTATCATCTGAAAAGAAATAAAAATTATTAGATTGTATGAGAAATCGTATAAAAGACTAAATAAAAGCACCTCTGTCTGTCGTTTTCAATGAAATGTGCATGAAAGAAGGATTGCTGCCTACACACACACACACATACATGCATACATATATATATATATATATATATATATATATACATATATATATATATATATATACATATATATATATATATATATATATATATATATATATATATATATATAAAGAGGATCTAGAGAGATGACGGCGAATTCGAAGGCAGAACATTATCATTGATAACTCTCTCTTCCAATTTGCAGACCCTAGTTACTATATTCTTAATTCTTGGTATAAGGTAAAAATATCACAATGATAAAATCAGTCAATAATTATTTATATCTATTTAAACTGGAATTCATGTGTGCGATTACAAGTCATCCATAATAATATTTTAAATTCTGGAATCATATTTGTTTTTGGCAAATGCTTTTTTGAAGGTGACAGCCCTACCACGCTAGACATTGCTGTAGCAAATAGGTTAATACCGAGTGAAATTTCCAACCGGGGTACAATTCTGAGTTATCCTTCTCCTAGACTAGAAAGATGGATTCATGTCTTTCCAGGGGTCTTAATGCCAAGGCAAACACAGCGGCCACGCCAAATAAATCCCACTCTCGTCGCCCATAATGTATCCTTCTTCCTTGCTTGGAAGCTTGCTGCCACAACAGACCCGGTGCTCATGTTATACATTTAAAGATCCTTGATAAAATCCAAAGAAAAATCTGCAATGTTATTGGTCCTGATTTGGCATCTCGGCTTCAGTCACATTACCCCCACCCCAACATAGTGTCATTAAACATTTCAGGCCAATCAATGGGACTAGATAAAAAAAAGAAAGAAAAGGTATTCGAATTAATCGATGGTAAACGTGGGTGTAACCTTTGTTATCTAACTTAGGCCGATGGAGATTAACTTCGAAAACTTAAAAAATAAATTTAATTCATCTGAAAACAAGAATACTCGGTCACTATAGTAATATTAATAATGTATTGAGCATTTTAAGTTAAACTTTCTGTAGAACAGAAATCTTTAATTAGCGGATATTATTCACATACAAGGCTCTGCTTAACATTACCGGAAGACTTCAAAAGGCGACAGATATCTGCGAAATGCCTTAGAATATATAAGAAATAAACCCCATTTTCAACGCAATCATATACCCACGTAAATACCATATTAAAAGATGCCCAAATTTTATTTTCTACCCAATAACAGACAATATTTACAAACATGCCAAAAAAAAAAAAAAAAAAATGCACAACGCACATCGTTTTAACCAAAGTGTCTATTGGCTAGAAATTAACATTAGCGTGTGAAATATTTGACATCAGTGAAAACTAAAATCCTATTTTTCAATTCTTATAAAGCCCCACAGATTTCGAAATTCAGTAGTAGATTTGCGACTGTCTCCAAGCCGTTCAAAAACAAGAGAGGACGTGGCTATATAGCACCCCTACCCATCCACAGCGCGTACTGAAAGAAATGCTGTCGACTATAAATAAATCGTCTTCAAGAACAATTGCATAGACGGTCAGTGAATCATCGCTGATGATATTTTTTTTATAAATACCTTCATGGTAACAGTTCTGGTGAACTTTTCTCTATGGTACCTAGACTTTATGAAGCGCAGTACTAGATTGGCGGCAAGGTTTCATCTTTTTACAATTGAAATGGCTAGATGTAACCGTAAGTTCTATGCTAACAGTTTCTTCTATCGCACTTCTTGCTTGTGAAACTCTCTTCCGAATCATGCTTCCCAATCAAGTTTGATCCTCAAAAATTTAAATACAGTATCAACTGTTTTTTCTGTCTTCTTAATTCCTATTTATTTTTTGTTGTTCTTTCGACTTAATAATGTTTTTTTTTTTTGTCATATTCTCTAATACTCAGTAACCTCGTGCATCTTAGTGGCTTTATTGCCTTACTTGGATTGATATAAAGTATAAAAAAAAAACTTCCAGACTACGCACAAAACCATACCTTGAGGTTGCCAAATATGAATATGTTTATTCATGGGTGATCGTAAGTGAAGGCACATTTTGAAGACGAACTTGCTAGATATTGCCCTACGGTAGCCGCACATGTTGCAAGATGTGTTAAAAACCAAGCCTTTTCGTGAAAAATATAGAGAAAGAGAGAAAGAGAAAGAGAAAGAGAAAGAGAGAGAGAGAGAGAGAGAGAGAGAGAGAGTGAGAGAGAGAGAGAGCGGTAGACATTTTTGCGAGAAAGTGATATATTTATTGTTTACGAAATCTATTTTTTGTCTGTTGTCATACTTTACCTGCAATTGTACTCTAGAATTCTTCTGGGAACTGCTCAGAGGTTGCGAATAACTAATCTCGTTTTATTACCTCCCCGCCACTATCACGCCGCATTCCCCCACCTCTCCAACGCCACCTCACAATTTTCCTCCCCCGCCCGGCAAACACCCTCGCTCGCACTTTCTCTCTCAGCCGCGCACCTATAGATTCTCTTTGTAAAATCCGCCTTTTTAAACATCGTATCGCATTGTAACGCTTTTATATACGGATTATTTACTTTCCAAGGCCAACAAACTCATATCATAAAAAAAATTGGCGCATCACAGTCTTCTCACTCTTATATCCACCTTTATTCTACTTTAGCCTTAAACTCTGTAAATATCCAGTAATCTTTTTTTCTATATGTTAATAATGCAAATCCCTCCCATTTGGCGCTACACAGTCTTTCCACCTACATTCCGATCATATAACCGAGCAGCGAAGTAAACTAAGCATTATAAGCATCAATTGATGTTTTACATTAGATTTTTGATTTTCAGTGTTTGAGGAACACTATCCTTGACGCTACATAGTCTTACCTGTAGATAAGCTATTTAGTATATATCTGTGCATTTACATTTGAAAGCTGATTTTAAAGATAGCCAATTGTTCGACACTTGGAAGATTGGCGTAACACAGTCTATTGCAAGTAAAGACGGGTCACTGTGCCGTGCTAAATTTTTTTCTCGTCAGAATCCATCTTGCACATTTACAAATCTACCATTCGTCCTTGCATTGAATGCTGTTGCCATATCTGGTCTGGTTCTATTTCTGTACATCTCAAGATTCTTGACAAAGTCCAAAGACAGATCTGTAATGTAATCGACCCTGACTTGGCATTTCGATTTCACTCAATTTCTCACCAGTGTGACATGGCTTCCCTCTGTCTTTTCTACAAATATTTTCATGGCAACTGCTCTGATGCGATTATTTTACTATGAACTTGATATGCAAAGGGTTTTACTATAGGGTATCATGGCATGTTTTGGACTATAGATATTTCTAGAAAGTGTTAAATTTTTAATTGGGATGTTTCGGCTATAGATATTTCTAGAAGGTGTCAAATATGAATTGGAATGTTTCTTTTTCGTTTCAAAAATTCATTGCTGGTAATATTTTTTTTTTTTTTACAAAAACGTAATGTTGGTATTAGAACATATTTCTACACTTTCATGTTATTTTAACCCCAGTTTGGAGGTTAACTATATGCCTATAGCTGGGACCCTAACAGGTGCTTCCACTCTGGGTCATCGTGGGCCTGGGTTCAGCCGAAATTAAGAGGCGGTTCCATGTTCCTCAAAAACCTCCTGATCAGAGTCTTGATGCTGGATGTAGTTTATCGTCTTACGCAGGGCGTTTTGAAATGGTGCAATAACTTTATTAATTTAAAATAAGCTGTTAGAAGTATGCAATGAAAGCGCTTGGAGCGCATTTTTTGTTTAGATATAAGTTTAGTTATAAATAAAATCTGTTTAAGAAATTTTCAGGGCCAGCCTTCAAAATCCCCGATTCCATGACCCTAACGCCTCTTTGTGAGCCTAGGGAGTACTATCTTATCAACTACCTACATTTATATCCGTTAGAAATTAAACTAAGTGCAACTGACTATGAAAGGTTGAAAAATATCGAAGATTTTAACATAATTCTGAAGTCTTCTTTCTTTTGTTTAAATCCGTGAATTTGTTTTCTCAATAAAAAAAAAACACTCTATAATTTTCCCTATTTTTTTTTTATCCATAAAGTTGGATGTGTTAAAATTATCCAACTTTTTAACAAGAAAAATCTCAAGATGATGTTAAAAATTGACACAAAACATAGTTGATTTATTTAAGATGGAATGATCTATTATGACATGTCTCTAATTCGTATTTAGATACATTGTATTTATTTTCAATTTTTCTAGTACTGCATAGGATCCATTATATTTTTAAAACGTCGTGAATATGGCAATAAAGATGAGGACAACTGTCCGAACAATGTAAATATACACTATTTAATAATTAAAATACCTCATCTCAGGAATATAGACAGATCCTGGAGAAGGCCCGAGTGGACAACGGCTGAAACGTCGTGAATATGGCAATAAAGATGAGGACAACAGTCCGAACAGTGTAAATATGTATTTTATTGCTTTTTCTTAATAAATTCCTTGCGGTTACTTTAACATAAATTGGGAAGGACATAGATCCATCTCTTCTCCTCTCGCCTATGGGTTAAATAACACAGTAGATTAGGTCTCTAGTCTTGGCCAGGCTAGGGGAAGGTATACTCGGGAATTCAAAAAGGCAATGGGGAAAAACACTGCTCTTTCGTTCCAAAAAGTCATTGTAATTCGTAGATAATAAAGAAAAGGAAGTCGTGGAGAGCCATGATCGTATACGCCCGGAAGGAACATAGAATTTAAGAAAGAAGAGAATGTTGCATTTTTGACATTATTTGTAGTAGTCGTTTTTTATTGCTTTTTGTTGTTGTTTTTTTGGGGGTTTTTTTTGTTTTTTTTTTTGTTGTTTTTTTTTTTGCTTGAAAAAACAATTTTTTTTTATCCTCCTTTCTTAAGCGCTTCTTCTTGATTAATTCTAGAGCGAATGAATACGCCGAACAGTTTTCCAGAAAATTGATTCATTTTTTACGGTTTATCAACCCTCTCCCTGAAATATTTTTTTTAATTCTAAGAATTTTTTTTTAGATAATAATGATTTAGTAATACTACGTTTACTAATTAACCCTTAAACTAAGCGTAACTATTTTCAGATTTTGTTGTCATTCTGGATAATTCGCAAACACATTAATTTCTATTGTTCATGCCAAATCTTGAGAAAGTCAAGATATAAAATTCACTATTTTTCTTATCCATAATGTTAACATGCTAAAATTATTCAACTTTTTAACAAGAAAAATCTCAAGTTGATGTTAAAAATTGCAGCAAAATATTGATTTAAGATGGAATGATCTATTATGACATGTCTCTAATTTAGATTAAAATACATTGTATTTATTTTTAATTATTAATTTTTAATCATGACATTTTCCACTGAATAATTTTGAAAAACAAAATAGATCACACATATTTTACATAGATAAAGCCTTTCGTAAGTTGTGGGCTGTTCTTGTGAGTATAATTTTTTGTATTTATATAAGGCATGGGCTTCCAGGAATCCTTTCAATGTGTCTATTGAAATCTTTTCTCATCAATCCGAGGACTCCAATTATAATTGGAATCAGTAATGTTTTCATGTGCCACATTTTTGAGATTTCTATTTCAAGGTCCTTGTATTTTGATAGTTTTTTGAATATCTTCAAATATACATTGCAGTCAGCAGTGACTGCCATATCAATAAGGAGGCACATTTTTTGATTGTGGTCTTTAATAACAATGTCTGGGCTATTAGCTTTGATTGTTCTGTCAGTGTGTATTGTGTAGTCCCATAGAATTGTAACAGGTCCTATCTCCGTAACCGGGTCTGGGTGGTGTTCATACCAGTTTCTTTTAGTTTCCTTCCCGTAGAAGTTGCATATTTTCCAGTGCAGATATTGGTCCACTCTCTCATGTTTTATATTCAGTGGGTGCCAATATTGTGCAACCTGATACAAGAAGATCAATTGTTTCTGGATATTTATCACAGAATCTGCACTTTGGGCTAACACAATATTTTAGTATATGTGCTTGATAATTCCTAGTTAGCAAGCATTGGTCCTGCGCAGCAAGGATAAACCTTCAGTTTCAGCTTTCAATCCTGCACTACGTAGCCACGGATGGGTAAGGGTTTTGTCTACGTCAACTTGTTTGGAGGCATTTTTTGCCTTTGCTGTCTCTGATCACGATGTCTGGTTGATTAGTTTTGATTGTTGTGTCTGTATGTATTATGAAGTCCCATAAAATTATTATAACTTTATATTTATCTTTGAATTTCTAACAAAATTTATTCTTACTATTATACATTGATTCTTTCAAACCAGTGTTATCATTATCCATTACTTTTTGACGAATAAAAATAACCTTTTTTTCTATTATCTCCCAAACCCTAAAATGCAACTGAAAGAACGATATTTCAGCCAGGAAAAGATTACTTGCGAGCTGAGTCTTATTTTCTCATCTTTACTTTGTTTACTGTGATTAGCTGAGTAGAAATTAAGGTTTCCTCTAGATTCATTATTTGTTGCTGATGCTGCTATTATCATCATTAGGGCCGGTATATAATCGTTTGAGTACCCTGATTGAGGGACCAGGGCAATGCTTTGTGACCCTAACTATCTTATCAACATTTACTTTATTCTACCTAAGCATAACTATTAAAGGAAGAAACATTTTCAGATTTTGATGTCATTCTGGATAATCGGGGGGTCGGGACAAATTTCTATTGCTCAGGCCAAATCTTGAAAAAGGTCACGATATAAAATTCACTATTTTTCTTATCCATAATATTGAACATGCTTAAATTATTCCACTTTTTAACAAGAAAAATCTCAAGTTGATGTTAAAAATTGACAGAAAACATTGTTAATTTATTTAAAATAAATTTAAGTTTAACTGTCTCTAATTGTTTTATGATTTATTTTAAATTTTTCTAGTTGAAATGTTCACCATTATTGTGCATAAAATAATACATTATTACAATAAAATTTGTATTTTCTATGAATTATTCAGTTATGTGCCATACGTGATACACGCTTAGGTGATCATTTATCTTTCGATACATGACTGACGAGGCACATTTTTTCTCGAAGTAGGTTGCCATTTCTTTCTCCGGTAAGGCTATAGAACCCCGTCTGTTCTGCTATTTACCCATAGCTGGGGAGAAAAGAAGGATTTTAGCACCTATGTGAATGTAATGGTCTCAAGTAGAATTCGAACTCGGCTCTCTGATTCCTCAACCTGAGCCGTTATCCGTTACTCCACTGTGCCTATGAAATATATGGGTACCACCTTATAAAAATTGAAATGCTAAAAATTGCCACAAACTATTATTGATTTATTTCAGATAGAATGATCTATTATGACATGTCTCTAATTTGGATTTATTTTTAATTTTTCTAGTTGAATGTTCCTCTACATTGCATATTATCCATTATTGTATATAATTGAGTAACAATAAAATGTCTACTCTATTTACATTATTTGTGCTCATCTTTGTTGTCATATTCATCACAACGTTTCGGCCATTGTACGCTCCGGCCTTCTTCAGGTGGTTGGAATGTCGAACTGAACCCTTTTTCGCTCACTGGGGTAGACTGTTCTAGTTCCACGTGCCATGTTTAATGGATGTCAGTTATCAGTTATCTCCTGTTCCCCTCTGAAAGTTCTCCACTGCCTTAACCAGGTATTGAACTCACACTCTTTGGGTCCTGTCACTGGATCTAAAAGAAATGGATTTTTATGAAGAGTACCTTATGAAAATTGAGAGGAGTTTAATTTTGAAACTTTTTATCCCATCGAAAATGGAAATTCTTCGTCAACGAGGAAAAGAAAAAAATTTCACACGAAGACCATTTGATTTATATTTGATTAGTTTAATAAAAGAGACACCAACATAAAATTTTAACATCGTGACTAAATAAAGATGGGGACAATAGTCCAAACAATGTAAATAGTTACAATACCTAATCTCAGAAATATAGAGAGATCCTGAAGAAGTCCGGAGCGGACAACGGTCGAAACATCCTATTAGAGACAATATCATAGTTCGCGTGTGGTTAAGTAGTCGGTGTTGTGTGGGCGTTCTGCACATGGATACAAAGAAAGATTCCTTTACTGTATTAACATCGTGGATGAAAAATAGCGTCATTGCGGGAATAAAGATGATGACAACATGGCTGTAGGTGCGAGGCAAAGATTCAAGGAGCAGTTTCTTTTTCATAACGTTCTGAATGAATAGTCGAAGGAAATTGCATACAATGTTCAATCAAATGTTAAATTAAAAAATAAATTATCTATTTTTAAAAAAAATATCCTTGAAAAATTACTTTTATTCGATTTTAAAAAGTTATGTTTTAAAAATGATCCTTAATAAATTACTTTTATTTGGTTTTAAAGGTTGACTAAAAAATGTCATAGTTCACCTGGCGGTGTTGAGTCGTCGGTGATGAGTCGTCCTGCATGACGCTACTCGTGGGTCCAAAGAAAGATTCCTTTACTGTATTAACATCGTGGATGAAAAATAGCGTCATTGCGTGAATATGAGACAAAGAAAAGTATACCTTGTTGGATGATTCATCGAAAATATTAATAGCTAGCTTAAAAGTCCCCTTATCGTTCGGCATTTAAGCTATCTATTGCGATGGGCTCTTGATTGGACCGTCATCGCAGTAGGTAGGGAGTAGGGGCGATAGGCAACAATAAACTACAGAAGAACTGAAAGTTGATTGCTGCATTTAAGTATTTTATTAATATTCAAGTTTAACTCTTAAAATTCAACATTCGCAATTATTATATAAAGAAGATGAGACATTTAAAGTTAGAGAGTTGTGTCCCTTTAACTGAAAAATGTGTGACACATTTTCACATTTATTATATAGATTATTAGAATAAATTATCAAAAAAAAATGAACGAACGAATTTATGTTACAACCAAATATTAGGTTGGTGCAAAAATAATGACGTAATAATGTCGTTTTTTGACGTTAAAAATACGCCAAAAACGACATTATTACGTCATTATTTTTGCACCAACCTAATATTATCAATTTATATATTCGGACAAGTATGATCATCCTAGCCGTTCTACTCACAGCGTTTCGGCCGGTTGTATCTCTGGCTTTCTTCAGGTGTTTATCTTCGTACTCAGTAATTCAAGACCGAACTCTTTACTAAATTCACGTGTTCTCATGTTCGGGGATGGGGTTAATAGTCACCAGTGTTATTTATTTCTGTGTCGCTTATTCTGACTTTTTTCAATGACCCAGAAAATGGGTCATTTTAGTGCTACCAGTAGTAAGGAGCGAACTCACTACTGCTAGGAAACCAGGCGTTCTTTTTAATCAACGCTTAAATTCATAAAGCCATATGTTTCTTGATTGATTCATTTTTTACGGCTTATCAACCTTTCACAGGTTATTTAAAGCCAGAAAATATTTTTAGATTGTAAGATGTTTATTTTATTTAATAATACAAATCTTACTAATAAACCCATAGCTTTGGGACAAAAGTGGATTCATACCTTTCCCAAGTTTATTTGCGCGTAAGTCAATGTAACGAACCCGACTGGAATTGGAACTCGGCTCTCTGATTAATAATTATGAGATTATCCATCCAAACATAAAAATACTTACTTATTCCCAAGCGGTCACTCGTCTAGGTCGTGACCAGACTCAATGTTGCTTAACTTCAGTGATCTTGCGAAAAACACTGTTTCGAAGCAATGTGAACGTAAGCTCGTAGCTAAGCGTTTCACCCTTTCAGCCCTGACCACCACTTTGTCGCTGGTAGAGAAAATTCCCAGCCACCAGTTGAACAATGGTAGATAAAAATGACTTAACACCCAACCACCGGTTAAACGGTTGGTAAAACACTTGTAACTATTTTTTATATCTACCGTGAAACGTTACATACCAATAATTTGCGAATTTTGACTCAGGAGCTCAGGCAGAAGGTTTCAAATTATTTAGGAACGCAGGGCTCAAAGGGTTAGCAATGACTAGACATACCCGGGAAAACATCACGATCTTCCTGTTGCATTTTTTGATGAATCTTCATTCTGACGTTAATGATTGAAATATCTCCTTGGAGAGAGTAGACAAATTTCATTCCTTGAACCGGGAAAAAACAAATTGATCACAGCCCGTACATTATTATGCTGGTAATGAAATTGGCGCCAAACTTGGGCTAGAGCATAGAAACCTCCTATAAAGATAGCTTTCGATATTGGTTGGGGGTAACGTGAGCAAAACGTATAAAAATATGGTACCACTTAACAGCCAAGATTTAACAACCTCAAAATCTCCGGCTCGCAATCCTCATGAAAAAAAAAACATGGCTCGACGTTTCCTGTTTCAAAGAAATATGTCCTTACTAGTGACATAATAGATAAATCCGGTCCGCTTAGATCTAGAATACTAAATATGACTTCTACAGAAGATACACCGACAGGTCCAATTCCCGTTGCAAATTATTACAAGTAAGACGCGCTTTTCATCTGTTTTTCACACTGCTTGTTGTTGCCTATATGTGTTATAGTTTCTTTGCGTGGGACAGGTGTAAATATGTATATGTAATTTTGTGTATGACTTAGCGCCATAAAACTCTTTTCTTTTCTTCCAACTATTCAGTATAGTGTGTAATGCCTGTTTTTCTTGAGAATCAGGGTACAATCACCCTTGATTGGCTTGCTTGGGGAAGAGAATACGATGTTGAGAGACCCCAAATTCTCGGTGTATCACATCGCAAACGTCTCCCTCCTGTTCATAGAAAATATGTATTTTGCGAAATAGCCTAGGTGATTTCCTTATTGCATTGTTGAATATTTAACTGTAACAACTTTTAGAAAATATTACAATGACTATCACAGATGGGAATGTGTGTAATTATGTAGGAGGGTACAAATGAAAAGATTAAAAAGTGAGAAGGTTTTTCATTTCATTGGAGTAGACGTTAAACGCATTAGAGCGTTATCGCCTCTTCTATATTCATTTCTTTATTTCTTTTCACTTCCTTTCCCTAAAACAAACAGCGCTTTTGATGTATCTTTTATTCCGTCTACTCTTGCAATCAAACAGGAAGGGGTCATTGTTTATTCGAGGTAATGACAGAGCGTAACGTATATGCTACCTAACTATAGGAACAAGCACAAATAGAAAATGAGTATCCTTTATCTCAAAAAGTTCCAACGAAAATTATTTTTCTTTCTATGACATTTTTCCTATAACGTTTTTTTTTTACAGGTGAAACTTAATTAATATATAAATATTGTTTTAAAATAAAGGCTACTAAATCTTCTTTTTCTTTATCATCTGTAAATCACTGTCTTCTTGAAAAAGATAGTGGAGTGATTTTCTATCGTCTGCTGTATAAACAGTGGTTCCTTTCTTTGAAAGAAGGGCATTAAAGGTTAATGAGTTCAGTTCATCTTTGAATTTAACTCATAGCTGGAGGATGATGTGCTCTACTAAGTGTAGCTCAGGTGTGGCACAAGGCCGAAGTTATGCGGCACCCAGTGAGTATCGAACTCACTACTCAGTTGTACTTGTTCTAGCGGAACAAGCTTGTTAACCATTACACCATGTCGCGGTGATCTTTCCTATGCGTAGCTTAGATGTGGCACAAGGCCGAAAGTAGAGGGCACCCAGTGAGGATCGAACTCACTAGTCAGTTGTAATTGTTCTAGCGGGAGAAGCCTGCTAATTATTACACCACGTCGAGATGCCCCAGGTTGTGGAGGAGATAGTTTTTTGGGGTCTTTTTTTCAAGGGTATTAATGTGAAAAAAATCAGTCCAACAGATTATGGCTGAATTTGAACACGGGTCGCTGAGTTCACTTTTCGCGTTGGGATTGATTGATTTTAATTGAAAAATCACTTCGTCGTCTATGAACGATCCGGACATTATGTTTCATCCGCTAACTGTACCATTTTTTCTTCCTGTTTTAATAGTCGCAATTTTCTTGTTTTAATAAATGTTTTATCGTTCTCTTCTTCTACTTTTTCTTCTTCTTCTCCTTCCTCTTCTACTACTACTTCTACTTCTTTTTCTTCTTCTCCTCCTTTTTCTTCTGTTTTTCTTTGTCTTCTTCCTTTATTTCTACTTCTTCTTCTACTTCTTCTTTTACTTCTACTTCTTTTTCATCTTTTTCTTCTTTCCACTTCTTCTACTTGTTCTTCTTCTACTTCTACCTCTCCTTCTTTTTCATCTTTTTTCCTCCTCTTTTTTCCTCCACTTTTTTTTCCTCTTTTCTTCTTATCCGTCTTCTTCTTCTTCTTCTTCTTTTACTTTTACTTCTCCTTTTTCTACTTCTTTTTCTTCTACTTTTTCTTTTTTCCTTTTCTTCTTCTTCTTCTTCTACTTCTACTTCTACCTCTTCTTCTTTTACTTCTTCTTTTTTCCTCCTCTTCTTTTTCTTTTTCCGCTTTTTCTTCTTCGCCGTCTTCTTCTTCTTCTCCTTTTTCTACTTCTTTTTCTTCTACTTTTTCTTTCTTCTTCTTCTTCTTCTTCTTCTTCTCCTTCTTCTTCTCCTTTTTCTACTTCTTTTTCTTCTACTTTTTCTTTCTTCTTCTTCTTCATAATCTTCTTCTTCTTCTTCTACTTCTACCTCTTCTTTTTCTTCTTCTTCTTTTTTCCTCTTTTACTTCTTCATCTTCTACTTTTTCCCTTTTCTTCTTTTTTCCTCTTTTTCTTCCACTTTTTCTCATTATTTTTTTCTTCTTTTTCTTTTTCTTCTACTTCTTCTCCCTGTATTCCTTCATCTTCTACTTCTTCTAATTATTATTATTATTAATTTAAATTCAGGTTCATTTCTTTTTTTTTCGTGATTTTTTTTTTTTAATCGATTTATTTATTTATTTTTTTAGTCGGAAAAGGAAGGGGGTTAACTTTCTATTTTTTTATTTTTCTGCAACAGTCACCTAAAAACGCCCCCCCTTTTTTTTAAAGCTTCCACTAAGGTCTCCTCACTCTACGCGCGCCATTGTATCTTTATCAATTGCCAGGTTCTTACCCACCAACATCCCACAGTTCCGACCCACCACCTCCATCTTCACTTCCCCCTCTCTCCGTCTCCATCTCTCTTTTCTCTCTTTCTCTCTCTCTCACCGATTCGACGCACGTGTACTCGCTCGCGAAGGTCTTCATTCAACCTTGCTCATTAACACACACACACATGCACACACACACAAATAAAAGAGAGAGAGATAGACAGAGAAGAAGAGAGAGGGATCGAGAGATACACACACACACACACACACACACGAACATTTGTACATGCGTGCGCGCACCGGGCCTTCCCAAACCACCCACACCTCCCAAACAATTACACGCGCGCGCACGCAGACCGATACGCTCTCCCTCCACCTCATTTTGCAAGATTTTAGTCTCAGAAGCATACGTTTCACCCGTCAGCTTCCACATCCCCGCCCCGTTACAAGCGCCATCACCACCACCACCACCACCAGATCGGGTGTGGTGCGGCTCCCCCTCCCTCTCCCACACTGTTCTATTTACTTGTGAAGTCTATGTAACTAGCAGTTCTTCCTTCAAACATCTTTTACGGCGAGTGACTTACAAGTCAAATACGAAACAAGACAAGTAGCTTTGATAACCTAAGGAAGAAAGTTTTGTGGGGTTTTTTTTAATTATATATATATAAGTGTATCTATATGTGCCATACATATATATATATATATCATTTCGAAGGAATTACGTTCAAAGTTATTCTGGGTTTTGTTCATGTTAAGAAAAACGGAGAGAAAAAAGAAAAGAGAAAAAGGAGGAAAAACTATATCAGATAGCGATTAAACTACCTGTAAATTGCTTCTACAATCTTCTCTCTATCTGTTACGATTGTTTTGATAGTCCTTAATTATCAGCTCGGGATTTTAAAAAGAAAAGAAAAAAAAAAAAAAAAAAAGAAAAGGAAAGGAAAGGAAGCCCATTTACAAAAAAACAAAACAAACAAAAAAAAAACTATAAATAAATTAAAAAGAAAAAAAAAAAATTGTGGATTTTACAAACGTTAAAAATGTGTTGCTTACCTACTTGTCTTTCAACTAATCACAGATCATTTAAGTACCAAGCGAATTTCTGTTAAAAAAAGACGAATTCGAAAGGAAAAAAAATAACCACGCCAAACTCTTTCTTCCTTGACATATTTTTTTTTCTCTCTCTAAATCAACACTAAAAAAAATAAACATAAATTGAGATAATTGTTAAATGCCTGCCTCATTATTTATTTATTTATTTATTTACATACCTTAACCCCCCACCACCACTCACACCTTTTCACTTTAACTTGTACAATCCTTGTTTACGACGATTTTATCGTTGTGAACCCTTCCTTCATTAACTGCAAGCGCACCGTAAATGAAAAAGAAGAGTAAAGACCCAAACCGCGGATACACTCTTGGACTGATGTTGATAAAGCTGCTCTGATTACTACTACTACTACAACTACTACTACAGCTACTACTACGATTAGTTGCCACAGTACAGAAGAAACAAGTTATCAACTTCACTCCTACTAGTCGACAATCGAAGAAAACCTCATATATACACCATCACAGCAACAGTATTCCATATGACTTCGCTTTAGAAAACAAAACATATAAAACATATATATAATTTATCATATATATATATATATATATATATATATATATATATATAGAGAGAGAGAGAGAGAGAGAGAGAGACATACACATACATACAGAACATAAGTACACGTGTAAAAACTTATACAGGTATTCACACACGCACCATGCTCCTCATCGACTTTGTGCCTGCATCGGAATATATACGATTTGCTGGTTAAAACTCGCACAGTAAGACATGCGTCGGTCCACACGGGCTTAAAAGTGTGTGTATTGTATTTACGACGCCGGCTGGACAGAGGTATGAAACCGGGAGATATTTTCTGCTAAAATACGACTTAGTCTGGCACAAGGCCACGACATAAGAAAAAATACAGCTGAAATACTGGATTAACGGGAATTCTAATCTGGATATAAAAGACGGAAGAAAAGCGATTTGCGCTCGATTCTTCTTATCGTAAAATACAATTTAAAACAGAAACAAAAAAAAGGCTTCTTTTTTTTTTTTTTTTTTTTTCTTGTGGAAAAACTTGTCAGATATTAATTTCTGACAGGCTTCTTTTTACTTTTCTTTTTTTAAAAAAAAAAAAAAAAAAAAAAAAAAAAAAATTCTTACCGAAGGGGTCAAATCTTATACACACATACACAAACACACGCGCATTCATTAAAATAAAAAAAAGAAAATAGAAAAAGAAACAAAAAATCAGAGTGTAATTTCAACTTTTAAAAGTATCAGACACTGTCGGAACTCTCTACCAGGAAGTAGTTTCGCTAAAAATCTCAAAAACAAAACAGATTTAATACTAAAAAGGAAAAAAAAAACAAAAAACAAAACAACAAATCTGTTTATATACTCGAACGAAACTTAATAATTTTCAGACGTGGATCTACAAGAATTCATTCTACCTCTTTCTGTGTCTGGAATGTTATCTGGAAATTAAAAACAAAAGAATTGGTGTGTCATCAATCACATTGTTTCATTTTAAAATTTGAAAACAGGAACTTTATACCAGGTCTACCAAATAATTAAATAAAAATAAAATACAAATATAAGGCACTCGGTGAGCATCAAACTCAAGAGAGCTACGAATTGTTCTTTTTTGAGACAAGCCTTTTAACCATCGTGCTACGGTAGGTGCTCGAGGAACCATCACACATCTGTTGCTAAAAAAACAATCTACAGCCACTGTGCTTAAATATATATATATTCGAATATCTTCCTAAATAGGTAGGTTTTTATTTAAAAAAGAAAAAAGAAAGAAATGTGAGAAGAAAACGGAAAAAAAAAGATTTATTCATATATCCACTAAGCATAGTCTGGCAAAAGGGCAACAATAGTTGGGCTAACAAGCACTGTCGGAATAATAAGTTTGCTTTGAAGTAGCTCTTTAAACGTCAAACACAGAGGCACCGAATTTAGACGTACGTTTACTGTATATAAAACAACATTGATTATCGAAGGAAAAAAGAAACGGTTATTTATTAGAGAATCTTTTCGTAAGCTGTGTTATGTGCGTGTGTAAAGGTGTGTGTGTGCGCGCCTGTCAGTAAGCGTGTGTTTACAAGCGAGCGTGAGTGTGTCTTCACACTCGCTTTGTTTCTAGTTAAAGGTCTCCGTTACCAGTTATCAACATTAGTTGTATTATTGGTCGTTGTGCCAGCCCGACAAAAATCGAAATTAGTGACTGTACAGTCGGAACAGACTTGCCTCGTCATTCGGTAACGACCGGCCCAACGAGCAGGCTGGACCGCCCCCGGGAGGTCCCGGATGGTTGTGGTGCGTCCTGTATGTGGGAGGGGATAACCAAGAATGCCAGTATGGCCCAGTACACACATGTGCAAGCTTTGCAGTTACCCCAGAGGTCGTGTCGTAAGTTGGGACTCGTGGAGGTAGCCATGATGGTAATGCGAATTGAAATCAAAACCATTGAATTCTGGAGAGCTGTAATCAGCGAGTGTTTGGGGACGTTTCTATATGTGTTGCTCGGATGTAGTGCTATGCTTTACTGTGACGGGGAGCATCCAGCCAT
>OZ010597.1:88233148-88260648 GCA_963932145.1 Acanthosepion lycidas
ATTTCAACCACCTGGAGAAGGCCGGAACGTACAACGGCCGAAACGTTGTAATAAATATAGCGACAAAGATGAGGACAATAGTCCGAAAAATGTAAACAGTGTGCATACAGTTATATATATATATATATATATATATATATATATATATATATATATGGGGCAATAATCAATTTATATAGCGTTACACTGAACATTATTTATATATATATATATATATATATATATATATATATATATATATATATGCTTGTGTGTGTGCGACAGGTAAACAATATGTCTAAAGATTAAAAAAATATCGGAGTGTTTACATTGAATGCATAATGATTAATATTCAGGATCGAATTAAGTGCATTGACAAGGTAAAAAATGAGGCTGTAGAATAAATATAGTTCGAAATACTCATCATTAAAACTCGGATTTATTCATCTATATATATATATATATATATATATATATATATATATATATATATATATATAGACATAGAGAGAGAGAGAGAGGCAGACAGACAGACAGACAGAGACAGAGAGAAATCGATAGATAGATAGATAGATAGATATAAATATAGTTATTATTCATATATATGAATATATTTATATATCTAGAAAACTATATCTACATTCATATACACATGCAAATACACCCAAATAAATATGGATGTATATGCTCATATCAATATGAATAGTTATTCGTGCATGTCCATATATATATATATATATATATATATATATATATATATGAAGAAATATAATCTTAAGGTGTGCTCAATATCAGAGATAGAGCGTGTGTAAATATAAAAGTGAACATAGAAGTCAACACTTAGAGGCGACAGTCTGTTTCATGCTATATGCAATCGTCAGGCCTGACGATTGCATATAGCATGAAACAGACTGTCGCCTCTAAGTGTTGACTTCTATGTTCACTTTATATATATATATATATATATATATATATATATATATATATATATATATATATATATATATATATGTGTGTGTGTATGTATGTATACTAGAAAAATCTTAAGGAACCAGAAACTAAACGGATCTTCATGTATATGTATATATATAAGTGTGTGTGTGTACATGTTTTCTTAATAGAAGAAATATTTGAAAAACAGTTCGATTCATGCAAATCAAAAAGAATTCTTTTTAGCGTCGAATTGTTTCAGAAAGCAAATAAAACATTGAATGAAAAATATACAAATAATTCTATTTTATTTGAGGTGACTCTTAGATAATTTGTTTATCTGATTCAATTCGTTTTCGAACAATGTATACATACATATATATTCCTATATGCATGCATATAAAATAATATGCATATACAAATTTTTATATGTATATATATCAATATATATGTGCATATGTGTATATATATCTTTATTTCTAAATTCGTATATATACATGCATTCTAACGTTCATATAAATTAACATGATGAAAAAGATTTTATGTGCACAACTATATAAACAGACATGCACATAAGCATATATATATATATATGTATATATATATATATATATATATATATATAAAGAACTATAGTCTTAAGATGTGCTATATTTATAGAATAAAGTGCTCAATATCAGAGATAGAGCGTGTGTAAATATATATATATTCACACACACGTGTATGTGCGTGTGTGTGTATGTTATTCGAAATCTTAACTGAATACAAAATACAGTTTACCACACAAGTGTTTGACGGAAATACCAAAATCTCTCTCTCTTTCTCTGTGTGTGTGTATGTGTATATATATATATATATATATATATATATATATATATATATATATATATATATATACACACACACACACACAGTGTCGGATCATGACTTTTTGTGGCCACTAGGGTAAGGAAAATACGGGGTTACCTCTGATCGAACCTTCATCTAATTCACCTGTACACGGTTTCCATATTTTTCACTTGGGGTATATTTTCGTGACATTTACATCGCTTGAAGTAAACTTATTTCAAATTATTTAAATAAAGCAGAATGGCTATCTTTTGTTTGTCAATAAACACATTCTTGGAGAAAATTCTGTGAGAAATACCATTCTTTTAATATTTCCTGAAATAATAATGACCACATAGTTTAAGAAAACAGCAGTGAAAACCATTATTTTGTATCTATACTAAAAATAGAAAACAAATTTCATATATATATATATATATATATATATATATATATATATATATATATATATATATGTATATATATATTCTATATATATTATATATGCCAGGTACTTATTGGAAACTGCTTAATATCAGTGAAAAGACTAACATATTCAGTAGTTTGCGATCATATATATATATATATATATATATATATATATATATATATATATATATATATATATGTGTGTGTGTGTGTGTGTGTGTGTATATATATATATTAGTACTCAATAAAATTCAAAATTATCTCATATGAGGAATAGGATTATTTCAACTGACGATATATGTTTTAATATTGCATATTATTAGGATCCACTTCGATTATATACCAACGGATTTATTACCTTTATATATATATATATATATATATATATATATATATATATATATATATATATATATATATGATATTTATGATATATTTAGCGTACATTAAGTCTATTTTCTTTTCATATATATATATATATATATATATATATATATATATATGCGCAATTATGCCCCAAAAATAGGAATGAACTCCAGAGTTTTTTTAGTATTTTTGTTTTTATTTTTAAGGAGACAGTGCTCCATGCATAAGTAGAGCTTATATTAAATTTTTTTTTAAAATATGATTCCTTCACTACATAAGAGTTCTCATGTTTCAAAAACGAGAGCCGAAACCATCAATATAATTATTAAAATTAATAAAATTGCTTGCTAAATTTTCGCTTGAAGATGAAACGGTCCCAACACCTTGATTCAACTTAATTTTAATTATTATATTGATGGTTTCCACTCTCGTTTTTGAAAAATGAGAACTCTTATGTAGCTAAGGAATCATATTTTTAAAAAATATTATAATATATATATGTATATATATATATATATATATATATATATGCATAGTGGGTAGTTCAGCATACATCTTTAGCTAGACGCCCCCTACATATAAAGAGAGTGAGACATGTGTATATGTAAATTATTAAGGATATTTTATGTCGCTTCATTTCTACGACATGTATATATCAGTATGAACCCTCTAAAAAAAGTATCGACATTCCTTTGCGATAAAATCATTTCGTTGTTTCATTTCATTAAAATAAAATGTTCGAAATAGTTTTTTTTCTTTCAAAGCGTACAAATGTTTCCCTAGCAAAACAACACTGGTGCTTTTGATAAGATATAAAAAGTAAAAACAATATTGCATTATTGATTGAATCACAACTTAATACACGAAGCAAAAAAGAAAAGAAAAAAAAACACTTAAATTACTGCAAAAAGATTGATTTAATATCAGTCTATATCTCTGAGATGAGATAATATGTTTACTCGCATTATTTACATTATTCGGACTGTTATCCTCATCTTCATTGTCATATTCACAGCTTTTCGGCCGTTGTACGCTCCGGCCTTTATGTCTCTCTATATATCTGTCTATATCTCTGACATGATGTATTATGATTACTTGCATTATTTACATTATTCGGACTGTTATGCTCATCTTCATTGCCATATTCACAACGTTTCAGCCTCTATATCTCTGAGATGAGGTATTATGATTACTTCATTATTTACATTAGTCGGACTGTTATCCTCATCTTCATTGCCATATTCACAACGTTTCGGCCTCTATATCTCTGAGATGAGGTATTATGATTACTTGCATTATTTACATTAGTCGGACTGTTATCCTCATCTTCATTGCCATATTCACAACGTTTCAGCTTCTATATCTCTGAGATGAGGTATTATGATTACTTGCATTATTTACATTAGTCGGACTGTTATCCTCATTTTCATTGCTCTATTCACAACATTTCGGCCTCCATATCTCTGAGATGAGGTATTATGATTACTTGAATTGTTTACATTATTCAGACTGTTATCCTCATCTTCATTGCCATATTCACAACGTTTCAGCCTCTATATCTCTGAGATGAGGTATTATGATTACTTCATTATTTACATTAGTCGGACTGTTATCCTCATTTTCATTGCTCTATTCACAACATTTCGGCCTCCATATCTCTGAGATGAGGTATTATGATTACTTGAATTGTTTACATTAGTCGGACTGTTATCCTCATATTCATTGCCATGTTCACAACGTTTCGGCCTCTATATCTCTGAGATGAGGTATTATGATTACTTGCATTATTTACATTATTCGGAAGTTGCCTTCGTGTTGTCTGTCTGTTGTAAGAAATTCGGCGCTGATTGTTGAATAAAGGTGACCAATAACCTGTGAGTTACTCGCGCGTCAAAACAGGTTTCTTTTATTTCGTTTTTGTTGGTTTATCGCCAATTCTTTGTTTATCTTTTGTGTCTTAAACATCAAAGATGATGTACATTCCATAATCACAATTAAAGCCTTCACCACTCTAATCAAATCATATGTGGTGGTGTCCGGGCTATCGGTTCCTAGGAACCGAGATACTTGACCCTAATACGTTGAATACGACGGGAAAGTCAACCATATATATATATATATATATATATATATATATATATATATATATATATATATATATATTGATGCATGTTTTATTAAATTAAGTTTTATCTATTTATTTTATGTAAACGCAAACTCGCTTTCACGACGCTTGACTCTACATTTGAATGATAACTCAAACATTTTTAGGCATTTAAAACAACATGCCTGGCCGCATACACAATTCCGGAAAATCCTCGTTGAAAACACAACTATACTTACACATAAAAACAATAAACAAAAACTAAAAATTCTTGAAGCGATATACATAAAACAGTTGAAACCTAACCTGAACAAAATAAACTATGAAATCTCCACAAATATTTTTAAATACCTATAATTGATAACAGAAGCCATTGGTTTATACCAAAAGATTTCCATACTTAATACTTCTCGTTTTCACTCTCGCGTGGTCGTGTGTGACGTCATGAGTTGTGGTACGATGTTCGCTTACAGCGTCTCGTATGCACGAGTTGTCGTTGCTTGGAAATCTTTCATGTAAACATAAACAGATTATCATTATTGTTTTGTCCGTGTATTGTTTAATATATTGTAATGTAATTGCCATCTTTGATAATGGCTTACGTAAGCCAAAAGCTTAGATTGGATTAAAAAATATGGATCAATATTGTGATTTTCTTTCTTCGTTTAATGAAAGACGTTTCAGACGTTATGAAAAGAATTTACATAAAATAGACAAAAATTGTCGACATTATTTAATGAAATATGCACCAAATATATATATATATATGGTTATTTATTTAAAAAAAAATATATAGCATAAATATGTTATAAAATCACAACAAAAATAGTCATTTTGTTTCAACACCCTTGGTGTCTTATCAAGTGATGACGTTGAATGTAAAATAAACGGTTTTAAAAGTTTCAAATTAATTAACAATCCTTCGCAAGGGGAAAACGTTGTTACAAAGACTAGATGGATCAATCAAAATACAAGTATAGAAAAATTCAAAAAGCTTGACAACGAAGTCATGTTATAATAGTTATTCAGATCTTTAAAATATGAGTAATATTAAAACAGAATTTATTCTAACCAATAATTACTAAATTATATGATAAAATTTAATATTAAAATTAAAAACTGCCAATTTCAAAATCCAAATTTAATCGCTATATATATATATATATATATATATATATATATATATATATATATATATACATGTTTCATTAAATAATATAGACAAGTGTTGTCTATTTATTTTATGTAAATTTTCGTAACTTCTGATAAGTTTGATAACATTATCGTTGAAAGAAGAAAGAAATTCTCAATAGTGATCCATATTTTTTTAATGCAATCTAAGCTTTCGGCTTACTTAAGCCATTATCAAAGATGTCAATTACAACATATTAAACAATATACAGACAAGACAGTGATGATAGTTTTATATGCTGTAATTGACATCTTTGATAATGGCTTAAGTAAGCCGAAAGCTTAGATTGTATTAAAAAAATATGGATCCCTATTGTGAATTTCTTTCTTTTTTCAACGATAATGTTATTAAACTTATCAGATGTTACGAAAAAAATTTACATCAAATAAATAGACAACACTTGTCTATATTATTTAATAAAACGTGTATGAATGAAAAGATGCTGCCTAAATACACACAATATATATATATATATATATATATATATATATATATATGTGTGTGTGTGTGTGTGTGTGTATGTATGTATGTATGTATGTATTAAGGATAATGACAAGAGAAAAACTGTATCTTTAGCCGACGCGTTTCGACTTATTCAAGGCAAAAAAACGAAATGAATTTCTTGAAACAGGGTATCTATAGGCAACAAATAATTTTTTCCCCAATCTCACCTCTCCTGACAGAATTACTGCTCTCCCAAGCCAACGTAGATAAATAAATCAAGAAATCAAAAGAAACTATTTGAATCCGTCACCACAACAATACAAACAATATTTCTACATGTGAAAATATTCTCTTCAAACATAAAGTAATTGACGTAAGTTTTTACTTGACCATCTGAATATATAATAGCGTTTCTAAATTCTTCTCGTTGCTAACGGCATTTTGTTCGTTGTTTATAGATACTTTGTTTCAATAAAGTAATGTAGATTTTTGCCTTGAAAAGTCGACATTGGACGAAACACGTCGTCTAAAACTGCTGTTTTCCTATTGTCTTTTTTCTTTATACTTTTATGATTATATATACGACATACTGTATATATTAGGTTGGTGCAAAAATAATGTCGTTTTCTCATATATGTTACTATGTGAGAAAACAACATTATTTTTACACCAACCTAATATATATATATATATATATATATATATATATATATATATATATATATTAGGTTGGTGGAAAAATAATGATGTAATAATGTCGTTTTTGACGCTAAAAAATACGTCAAAAAACGTCATTATTACGTCATTATTTTTGCACCAATCTAATATATATATATATATATATATATATATATATATATATATATATATATATATATATATTATAAATTCATGAATCATTCATACAAAAAACAAATATAGAGGTTAATGGTTTAAATGGTGAGAATACATCGTCGCAAACAATCTAAATAAGATACATCAATCCCGAACCTGTATATGAATGATATGATCCCCGTTTATAAATTCCAGTTGCATAAGGTCTTTTTAATTTTACAAGCTTTCGTCTGTTCCTACAGACATTATCAGGTATGGAAGTAGATTTTGTTCTTGTTTTACTTCTCAGTAATAAGAGGACAATGAAAATAGGGACGTAATCCGAAAAATGCTATGAGAAATGTGTTATTGTTTTGGAACGTGCAGTCGCAATGCTGAGTTTGAATTTAAATTTTAAGGTTGTGCGTTTTTGCACAAATATAGCAATAAGAGAATTCTTTTTTACTGTTAGATTTTCCGTGAATATGGCATGAACTATATTGTTCAATGATTACAGTAATGTCACACTTATTATCCGAGAGTTGCACGTTGGACCAGTTATTTTAATTTCAATTAAAAGGTGCAAATATAATTTATAAATTCATGAATCATTCATACAAATATATATATATATATATATAATAAAAAAGCTCAAACACTAATATTCCATGGTTATAATTTATTACATTGGAATCGTAATCACGATCCAATTCATCAGATCTACAAATTCAAAAAGAAATCGGAAAATATAACTCCGGGTATAAAAAATGAAATTCTAGTGTGGAAAACAAGTGTGAAAGGGAAATGTATGAAAGCTCTAGAGAGGGGGTGTAACAGAAGAAAGAAGAACAGGAAGGCCTAAAGGTGAAGGTGGGGATTAAAATTTAAAAGAGAGAAGTTTTAAAGAGAGGAATTAAATAACGGCTTAAATGAGTGAGATACAGATAAATATGAATTATTTTTCGATGCATAATTCGCTACCGATTCGCTGACCTAAATTAAAATTAAAAAATTAAATGTAGAATTAATATCTATCTATCTATCTATATATATATATATATATATATATATATATATATATATATATATATTTGTGTATTTAGGCAGCAACCCTTCTTTAATGCACATTCCATTGAATACGACAGAAAAAAATAAATCAAAGCCCTTTGTTTCTCGTAATTAATGAAATACATACATAGATGCATATATATATATATATATATATATATATATATATATATATATATATATATATGCTTATTTGTGTTTGATAATATATGGATGGTGGGGGGAAGAAATTTCATTTGTGTTTGTTTGGGGTGACATTTACATACACATAGAGATACATACATACAGGTGTACGCATTTGGGTTCGCACAAATACACCGATATAAACAATCCGGGTTTAGGCGCAGATATCCATCCCTGCGCATCGGATTTCTAATTCCGACATGAACTCAGTCTATACCGGGGTTGAGTAAGTTTGTAGAATTTTTAATCGGTTGAAATAAGCTTATTCCCCATATGAGATGATATTGGATTTTTATTGTGTATTAATTATTTGCTCTGTAATAATAAATACATTGAGCTCTTTTTGTTGAACACTTTTAATATTTTATATTACTAGAATCCACTTGGATTATATACCAACAGATTTATTACCTTTACTACATATATATATATATATATATATATATATATATATATATATATATATATATATATATATATATATATATAAGTACACCCTAACGATCCGTGTAGGTGAAACCGGGGTAGGTTTACCTGGCGCTTTAGTTTTCTGTTAGGTTTGCTCTCCTTAGTGTATTGAGCACTTTAAGTAGTTATTTTTACTATTTTTACTGGCTTTGGAGGTTTTTTTCTTTGGGGTATGGGCTTGGATTTTGGACGATTGTTTTTGCCTCAATTTCATGATCTTAGTTCTTTCTTTTTCTTATCCCTTATTGTCCCTTGGGTATTGGTTTGTTCAATCACAAGCCGAAATACCAAAGGTTTTTGCAAACGAGTACCACTATATATATATATATATATATATATATATATATGTAAGCAAATATATGGATAGAGATCCGACAGTATGAAGAAAAATATACGGAAAAAACAAACAAAAATCCTTATATGCAATTATGCTGTTTTAATGTTAATATGTCAACGTCGGACGTTTCGGTCTAATAAACCATCTTCAGGACATATTCATAAAATATAATTAATATTATCTTTGTCATGTTGAATTGATAATGTTAATTATATTTTATGAATATGTCTTGAAGATGGTTTATTAAACCGAAACGTCCGACGTTGACATTATACTAACATTAAAACAGCATAATTCCACATAAGGATTTTTGTTTGTTTTTTCCGTATATTTTTTCTTCATATATATATATATATATATATATATATATATATATATATATATATATATATATATATATATATATGTGTGTGTGTGTGTGCGTGTGTGTGTGGGTGTGTGTGTATGCGTGTGTGTGTCATTGTACATGTATATATATGTATGTATATACTTTTCATTTTTGGAAGGGCTATCCGGCGTCCTTTAAAGGGGCTCTGGTGAAATAAATTATTATAATGGTACCTTAAAGTGGTCTGTTTTTCTTATATATATATATATATATATATATATATATATATATATATATATATATATATATAAAAGTGAAGATAGAAGTCAACACTTAGAGGCGACAGTCTGTTTCATGCTATATGCAATCGTCAGGTACACGTGGCCTGACGATTGCATAGGTTCACTTTTATATTTACACACGCTCTATCTCTGATATTGAGCACTTTATCCCATAAATATAGCACACCTTTAGATTATATTTCTTCATATATATATATATATATATATATATATATATATATATATATACGCCTACAAATATACACACATTTATACTCTATCTATCTCAGTCTGTTCGTATCTATCTATCTGTCTCGCTAGCTAGCTAGCTATTTCTCTATCTCAATCTTAATATATTTCTCTCTGTCTGTCTCTCGTTCTCTCTCTTTCGATGTACAGTTGTGGACAGAATTATTAATCAAGCCTCCATAGTTACAAATCAATCTGTAATACGTTATTTGTTTATGGGAACTTCATGTGTATTTCCCCACAAACCATGAAATAATGGATTTGAAAGAATGTGTAGTGATGCCCACAACAAATCTTTTATTTTAATGTCAAACAATTATACAAAATAACTACCATAATATCATTTAACATAGGATAAAATTATTGACTCTCTTGACTCAATAATCAATTGTGTAACCTTCATTCTTGATGATTGCCTTTTAATCGTTTTTCATAGTTCCTTACAAGATCACTACACACAGTAACAGGTATTCTGATGTATTCTTCATTGGCAATAGCTTCTAGTTCCTCCAAATTCGAAGGGCTTCTTTTTCTTACTTTTTTCTTCAAATAAACCCATAAATTTTCCATGGGGTTTAGGTCAGGACTTTATGCGGGATACTTGAATAACTAAAATTTTGCTCTCATCTAAATATTTTACAACAATTTCTGCCGTGTGTTTCGATCCATTATCATGTTAGAACGTTCAGTGGCGCCCCAAAGACAGATTTCGTGCATTTTGTTTTAAATTATTTTTAAGAATAGCCAAATACTACTCTTTATCCATGATACCCTGTACTCACACTAGTTCTCCTAGACCAGAAGCATCAAAACATGCCCAGAGCAGAATGCTCCCACCAACCAGCTTAATTGTAGGAAAAGTATTTTGGGGTTTGTGAGCTTCATTCAATTTCTTATATAAATAACGGGAGTTCATGTGACTAAATAATTCTAGTTTGGTTTTATCTGACCATAAAACAAAGTTCTAATATTTACTCCCATGTTCTAGATATAAGCTAATCTGCATTTTCGGTGTTTTAGTTCGTAGTCCTGCTTGATGAAAGCAGCTAGTAAAAATTCGTGCTGTGTGTTTTGCTCTATACTTCCTTGGCAATAACTTCTAGTTCATCCAAATTCGAAAGACTTCTTTCTTTTACTTTTTTTCTTCAAATATTCCCATAAATCTTTAATGGGGTTTGAGCCAAGAATTTGTCCGGGGTACGCCATCACCTTAATTCTGCTGTGATCTAAGTATTTTGTAACTGCTTGTGCCTTGTGTTTCGGGGTCATTGTGATGGAACTTACTGTGACGCCCCGAATACAGCTTTCGTTCACTCTGTTTTATATTATTTTTAAGAAAAGTCAAATATTCCTCTTTATCCGTGATACTCTCAGCAGTTTTCCTGGTATAGAAGCAGCAAAACATCCCCAGAACACAACGAATCCAACACCCCGTTTAATTGTGGGGAGCGCTTGTTTTTTTTGGGGGGGAGGCTATGTTAGTTTCATTCACTTTCCTCTATACATAAAGAGAGTTGATGTAACCAAATAATTCTAATTTCGTTTCATCATTCACAATGCCCTTTGTCGTTAAGCGAGGATTCTTCGAGACATCGCTAATAATTTTCCTTTCCATTCTCTCAGAAAATAACCGTTTTCTGCCAGTCCTTAATCGATTCTCAACACAATGAGTCCAAGTGTAATTCTTGATAATGATACGAATTGTTGATCTAGGAACATTTAAATATTTTTGAAATTCTTTTGAAAGTGTTGTATATCCATCACCCACTTTGTACGCATCAACTGTCTTCATTCAGGGATCCTTGTCAAGTTCAGCCGTCTTCGCCATGGTTGCAGAACAAATGAGTTATAGTGGCACTCAAATATTGTTTTCTTCATTACCTTTTAGAATGTTAGAGAATCAGGTCAATACTATTTAATTTTCAAAGATTGTTTTGTATTAAATGTCAAATTAATATAAAGAAAATTACAATTGCCATAGAGGAATATTATTTTATAATTTCCATAAGGTTCACAAATTTTCACAAATTATTCCAAAGTAAATACGGAATCAACTATTTGGTAAATTCAGTAAGGACTTGCAAAATTTCGGATTTCCTTAGAAAATCTGCAAATATTAAGTAAAATAGTTCCAATATCTACTCCCATGTTCTAGATAGCTTCCGGCATAAACTAATCTGCATTTTAGGTGTTTAGCCTTAAGCAAGGGAATTTTCCTAGGGCGACAACCTCCAAGTCCTGCTCGATGAAAGCATCTAGTAACTGTATTTGTCGATACATTCAACCCTGATGTTTTTACATCATTGACAAAGTTCTTAGCGGCTAAGAGATTCTTCGAGACATCTCTAAAAGTTTCCATTCTCTCAGAAATTAACCGTTTCCTGCCAGTCCTTAATTTATTCTCGACACAATGAATTCCATTGTACGTCTTGATAATTTTACGAATTGTTGATCTAGGAACATATAACTACTTTTGAAAGTGTTGTATATCCATCACCTTCTTTGTACGCATCAACTATCTTCATTCAGAAAGTTTTGGTCAAGTGCAGCTGTTTTCGCCATAGTTGCAGAACGAATGAGTTATCGTGGTAGGAGGCATTCCAATATCGTCTTCTTCGTTAACTTTCTAGAATGTTATAGAATCAGGTTAATACTATTTCATTTTCAAAAGGTGTTTTGTATTAAAAGTCAAATTAAGCATAAAAATGTTACAATTTCTATAGAGCAATATTATTTCGTAACTTCTTTAAGGTGGGGGGGGATAATTTTGGACAGCACCATTTTTTAGAAAAATCTATCAATATAAATAACTAAAATATTCCGCAATTATTCAAAATTAAATCGAAAATAAACCATGTAAGGTAAATTCAGTAAGAAGTTGCAAATATTTGCATTTCCTTAGAAGATATACAAATATTCAGTGGCGGCGAATAATTCTGTCCATGAGAGTATATATGTCTTTGTGTGTGTATGTATGTATGTGCGTGTATTCGTGTATGTCACCCACAGTAGCTTTGGTATATCGGGGTATATAGACGTATTTTGACGGACCCTGTCCATACATTTTTCGTACACACTGCTCGATCTATCTATCTATCTATCTATCTATCTATCTATATATATATATATATATATATATATATATATATATATATATATATGTGGGTAGTAATCTGTTGGTATAATACAGGCGAGTCCTATTAACACAACATAGAATTTGAAATATGTTAAAACCTACTCACAAAAAGCGCTGAATGTTTATTTTCATTAAACAGTATTTTTTTTTTTTTACAATTGGAATAAAGTTAACCTTAGTTAATATCAATTTTCATCCACCTATTTTAATTTTAAAATTTGCAGGACTTTTCAAACTGTTTCCGGCATCAGTTTTTAGATATATATATATATATATATATATATATATATATATATATATACTAAATTATTTAAAATACTGCAAAATACTAAAATTATATTTAGACATATATGTGAATATATATATAAATATATATATATATATATATATATATATATATATATATATATATATATATATATATATATATGCAAAATATGTATGCAAAACTTTTTGTATATAACTCTGTATATATTTTGGATATATAATATTGGTGACTGTTTTTGTAGCGTCATTTTATTACAGGCTGTATAAAACAATATATATATATATATATATATATATATATATATATATATATATATATATATATATATATTTATGAATGTTATATAAAAGAAGACGAGAAATATTAGGTTGGTGCAAAAATAATGACGTAATAATGTCGTTTTTTGACGTATTTTTTAACGTCAAAAAACGACATTATTACGTCATTATTTTTGCACTAATCTAATAAATATAAGGAAGAGAAACCATCATATTCTTTTCGAAAGACATTTTTGATGACGCATAAAAATTCAACACTTCAATATATATATATATATATATATATATATATATATTGTGAATGTCTGCAGAGGGAGATATACTAACTACTGTAACACTACATTTCGTAGGTTATTACTATGCTTTAGCAATTTTTATGCTGGGGTAGGGGGCTTGATGAAAAGTCTGGAAAAGTTTTCGTTTATATTTATGATTGAGCTGTATGATTACGCGGTTCAACGCCGACTCATTTTCCTAAGTGTGTGTTTGTCTGTGTGTGTTTCTTTATATATAAACATCTATATAAATTCATTTATAAAATTATACATTTTATGTATGCTTCAGATCTATTTCTCTGTGTGTCTGTCTATCAAATTCCGATTTTATCTATTTATCTCTCTATCCCTCACAATTTGTTAATATTTATCTGTCTGCCGGTTTGTTAATATCTATCTATCTATCTATCTATCTATCTATCTATCTATCTATCTATCTATCTGAGTTTCTTTAAAACTATCTATCTATCTATCTATCTATCTATCTATCTATCTATTTATCTATCTATCTATCTATCTATCTATCTATCTATTTATCTATCTACCTATCTATCTATCCGAGTTTCTTTAAAACTATCTATCTATCTATCTATCTATCCGAGTTTCTTTAAAACTATCTATCTATCTATCTATCTATCTATCTATCTATCTATCCGAGTTTCTTTAAAACTATCTATCTATCTATCTATCTATCTATCTATCTATCTATCTATCTATCTATCCGAGTTTCTTTATCTATCTATCTATCTATCTATCTATCTATCTGAGTTTCTTTAAATCTATCTATCTATCTATCTATCTATCTATCTATCTATCTATCTATCTATCTATCTATCTATCCGAGTTTCTTTAAAACTATCTATCTATCTATCTATCTATCTATCTATCTATCTATCTATCTATCTATGCCATTTTCTTAATATCTATCTATATATCTATCTATTTATCTAGCTAGCTAGCCATATCTTGTATGTTTTTTCTTTGTTTTAAAAAATTAATATCTTACAGACACACACTCACACAAATACACACACACACATATATATATGTATAATATAATTGTGTGTGTGTATGTGTGAGTGCTAAAAGCTCACAAAACTGCACTACCCAACGGGGATGGAACCAGGTCCAGCATTGATATTCTGTACGAGAAACTTAGTTTTGCTCAAGGGTCAGGCCACTTTATAGGTAGGGGAGGTAGGAAGCCGCGCACCCATGACTCAATACGCACGCACCTTTAATATCTTATTTTATGGTAACTAATCACTGGACCTTTTGGGGATTATCGAGATTATCACACCGGAATCCTTCATTTCATTTCTCTGGCAAATGTCAACATGCCTCTCAATAATCCACTCACGACAGATTGTACTGGGTTACACGTTAGGCGCAGCAGAGAGAGCAATCGCTGACATGACCTCTACACACAGGCGATAAGGGCATTGGTTAGATCCAGTGCCAGAACCCAAAGAGTGTGAGTTCATTGCTCGGTTAAGACAGTAGAGAATTTCAGAGGGGAATTAACAGGAGATAACTGATAACTGACATCCATTAGACATGGCACGTGGAACTAGAACAGTCTACCCCAGTGAGCAAAATAAAGGGTTCAATTCGACATTCCAACCATCTGAAGAAGGCCGGAGCGTACAACGGCCGAAGCGTTGTGATAAATATGGCGACAAAGATGAGGACAATAGTCCGAATTATGTAAATAGTGTACATAATATCTCATCTCAGAAATATAGACAGATACTGAAAAGCCGAAACGTTGTAATAAATATGGCGACAAAGATGAGTACAATAGTCCGAATAATGTAAATAGTGTACATAATACCTCATCTCAGAATTATAGACAGATACTGAAGGGCCGAAACGTTGTAATAAATATGGCAACAAAGATGAGGACAATAGTCCGAATAGTGTAAATAGTGTACATAATACCTCATCTCAGAAATATAGACAGATACTGAAGGGCCGAAACGTTGTAATAAATATGGCAACAAAGATGAGGACAATAGTCCGAATAATGTAAATAGTGTACATAATACCTCATCTCAGAAATATAGACAGATAGTGAAAGGCCTAAATGTTGTAATAAATATGTTGACAGAGATGAGGACAATAGTCCGAATAATGTAAATTGATAGTCACACGTCTTATTTTTTGGCTTGAAACATTCAGTGGCGATAAACGATTAATAAAATGAATGAACCTTTCCTTTTTTTTGTTCTGTTGGAAAGCGAGAACGCGAAAATTGCTGGTGGAATTCTTCGCTTTCAATGCTCGTTTATCGGTTTTTGTTGTGCTGGGTCACACGTCGAATATTGCAGTTACCTGAGATCGATAGTATTGAATGTGCTGCAGTTTCTCGCGTAGAGAGTTGGGAGTAGAAAGCTGGCATGCCAGTAAATGCTGATTTTGTTGTGGGAAGTTGACGTTGATAGTGGAATCGAAGATTTCCAGAGAGGCGTGCAAGAGCGATCGATGTAGCCACTGTTTAAATACATGGAATCGAGAAAAAAAAAAAAAAAACTTTCCACGACCACAAGCCTAAAAAATACACTTCATTTAATACTAAATCGTTAGGGGATTTAAAAAACGTATTGATAAGTTCGACTATCGTAGACTGTTCATATCTATCTATCTATCTATCTATTAGCTTTTTCACCGCTATTTGTCTGACCGGATGGAGCTGTACTCAAGTTTAAATAATCTGTGTTCGACCCCGGGCAAAGCTATAAATCCTTCTTTATCTATCTATCTATCTATCTATCTCTCTCTCTCGCTCTCTCTCTCTCTCTCTATATATATATATATTAGGTTGGTGCAAAAATAACATTTGACGTATTTTTTAACATCAAAAAACCGACATTATTTTTGCACCAACCTAATATCTCTCTCTATATATATAGATAGATATATGCTTCTTCTATCTATCTATCTATCTATCTATATATATATATATATATATATATATATATATATATATATATATATATATATATATATATATATGTGTATGTGTGTGTATGTGTGTGTGTGTATGCTTTTCTTCTTGATCTATCTATATATATATATATATATATATATATATATATATATATATATATATATATATATATATATATGCTTCTTCTTTTTCATCCATCTATCTATCTATCTATCTCAGCTTGTTCGCCGCTATTTGTCTGAGCGATAGTAGCTGTATATTTTAAACTCAGCGTCAAATAATCTGTGTTCAACCACGGCCAAAGCAGCCAAGTTTTTAAATGTCGAGTTGAGAACATAAGCTTGAAATACTGGCATAATACAATACTTATTTTAAACCCCATATATTATCGCTGTGCCAAAACAAGCCTCGCTTCCATATGTATATCTCACGTTGCATCAATCAAAAAAATGAAATAAAATAAAAACCCAAAACATGATTTTGGAAGTAGAACAAAAAAAAAAAAAATGAATTTTTTTTCTAGTTTGATGATTGCCGCTACACGTTCTTACTTTCCGTACACATGGATATATTGGTAGTGTAACGGATATCGGCGCAGAGTTTGGAATCAGCATGCCGAGTTCAAATTCCGATTTAGGCAGTTACATTCTTTCATGTTCTCGGTAGATTGGACACTCTAGCCTTGGCTGTCAGCCAGTGTGATAGAAGCAAAAGTGAATTATTTTTGTATGTGCCGTGTCCCTTCAAGACGTGGGGGATAATCATCACCTCCCCCACAATTTCTTAATTTCTTGCCTTTCAGATGCCCTGTCAGTGTCAAATTTTCCAAGCAATTTTTCCTTATAATATGTATAATATACATACATACATACATATATATATATATATATATATATATATATATATATATATATATATATATACATAGATAGATAGATAGATAGATATAGATAGATATAGATATATATATAGATAATATCAGTGGTCAATATATATATATATATATATATATATATATATAAATATATATATATATATGTATATATATATGTATATATATATATATGTATATATATATATATATATGTATATATATATACATATGTATATATATACATATATATATATATATATATATATATATATAGATAGATAGATAGATAGATAGATAGATAATATCAGTGGCCAATACACACGCAAATATATATATATATATATATATATATATATATGTATACATATATATATATATAGATAGATAGATAATATCAGTGGTCAATATATATATATATATATATAAAGAAATATAGTCTTAAGGTGTGCTATATTTATGGAATAAAGTGCTCAATATCAGAGATAGAGCGTGTGTAAATATAAAAGTGAACATAGAAGTCAACACTTAGAGGCGACAGTCTGTTTCATGCTATATGCAATCTTCAAGCCACGTGTGCTGTTATTTTTCTCGGCTATTTATATATATACGGGTTAGTGGTGCATTGTGGGTATTCTATTATGGCGGTTATTTCACCGGAAGTCGTTTGTTTATCTATTTAGGTCAAATTATATTGCTTGTTTTTATTTTTGTTTCTTATTTTATTTATTTATTTATTTATTAACGTAGTAAAAATTTGTTTATATCACTTATTTAACAGTTTTGTTTTGGTTTGGGAATTTAATTAAAACTATTTGTTCAGTTTTGGGGTTGATTGTTGTAGTTCATTCTAAGTATTATTTTGGCGGGAACAGTTTTTTAATTGATTATTTTTATTTGGGATTGGTTTGTTTATTTATTTACTTGGATGAATTTAGGTTAATTTATTTTACTTGTATATTTTCTCTTTTCGGTTTTCGATTTTTAAGTAACATAGTATTTTTTATGTTTTATTTCTATTTTTTTTTTTTTTGTTATTTTATTTTACTTGTATATTTATATATATATATATATATTGATATATATATATATATATATATATATATATATATATATATATATATATATAGATAGATAGATAATATCTGTGGCCAATACACACGCACACACACACACGCAAATATACATATATATATATATATATATATATATATATATATATATATATATATATATATACATATATATAGATAGATAGATTGATAATATCATTGGTAAATATAGATAGATAGATAGATAGATAGATAGATAGATAGATAGATAGATAATATCATTGGTCAATATATATATATATATATATATATATATAGATAGATAGATAGATAGTTAGATAGATAATATCACTTGTCAATATATATATATATATATATATATATATAGATAGATAGATAGATAGATAGATAATGTCAGGGGTCAATATATATATATATATATATATATATATATATATATAGATAGAGAGAGAGAGAGAGAGAGAGAGAGAGAGAGAGAGAGAGAGAGAGAGAGATTTCCAAGAGGATAGAATCCAGGTAGAACTCAATGTCCAGGACAGAGTAAGAATAACAAAAAGGCTCAAACACTAATATTCCATGGTTAGAATTTATTACATTGGAATCGTAATCACGATCCAATTCATCAGAGTAGAGGTAATCGACCCGTTGGTATATAATCCGGGTGGATCCTAGTAATATTAATGATTAAAAATGATCCACAGAGAGCTCGATGTTTTTATTTTAATATAGCAAATATATATTTTCCAGCAAAAAAAAAAAAGGAAAAATTACCTCAATATAGTGCCTTTTTGTGCGCATTTATCAGTCTTAGGACCTGATGATAGCCGTGCACAGAATGGCTTGAAATAGACTATCTCTATTTTGAGGAAATCCTTGTTTGTTTGCTGTAATATATATATATATATATATATATATATATATATATATATATATATATATATATATATATATATATATATATATCCGGGTGCAACAGTATAGCTGTCCATGGCGCAAAATGTTTATTATCTAAAAAAAAAAAAAAAACATTAAAATAATTTAGTTTCTATTTTCCAGGTTTTCAGATAATACCTTCAACTATCTTGATACCCAAGTTTATTACCACCAAAGTGAATGTAATAGATTCGACTGGAATTCGAACTCGGCTCTCCGATTCCTCAATTACTCCACCGTGTGCCTCTTCTTCTCCCTCAAGCTATGTGCAAATAGCTGGACAGACTGGGTTCTGTAGCCTTGGATGGCAACTGGTTTAAGAGTAGGGACAACTCTGGATTCAAAACCTGCGGAGGGTCGTTTGGGGGACCTTGTGGCACGTAGTGCACCAGTTCTCTGTATTTGGACCCTTCAAAAAGTGTGGATGGTCCTGCACGAAACATTTACCACTATAATCAAATCATATGTGCAGGTTGTCTGGTTGTCGTTTCCTAGAAACTGAGGTGCTTGAAAGTCGTAAAAGACTCCTCGTTAGGCGCAGGTCAAAAACCCGCGTCTATCTACGAAGGGAAAGTCCACGATATATATATATATATATATATATATATATATATATATATGCAATTTTTTATATATATTATTTATACATCTATATGCGCGGTACTTATTGGCAAGGGCTCGATATCAGAGATAGAGCTAACCTATTTAGTTGGATTGATGTGAGTTTGTGATATATATTGGTGTGAAAGTGATTGAGAAAAACTTTATATGGACCGGGAAACCGGATCCTGAACAAGAATCAAGGACTAAACCTCTGCTCCATCCTGTTCAAAAGGCCGGCGCGGAGTGTTAACAAGACAACAGGCGAGCATATCTACTCCTACTGAAGGAAAAAATTATGTCTGTTAAATATTTATACTATCGTAAAAACAAATAGAGATATTCGTATGATAAAACAGAACCTTGTTCGGTCGTGAGAGAATACACGTCAGATTAGAATCGTGACTGAGGTCATATCAGATTAGGATGATTCGTTGATTTTATGGTTTGTTTAAAAGCAACCAAAACATCAAAAAACTAATCTACCTGCAAAAAAAACAAAACAAATTAGTGAAAACATTCACTATAAAATCTCGTCTACGAGAGTCTCGTCTTCGGGATATGTCGGTCGATCACGGAGATTCACAAGCGGATGGAAAAGAGATAGAGAGTGTACGATGCTGTCGAATATGGAACGGACTAGAGAAATCATTTTTTTTTTTTTTAAAGAAATGAGAATTCTTCCTATTTTTCTCGTAATATACCATAAATGTTGTTGAAATGATTGCTTTTTTCCCTTTTTTTTTTGTTGACAGATTTTTTTCAGTATATTTTCGGCGAAATTGTTCGTGATTAAAAATGGCGGCTTATCTCATTTTTGACAATGATTTGAAGAATGGGATTTATTCAGATATATTGAATCTTCTCTTGATAGCACTGTTCCTGGAGAGCCTCCGGCATAAGACCATCGCTTGTAAAGAAATCGTTGCAGGAATTCATTTGACAAATAAAGAGCTATATTTAAGTAAGTTATTTCAGAATACACACACAGGTGTGTTTATATATATATATATATATATATATATATATATATATATATATATATATATATATATATATATTGGGTGTCCATAAAGTTCGTGTACGGTTTAAAAAATGTATAACTTTATTTGTATTTGCGATAGAAATAATCTGTAGAAAATGTTGTAAAGTTTAATGTACCTAGTTTTAAGTATAGCTAAAATAACTAATGTGATTTCAGGCATTACTGCAAATCAGTTGGCAAATGTTTTCCGTGAACTGCAAAATCGTATTACCCTTTGTATTGCTAATGATGGAGGACATGTGGAAACTTAAATAAAATTTCAATAAATTTCCGAGAAATTTTCATAGAAAATATTCGTCCTTTGACAGGATTCAAGCCTGCATCCTATACGGAACCGCCATTCAGCCCGGCGTGCCTCTATGAAAATTTCTCGGAAATTCAGGCCGGTAAATGTTATTTAATACAGTTTATTATAAACAGAGCATTTACTTAAATACTTGTATCTATAAAAAGAACGTTAAACAAAAAAAAAAAAAAAAATGTCTTTAATAAATAAATTGTCGGACTTTGTCCATTTCTTAATGTATGACGTCATTTGTTTACATTTGATACGCCATGAGCAGTTATGAATGTACGAGATTCATGGAAGATTGAAGTTTATAAGCAGTAAATTCGACCTTGCCAACCGAACGATCCTTTGTGGCCAAGCGGTTAGGCACGCCTGTCTAAATGGCGGTTCCGTATAGGATGCAGGTTCGAATACTGTCAAAGGACAAATATTTTCCATGAAAATTTCCCGGGCATTCAGGCCGGTAAATGTTATTTAATACTGCTTATTATAAACAGAGCATTTACTTAAATACTTGTATCTATAAAAAGAATGTTAAACAAAAAAAAAAAAATGTCTTTAATATATATATATATATATATATATATATAAGAAAGACTACCCATATAAAAATAATTACAAATTGCATTCATAAATTAGATTTAAAGATGTTACCGTAACTATTTTTTACAATATTAAAAAATTACGATCGGTCGGGAAACAAACTGTTATAATTTAATATAATTTTTAATATGTTCTCTATAAATGGGTTAATAAATATAACGTATATTAAATCCCTAAACTATTTTTTTTAAATATTTAAATTGATAGCAAACATCAAATTAATGTTTTTTAGACATCTAAATTACTATCAAGCATTAAAATCTATTCTTTACATAAATTGCTAAAACCCAATTACAGCCTCTTTCTCTTTACTTTCCTCTCCCTCTTCTTTTTCCTTTTTCCTTTTCTCCCCCCCCCCCATTTCAATATATCACTTCCGTTAAAATAACCGTCTAAATAGGTCTGGTCACTCCTCCTCCCCCAATACTAAGTATGCTTGAGAGAGATATGAAATTAATCCCTCCCTATACTCTACGATGTCTCTCTAACCACTCCTTTTACACTCTCTGTTAAATTACAAGAACTTACACTACCCATCAATTTTAATTTCATTTTTCGTTTCATTTCATTTTTGGAAGTGCTATCTGATGATCCGGCGTCGTTTAAAAGGGCTCTGGTGAAATAAATTATTATAATGGTACCTTAAAGTGGTCTGTTTTTCTTTTAAATATTAGCTGTGGATTTACATTGAGCTCTCAGAATTTCATCCTCCTTGGGATTACCCATACGGGTTACCAAGTTCTTCATAACTATATATATATATATATATATATATATAGAGAGAGAGAGAGAGAGAGATAGAGAGAGAGAGAGAGAGAGAGAGAGAGAAAGAGAAAGAGACAAACAGACATAGAATTCATTAGCAAACATTGTATCTATATATTTTGTATAGAGAAAGAAAGAGTGAGAGAATGAATTTTATATGTGCATATATATATATATATATATATATATATATATATATATGTATATATATATATATATAAGTGTGTGTATGTATGTATATATATAAATATAAAAGTGAACATTCAAGTCAATACTGCGCTTGGCATGAAACAGCCTGTCGCCGCTGAGTGTTGACTTCAATATTCACTTTTATATTTATATTTACATACGCTGTATCTCTGATATTGAGCACTTTATTCCATAAATATCACACACTTTAAAACTATATTTCTTCTTATATATATATATATATATATATATATATATATATATATATATATATATATATAATATTAGCGGGAAATATACATATATATGCGAAATCCACAGGTGCATATACACACATGTATATTTTTTTGAATAAAAAATTCCGAGGTGATAGAATCCAGGTAGAACTCAATGTCCAGGACAAAGTAAGGATATATATATATATATACATTATGAAATGGACAAAGTCAGACAATTATTTAAGACAATTTTTTAGTTTTATACGTTCTTTTTATAGACTCAAATATTTATGTAAATGCTCTGTTTATATTAAACAACATTTACCACGCTGAATTAATATTGAGGCACATCAGGCTATATGATGGTTCCGTATAGGATACAGGTTCGATTCCTGTCGGAGGACACATATTTTCTATGAAAATTTCTCGTACATTCAGGCCGGTAAATGTTGTTAATACTGTTTATAATATATATATATATATATATATATATATATATATATATATATATATACAGCGTATGATGGGTACGTTGTCGCTATTCTATAGTTTTAATTTCGCGCATGTGTGTTATTTGATTTTGATTTTGTCTATGGCCCAGTATAGTAGGGTCAGTTGGGCACCGTCTGCGAGGATAAAAAGAGCCATGATGTAATTCACCCCTCCAGAAATTTGGAAACGGCATGCTGTACTGCGGATGAGAAAAGAACTCCCGAATTTGTTGGTGAGAGCCTCACACTCAACACGAAGTCCTACATCAAGTACCTTGAAGAGGTATTTCTTCCCTGGATCTAATGGAATGGCCGCTTTATGACCCTATATCTGCCAACAGGACTCTTAAACATACCACACAATCAGGAGGAGCTAGTTATGGCTGTCAGACAACATCTACGATCACATCACCCTTTACGTCCAGCCACGTAGCTCCCCAGACTGCAACCCCCTCGATTATTATGTGTGGGGCACAGTTGAGCGAGAGACCAACAAAACTCCTTGTAACACCAAAGATGAACTGAAGGCAAGGATTATGGCAGCATTGACCAACTTAACGAAGAAGACCGTCCATAAGAGTTGCAGGAGATTCCGAAGTTGTCTGGAGGCCTTAGTTGAAGCCAATGGCGATTTATTAAATAAATTTATTCTTTATTATCTAAAGATATCTTTGTGCAATTTTGGTAAATATATCTGTTAAAAAAAGATGTCAGTGTTAATTTAATTTTAGACGATAATTTATCCGTCGCACCCTATATATATACACACACACACACACACACACACACACACACACACACATATATATATATATATATATATATATATATATATATATATATATATATGGTTAAACCTAGAGAGCCAGACAAACCTACCAAGGTTTCACCTAAGAGAATCGACAGGAAGGCTAGATACTCGAATCGGGGATTTTTTCTCCTGGGTCTTGGACTCGTCTGCTGGACGATTATTTTCGGTTAACGTACATGTTCTTGGTTCTTTCGTTTTTATACCTTTTTTTATCCCTTTGGTGTTCGCTTGTTTATTTGCAAAGCAATACACCGAAGTTTTTCCGAGCGAGTATAGTTTCTTATACTTATAAGATTTCTATTAAGTATATATATATATATATATATATATATATATATATATATTCTTAAAGGAACCTGTTGATAAAATTAAATATGTAGGACATCTATATTAGATAGAAATAATAACAAATTGGACGTCAATAGATAGCAATACTAAATTTGAATAAACAAAATAAGATAATTACTCGTAAAAGTGGGATATTATTTACTTATAAATTATGGCCATAAGAAACAATACTTCTAAATTATTTTTAAAAAATGATTATATTGTAAGGTAAAAGATAACTGTGTCGGAGATTTACACTTAATTCTTCTTTCGTTTAGCATAAATTTTTTTCAGTAAAATTTCTAATTTTTAATTGTAAGCATAAGAAGCAAGGTTCATTTAAAGATTTACAGGTTCTAGCTTTTTTGAGTATTTTCTATTTTACCATAGGGGTTTTGTTAACTTCTTTCAAAAGTTAAGTTTCAAATATATTTAGAAATCGACTTCATATTTTGTAAGCGTTATTGATGAAAGACAATATATGTTGATACTACCTAGACTTAAAAGAATTCTTGGTACTCCCAATATAAAAGTTTATAACTGATGGATTTTCTATATTCGAAATAGTGATTAAATAAACAAGACATAGATTTTTCAATGGACATTTGTTAGAATTTCTCCAATTAAACTTGTTGGTATCATCAGTGCTTGTTGCTTTTGAATTGCTATTATTACTGAGATTTTTGTATTGGTTTAAAATTTTATTAATATTTTTTTTAAATATTTTTTTCAATATTATCTCTACAGCTATAGCTTAGTTTCAGTGTATTTCTTTAAAAAATTACTGAGTGGATTATTTCAGGGGAAGTGTTTATCAATGAAAATGAGAAACTTCTGGTTTAAGTTAGTACTAACCATTTGGTTAAATGCTTGGGTACCAAATAATATTTCTGTTTCTATTATTATTCCTATGATCGCTGTTTTATTTATTTGTTGTCAGGGCACTTATAGCCACTATTTTTGAGGCAGTGTTGTAAACTTTACTATTATGAAATGTACAAAGTCCGACAATTATTTTAAGATATTTTTTTATGTTTTTACATTCTTTTTTTTGATATAAATATTTGAGTAAATGCTCTGTTTATAATAAACAGTATTTATAACATTTACCGGCCTGAATGTCCAAGAAATTTTCATAGAAAATATTCGTCCTTCGACAGGATACGAACCTGTATCCTATACGGAACCGTCATTTAGCTTGACCTGCCTTAACCGATTTGGCTACAGAGGAGCGTTCGGTTAGCAAGGTCAATTTTACTGTCTTTAAACTACAATCTTCCCTGAATCTCTCAGGTACATTCATATCTGCTGAAATGGAAGATTGAAGGTATAACTAACTTTGAAAAGAATCGTCTTAACCATCTGAGGTTTAAGAACCAACATTAAACCTCGGGCCAATATATCAGCCCATATGACGGTCAACCCATCAGCATGTCCTTCGTATGGACTTGTTTGCAAATCCCATGCAGGAATAATGTCTCATGCGAAACCTAAACATAAAAACTGAACTGAAAGACACTCATACGTCGAAACCGACGGAAGAGTCCATCAATATATATATATATATATATATATATATATATATATATATATATATATATATATATATATATATATGTGTGTGTGTGTGTGTGTGTGTGCATTTAGGCAGCAAATTCTTTCTTAGACATGTCTGATTGAATAAATTACAGACATTATGTCTGCTAATTTTTAATAAAATCTGTTCATTCTCACAAATAACCTTCCATGTATTGATGTTAAATGATGAGAGGAATGTGCTATAGCTGTTTAAATTTCTTTTATTTTCATTTCCCAAGTACTTTCGATCTTCTCTCACGATCATCCTCAGTGGTGCAAGTGGTACAAAACTATGTGTTGTTCATTAGTATAAGTATTTATATAAAGATGTGTCGCAGTTTTCAGTTACTTTAATTTTTTCATATATATATATATATATATATATATATAGATAGATAGATAGATAGATAGATAGATAGATGGATAGATAATAGTGGTTAATACACACACACACACACATATATATATATTATGAAATGGAGAAAGTCCAACATTTATTTTAAAACTTTTTTTATGTTTATACGTTCTTTTAAGACATTTAACAAGCAGAAAAATGTCTTAAAATAATTAAAATAAAGCATGTATCTATGTAAAGAACGTATAAACATAAAAAAAAAATGTCTTAAATAATTATCGGACTTTGTCCATTTCATAATTTGTGACGTCATTTGTTTACATTTCGATACGCATCGAGCCGATATGAATGTACGTGAGAAAATCATAGAGAATTATAGTTTAAAAACAGTAAAATTGACCTTGCTCACCGAACGTTCCTCTGTGGCTCAATCGGTAAAAGCACGT
>OZ010597.1:88265648-88270648 GCA_963932145.1 Acanthosepion lycidas
AAGCAACTTGCACGCATGACAAGTGAAAACTCACACTAAACATTGTCTATTTTTTTTTCAATTACCTTGCATAACGATAGTGTCGAATTAGATCATTAAAAAATGGCTACCACATCAAAATAGGTATTCTTTTATAAAGTCGATAAAAATTCATTTGCCATTTCTTGGCGAAAATCTTTCCGTCCGTTATTATTATTATTATTATTATTATTATTTACATCGTATTATAATTGTTTGTGCCTACCTTCATTACTTCGCACGACCGTTACGCCTTGCCAATAACTCATATCTAATGGTTTATTCCGTTTCGTTTCGACCCAGTGGAAAAATGTAAGAAAGCACTATTTGATTTCAGAGAGAAAAAGAAAGAAAGAAGAGAAGATGGAAGTGAAGAGAGATCCAGATTAAGCTAAGAACAGCTATTACACTTTGATCTTAGCCAAAAGGCCGAGAAGCGAGGAACAAAAACAGGATGATTTTTATTGCAATATTTTGTTGTTGTTAAGCTCAAATATCTAATGACGCGACATTTCTACGAATATTTTATTGATATAGGACTCGCCACGTGCATATTTATTTATTAACTTAAGAATTAAGATTCAACAGAAATTTCAACTAGGGAAGCAGTGAAATTTTCAGCGGGTCCTTCTACTAGTTTTTGTTTTACTGAGTTAGAGGATTACTTCCAACGAAGTAATTTGACACTGAGGGCGTATATACAATGTCCAATATACCCATCGCGACATGCAATCTGATGAGAATACCACACACGTACATGCAGCAAAATGTGCGTGATATGGTAACAGGCCTTGGTAAAAGCAGTGCCTAAACTTGCAGGTGGGTCCCCCAGTTAGAAAAAAAAAATTCCAATTTGGTTAACTCATCTACTCACACATTCTCCCATAGAAGGTGTTCCCAAATAATTTAATTTATCTCCATTATCCTTCAAGCTTTAAAATCAACCCTGTTGTCACTTTGGCCATAATAACCCATCACTACTACCATTCATAAAGTGAGATATAGGGTTCGTCATCCTCGGAGATATACCCAACCCATGAAGGTCCTTTAACTGGCAAGCAAGTCTGTGGCCCTGAACGGGATATTTACCGTAGACAGAGTTAAATCACCAAGATAAAATATCTACATATTAACACCTGTAATCAATTAATGTTATGGTCCGGTTCCTTGTACCACGGTGATAATCCAAGGTAGAACCAATAAAGAAGAACTCGAACACAGGTATGGAATAACACAGATATATTACAAACAGGAATATATACAGAGAAGTAGAAAGTGTTAGTATGAACAATCAGGTTTAGTAGAGAGAACAATGTAGTCTCGACCAGTATCACTATTCCAATGTCTTGCAGTAATTGTCTGAACGCGACTGTTTCGGTTTACCTCCCCGAAGGAGACTCCGCCATTCGGCGTTGCCTCATTCGGGTTTCTCCCGTCCGTAGGATGAGAGTATAACCGAACAGTCGGTCAAAACTTCAGTGACTGACGATATTCAGTCACCCCCCACCCACGAGGGCGTCATGTGGCACAAGGCCTTTTTAACGTAAGCATTCCGAGCCCGTGGGCTCGGCCAAAAAATAGCCCATTGAACCCGCATAAACGGGTTCAGGGCCGGTTTACCTCCCCGAAGGAGTCTCCACCCTTCGGCGTAGCCTCCTTCGGGTTCCTCCCGTCCGTAGGAAGAGAGTACAACCGAACAGTTGTTCAAGTCAAAACTTGAGCGACTGAAGATATTCAGTCACCCTCCCACGAGGGTGTCATGTGGCATAAGGCCTTTTTAACGTGGGTACAACCGTGCAGTCGTTCAAAAGTTGAGCGACTGAATCTCGCCTACTGACTGAGGCGCAGTATTTATTAAATATGGAATAGTCCATTATTATTATTATGGGTAAGATCCCATAACAATTAAGATCAAAAGCCTTGAGAGTCATGCCTGGTGTAGCAACAAGGTATTTATTATTATTATTATTATTTGATTTCTGGTGTAGTGTCATTTCCTACAAATGCTTACACATTTAAAAAAAATAAAGCCATTCGTTGCGAGGGAACTGCTACTGATAGCAATTACTTGTAGCCAAGAACCTTCTCCAATGAAACCCACGGCTTCAATAGTAACTGAAATTGAATTCAACTCTTCATGTTAGCACTTGTGCGGATGTGTGATATCAGGGCGATTTCTCTCCAAGCGCTTGTCAGTAGATGATGGTCGTATCCCGTATACCAGGTACCTATGTTTATGAATGATATCATGTAATTTTTCACTAGTATTAAGACCAGCAACAAAAAATTTGCAAACATAGGCTACATAAATATAGAACAATATTTTTGTATTTCCTTAAGTCATCGGCTGTCAGAGTCTGTTCAATGAGTTACGCTTCTGAGAGTCTATCAATTCTTTTTCTTCTTCTTCTTCTTCTTCTTCTTCTTCTTCTTCTTCTTCTTCTTCTTCTTATTATTATTATTTATTAAACAATTCGTAACGAATTGGCAATTTACAAGAAAATGACTGCAAACAATATGCTTGTGTAATTGGCCAATCAAAATACAAATTCCAATCACATGATCACGTCCGAAATATTTGAGAGATAAAAAAAAGAAAAATGGCGTTTAGCAAAATACGGCCATCTACATATCAGAATGTCCTTTTTATATCAACAAACTGGCGTGTTTATTTCTACATTTTTGCTTCGGCTCATTTTACCGCGAGAATGAATTTACTTGAATATTTTGAAGATTTAAAAAAAATAAAAAAAGACATTTAAAAAAGATAAAATAATATTTTCTTATACGTTTGAAACAAGTGACACGCCATCTTAATATATCTATTTAATCTAATAAAGCATTACAATTTGCTATCATCTCGTTTATTTGAATCTAATTTAACACAATTTATAAACCCGATTTAGGAGTATGCAACTTCAGCGAATAAGAAACGTTATCAGTGATGAATATTTGCCGCGCGAAAGTTTCTCCGTACGATTCGATAACATCGTTCATTTGGCAGCAAAATAAGATTGGGATTCATCCGAGGTTTCAAACTGAAAAAAAATATGTAAGATGGGAAATGAAGTCTGTTTCTTATTCAATTACTCTTAAATCTGTTAGCATAGTATCCCTAAAAATGATTTAAGCATGAATAAAATATATGTATTTACTGTTTAATAGCAATTCGATTGCCTAGGCCGGGAGACGCCATTTTTGCTACTTACAAACGACTCCAAATTTAAGATTACACGATTCAGTGTAATAAACCTAATGACATTCATCAATACTACTACTACTAATAATATTGATAATAATAATAATGCTAATAATAATAATAATGATAATAATAATGCTAATAATAATGATAATAACAATAATGCAAATAATAATAATGACAATACTACTACTACTACTATTAATAATAATGATAATAATTATATGATAATAATAATGCTAATAATAATGCAAATAATAATAATGATAATAATCATACTAATAAAAGCTGTCAAAATACAAGGACATTGAAATAGAAATCTCGATAATGTGGCATATGGGAACATCAACAATCCCTGTTGTAGTTGGAGCCCTCGGATTGGTTGGAAAAGATTGCAGGAGACTAATTGAAAGGATTCCTGGAAGTCCATGCCTCAGGGATTTACAAAAAATTGTTCTGACAAGTACAGCCCACATTTTGGGAAGGGCTTTATCTATGTAATTTCTTTTTTTTTTTTGTCAGTGAAAAGTGTCATGATGCCATTTCTAACCTTAGGTCCCTGGGCGGGACCCGGAAAGAAATGTGTTCACACCAGAAACCAAAGAAAATAATAATAATGCTAATAATAATGATAATAATAATGCTAATAATAATAATAATAAAACTATCAAAATACAAGGACCTTGAAATGGAAATCTCAAAACTGTAAAGCATAAGAACATGAATCAATCCAGTTGAAGTTGGAAACTTCGGATTGATTAGAAAAGATTCAATTAGGTTGGTGCAAAAATAATGTCGTTTTTGACGTTCAACTCTATGCGAGAAAACGACTTTTTGTAGCACCAACGTAATAATAGAATGTCTTAAAGAAATACAAAGGATTGTACTCACAAGTACAGTGCATAATTTAATGTAAAATATGAGCGATTTTATTTTAAAAATTGAACAGTGAAAGATATCATGGTGCCATTAATGACATTAGGGTCTCTGGCGGGACCCAGAAGAGAAATTAAGTGTACACCAGAAACAGAAAATATATGACGCAAAAATAATGACGTAATAATGTCGTTTTTTAACGTATTTTTAACGTAAAAAAACGACATTATTACGTCATTATTACATATATCTATATATGTATATATATATATATATATATATATATATATATATATATATATATATAGATAGATAGATAGATAATAGTGGTTAATGTACACATACATACATACATACATACATATATATATATATATATATATATATATTTTTTTTTTTTTTTTTCTTTCAACCTTTGAAATGAAAGTCTGATGATCCGCAGTCTTTTAAAAGGGCTGTGGTGAAATAATTTATTATATGGAACCTTAAAGCGGTCTGTTTTTATATATTTTTTATTTATTTATATATATATATATATATATATATATATATATATATATATATATATATATATATATATATATATTTCCAAGAGGATAGAATTATTATTATTATTAGCATTATTATTATTATTGTTTTATTAGCATTATTAGTAATATTTTTTTATTTATATATATATATATATATATATATATATATATATATATATATATATATAATAAAAAGGCTTAAACACTAATATTCCATGGTCATAATTTATTCCATTGGAATCGTAAATACGATCCAATTCATCAGACCTACAAATTCAAAAAAATCATTTTGTTTTTGAAGCCTTTTTATTATATCTTTACTCTGTCTTGGACATTGAGTTCTTCCTGGATTCTATCCTCTTGGAATTTTTTTATAC
>OZ010597.1:88273148-88300648 GCA_963932145.1 Acanthosepion lycidas
CTTTACCCGTCACGTAATCTAATTATTTCGAGATGAGGTCGACTGTGCATACTGTCTAGCTATTCTGGTTCAAATCCAAGTGTCGGCAGCGACACTGTATTCCTATATGACACTGCCAAAATACACAATATATATATATATATATATATATATATATATATATATATATAGGGAAAAGGTTATAATTGTTCCAACGAGATAAAAATGTATATTTAAAAAAAAGAGAGAAACCGCAAACGTTTTTGATTATAATGTGGATTTGTTTTAGTGTATATATTATATTTTATTCGTCATAGTTTTGCTGCACGTGTTTCCGGTCTTGTGACCTTCTTCAGGCAAATTAAAGGAATCAGTTTTTAAAGGAATCAATTTTTAAAGGGCTAGATTGAATTTCTACCTAAGTGGTAATAGAATCATTAGATTTTGTTGTTCATATGTTCATTTGGTAACATTACGTTGCGCCAGTTGTAGTAGCAGTAGTAGTAGTAGTAGTAGACAACAGTCCAGAAATGAGCTCACTACAAGGAAAGAAAATGAACAACGAAACATTAGAAGAACATAAGGACATTTATTCCTTTAAAATTGATTCCTTTAACTGCTGTTCATCGTCACATTGCTGAGACAGAAACCATTCCACCACAAACCATGGTAATAAGTATCTTGGATTCTACATTTAACAGCATCTGTCGTAAACTTTAAACTTAATAACTCAAATACGAAGGATTTGCTGATATATGTTTATATGGACTTTTTGCCCTTGTCTAGTGTGAGGTACCAGTCCCCAAAGTTTCTAAATTAATTTATGATATACCATATATATATATATATATATATATATATATATATATATATGGTATATCATAACCATCATACCATATATATATATATATATATATATATATATATATATATGGTATATCATAAATTAATTTAGAAACTATATATATATATATATATATATATATATATATATATATATATGAAGAAATATAGTCTTAAGGTGTGCTATATTTATGGAATAAAGTGCTCAATATCAGAGATAGAGCGTGTGTAAATATATATTCCCTATTCCCTATTCTATGTTCACTTTTATATATATATATATATATATATATATATATATATATATATATATATATATATATATGAAGAAATATAGTCTTAAGGTGTGCTATATTTATGGAATAAAGTGCTCAATATCAGAGATAGAGCGTGTGTAAATATATATTCCCTATTCCCTATTCTATGTTCACTTTTATATATATATATATATATATATATATATATATATATATATATATATATATATATATATATATATGTGTGTGTGTGTGTGTGTGTATTATATACAATATAGGGTTCGTGTATACGTAATAAATTCCAATAACAAAAAAATACATAAAAGAGTGCTCAATACAGAATAGAGCAAATATAATTTATTCGAAAATTATAACATAAATATGTTATAAAAATCACTACAAAAATATAGATTTTGTTTCAAAACTTCCGGTGTCTTATCAAGTGATGGTGTTGAATATAGAATAAAGGGTTTTCAAAGGTTCAAATCGATCACAAACCCCTCGCTAGGGGAAACGCTGTTACATAAGCTGGAATGACCAATCAAAATACAAGTATATGAGAATTTAAAAAAAAACAACTTTATTATGACCAAGGTTCGTTGTCAGGTTTAAGGTATATGGGGTTTTAAAAATCAAAATAGGTACTTATAAGTACTTTTAGCTGGGTTACAAGTATTCGCGGATTCTAAATATTTGCAGCCGGCTCGGGTCCCTAAACCACCGCGGATACGGAGGACTCACTGTAATAAGAGAACTAATTGTATAAACACTTCAGTGGCTTCTGCTTAAGTTCGGAATTTTAAATCTTCGTTATGTAATATAATGAAATACAAATAATTCTGATATTTCTTATTCAATCTAAAAACACGTTGTTTTTTTTTTTAAAAAAATTAAAAGCAACGTAACGGATTATTTAAACGGTTGATTAACCTCTATTTTAGCAGTGGCTTTTGGATTTCCGTTTTATGAAATCTGAATAGATTATTTCAAAACGTTTCTTTCATGGCATCTCAATATTAGGTTTCTGACAGTTGCCGTCATTTTTGACATCACGGGTACACAGGAACATTAGTAAATGCAGACAATTCCAGTGTGTCGTCTCATTATTATTCAGTTCGCTTGGTTGTAGACGAAAAGTGATTTATTACATTTCGCTCTCGCCATCTCAGGGCGAGCTGACTTTATTTTGTTTAATTGTTTGTTTTTTTTAATTTTTTGTTTTGCTTTTCCGTTGATTTTAATTAAAATAATGCCAACTATCTTAATAATAGCAGCCATCGAGGCAGCCAGATGTACAGCCATATCAACCGCATACTTCGCAAATATTTACCACCAACTTTACGAATAGACTCGAATGAAGACATCACACTACAGTCAGAGAGTATGAACAACTACTGATCTTGAAGCTCAGTGTCGAACTAAAATGGAATCACAAAAGAGGCTGGAAGAATGGTTGGTTCATTATATCGCTCCTGAAAAGACCAAACTTCTACTGCCATGTTTCATCTTTACAAGAGTCGATTCAGGCCAAGAAAAGAATATTGTTGCTATGTCTGAGTTTAGAGTCGACCAATCCTCACTATCCGACATCGACAGAGTTCAAAAGCGCTTAAACGAACAGGTGAGGGGTTAATTGTTCTCTTTCTTGCAACCCTTATCCCAAAGACAAAACATTGCTAGCCTCTTACTAATATATCAATATTACTATGACAGAAGCTACATTCCTTAGTTCCACCAGTTCAGACCTTTACAGTTAAAAGCCTTTCTACTTTATCGCTATTTCCATGGCAAATGTTCAAACGAAATACATTCCTTAGTTCCACAAGTTCAGACCTTTACAGCTAAGCCTCTCTCTACTCTATCACTATTTCCATATACATATTCATATATATATGTATTATACTCATTTTTATACATATATGTATTCATATATATATATATATATATATTATTACCCCTCTCTTTAGAACTAACATTCGTCCCACACTCTCATACTTACACTCTCTCTAAATTCTATTTTTATTTCCGGAGTAGTTTTTTTCAGTTTTCTTTTTGAATTTGTAGGTCTGATGAATTGGATCGTATTCACGATTCCAATGGAATAAATTATGACCATGGAATATTAGTGTTTAAGCCTTTTTATTATTATTATACATATATATATATATATACATATATATATATATATATATATATATATATATATATATTATCTCATATTTGTAAATATATATACGTATTCATATATATATATATATATATATATATATATGTAATGAAAGACAAACCACTTTAAGGTACCATTACGATAATTTATTTCATCGAAAATCCTTTTTTAAGGATTCAGGATCATCAGGTAAAACTTCCAACAACGAATTGAGAGGAAAAATGGGATTAGAAATTTTCCTCTCAATTCGTTGTTGGAAGTTTTACCTGATGATCCTGAATCCTTAAAAAAGGATTTTGGATGAAATTAATTATCGTAAAGGTTCCTTAAAGTGGTTTGTTTTTCATTACATATTAGCTCTGTCCTCACATTGAGCTCTCAGGATTTCATCCTCTTTGGATTTACCAATTCGGTTTACCAAGTTCCTCATAACTTATATATATATATATATATATATATATATATATATATATATATATATATATACAGATTCGATGGCAAAAGACCATCCTAACCATACCAGATGTTTTATGATATTTCTATATCCGCTCGGGATATTTCCAGACTTAGCAAATACGTTCACACTACGAATGTTTTGTCCAGGCAAAGTGTTTTTCTTTAGACAACTATCATTATCTTTTCTATACTTGATTTTTCATTTTTTTTCTTTTATAATTTAATTTTATTTTAATTTTATTTTTTATTAAATGAGGATGTATTTTGCTTTTGAAACCAAATTAATCGTCCATTCATCAGTAATCTACAACCGCTTGAGGAGAAGCATCGTTATGTGTTGAAACATGGCTGCAATTATGTAAACTATCCTTACATGTTTGTTGTAACATTCTATAATAAATAATATTGCTTCATTATGGATTGAGCCCTCTTTTAAATTAAATATTACAAAAGTTGGAAGTGTATTCCATTCGTTTTTATTGTACATATTCTCCAGATTTATCAAAAGGTTTTTGCTCAAGCAAAATCTCCGTGTCGTTTTCGCGAACATTAGCCCAAACCTGTCTCTAATGTTGGCGAATCTTTTAAACCGTTGCTATAAGAAAAAAATGTACATACTAAATACCTGCCATGAGGTCTTTAGAATGTACCCTGGATACAAAAACGCAAGTTATAATTTCAACCAATTAACGTCCTTAGTGTTATTAGCAAATATGTTGAAACTATTATCAACAAGGAAATCATGGAACATCTTAACAAAAGCATGGGCGACACATTTCCCTCTTCTAGATCCACTGTTGGTGTTTTAACTCTTATTCGACAAAGAATCAGTGAAACAGTGGATAATAAAAGCATCTCGTGAGTGATTGCCTTAAATATATGGAAGGATTTTGATAAAGTGTGGCAGACGGCCTTACTACACAAACTTGTCACCAATGGTGTCTCCGCGAAAGTCCTCTCACTTATCAAGTCCTTCCAGCCAGGTAGGTCTATGACGGTCATCGCTGATAGTTAGTCCCCTGACGCGCGCATCTGATTAATGCTGACGGCCCGACAGCTCTCTCCTGGGGCCTATACACTTTCTGTTTTATACTAATGATCCGACTAAGAACATTCTCAAAATCCTTAGTAAATCTATATTCAGATGACTCCACGGTGTATGGGTGTACCTTCAAATGTCCTCTGGTAGCTGATCTCTGCTATGACCCCACAGTTTATGGGTGTGCCTCCAAATATCCTGCGGTAGCTGATAACCACACGGTGTATGGGTGTACCTCCAAGTATCCTCTGGTATCTGATTCTTCTCTGACCCAACAGTGTATGGATGTACCTCCAAATATCCTCTGATAGCTGATCTCTTCTCTGACCCCACGGTGTATGGGTGTACCTCCAAATGTGCTCTGGTAGCTGATCTCTTCTCTGACCCCACGGTGTATGGGTGTACCTCCAAATGTGCTCTGGTAGCTGATCTCTTCTCCGACCTGTCACAGCTCAGTGGGAGAAAATGGCTGGCATCATTTCATACCTAAAAGACAAAACTAGTAACATTTTATTACAACCGAGCAGACCCTAAATTTGCCCCAATCATGATGAATGGCCGTACCATCAAAGAGGTACCTTAATTTGAACGCCTACAAGGTGTAAAGCTCATTCCCGATTTCAAATGGAACGCTGATATTTGTGTAATAGCAAAAGATGGTGAAAGAATGGTCGGTTCCTTTTATCGCTCTATAAAATACCTAACTACTGTTGCTAGGCTCTATCTTTACACTAGTCACATCTGACCAACAAGGGAATATTGCCCGCCATATTTGGGCTGATGTTGCTCAGTCCTCAATATCCAGCCTCGACCGAGTTCAAAAACGTTTATGCAGCCTTGTGGGTCATGAGTTATTCTCCATCCTGCAAACCTTATCACATAGGTGAAACATTTCTAGCCTCTCACTACTATATCGCTGTTACTATAGCAAATGTTCATACGAGTTAAGTTCCTTAGTTCCATTAGTTCAGACCTTCATAGCTAGGGACTGACATGGCATGTTCACAGTGGCAAACGATACAATATTTGAGACTTGTATTGGGGGAACTAACCGTATAAAAATGCACAGACATCCACATGTCATAAGAAGATCCGATATTATTCCAGAAGATTAAAGACATTTAAGGAAAGCTGCCGGGCTCTTAACTAAGATACGCTTTGAGAGAAAACATAGGGAAAACAATAAAAGCGATCAAATTAGTCCAAATCTACCAAAGAGAATGAGTGTACAGATGAGATGCACTCTTTAGTTGCCCCTGTTCAGATCTTTACAGCTAAGAAACTATACGCCATGCTACGTCAACAGAATGGAATCATGCTCATTTCTTCTGTATTCCAAATGTAAGAAGGAAATTTCACTCAGACAATTCTTCCCAAGAACTGACAATCTGGGGTACAGACACACACTTGGATGTTTCGCTGCATACCACAAACATAACCTCTTCAAATCAAGGGTCGGTAGTTATCTATCCACTTTATCTTTATAATCTTCACTTCTCTTGCTACATTCTCTTACATTTATATCACCCACCTTTTTAGTAACACTTTAGCTTGAATGGCACTCGTACCTTGTATTTAGTGAACATTAGTATATTAAAAATCCTTTTTATGACAATTTCCTTTTGGCATGGGAAGCAATAGGAAAAAGTATAGCTACATTCCAAAGTAATCATTTGCAATAATCTAATTATCAGATCTGAACAAAAATGGAATATTGCCCACCATATACAGAGCTAGTGCTGGCCAGTCCCCACTCTCTAGCCTCGACCGAGTTCAAAATTATTTTTTGCGGCTTTGTGGGCCATGGGTTATACTCCACCGTGCAACTCTTATCGCACAGAGAAAACGTTACTAGCTCCGTTGCTCTATCGCTATCACTGTTGTAGACGATTTCAAAAGTTTGCCATCACCAGGAAGCTTGAAGCGCTTCAAGGTCTTCAAGGTGGCCTTCTTTTAAGCGCTAAACCAGTGATCCTGAAATTTTTCAACCTATATCAGTATCGATTTTCTATCCGGATCAGCACCTTTCCGATGTAGCTGAATATAACTCGAAGAGCTCTCTGTGTTGCAATTACAGATTCACTAGGCTTCAAAAACGTTTCAACAGCAAACGCACGGTAAGCATCAGTCCAAGCAATGATGGTAATTGATAGTAAAAAAAAAAAAAGAAGCTAAAACACAATTTAGATGAAGACGCCATTGCTACTTGCCTAAGCAGACTAGCACCAGAGAGGTGACAGTTTAGAAATGTGGGCTATAAAGTTCGTTCTAATAACTTGGACCGATTTTAAATGTGAATTAAGTTTAAGCGTCTAATGATTTTTTTTTCTTTTTCTTTTACAAATGAAGTTTTTGGAAATTTCAACCATGGAGAGATTAAAAATCAAACAACGAGTTAAAGTTATCGAAGCCTATTACGAAAATTGACGTTCAAACAAAAATGCATTTCGCACACTTCGAAAAATGTTTGGTCAATATAATCGATCAACCGACAGAGCAAATGGAATCGTCATTGCGCGCAGGAATTGAACCTCTCCAAAATAAGGTTACATCGAATCTAGACAAAAGATTTGTTTCTAAACACTTATAAAATTCAATTGACACAAGAACTAGAACCTGTTGACCATATGGAGCGCCGTGCATTTGTCAATTGGGTGCACAAGCAAAGACAAGTCGATGAAGATTTTTTGCAAAAAATTGTCTTTAGTGATGAAGTACATTTTCATCTTGGTGGATTCGTTAATAAGCAGAATTGTCGCATTTGGGCTGATGAAAATCCCAGGAAGATTGTTGAAAAGCCACTACATCCACAAAAGGTCACTTTTTGGTGGGCATTTTTTGCTAGCGGAATCACTGGGCCGAATATTTATAAATTTGAAGGTCCATTTTCGTAATAGGCTTCGATAACTTCAACACGTTGTTTGACTGTTAATCTTTCCATGGTTGAAATTGCCAAAGACTTAAATTGTTAAATCTGAAAGAAAAAGAAAAAAAATCATTAGACGCTTAAACTTAATTCACATTTAAAACACCCTATTTGGAACACCCTATATTTCAGTCGCAGCCTTTAAAAAAGTGTGTCATTAAAGATATGAGAATACCAATGATCTTCACGAACTAATTCTAGGCTTTTGGTCCCGTTAGGTGACTTGGATCGACATACACCTGAGGAAGGTTGGAAAGCACAACGGCCGAAACGTTGTGATAGCAACAACGAAGATCTCACTTGTAAATAGTGTAAATAACCCTGACTAAACACGCAATTATATATAGGTGAAATTACTATTAGTAATTGCATATATATATATATATATATATATATATATATATATATGTGTGTGTGTGTGTGTGTGTGTGTGTGGGTGTGTGTGGCCTGACGATTGCGTCTAGCATGAAACAGCCTGTCGTCTTTAAGTGTTGACTTCAATGTTCACTTTTATATTTACACACGCTCTATCTCTGATATTGAGCACTTTATCTCATAAATACAGCACACCTTAAGAGTATATTTCTTCATATATATATATATATATATATATATATATATATATATATATATAATTGTGTATTTGGGTAGCAATCACTGTTTAATATATGTTTCTGTGAAGAAGACTTGAACAATGTGCTAGTGATATTTTCCCGCTGCAGAATAAACCCCGGTCCCATATTTCACCCCCCCCCCATATTTCGAAGTATTCTTCAAAATCTTTCTTTATAGTAGCCTTCATAAAACCGGAGGTGAGAGAAGATTAGCAAAAAACGAAAACAAAAATATAAAAAAATGGATTTAGTTGAGCCTGCTTCAGTAACAATACTCAGAATATGTGCACGTGGTTAGAACTTTCGTTTTCTGACCACGAGACCCGGGTTCGAATCTCACCATGGTTGATTTGGAAAGTGTTATCTGTCTGGAAAGTGCCTGAAAATTACTGGCAGTCTACTTTCGTTTTCATATCCACAACTTCTTGAAGTGGGCAGTGTGATGGAATGTTATGAAATCGGTTGACACTTGGTGTGAATACGGTTTGATAATGTTCAAAATAATACATACATATATATATATATATATATATATATATATATATATATGTGTGTGTGTGTGTGTGTATGTGTGTGTATGTGTGTTTGTGTGTGTGTGTGTGTACTATTGGGAAGCGCTGAATATCAGTGATAGAGCTGACAAGGTAAGTGCAAACAACAGCACAATATACTACATCGGGGCCTCTCAGAGACCATTCAAGCAAGCGATTAGCAAAAATATTCAACAAAAATAACGTTAAAATCAGTTATAGCTGCACAAAAAATACAGCACAAATAATAAAAATCCACGACAAAAAAGTAATAGCCTCCAATAATGTAACCAAGGAACCTCAATGCAACTGCAGAAATAAAACAACATGCCCACTCCAAGGAAATCGCCAACAAACGAATATAATATATAAAGCCAAGTTAAATGCAAGCAATAGCACAATGTACTACATCGGTGCCACTGAGGAAACAATCAAGCATAGAAGAATACAACCACGACCTTCCATTCTCCGACAGAAAATGCTCAAACAGCACTATACTATCCACATAGATATGCCATCTAAAAGACAAAAATATTACACCAAGAATAAGCTGGAAAATATTGAAAAACGCACCTGCCTCCAACATTACAAAGAAATGCCTACTTTGCCTTCACGAAAAGGTAGCAATAATTTATCATAGTCAACAAAAGAAATTACTAAACATAAGATCAGAAATAATTTCTAAATGCAGACTTGAAAACAAATACCTATTATCAATTTATAACAAACGGTTAAAAAAATACCAACCATTACTACCGCATCACAATTACCATTGCTGTATTAGTCCCCAATTAATACCACAGCACAATTATCATTAGAGTATCAGTCCACAATTATACTTACTCCCTGTAGAAGTCAAGTGACTTACTTGCTAACATGGCTGCCTTCTTGTGTCTTATTGGAAAAACAAGGCAGCTAATTTTACCTCATTTATAGGAGAGTACCTAATGCACCAGTTGGGTTGGCCCATTTTATATAAAATAGACCTGCTCAAATCATTTGCATTTGTGGTCTCTATTCACCCATATATCTCTCCATTAAATGACTCAAGTCAGTTTTACTTGTGATTACACCAGTCTACTTGTGTGCCAAACCACTTGTAAGCTAACCAATATTCTACATGGAGCTGTGGACAGGATTTAGGAACAATAAAAAAAGACAAAATTTATTAAGGATAGGAAACTGTGGAGCGCCGTGATTGCCAATGCTCTGAAGTGACATGGTACCTAGAAGATGTTTTCTAATTAAAGTCTCTACAACTCTGCAATATCTATAAAATTTATCAAATAAGTTCATGAAACAGGCAGAATTTTTAATATTTTGAGACTGAAATCTTTAGTCACATTTATTTCGTTCTCTTTTGTTTGAAGACATTAAATAAGAACTCACTGTTAGAAATGTTTTTTTTTTTTCAATTTTTATCGCTTCCACAATTCATACATGAAAATATATTGTTCTCTTGCAATACTGGAGGAAGTTTGAGTGTCAAATTTCCTCCAAGAATAAACTGCAGATATATCCTTTTCAGTTTAAGGACAAAGATCTTTGCTCAACTTCTTTGCAAACCTTCTGATTAATAGAAAACTAAATAGCTTCACAAAGTAAATCTTTCCACTGCTGTATCATCATTGGTCATCCAATTTATGTCGCCTTGGGCTGACATAGTCATAGGTGTGGGGAAGTGAGGAGACAGTATGCCTACATCAATACAGGCGGCCTTGCTAAAATATGTACAAGGCTTGCTTTGTCGACATTTATCCAACACTGAAGTCTTATCTAATGCCTAACCAATATTCTACACCCACCCATGAAAGTTGATACCACCACATAAATACTAAGTATTAGAAATTGTAGTTTTTACCATTTATATATGCGCAATCGCCCAAAACAAGCAAATAACCGGCTTTAAAATAATAACAAAACAGCATTAAAAAGATTTAAATTAATAGCAATTTTACCTACCACTGTTTTACACAGTCCCCATCATAAAAAAAAAGCAGATGGATTGAAGATGTGTGAATGCGTGTGCATACGTACATACATGTGTCCGAGAAAACATTATTCGGTGAACAAAATAGATGAACGGTCTGCGCGTTGACACCGCAACTGACGAAAGATGTTCGCTACACAATTCAACATTGAATACAGCGTCCAATTGCGTACGTACATACGCAACACCACATGGATGCGCGTATATACTCAGTCCCTCACTGTCCACATATGTTTATGTTTGTGTGAGCTCTGGTGAATGAGCGTGCGTGTGTGTGTGTTTGCGTAAGTATGAATGGCGTTCTGACGACAATTTTTCCTTCCACTTCCATAAAAGCACCGATATATGCAACCATATATAAATCAAAAATTAAAAAATTAATCAGTTTGTCTGACGATCGCAAACAGCGAGAAACTCAGCGTCATTTCAAATTCACAGCAATCCAACTATATATATATATATATATATATATATATATATATATATATATATATATATATATATTATCAACGGGATACAGTTGGTAACGTTCGCTTTCTGACCATGACAGACCCAACACAGGTTCGGAATGTGCCTGAAAACCATACCAAGGGTTGACCCAAGCCTTATGAATAAAACCGGGTAGACGGAATCCTTGGGGGCCGTCTATGGCTATGCTAGCACGAAGTCACAAGTCATCGTGACCGAGGGTTTTAGTGTGCTGGCCTCGTTCAGATTGTTGATCACTTTAGGTAACACGCTTCTCTCCCATAAACTGTAACTAATGTCTGCTTAGCATAGTTGCAATATAAACCACAAGTAAGTTGAACAAACAAAAAATGTGCCTGAGAAAGCACCTGCAATAGGGATTATCTAGCCGCCCTAGTAGACTACTATCCTTGAATGCGTTTGGTTAACCATTAACGTAATCCAGAGTACGATTGAAGTTTACCTACTTCAAAACTTGTTGTCTAAAATAACCTAGCCTAAACTATAGCTCCCCGCAAATTTGCGATTATCATGAACAGCTTGTTTTTTTTTTTAACATGAATGTTATCTGATGTCTTCAATCATTAACACTATTTTCATTATCATCACCTCTATCAGTCTCATGACCGATTGTGGTCGTAGGGTCACCGAGCAAGTCAGCACTTGACCAGCTCCCTATATGTCTCAGTTGCATGCCAATATCCGAGTCTATGTGAATGGTCTTCTACTCCACTCACTGAAGTTCCCGGCCCTTAGCGTCTTCTCCTTTTATCAAAGGCGGTAACTTGTAGGAAGGCAATGGAAACATTGTTGGCTCTTATGGTGTACCCATGACGTTTCAACTTGCTCTTCTTGACGATGTTTACGGGGTCTTTCAACGGGCCTGTTTCTTTAGTGACGGTGTCACGAACTGCGTCACATGTGAGACAGTCTATGTAGGAAATTTCTGAGTCACGTCGGCGTGGTGTAATGGTTAGCAAGCTTTTCTCACTAGATTAATTACAACTGAGTAGTGAGTTCGATGCTCACTGGTTACTCCATACTTTCAGCTTTGTGCCACGTCTAAGCTACGCTTAGTAAATCATTTTGTAAGTAATGCCTAGGATGGTTCCATAGCTTCTCATTCTACTGACTGAATTATTCAATGTAATTTTTGTCACCTGAATCTATATTACATATTTATAAATCTACCATTCGTCTATGTATTGAATATTGTTGTCACATCTGGTTCGATGATCCTGCTATACATTTAGAGATTCTCGATAAAATACAAAGAATAATCTGCAATATTACTGATCTTGACCTGGCATCTCGCCGCCAGTGACTTTCCCACCGCTTAATGCATCTTTGCTACTGCATTCATAGTAATTGTTCTAATGAATTTTCCTCGATAAAATTGCAATCATTTTAAATATTCATTGCGTTTCATATTTAATAGTTGTTATTTTCATTCCCTTCCACCTCAGACAAATTGTACATACGGGAACTAGTTAGCACTTCATAGAGACATTGAGGTATTACGGTGTTGTTTTGATGTAAAGAATACTGTGGTATGTTTGGGTCAGTAATTGTGGCTAGCTAAGTTTAAGGCAAGAAAGATTGAAAACCAGCCTTCCCCATCCACCTTTTGGCCTTGTATCATATATTTTTTTATTATCAAAATAAATATTACTTTCCTCTGAGGTAACGTGATTTTATGAATTTAAGTGAAGTATTAAATTAGAGTGAAGATCTCATCATTTTACAGTGGAATTTGCTAAATGTTACTGTGCTAAGCTAGCACTTAAATATTAATTTGTCAGTTTCAAGCTCGTTCATAAAGCGTCCGAACTTAAAAAAAAAAACAAACAATAATATTCTAAATTGTTGCCAAGGAGTAGGTAGACTCGCCTGTCACCCGGTTCACACTTCTCCCCGGTCCTTTGAACAAGAGTAGAGATTTATCTCTTGTTCCCTGATTAGGATTGGGTCTCCCGCCCCTTCAAAAGTTTTCTCAATGTTTTCACACCCAGTAACCGTTGGGCGCCACGGTGTCATCATTTTACAGTTGAAATGGCTAGATGCAACCGTAAGTTCTATGCTAACAGTTTCTTTTCTCGGACTTCTCGCCTGTGGATCTCTTTTCCTGCTTCTTGCTTTCTATTCAACCTTGGTCTTCAAAAATAAAAAAAAATCAATGGAGCGACAATCGTCATATTCTGTCTTCTTAATTTTTGTTCTTTTATTTTTCACTCTCTGTTATATAGTTGAGTTTGAACATGGATCGCCAGTGATCAAACGCAGGCGATCCCATTATTGAATTAAGTAGACCACGTGAAGTAGGAATTAGCTTTGCGTCTAATTGATCGCATTTCTAGTCTATCCTCTATTACTATTTGGATGACTATCTCTAGTCTATCCTCTATACTATACTAACCGCTATTCTCTATACCATTTCACTATAGGGATTACTCTTAGAGCGATTATTAACGAGCTAGTACTATTATTGCGAGTGTTATTCGAAGGCGTCTGACACCAGTATTGTTCAACGCCGTCACTATAGTTGTATCTGCGATTACAAAGTCTCTACTACAACGAGCATTACAAAAGTTACAACAATGTTTGTTGACATCACAAAACACTCAAAGTAACCTATTGTGTCTTAGGAGTTTTATTGCCTTGCTTGGGATAAAGAGTTTAAAAATAAAATAAAAATAAATTCTGCTGTTTTTCTGTAGGCTGGTACCAGTGGCTAATTCAACAATAATCAGTTACAATGCTTCTAAAAATGGACTTTATTCGCTCGATAAAGCTGTTAGGCAAAAGCAACGAGAATATATGGACTTCTTCATAAGAAAATTGTATATTTCCTCATTTTTGAATTGCCAACTTTTCATATATTTGTCAAGCAAGACGCCACAAGTCGAGAAAGGCTTAAATCTAATATAATCTTCCCAAATAAATACCCACATTATGGAAACGGTAAATTCCTGTCGAGCCAATATTTTTTACCCGAAGATATAAAACAACCACGCCCAACTTATATGACGGATATAAAAAAAAAAAGCTTCGCCTAGAATAACTTCAGGAATACTCTGTGCTGAAGGGCGCTTTAGCGTGCTATAATTTTTGGCAAACTTTTCTCGTTAAATCAATTTCAACTGAGTAGTGAGTTTGATCCACACTGGGTGATCTATTCTTGTGGTTGTGTTTAAAATCGAAGCTATGCTTAGTAAATCGCCGTTGGACACTTCGACGTGGTTAAAGGGTTAGAAAGCTGATCTCGTTAAATCAATTCCAACTGGGTGCTCCAGACATTCGGCCTTGTGCCACATCTAATCTACACTTAGTAAAGCACTATACTTTGAACGGAAAGGCACTTCGAGGTGGTATGATGGTTAAGAAACAGGTATCGTTGAATCAACGGAATAGTGACTTCAATCCACACCGTGCGCTGCAAACTTTCGGCCTTGTGCCACACCGAAGCAACGCTTAGTATATCGCTAACTAAATTCTTAACCGGGAGACATTTCGATGTGGTTGATATTATGAAAATTGTTACACGAGCTTGATTTTGGGATTTCCCATTTGCATGTTAGATTTTTCCGTATGTTCTCAACCACACATCTCGTCTTCTTGCAGTTGATGCATAGTCCTTTCTTCTCGCTTTCTTTTATTACCTTCTGTAGATTTTGTTGTCGCTTCTTTTCTGTATCTGCATTCAACACAGTCCATGAAAGGAAAAACATACAGTAGTGAATATAACAGGATTCAAACTTGAAAAAGATATATATATATATATATATATATATATATATATATATATATATATATATAAGGAGGAGGTTATAGTAGTTCCAATGAGAGAAAAGTTGTATATTAAAAAGAATTGGGAAACTGCAAACGTTTTTGGCAGTAATGTGAATCTTTTAAAAAAAAAATGCTTTATTTTCCAATTAAACAATATTTTTTTAAAAATCCACATTACAACCAAAAACGTTTGCGGTTTCTCTCTTGTTTTTAATATATATATATATGTGTGTGTGTGTGTGTGTGTGTGTGTGTGTGTGTGTGTGTGTGTGTGTGTGTGTGAAAAGTGTGTGGATATAAATATAAATATATATATAATTATTTATATATTATATGCACGGTACTTATTAGAAACCGCTCAATATCAGAGATAGAGCTAACATATTTGGTTGGATTGATGTGAGTTTGTGACCCTCGGTTTCACGCTTTTGCGATCGTCAGACAAGGGTCACAAACTCACATCAATCCAACCAAATATATATATATATATATATATATATATATATATATATATATATATATATATATATATATATATATGCCGGGTTTAACAGCAAAATTGTACAAATCGTGTAACAGCAAAATTGGCCATTTGTTAGAAAAAGACTTGAAGCGTTGTATCTTAGAAATGATTAAAGATATCTTACTGGAATTCTCTGAGGTTTTTATAACACTATTGGACTCTACTTTGAACAATAAGAATATATAATTACTCTTCATGTCGACCATAAACGAAAATGAATATATATATATATATATATATATATATATATATATATATATATATATATATATATATATATATATATTTCAATAAAGGTGCAATCAATTTACAAATTCATGAATTATTCATACATAAAACAAATACAAAGGTTAATCATTAAATGGCGAGAAATCCATCTTCGCGAACAATTCAATAATATACAAAAACCCCGAATCTGTTTATGAATGAAAAGATCCTGTTTTATAAATTTCCGTCGCATTAGATCTTTTTATTTTACAAGATTTCGTCTGTTCCTACAGACTTCCTCAGGTATGAAATATTGTATTCTTGTTTGTCCACTTATTACTGAAAGTATAAACAAGAACACAATATTTCATACCTGAGGATGTCTGTAGGAACAGACGAAAGCTTGTAAAATAAAAAGATCTAATGCGACGGAAATTTATAAAACAGGATCTTTTCATTCATAAACAGATTCGTTTTTTTTTTATCTTATTGAATTGTTCGCGAAGATGGATTTCTCGCCATTTAATCATTAACCTTTGTATTTGTTTTATGTATGAATAATTCATGAATATATATATATATATATATATATATATATATATATATATGTATGAAAAATAAAAAAAAAACAAAAGGAAATCTTAGCTTAACCGACGCGTTTCATCCTCTGATGGACTTTGTCAAAGAAAAAGTAAGGATTTTATTTTGCGATAGTATTTTTTATTAAAAAAGTTAAATTTTTGGTCGTTATTTTTTTTTTAATTTTTTAAATTCAAGAAACTCTAAGCAGTTTTTATCTTTTTGAATTTTGAAAAACGAAAAAATATTTTAATTCTGTTTATAAATACTTATTGCAAAATAAAATCATTGCATTTGCCATGCTAAAGTGCATCAAAGAATTAAACGCGTCAGCTAAGATAAGTTTTTCTTTCCTCTATTATTCCATCATAGACACTAAAATCTTTCTGTAGCTGTACCTTATTAAAAATTGCCTGTCAGTCCTGAAAATGCCATTGGCGGTCAAATGTGTGACCATCAATGAGGTTATAGTTCAGAAACTGATTTTTTTTTTTTTTTTGGTCCTGTCGTGTACGCGTTTCGGTCCGCAACTCCAGGAAGACTGAATTCCAACCTGACGATGTTATTTTCTTCGGTAAAATCGGGAAGGCTATTTTTAGACTGGATTTTTCTTCTCTCGAGAAAGGCAAGTTTTCATCACCATTTAGCAACCACAGCAGGACAATAAAAGAACGGCTTTTAAAATGACCAATCAACATAACACTCTCTATTTTGTGAAAGGCTTGCGACGACATTACGTTGAATCACCGGTTTCCATACGATCACTGAAGTTAAGCAACATCGAGACTGGTCAGTACATAGATGGGTGACCATTTGGGAATGCCAGGTGCTGTATGCTTGGATGTACGTCATGTATAATGGATAGGTTAAGCAACGTCGAGCCTGGTCAGTACATAGATGCGTGAACATTCAGGAATACAAGGTACTGTTAACTTGGATGTGCGTCATGTGTAATGGATAAGTTAAGTAACGTCGAGCCTGGTCAGTACCTAGATGGGTGACAGCTTGGGAATGCCAGGTGCTGTAAGCTTGGATGTGCGTCATGTGTAATGGATAAGTTAAGCAACGTGTTGCCGAGTCAGTATCTAGATGCGTGACCGTTTGGGAATACTAGGTGCTGTAATCTTGGATGTGCGTCATGTGTATTGAATAAGTTAAGCAACGTCCAGCCTGCTCAATACCTAGATGGGTGACCTCTTGGGAATACCAGGAGCTCTAAGCTTGGATGTGTGCGAGGAGAAATGGATAAGTTAAGGAACGTCCAGCCTAGTCAATACCTAGATGGGTGACAACTTGTGAATAACAGGCGCTGTAAGCTTGGATGTGCGCAGCGTGTAATGGATAAGTTAAGCAACGTCGAGCCTGATCAGTATCTAGATGGGTGACCGATTGGGAATACCAGGTAAGCTTGGATGTGCGGGTGGCGTAATAGATAATGCCTCGAACTTTTTAATCGGAGAGCCGAGTTCCAATTCCATTTGGGTTCGTTATGTTCACAAATTGCGCTAGGGAAGGTATGGATCCACCTCTTCTCCCCCATCTATGGGTTAAATAGAAAGTCATGTATTACTAAATTGTTATTATCTAAAAAAGTTCTTACAATCTAGAAATATTTTCTGGCTTTAAATAACCTGCAGAAGGGCGTGATGAGCAGTTGAAGCTGAAGAAGCAAACCTTCGACATAATATACCAATGTTATAGAACTCTATAAAGTAATTCGTTCACGTCTTGCTTTGTTTCTATATTTTATAGAAGTTATTGTAATATAGGCAAGGTTATTCGTAGAGGGTAAAAAACTCTTCAAAATAAGCCGAAAAAGAGTTAACACAAAATTAAAAACACCTAGATCCAGTCTTCACAACAGTAAATATAAGCAAAATATTCAACAGATATATCTTTTTCTTTTTTTAATCATTTCACCTCAAGCAAGTTTATAATGCCACTAAGACGCAAGGGCGTGGTTATTGGGAGTGAAACAGAATGAGAAGACTTTAGTGGGGAGAAAAGACAATAAAAGAACAGGTTTCAAGAAGACAGATGGCTATAATGCCACTAAGACGAAAGGGTTTACTGGGAGTGAAAGAGAACGAGAAGACTTTAGTGAGGAGAAAGGACAATAAAAAAAAAGGTTTCCGGAAGACAGAAGATAGCGATAATGCCACTAAGACACAAGTGGTTACTGGGAGTGAAAGAGAATGAGAAGAGTTTAGTGAGGAGAAAGGACAATAAAAGAACGGGTTTCAAGAAGACAGAAGATGGCGATAATGTCACTAAAACGCAAGGGCTTACTGGGAGTGAAAGAGAATGAGAAGACTTTAGTTAGGAGAAAGGACAATAAAAGAACAGGTTTCAAGAAGACAGAAGATGGCGATAATGCCACTAAAACGCAATGGCTTACTGGGAGTGAAAGAGAATGAGAAGACTTTAGTGAGGAGAAAAGACAATAAAAGAACAGCTTTCAGGAAAACCAAAGATGGCGATAAAGTCACTATAACGTAAAGGGTTTAGGGGAGTGAACGCTAATGAGAAACCTTTAGTGAGGAGAAAGGACAATAAAAGAACAGCTTTTAGGAAGACTGGAGCCGGAGATTATGCCGAAAGGGGTCACTGGGAGGGAAAGAGAATTTTGTTAGGAAAATGGAACACGGATCAGGAAGAAATAAAATGAGGCTTGACGTTGCATTTACATTTTTGAAGATTTTTTGCGCCAGGAAAGGAAGAATTCGAAAGAGAGTTTCAAATGTGAGAACTGTAAAAAAAATAAAATAGGACTTTTCGTTATACGTTACTATCTAAACGGCAATACGATTTGCCAGTTTGATAGAACGCTTGAACGAGGTACCTAAGAAGAAAGCTCATTAGAACAATTGCCATGAAAAGATGTGTAGAAAAGACAGCGAGAAACCTCGTTACGTCGGTGGGGAATTGATTGAAATACAGGTTGAAGCTCAGGATTGATAACATTACAGACCCTGCTTTTGTGTTCTTGCCAAGAATCACGAGATATATAGCCGGGGCACCAGACAAGATATGGCAGCAATATTCAATGCAGGGACGATTTATATATGTGGAAGACGGATTCAGAGGAGTAAAAATTGTCTGTTACGACATTGCCAACCAAAGTTCTTAGTAGTCAGCCATAGCAAATACTTCAATATCATCGATCCACTAAGAAGCAAGAAAGTTTAATGAGTCGCTCTCCTGGAGGTTAGAATCAGTGTATCCATCCATCCATGCATCAATCCATCCATCTATCTATCTAACTATCTATCTATCTATCTATCTATCTATCTATCTATCTATCTATCTATATATATCAGTCTGTTCATATCTATCTGAGTCTGTTTATTTTTATCTATCTATCTATCTATCTATCTATCTATCTATCTATTTTTTGAGATCCCCCTATACAATCGCTACTGCACTGAAAATAAAAGCTTGTTAGAAGAGTAAGAAGCAACAGTCCTTGGAAAGAATTTATCTGGGTGAAACTTACTCCTCACTAAATGAATACAAATGGAATGAGGCTGCTTCACCTCGCTGTACATCACGTGGCGGTTATATATACATACATATACAAATATATATATATACATATATATATATATATATATATATATATATATATATATATAAATGCTTGTTCAGATCTATCTAACACTTGCAATTATCTATCTATCTATCTATCTCTCTATCTATCTATCTATATATATATATATATATATATATATATATATATATATGTGTGTGTGTTTATGTATGTATGTATGTATGTATATATCACTTCAAACGTTATTTTAGCTTATACCTGTGTTTGAATATATATATATATATATATATATATATGCGTGTTCATATCTATCTATCTATCTATCTATCTATCTATCTATCTATCTATCTATCTATCTATCTATCTATCTATATCTGTATGTATATATATATATATATATATATATATATATATATATATATATATATATATATATATTACTTCAAAAGTTATTTTAGCTTATACCTGTGTTTGAAATATACGCCCCGTTTGTATTTTTAAACAGTATGTGTCAGGCAAACCGGCTTGCGCACTCGAGAAATCTTAATACAGAAAATGTGCTCTTCGTCATCTACATTTATATATATGCTAAAAATACCTCTCTCCCATATATATATATATATATATATATATATATATATATATATATATATATATATATCTTTCACAATAGGAGGAGGACAAAGATTGAACCTTTCCAAAAAGCATGTACTTTTTATTAAAACTCTCGAATGTCTAGCAGCAGAGACAATATATTCCACTCTAAGAAAAAAATCATAATAATCTAACAAGAAATAATAATAATAATAATAATAATGATAATAATAATAATAATAATAATAATAATAATAATAATAATTCCAATGAAACAGGGATGTCAAATCATACACGTATATCTATTTTATGCAACATGTAAAGTAATATATATGTATATATATATATATATATATATATATATATATATAGGGGGATCATAAAAAAGATAGATAGATATGAACAAGCAGAGATAGATATATATGAAAACACGAACACACACAGATATATATATATATGTGTGTGTGTGTGTCTGTGTATGCGTGTGTATATTTTTTACCAAAATCCGTTCATACTTACGAATAACCTTTGATGTTAAAGAATGAGCGAAATTTGCTATAGTTGTTTAAATTTCTTTTATTTTCATTTCCCAGGTACTTTCGATCTTCTTGCAAGATCATCTTCAGGGGTGCAAGTAGTACAAAACTATAAGTTTTTCATTACTCTCAAGTATTTACACAAAGTTGTGCGTTGTTATCCATTATCGTAATTTTTTCATTATGCTTTTAAATGCAAAACGGTTGACAATGTGCTGAGCGTTCATTAGAACGGGAAAAAAAGATCCATTATGGAATTTTATATATATATATATATATATATATATATATATATATATATATATATATATATATATATATATATATATATAATGTTTTAAAATGCGGATATGTGTTCCCGACAAACTTTCAAATTTTTATCAATTGGAAAACGTTCATGAAAGTAGATTTGTATCGATATATATATATATATATATATATATATATATATATATATATATATATATATATATATATATATATATCGTTTATGAAAAACGAGGTAATCCGTATGGGTAAACCTAAGGAGGATATAATCCAGAGAGCTCAATGTAAATCCAAAGCAAATAATTTAAATAAAAACAGACCACTTTAAGGTTCTATGTAATGAATTATTTCACCACAGCCCTTTGAAAAAGACTGCGGATCATCAGACTTTACTTCCAAACAAAAAATGAAAAGAAAATTTACAAATTTTTGACGGGCCGTATTAAACCTATGTAAATTAACGAAGTGATGAAGTGAGGGTGGAGAGAGAGAGAAGACATGAGTGAGTTAGCAGATATTGACACATTTAAACGGTTAACTTAACGGAAGTTATATATTGAAATGGAAGGGGTAGAGCAGAAAAACTCATAGAGAGAAAAAGAGAGAAGGAAGTTAAGAGAGACGAGAAGAGAAGATGTCATTAATTTTCTTTGTAAAAAAAAAGGCTAGAAACAGACGCTGTTATTTTGCTTTACTTTGAAAGTGTTATTTTCGGGTGTATATATATATATATATATATATATATATATATATATATATATATATATATATATATATTTACACACATATTTATACACACGCACACACATATGTGTGTGTGTGTGATAAAAAAATATTTATAAGGTATTGTATATGTATGAGTGTCAGACACACGGCGTGTGAAAATAAAAAAAGTGTACACTGTAGCCAAACGTGTCCACTGCGTCGAACACAGAAGGGCGACAATCTCTTTCTTGGTTGAACGCAATCTTCAGGCCATATATTCAAGGAAATATGTATCATAAACTACTGTGTGGTTATACAAGAATATATATATATATATATATATATATATATATATATATATATTTTAAGCATTTCACCCCAAGCAAGGCGTGAGCCACTAGGAGGCTTACAGAAAATTTAGAGCAAGATCAGATAGTGATAGAAGAAAAGATGAGGGTAGTGGATAGATCAAGGCAACTGGAGATGTCGATTGACATTACATTTGAATAGTTGGAGATTATAGCTCACAGGGAAACAGGAAAATGGAAGGGAGTTCCACAGGAGAGAGGTGCGAGACACGAAGCTATTGGAGTAGAAGAGACGGCTATATTTAGGAGTTTCGATAGTGAAGGGGTGAGAGCGGGATGCCAGCCTCGTAATGGCGCTTGAACTCATGACGTCTGGGAACCAGCGAATGCAGCTCCCCTGAGCAATTTCCATGAAAGTATTTATAGAACAGACAGAGGGAGGCGACGGCGCGTCTGTGAGAAAGTGACTGTAGACGAGACGCCAGGGCAGGGCCAATTATATTGCATATCCGCCTCTGGAGCCTATCAAGAACCCCGTGGCAAACAGAAGGGGCACCAGACTATATATGGCAGCAATACTCCATGCAAGGGCGAATTGATGATTTGTAGATCTGGAGGATCGACTCCGAGGAAAAAAACTTCCTGGCGCGGCTCAGGGAGCCAACTTTCCTTGCGGTGGACGAAGCAATTGACTCAATGTATTTATTCCATCTCGGGTCAGCAGCCAACGTGAGACCGAGAAGCCGTATATATATATATATATATATATGTATATATATATATATATATATATATATATATATATATATATATATATATATATATATGTATATATATATATATATATATATTAACCTGTAGAAAAAGACAATATTTTAAATGTAAAAGACAATAGGAAAACTGTAATAGTTGCCGATGCGTTTCGTCCAATGTGGCCTTTTTCAAGGCAAAAACGAAATAAATTTATTAAACAAAGTAAGTAATAAGAACAAAACAAAATGTCCTTAGCAAATGGAAGAATTTAGAGAACGCTATTTTAATCCTGTTAACTGAAAATTACGTCAATTACTGTCACGTGTGGAGATATTGTTTTTATTGTTGTGTTGACGGATTCATCCATTTTCTTTTGATTTCTTGATACAGTTGTGTACGTTTGTTTGTGAGAGAAGTAATTCTGTTAAGAAAGATGAAATAGGGAGAAAAGCCTTGCCGTATATATATATATATATATATATATATATATATATATATATATATATATATATATATATATAGTGTAGGTTAGATTTATTTGATATCTTGGGTTCCACTTAGCTATATATAAAATGAGTCGATTTAAACTATTATTTTATAAGTACAGGGATTATATATACAACTTTACACTCGCACGAATATATATATATATATATATATATATATATATATATGTGTGTGTGTGTGTGTGTGTGCGTGCGTGCATGTTTGCGTGCGTGTGTGTTCTTGTATTTACAGTAACGAAATTCTTAAGTATTTTTTATTTACCTTTGCCTCTTTTCTGACAAGGTGTTTACCATCATGATCGAAGCTGTACAAATACTGTCCGAATTCGAAGTACTTTCGACTTGCATAAACCATTTGCAAAGTTAGGTTATATTTGCTTTGCTAAATTTGCTATTATTTGCTAGACCCCCGTACAAATATAGAAATATATATATGTGTATATGTGTATATGTGTGTGTTAAAAAAAGTAACAGTAAATATATTATTATTATTATTATTATTATTACTACTACTACTATCGTGACACTGAAAATATATGAAATTATTGATTAGAATCGAAAATACGTCCAGTACTGTCCAAAATCGTTTTGCTTTTTATTAATAAGCAAACCACAGCAAGTCATAATAGCCGAACTTATTGTCAGGTTTTGTTCGTTCCTTTTCTATGTCGTGGTTTGATGATGGCTTTAAAAAAAATGTTTTTTTAAACAGTTTTTTTTAAATAATTCCGCACCCAGACTAATTCTTTTTCTCCCCGCGTTAATGTGTTTGACATTATATTTTGCCGAATCTACTGTTAAAAGCAAGCGGGTAATGGCGGACAATAGTTCGTTGTTTTTCTTGTAATCAGAAACATCATTGTTCGGCTTATTATGCAAATATTCTCAGGCTGGCGCCACTGCTTTTGTACAGCAGGGGCTAAGGGACATTTCCTTTTTTTTTTTTCTTTTTTTTTGTCTTAGTTTTAAGCGGAGAATTGGAACAATGCAACAATAGGGTTTTGCTTTGCAAAATCGCAAACCGCTGTAATTATCTGACTGGAGCAAAAATCCCTAAAGCGATTTACGACGAAGAGAAAGGCATTGAATTTCAAAAGTTCAGACTTTCGCATGAATATATCGTTGAATAGCATTATAAAATCCTTAAACATTATCTGAATAATGTCCGGATCGTCGTTGGGTCTTCTTTCTTGCCACGACCCTTCAGGACATAGGCGATCATGGCTCTCCACAACTTCCTATTCTGTGTGGCTCTTAGTGGTTACTATACATTTTCTGTTATATCTGAAGACATAAAATCCATACAATTATAAAGAATAGTGTTCGGATCGTTGTTGGAGACCTCTTTCTTGCCACGACCCTTCAGGACATAGGCGATCATGGCTCTCCACAACATCCTATCCCGTTTGGTTCTTAGCGGTTACTATACATTTTCTGTTATATCTGAAGACATAAAATCCATGCCATTATCAAGAATATTGTCCAGATCGTTTTTGGGTATTCTTTCTTGACACGGCCTTTCAGGACATAGGCTATCATGGCTCTCCACAACATCCTATCCCGTTTGGTTCTTAGCGGTTACTATACATTTTCTGTTATATCTGAAGACATAAAATCCATGCCATTATCAAGAATATTGTCCAGATCGTTGCTGGGTATTCTTTCTTGACACTGCCTTTCAGGACATAGGCGATCATGGCTCTCAACAACTTCCTATCTCTTGTGGCTCTAAGTTGTTAGTATACATTATTCCAACTTCCGGGCATCTATTGACACAGTGCAGTAAGAATTAGATTTTTAAAATATGTTAGAAGAAAAATCCTGTTCCTGATATAAAGATACCAAAAAAGTTACCAAGTATGAAAGCTCATTAGATTAGATCCAGAACCAGAACCAGGGCCTTCTCATTCTTTGGGGAAATCCGCTCTCCGATTGACCATATCTTCAGGGCTGTAGCAGCCATACTCACAATGCTTGGCCAATTGCAGGTTGATGAGGCTATTTAACCCATAGTTAGTTTTTTTGAATTTAGAGTTGTCCTTCTCCTAGACCGGCTCTCACCTAAGGCTACAGGACACTGTCAATTGTGCTATTTATCCATAGCTGGCAGTGAGAGGGAGAGAGATGATTAATGCCTTTCCGTAAGGTATCCGCATGTAAGTAAAGTCAATGAACTCAACGGGATTTCGAACTCCTGAGAATAAAAAAAGTGTCAAATCGATCCCTGATTTTTTTAAAGTGTTGAAGGGAATCCCTTAAAGGTAAGCTTCATATAAGGCAATGAAATCTTCTATGAACAGTGCCCCTTAGTAAATCGCTATTCTCTGGACTGAGAATAATCTAGATTGTTACGTTGTGTCTTACGCGTGTTGATGTCCGTTTCCCGCAAGCAGAATGTTCCTTCAAGGATAATTTTCAGCTAGAAATCTCATGGTGCAAGAACGTCAAGAGAAAGTTCCAGATTTGCCGGAACATTGTCTGTTCTTAATACCCTTTTTGTGTTACAGAAGGTCTTTTCTCGCAATGTATCGCCTTGCTTGGGGGTTCCTCTATGTGCCGTGTGCATTCAAGACGTTGGCGAACTTTGGAACCCTAAAATTTATTGTCCTTTATAGTTCTTTAAAAATGTTGCCTTTTTGTTATAGCTCCTAAACCTCGCTTCGCCATCCTGCTCACTAAGTAGTTTATGAGTTGTTTGCCTCTGTCCCTCTTGCCTCATTGTGTACATTTGCCGTTCAAATAAACGAGGTGGCTACGCTTAATAAAGTCTGAAAATTAACTACCCCTCTTGGAATTTTTTTAAATCCAAAGATTATTCGGCAGGGAAGAAGATGGAATCTCTTTTAGCATGGAAAGCCGAATGAGAAAAGAATTCCGTTTTCTTCTTATTCTATGTGCTGTGTCTTTTCAGTATGTCGGTGATTTTGACTCTCCACAACTTCCTGTCTTTCATAGCTCTTAATAAATTCTATCTTTTTGTTATATTCTCCGTTTACTCAAACTCACTAAATAGGTTATGCGTTGTTTTCTTCTGTCCCTCTTTCCTTCAATCTATCCTGTGAGTATTAAATTTTCCGAGCCGTCTTTCCTCATATGTGTCATAGAAATTTAAAACGTTTCTTAATAATATAGCCTTTAATAAATTTCCGTCTTTTTGTTATCTCTCCTAAACCTAGTTCTGCCATCGAGTCTCGCTAGGTGGGTTATGTTTTCTTTTCTTTTATCTCTCTTGTCTTCAATCTGTCCTGTGAGTATCAGATTTTCCAAACATTCTTTTCTCATTATGTACGCTAGAAATTTCAACTGTCTTTTCCTGATTTTATGTATAAGTTTGCATTTTCTATGAAATCCTGTTGTTGCTCAGATGGTCAGTCCATGGTAATCTCAGCATGCTTCTGTAGAGCAGCATTTATGTTGCTTCATATTTCTTCGTCATCTGTGAGTAGACTGGTCAGCCTTCACTGTGATACAGGAGGACAGATATTACGTAACAATGTAAGTATTCTCTTCTTTGTTTCTAAGATTTTTCTATTTTTTAAATACTTTGCTTAGCTTTTGGAAGGCATCTTTCGCTAACCCAATGCGCTTTCAGAATTCAGTTTTGCATTTAAAACACTTCACAAATAGGAAAACTGTTAAACTAGCTTGATTTTAGGAATTCCCTTTTTTAATTTGCATGTTGGACATTCCCTTTGGTTAACATCCTCCCTAATAATTTACTTAAAGCCAATTTTTATTCGGCAGGCAAGAAGAAGGAATCTCTTTTTGCATGGAACAGCAGAATGAGAAGAGAATTCATTTTTCTTCTTTGTCTATGAGCTGTGTCTCTTCGGCACGTCGGCGATCATGGCTCTTCACAACTTCCTCTTCTTTTTAGTTCTTAATAAATTGTGTCTTTCTGTGATCTCTCCGTA
>OZ010597.1:88305648-88343148 GCA_963932145.1 Acanthosepion lycidas
GGCTTTAGCCTGTCTGTGGAATCTGGGTGCAAGAAACTTGTCGGTTTTCTTCAAGCCGTTCATGTTTCATATCCCAAACTTAGAGAAACGTTCACAAAATATCCTGACTAATAGCTCGCTACTCTGACCCAGACTCTTCATTCTTTAACAAAGCCTAGTAAGGATTCAACGCGTAGAGATTTACGGAATGAGAAGTGTGATTTGAACCTAAGAAAGGGGAAGTAAGAAGTGAAGATTTTAGTGGTTGAGAAAGTATCCACGCGGGAGTTTAGGAAGAAGCTTTCGATGTAAAATGTCCGTCTAACTAAAGGAATACGTAGCGAATGGGGTGATTCAATTCTGCGGATGTAGCAAGACAAGCCATGTTTGTACGGGTCTAAGCTGGAGGCGTTTTAAAGAATGGAGGTTATCGCAGCATTTTCCATGGAAGAAGCGATCGAGTAGCGATAGATTTGAAACATTGCGACTGTGGGGAAAAAAGGTAGCAGGGTGGAAAATAAGTTATAGCGAAGAAAACGGCGACTTACCTCGTAAAACCAAGTGACAGCGCGTCGTGTGTATCCTACGACGGAAAAGAAAATTACTTACCAAAAAAAGGACACGTATTCCGCAGGGCATACTGAAGACAGAATATTTAGATTAAAAACAAGTCGCTATAAAAGTATTTTGATATGCAAAAATTGGGCGTCTTCTCCCAGTTATCGAAGAATGAAAAAAATGTTCGGCGGATAAATCAGTTGGTGTTCTCGAATCGAGTGGTGAATTCATGTATTTTGGCTACCGCGTTCGTCGGAGAGTGAGTTATTTTTTTGACTGGTTACATGCATTGGGATTTGTAAGATTAGTACCTGCGAATCGAGATTTCCGCATTTCTTTCTGTAGCTGATATTCGAGTCTGAACTTACAGTGCTTTGTTCTCTGTTCTGTAGAATTAATCTCCGACATTTCCTTTGCTTTCAGAACGCTTACAAAGTTGAACACATACAACAAATACAAAACCGCGTAAATATTTTTGAATTCTGTGAAGGCTGAGAAGTAGGGATTGGGGTAGTTCCAGGCCAGACAGAGCAGCAATACCCCTTTATTTGGGGTCTAATCTGACTCTTGGATAAAGCATCGCCGAAGTAGTTAGGTACTTTATAATGCAGTTTTTTTTTTTTTCTCGATGAGCTCTGAATGTCGTTCTCCCATTGGATTTAACATGTACTGCGAAATAATTTGAAGATGAATAAGAGAACTTGCCAGTTTTACGTTAAAAAGTAGTGATACCATATAATTGCATAAAAATGAAATAGTTGATGCCTTATGATTGCGTTAAAAAATAAATATGATTGTGTACAAAAAATACAAATTAAATTTTATGCAAGTTAAGAGGTTCTTGGCTTTAAAATGACCCATGAGTATTTTGATAAGCCGTAAAATAAAACAACGAAACGAAACGATACCAGTGGTTTAGATTCAAATGATTTTTTCTAATCAGTTTGCAATAGACATTTGTATTCTAAAAAAGTTGTGTTTTATTTATTCTTTGTGAGAATTTTGTTTTTTAATTTTTGAAAACTGCATTTTCTATCACACGATACAAAAGAAAATGAACAAGAGGAAAATTAGAAAATGATAGTAATCACAAATTCATTTTTACAATGGGGAAAATGTCAAAAAGATTTTTTAACCCCTTTTCACGTAGAGAAGAAAAATTTGTGAATATGCCTAACAAACAAAAGAATTTGTTGATTTGAGAACAAATTCATCATGGAAAATAAAATCAGATCATATCATCTCAATGTTTCTGAATGTGACAATTTCTGGTAACAATTATCTTTATGGTACACGTATAATTTTCGAATGTTTGATACTAAGACTTTATTTTGCGGAGCTTAAAACAGTTCTTCTCTGATACGGTCCGCGTCGATGAATTTCTTCCACGTTCTTGCTACTGAATTTGTCGTAATGGCTGACTTTCAAATCTCGTACAATCTCGTAAAATGTCTAATTCACGTGCTGGGCTCTAGCTGCCCAATCCCTACTTTTCGGCTATGAAAGAATTTAAAAAAAAATATGTTAACGCTCTCACACGATACAAAAGAAAATGAACAAGAGACAAGTAAAAAATGATAGTAAACACAAATTCATTTTTACAATGGGGAAAATGGCAAAAAGACTGAATATTTACATTTGTAAACGCTTTTTGAGTAATTTCACATCTATTTACAGTGTAACCCGGATATAAGAGACCCGAATATAAGACAAACCCGGATATAAGAGAGATTTTCTCTGGTCCCAAATTAGAGTCATACTTACCTAAACAAAATAGACCAAACCCGGATATAACAGAAACCAGGATATAAGAGACTTCTTCTCCAGCCCCGACAACTCTCTTATATCAGGGTTACACTGTATCATCTCTCAGTTGCGTCTCTGTCTTTGGACAGAATGCACTCAGGGGTGACTACGTCAAAGGACAGAGTCGCAACTGAGAAATATTATACTGAGAGTTGTCGGCCCTGGGGAACAGCTGGCCGAGGCCGCGCCCTCTCATTGCACTAGAGAGAAGGATCGGTGCATGCAACGAGGCCAGCGTACGCGACAGTTGCGGAGGCTTGGGGAATTTTCATTCCTTGCCCGGGGGTACGCGCTCGGGATCCCCACATTAAACCGACCTTGTGTCACAATCTGACCTCGTGGAGGGTTGAGTAAATATCTACACTTGTAAACCCATTTTCACGTAGAGAAGAAAATTTGTGAATATGCCTAACAAACAGAAGGAATTTGTTGATTTGAGAACAAATTCAAATTTTATGGAAGTTAAGAGGGTCTCGGTTTTAAATATTGTTTCATTTTAACATTGAAGTCCTCAGTTATATTAGGTTGGTGCAAAAATAATGACGTAATAATGTCGTTTTTTGATGTATTTTTTAACGTCAAAAAACGACATCATTACGTCATTATTTTTGCACCAACCTAATATTTAATTATTAACGGTCACCGTACGGTACAAAATTATTTTCTTGTTTTAAATGACCTGCAAAGTATTGATAAGCTGTAGAAAAACAAATCAGTTAATCAATCTTTGAACTTGAACCCCGTGTGTTAAAACCATTTTTTTACCTGCAACATTTTTTTATGCTTTTAATGTTTAATCCAAATGGTGTGTGGTTTCAGGAGCGAAATTTGTGCAACATTTTCTCGGTCCAGATCTTTCGAACACTTTTAAATTTGTCACGGGATACGAAAACATTTCAATAAACCTGACTCAGAAATCCTTGGAAATCCTAACTTACGTGACTCGAAATTAGTTCCGGAAAATATATTTGATGTTTATCGCTGAATGGAACGCGCCCCAGTGACACGTGACAAAATCGTCCGTGCGAATCAACCAATAGAACAAGCTTTCAATACTCAATGTTATTTCGTTCTTTTCTTTTGTTGGTATCTGTTGTCGTCATGAAAGATCGATTAACTGGGATGGTTCGATTTTTTTTAAATTGTTTGTTTTTTTTTCTTTTTACGTTTCCTTTTTTTTTTTTTTCTTTTTTTCGACTTAGTCGAATCATGCAGGCAAAATTACTAGGGATTGTACAAAGTGAACAGGTTGCTTTGCACAATTTTTCTTTTGTTTTTATTTTCTTTTTTTTTTTTCTTTTTCTTTTTCTTTTTAACCAGCGTACAGGTATGAATCGTAAACATGAAAATAAATATTTTCTTTTTTTCGACTATATTCACAAAGTGAAAGAATACTTAATATTTTAGACATTTTCCAATCTGCTAATAAAACTCTGTATCTTTCCTATTTAGAAATCGGTGAGTTTGTGCAATAGAAACTGTGACCAGAAACATACTCACCAACCTCTCTCTCTCTTTCTCTCTCTCTCTCTCTCACACACACACACACAGGCGGGATATGGCAAGGCTCTCACTGCGCTATCGTCTATCGCTACTTCCATGAAAAGTGCTCGGACGAGCTATATTCTTTGATTCCGTCATTTCAACGTTTCACGGCTTGGACCCGCCATGCCTCTTACATTGTAACAAACCGCTTACAACCTCTCCGTATCCCATTGGTGAGAAGTAAGTTCCACTCGAACAGCTCCTTCCCGAAAACCTTTGCCCTGTGGAACCGACTTCCAAGGGGTTGTTTCCCCGATCACTATAATCTTAACCTTCAAAACTAGGCTTAACCTCGACTATCCGAATAAACTGCTTCAATGTAAGCCTCTGCCTCGAGAGATCCTCGGGCCTTGTACAGGGTGAAAACAAAAGAAAAAATAAATAAAAATAAAAAAAGTACTCCAGATCACGAATAATTAAAAAAAAGAAAAAGAAATAAATCTTATAAAAATTTGATAATGGAGTAGAATTGTCAATTGATCCCTATTACGAAAGTCAAAATATTGTTTACTCATATCACATGATCTTTAAAATGTAAAAAAAAATTCGAATTAAAATTCGTAATTAAGAGTTCCTTTTTCAGATATTACTATTGAGTAAGTATTCTTGATTACGAATTATATATATATATATATATATATATATATATATATATATTTCAAATTTGAAAGAATCTCGTTGCTTGAGAATATTTGTTTTATCTTCCGTAGTGGTTTCAATTTACACAGCAAATTGATAGTGAACACCTTTAGCTATAAAAATAGCATACTTTAAAACAGTAATTTTATCATATATATATATATATATATATATATATATATATATATATATATATATATATATATGTGTGTGTGTGTGTGTGTACTGATGAATAAAAAAATTATAAATTAAAACTAAAAATTTATCATATATATATATATATATATATATATATATATATATTTACTAATTTAAATGTCCATTAAGGAATTGTGTTCCTGATCAATCAAATTTCGTAAACAATTATATTAGCCATACCACAACATTTTTAACAAGAAGACTTACGCTACATCTTTCTGATCATAGCTCAATTAAATGTCATTTAAATACTCATGGAGGCCCACTGGAGACTATTCGTAACATACTTGTTGATAATACAAATACAATAGCCTCGGCCACAGATAAAAACAGGCTAAAAATAATGGAAGCCTTATTAATCAAAACAAAAACTTATACTCAATAATATCAATTATGAACATGGACACAATATGTTGACTGTTTTTTTAAAATAAAACATTCTATAATACTGAATGCATACATGCAGCAATCCATATCCAGTTAAGAGTAAATATATCCCATCCTTTAAAATGGCGAAAGGTATAGGCGAGGGCTGCTCGGAAAAATAAAACAGTTTTTGTATAATTTATCTACGGAAAAGAAAATATAAGATCATATGAGAAATTATATAAAGAACTTTTATTAACTTTTACTTATATTTAATAAAGCTTGCAAACTCTCACACACACACATATATACACACACACACACACACATATATATATATATATATATATATATATATATATATATATATATATATATATAAAGAAAGAACAGTAAGATATATAATCCGGTGTTCTTATAGATATTTTTATTTTTACAAAATAGTGCTCAATGTAAATTTACAGAGGATTAACATTAATAATAATAATAATAATAATAATAATAATAATAATAATATATATATATATATATATATATATATATATATATATATATATATATATAAATGTGAGTAATGATACAATTCAGTGGTAATCCGTATGGAATTTCCAGGAGGATATAGATCTAGGGAGAGCTCTATGGCAAGAGACAGAGCAAAATTAATATTAATTAAACAATATCAAACACTTAAAATCCCATAGGTAATAATTTTTATTTCATGAGCGTTCTAAAAAAAGCAGCTCTCAATCTTCGTGAACAATAGTCGCCTATATATATATATATATATATATATATATATATATATAAAGCGGCTCTCAATCTTTGTGAACTACAGTCACATACACACACACATATATATATGTATAGCTGGACAGACTGGGTCTTGGATGGCAACTGGTCTAGGAGGACAACTCTGAATTCAAAACCTGCGGAGAATCGTTTGGGGACCTTGTGGCATGTAGTGCACCAGGTCTCTGAATTCGGCCCTTCAAAAAGTGTCGATGGTCCTGCACGAAACCTTCACCACTATAATCAAATCTCATGTGCTGGGAACTGATCTGCTTGACCCTCATACGTCGAATTCGACAGGAGAGTCGAGAGAATATATATATATATCGATGAATAATAATAAAAAAAATTTCGATTACATTGCAGACCATTCTTTGGATATTAGTCAAGATTCTTCAGGTTTATAGTAGTAAACACCAGACCAGATATGGCAGCAATATACAATGCCGATCGGAATGGAATAATTATATGTCAAATATTTCGCCATTACCCATAGTGTCACTACACCATTTGGGTTAAGATCAGTTAAAATATCGTATCAGTTACGATCACTGGGTGGGTCCTTTTATGTATCAGCATTTAATTGTTATTGAGCAGGTGCGTAATTAGCATTAATATAAGTTCGTTCCAGTGTGAGATTAAAAATTCTCACGATGCTATTAAGCACGGCCACCAGATGACACAATTTTCCCATTCCCAAACAACTCTATTTGAATAGAACACTTCTCTCGCTCATTGGAAATCTCACCTAAGTCTCGATAAGCCGGCCAAATCCTCTGTAGATTCGTTTCCATCAGGAATAGTCAATAAATTTTTCATTTACTGCGGAGATCAGGATTCGCGGAAGAATTTCTTGAATCAGCGAATCTGGAAAAGAAAATCAAAGACACTCGTTTGCCATTGTTTTTTTCTTTCTTTCTTCATCAAATACAAAGCCATAAAATATGAATTACATATTAACTGACTCTCGAATGAGGATTAAACCTAAAAATATGGTTAAGAATAATAATAAAAATTGCCCTTTATTTGTCTTTGCAAATAAGACGATATTCTTAAAAGCCCCTCCCAAGGTTGTCATTGGAGGTAACAGCTTTTTCTTCGCTACATTTACCTAGACAGATAATCTCTCTCTCTCTCTCTCTCTCTCTCTCTCTCTCTCTCTATACACACATATATATATATATATATATATTAGGTTGGTGCAAAAATAATGTCGTTTTCTCACATAGTAACATATGTGAGAAAACGACATTATTTTTGCACCAACCTAATATATATATATATATATATATATATATATATATATATATATATATATATACACACACACACACACACATATATATATATATATATATATATATATATATAAATTGAATTAAAGTACTAAGCTCTGTTCCATTTTCAAGCGAATTATTTTTTTTTTTTTTTGAATTTCGCTTGAAGATGGAACATAGCTTGGTACTTTAATTCAATTTAATTCAAATAATTATATTGAAGTTTTCGGCTCTTGTTTTGAAACATGAGACCTCTTATGTAGCGTGTTGGAATCACATTTTTAAATAAATAATTATATTTATGCTCTACTTTTGTATCGAGCACTATTTTTTAAATATGATAACAAAAATACTAAAGAACTTTGGGTTATTTACCTAATCAGTTCTTTTCTCTTTTCTATATATTTTCACACACACACACACACACACACACACATATATATATATATATATATATATAGTTTTAAGGAGTGCTGTATTTATGGAATAAATGTTGAATATCAGAGATAGAGCGTATGTAAATATAAAAAATGTTCATAATTTAGTTGGATTAGGTGACTATTGTGACACAGAAGGAAAATTTAACTGCTAATCTATTTTATTCAGGGTAGGTACTGCCTACATTGCTTACCTAGACGGCAGATCCCTCATATGTATGTATAAGAAGAAAGAAACGTTAAAGTCAACACTAAGAGGCGACGTACTGTTTCATGCTAGACGCAATCATCAGTCTGTCGCTTCCCTCTGAGTGTTGACTTCAATGTTCACTTATATATATATATCTATATCTATATCTATATATATATATATATATATTAGTTTTTAAATCTCAATTAGGTATATACTGTCTTTATGGTCTGTAATCACTATGTCTGGGTTTTGTCTATATATATTGTAATATCCCATAGAATTGTAACAGGTGCTATCTCCGTAACCGGGTCTGGGTGGTGTTCATACCATTTTCTTTCAGTTTCCTTCCCGTAGAAGTTGCAGATTTTCCAGTGCAGATATTGGCCAACTCTGTCATGTCGGGTTTTATATTCAGTGGGTGCCAATATCGTGCAAACTGATACAAGATGGTCAATTGTTTCTGGATATTTATCACAGAATCTGCGTTAGCAATTTGCATATGTAACTATCCTCAGGCGTTTTAAGGGCTGAAAGGTCAATGGATTCTGAATATTTTTTTAAGAATTCGCACCTTAAGATTACAGTCATTTGTAATACGTTCCGCAAGCTGTTTTATATTGGTTTTGACCTGTTAATTACAACTACAGCCGTTTTCTCAAAAGAAATGACGTTTGTACAAGGACTTGCATCTTGTGTAATATTTTTTTAAGTTTTTATATTTGGGTGCAATTTATAAACATAACTTGAAGAAGACAGATATAATGTCGAAATATTGTTGAACATTGTTAAACACTTTGTCCATTTTTTAAAAATCATTTCACCCCATGAGTTTTGTCTACATCAGGTTGTTTGGTGCGGGCAGATTATTGACCGTGAAGCGGTTTATCTTGCCATTTTTTCTGTATTTGGTCGGTAGCATTTGCTTTTGCTTTCTTTTTAAGTATTTGGCAGATTCAATCGGTGTACTACTACTCCTATTATTATTATTATTATTATTATTAATAATAATAATAATAATAATAGATGCGGGGAAAAGCTTTTTTTCAACTGAATGTCGTATTGTCTCTTTCTTCGCTGGATGATCGTGTGACTGTAACATTGACTAACTCTGAGTCCACATGAAAATTTTAGTTGCGTGTAACAGTAAAATATAAGTACTCTTTGTATATTTGATATTTGTTCTATCTGTTGCCATAACAACAGAACTCTACTTGCCTTTGCTCTTCCCGCAAAATTGGTTGGTAGTGTGTTCATAGCAGAACTTGAAATATAATAATAATAATAATAATAATAATAATAATAATAATAATAAAAATAATAATAATAATAATAATAATGAAAATCGTTGTCTTCATTTTGTCTATTATTTTATCACAAGTTTTACGCCATCTTTTTTTTTTTACACGCCATCTTTTTTTTTTACACTCTAGCTGTTTTTTCACAACGTTCTCAAGCGAATTTTTACAACATTCGACCCTGAATGTTGTAAAAAAAGGTAAAAATAAAATTCAATAAAGCGAATGATATGAAGAAGCAATATTTCCAGAGCACCTTTCAATGGCCGTTGGCAAACTTTACAATCCGAAGAAAAAATTAAATTTAATCGATTTCAAATGAAATGAGCGTTTTTTTACTTAATGATGCCAGAATTGCAGGCAGCAATGTATGAAACGATTCCATTAATTTGTGATATTAACTGAAATTTAATTTTCTTATAAAAATTTAGCCAGAGGTATTTTTTAAGGTATGTGTCGCAAATGCTTTTACAAATCAGAGTAGCTATTAATATGTTTTGCTTTTTTCTTTTCATTGTGATTTTTAAAGCCCTGAAAACTTCTTTTTTTTAGTTGTTTATCGTCAGAGGTTACGTTATTTACAGTCAAACATTTTTCTTTCATTTACTTTCCTTTTTTTCTTTTTACTGGCAGTGTTTTCTGAAGGAAAGCCGTATTTACAATGATTATTTTAGCTTGAAATTAATCCATTAACAATACCGGAAATACACCCTCTCCTAAAGAAATTAACTAAAGACAGAACAATTCAGATAGCAGTCATATTCTCCTGGGGGGTGCTTCTGATATTCGATTTCATTATCTTCTTTTTATGTACCGTCCTTTCAGGACTTACACGATCATGGCTCCCCACTTCTTCCTATCCCATGTAGCACTCAATTAGTTTCGTCCCTCTGCCACCACCCCCAGACGATATTCTGTCATCCACTTGCTCAAGCCCGCCATGTATGTTATACGTTGCCTTCCTTCTCTTTCCTTCTATTCGACCTGTGAGTATCAAATTCTCCAGGCCTTCTATTTTTATTATGCGCCCCAGAAATCTGCCTCTTCCTGATGTCAAGTATAAGCCCCGTCCTTGTTCGCATCGTGTATTTGATTTAAATAAGCAAAAAAATTATAAAGACAGACATTTCTTTCTTTTCTTTTTTCTTTTTTCATTTTTACTGGCAGTTTTTTCTGAAGGAAGGTCGTATTTACAATGATTATTTTAGCTTGAAATTAATCCATTAACACTACCGGAGATACACCCTCTCCTAAATAAATTAACTAAAGACAGAACAAATAAGATAGTAGTTCTATTCCCCGGGGGGCGGGGTTGTGATATTCGATTTAAATAAGCAAATAAATTATAAGGATGTATCTCAAGTATTTTTATATTTACAGATGTTTATTCGAAAGCTTCATACTTTATCGCATTTATAAACGGTTATAACGATATCGCATTTATAAACGATAATCCCTATATAATTAAAAAATATATATTATATATCAAGATGTGTATTTTTTCTTTTCTTTTTAAGTCCTTTCTCCAAGATCTTCTTTTATGACCACATCTAATGTCTATACATGATTAAAATATTATTATTATTATTATTATTATTATTATTATTATTATTATTTATAGTGTATACTCATTTCTTTACGTGTCCCGACAAGAGATCTAATGTCACACATGGCATGTTCAACTGAGCAATTTAAAAAGAAAATAGTCACGCATATTTTACAAAGATAAAGCCTTTCGTAAGGTGTACCCCAATGAAACGTTAAATTTTGGAAAGCCTGTAATAACTGAGTATTCTTTTACTAATATATATATATATATATATATATATATATATATATATATATATATATATATATATATATATATATTAGTAAAAGAATACTCAGATATTATATATATATATATATATATATAATTATTTATTCGAAGATTGTAACATAAATATGTTATAAAATGACTACAAAAATAACCATTTTGTTTCAACATGCTTGGTGTCTTATCAAGTGATGATGTGATATATATATATATATATATATATATATATATATATATATATATATATATATATATAAATATTAGTGAAAATACGTATATAAATATATATATTACTGAATATACATATACATCGTACCCATTCATATATATATATATATATATATATATATATATATATATATATGTGTGTATGTGTGTGTGCGCGTGTGTGTGTGTGTGTGAAGAAATATAGTCTTAAGATGTCCTATATTTATGGGATAAAGTGCTGAATATCAGAGATAGAGCGTCTGTAGATATAAAAATGAACATAGAAGTCAACACTTAGAGGTGACAGTCTGTTTCATGCTAGATTCAATCATCAGGCCACGAGTCATCAGTCCACGTGTCTAGCATGAAACAGACTGTCGCCTCTAAGTGTAAACTTCTATGTTCACTTATATATATATAGCATGTCAAGCCTGATGTGCTATATCAGTTTAGCTACAGACGAGCGTCTGGTTAGCAAGATCGATTTTCCTGATCTTAAATCACAATTTTCCATGATTTTACCCGAACGACTATATCTGCTCGAAGTGTAACAAAACGTAAAGAAATGCCATCACACACTACAAATGGACAAAGTGCGACAATTATTTAAAGATATATTATAGTTATTTATATAGGCACAAGTATTTAAGTAAATGCTCTGTTTATAATAAACTGTATTAAGAACATTTACCATACTGATCGCCCGAGAAATTTTTCATAGAAAGTATGTCTTCCGACAGGAATTGAACCCGTATCGTACACGGAACCGTCATATAGCCTGACATAATTTACCAGTTTAGCTAAAGAGGAGAGTTTGATTTTACTGCTTTTAAACTACAATATTCCTTGATTTCCCTCGAACGTCCATATCTGCTCGAAACTTATCTTAACGTAAACAAACGACGTCACACACTACGACGTGGACAAAGTCCGACAATCACTTTAAGATATTTTATTGTTATACGTTATTTATATAGTCACAGATATTTAAGTAAATGCTCTGTTTGTAATGAACAGTATTAACAACATTTAATAATATGATCGTTCGAGGACAATCAATGAAGATTGTAGTTTAAAAGCGTATAAAACCGACTTTGTTAACCATATATATATATATATATATATATATATATATATATATATATATATATATATATAGTAGTTCATATGCGCAGTACTATTTAGAAAGTGCTCAATATCTGTGATAGCGCTAGCATATATATATATGTATCCTTGAACACGTGGATGTGTATCTGCGCCTTCATTGGATTGTTTACATGGGTGTGTTTACGTGAACAAAAATGTGCACACCTGTATGAGCGTATGTCTTTGTGTATGTGATCTACTTAGCGTATTGAGCACTCTTTGTTTTAACTTATTACTAAGGATGTTTCTAGAGCTTTCTTTATCTTCAAAGTTTTCCTTGGATGCCAATTTGTTTGAAAATTGTGCTACTGTGTTTTTTTCACCCACCGAGTTTAAATAGATAATATATATATATATATATATATATATATATATATATATATATATATATATATATATATATATATATATATTGAATTTTATAATACAACAATAAATAGCATCCTTCTTTCTGTTTTTGCTTTTCCCCTTACGTTAGATGACGTAGGATACAAATGGGGTGTAGAGCAGGGGTCGGCAACCTTTAGCTAACTATTTGGCTTCATAGGGTTTTAAAATCATTATTTATACAAGTCATGGTCAATATACCTTTTCTACAATATATTTTATGTAGTAATATATAGTATATATAATTTAGTATATATTAAAATTGAAACAGTTAAATATCATCTTGTAGTTGTTATTTGTTCGGACTTTGTGATGTCATTTGCGGTTGCGTGCCATTGGAAATTGATTTGCGTGCTACGTGTGGCACGCGTGCTGTAGGTTTCCGACTCCTGTCATATGCCATGAATATGATCCATATAATATAGTTTGCTGTTTAATATCTGTTATCATCCTCAAGGGCTGTGAAAAGAATAACCTTGATTAATTTCTTTAGTTCACCGCTAGGGGGTGCTTGTTTCAGCGGTATACAACGAGAGAATCCACCATATATACATATATATATATATATATATATATATATATATATATATATATATATATATATATATAGAGAGAGAGAGAGAGAGAGAGAGAGAGAGAGAGATAGATAGATAGATTTGGTTGGATTGATGTGATAAATATATATATATGTGTGTGTGTGTGTGTGTGTGTGCAAACATACAGATAAATAGGAGAGAACACGTTAGGTAAATAATCCGAAGTTCTTTAGTATTATTGTTATTTTTAAAAAACGGTGCTCAATACAAAAGTAGAGCCAAAATTCTAATTCTAATTATTTAAAAAAAACAAAAGGATTCCTTCGCTACATAATAGACAGTGTGCGTAAAGGAATGTCATAATTCGCATTAAAATGGACACACCGGCCCTGCCTGGGCTTGGCCACTTTCCCAGGGTAACTGATATGTTGATACAAATTGTTAATTGATATTTGTTAATTAATATTTCTCTTGCCTGTAGATTATATTACAATATTTTCAACGAGACCCTAATAAAATTAAAAAGTTATCTTGATCCCATACATATAAATGAAAGCATTTTCAAACAAAATATATAATCCCAATTGTCTACACATGAAACATTCTATTAAATTTGTCTGCCGCTATACTAAAGACGATTTAGCTAATATTTGTTCTAAACTAATTTAGAAGTGATTAGTTTTCCAGTGATTTTAAATAATTTTAAATATTCGGTATCAAAGTATATTTCTTCATCCGACATTAGATTGAACAATTTACAATCGGACTAACGTAGCCATGCCTATATTAAACATCTTTCGAATTAGTAATGCTAACAAGTTTCCCATTGAAATATTAACGGAATATTTAATGTTTCCATCCTTGCCCATAAGCTCCGAAAATGTACGCGATCTGTGAATTTAATATATTGCACATACCAACAATTCAACTAAATATAGAATATGCGTGTTATATTCAAGAACTTAACTGAGATTACTGAGAAGCGGGGAAAAATTATTTCAACTTAATTTGAAAATTAAAAATTATGATCAAATTTATAAAACTATGTATGTCAAATATGATGCGTTTCAGATGAGATGCAATTTCATTACATTGAATTTAAGCAAAAAAAAAAAAATTTTCCAACAGGAAAACATCATCTAGCAGAGCGTAGTTTCGATCTACGGACCTCTGGGTTATGAGCCCAGCACGCTTCCACTGCGCCACTCTGCTCCGCTGGTACTGGTCATTTCTTGGGCGTATAAAATTGTCTACATTAGGTATGAAATTTTAATTGTTATTATATACTATAATTCCAACATTAACGGTTTTAATATCGAGAGATTAATCGAACACGATTCCCGCTAAAAGTAACTTTCTTTAGATTTATTAGTGTTTGAAATTTCACGCAAACCCTTATTATTGATATTGTATGATCAATAATGTGACTTTATGGCACTATTCAAATTCATGGATATTTATTCTAAATTAGCCTATGATTATATAATAAATTATGAACTTCAATGATTTTCACTATGTAAAAGAATTCAAATATCATTTGTACGAGAAAATCATTGGAAATCAGCAAGAAAGTCATTACATTACCTGTTACCGGAATTGATGGAAGCTAAACTGACGCAATATTGCTCTTGCTTGTAGATTATACTACACTATTTTCAAAGAGAGCCTAATAAAATTAAAAAGTTATCTTGATCCCATACACATAAATGAAAGCGTTTTCAAACAAAATATATAGTCCCAATTGTTCACACATGAAACATTCTATTAAATTTGTCTGCCGCTATACTAAAGACGATTTAGCTAATACTGGTTCTAAATTAATTTAGATTAGTTTTCAAGTGATTTTACATAATTTTTAATATTCGGTAAAAATATATATTTCTCCATCCGCTGTTAGATTGAATAATATATCATCGGACTAACGTAGACATGCCTACAATATTGTACCGGTCGTTTCAGCCGTTTCCATAGTAATTAATTTTACGAATGAATATGTCTAGAAAGATACGTAAACTTCAAGATTAGTTATTCCCAAAAATTTCGTTTGGGGATGAAACAGGGCTTGGTACTTTAATTCAATTTAATTTTAATAATTTAAATGGCGTTTTTACTCTACTTTTTGAAACATGAGAACTCTTATGTAGCGAAGGAATCATATTTATTAAAAATAATTACATATATATCTATATATATATATATATATATATATATATATATATATATATATATATTGTGCGTGTGTGTGTGTGTTGCAGTAGAGGATACAAATATTGAGATTTTGGTAATTTTATTGGCATTGTATTAATCTGATCTCCCTGAAGCTCTTCACAGACGTCTCCAAGAGGGATGAGATGGAAGCATATTTGACAGGACTGGCCAAATCTAGTTTCCGTCTTTTAATGATAGTAACTTATCCCGTGAAATAAAGACCAGAAGGTAACGACCATTAGTGATCGATTATAAAGCGACTACTTGCACTTGGAAATTTACAGAACAATTACGATCAGGGGCGGCGCGTTTAAGCCTCCGAACCACTCAACCATCAACAGTACTGATTTGGGGGTGGGCACCAAGCTCTGCACTGTAACCCTCATTAACTTATAAGAATTTACTTTCTTCCTAGCAGCATTTATATGCCGAATTCTGTCAGGACGTAGTCGGTCATAGCTCTCCACAATTTCTCATTTTCTCACTTTAAGTAACTGTTGAGTGTTTACCATAACTTTTTGTCCTTGTTCTGTGATTGATTCTCTCAAAAACTTTGAGGAGGTTACTCACGACGGGTAAATTTGTAAATAACATTAGGTGAAGACCCATATGTTGCTATCCCCCACCCCAGATAATACCTTTAATCCTGGATGGGGGCTGGGTTCATTTCCAGACGCCTAAAGTCTCCCCAAAAAGAAAGTGTCGAGGGCAATGTTTTTAATAGAATTTACCCCAAGCAAGTAAAGTCATTAAGACAAAAAGGGGTTATTGGGTGTGAATTGAGAACAATAAAGGAAGAGGAATCAAGAAGACAGTAGATAACGATTGACATTGCATTTAAATTTTTGTAGATCAAAGTTGGCTGGAAAGCATGAAGCCGGAAGAGAGTTCCACAGGCGAGAAGTGAGAACAATAAAGGAAGAGGAATCAAGAAGACAGTAGATAACGATAGACATTACATTTAAATTTTTGAAGATCAAAGTTGGCTGGAAAGCATGGAGCCGGAAAAGAGTTCCACAGACGAGAAGTGAGAACAATAAAGGAAGAGGAATCAAGAAGACATTAGATAACGATTGACATTACATTTAAATTTTTGAAGATCAACGTTGGCTGGAAAGCATGAAGCCGGAAGAGAGTTCCACAGGTGAGAAGTGAGAACAATAAAGGAAGAGGAATCAAGAAGACAGTAGATAACGATTGACATTGCATTTAAATTTTTGAAGATCAAAGTTGGCTGGAAAGCATGAAACCTGAAGAGAGTTCCACAGGCGAGAAGTGAGAACAATAAAGGAAGAGGAATCAAGAAGACAGTAGATAACGATTGACATTGCATTTAAATTTTTGAAGATCAAAGTTGGCTGGAAAGCATGAAGCCGGAAGAGAGTTCCACAGGTGAGAAGTGAGAACAATAAAGGAAGAGGAATCAAGAAGACAGTAGATAACGATTGACATTGCATTTAAATTTTTGAAGATCAAAGTTGGCAGGAAAACATGCAACCGGTAGAGAGTTCCACAGGCGAAAAGTGCGAGAAAATAAACTAATAGCAAAGAACTTAAGGTTAAATCTAGCCATTTCATTTTCACCAATCTCGTCATGCGTTTTAAATTCATAAATTGGGGGTACCATAGCAAAGAACGATATTTATTTCGGAATATTAAAAACAAAATGTAGCACAAGGTTTAAATAGGGAATGGTCTTCTTTTGTCTTCTAAAAAACTTAGCCACAATTACTGACCCAAACATAGCACAGTATTCCTTACACGAAAACAACAATTTCTTATTTATCATTCTTACTACAGCTACTATACATAAATGCGGTACAAGGCCAAAAGTTTGAAATGAGAAGGCTGTTTATCAGTTTGTCTCAACTTAAACTTAGCTAGCCAAACATACCACAGTATTCCTTAGACCAAAACAGCACATATTTACTTACCATTGTTACTAGATTGACCATAATTCCTCAAAATTTCTATAAAGTCCTAACTAGTCTCCATGTGTACAATTCTTGCCTGTTGGGGAGGAGAATGATACAAAAATTTAAAACTCTAAACCCCAATGTGATCATATCAAAAAGCGTTATCCGAATAATTGCCATGAAATTTTTTAATGAAAACGCAGAGGAAAGCAATTCTACAGCGGTTGGAAAGTGACTGAAACCGAGATGCCAGGTTAGGAACAATAATATTGTTGATTCTTCTTTGGATTTTATCAAGAATCTTTAAATAAATAGCAGAAGCACCGGGCCATATGTGGCAGCAATATTCTAAGAACGAGTGAATGGTAGATTTATAGATATGTAAGATAGATTCTGCAGAGAAAAATTGTCTAACGCAATACAATGAACCAACTTTCCTAGCAACGGGCCTAGCAATGGATTCAGTGTAGTCTTTGAACCGTTTTAAAACTGAACTTCACATTAAACCCCCGCCTTGCCATTGTAACGATCCGGGCGTGCAAATCAATATTTACTCGCTTTTCCCTTCCTATTTCTGTTGCCTTCTGCCCTGTGAGTGTTAAATTCTCTATGACCTCTTTCCTTATTATTTTGCTCATGAAATCTGGACTACCTCTTTCTGATTGTAAGTATCAAATTTTGTAATGCCTATTTTCCTTGAAACTTCCTCGTTTCTCATATGCTCCGTCCATAGTATTCTAAGAACTCATCTGTATAACAATATGTCTATCGTTTCAATTGTCGTTGTCATTCGTCAGGAGACGTTCCAGCATTTGCAAATATATCGCATAGTAATTGTTAGCAAGCTTGACATGTGCATCATTAATCTTAGGTTTGATCCTCACTGTGTGACCCATATTTGTGTCGTTGTGCCCAATCCAATCTACGTTAAATAAATCGCAGATAACTGACCTTTTTAGGATTATTTTATTTTGTGTTGGGTCCTCGTCGAGAAAACCCTTCATTGAATTATCTTCCATCGGCACGTTAATGAAAAATTAAATCAGGACAGTCCGTTGGCGCAGGCGATTTCGACTGTCTGTTCGTCGATTCATCTGGATCGATTCGACATGCCGAAGGTCTTGGGTTTCTAGTGCGACGCAGAATGGTTAAAATGACAAAGATTTATCGAGAGCAAAAGACAGGCGCTCAACAAGGTAGGACGTGAGCGATAGATGCAAATGAAGTCGGCTTTCGTTTTGTCGAAAGAAATGGTGGCGAGATCACTCTAGAAACACCCGGTCATATCCCATCTCTTCGGCTCGATTTGCATAATCCATTTTTATCCCATAGTTGGCCCACCAGACAAATCAGGACGTATAGAAAGAGGGTCGTGAGAGCGCAAATATAAATCCGTTTCATTCAATTTAAACCGGACCAATACTTAGCAACCAGTCCAATGAAGAGGAGTAGGTTGGAAATCATAGTTACTTGGGTCGTAAATATATATAATGGATTAAATCCGACATCCGTAATCGATGATAACATTATATATATATATATATATATATATATATATATATATATATATATATATGACAACATTTTATATATGTATATATATATATATATATATATATATATATATATATGAAAAAAATATGAAAAATATATATATATGAAAATATATATATATATATGAAAAAATATATATATATGAAAATATATTTTCAATTGAGCACTGAACTGCACTTTAAAATATATTTTCAATTGAGCACTGTTGAATGACAAGCCAATTCTAAAAACAACGGTCACCTGCGTAAATGCGAAGCTCCTCAGTAAAATGAATGGAGCACTTTGGCTGCTTGGCGTTCGTTTACGTTTGTAAAAAACAATACGCTAGATTTGGTTGGCTCATTCTGTCTAGTGAAGATAGCTCCGTAGAAGCTCTGATTGACAACAAATCGGTTGGGTTTCGATATATATATATTCGGAAGTGCTCAATATCAGTGACAGAGCTAACATATTCAGTTTCATATATATATATATATATATATATATATATATATATATATATATATATATATATATATATATATCAATTGAACTGTTAGTTCTGTCTTTCCAATAAGTATAATATATTAGGTTGGTGCAAAAATAATGACGTAATAATGTCGTTTTTTGATGTATTTTTTAACGTCAAAAAACGTCATTATTTTTGCGCCAACCTAATATATATTAATTCATCGATTCTAGAAGGATCTTCAACAGAATGCAGAAAGCCGTTTCGTCCTATTTTGGGAGTGGCGGGAAAAGCATCTGTTCACACACATTTTACGTTTAGCACCCACTACCAAGATTCGAACCCAGCACTGTTTCGATACAACCAACGGAACTCGGTGACCAAGAAGAAACCAAATAAACTCGATATAGCGATGGAGCAGTGATTACGTACTTCTTGTCGCACGTTCATCACGTAACAACGGCTGATGAATGTGTTGACACATTTATTATTGTTCTACGAAGGTTTTATCTGTTAAAATACAATTTAAAAACATCATTTTTTAAGTTCTCAGTAATCATAAAAATGTGTGAAAATATTCACCGTGATCTAATTTTAGGAATGTTGACTTTAAATTTACTATAGTCATTGAAGTTATTTTCGGATCATGTCGCGTATGGTCAACCATACTTTCAAAAATGGGCACGTTATATAATATTTTATTTACATAAAAAACGATAAAAATTATATTAAAAATCTTGGTACAAAATGATTTGTATTAAGCTTTTTAATATTTGATTAGTAAATATAATTTTTATTTAATAACATCACCTAAAGTTATTAAGGTAATGAAGAATTTTAAAAAAGATTTATATATAAATTATTATAATAAATTATTATAATAAATTATTATAATAAATTATTATAAATAACGTTTTTAAAAAGTAAAAATATTATAAGGATACTTTATTCATCGAAAAAATATTTTTTCTTAGATAATAGTGTCAATAATAAATCTTATTAATAAAAGCAATTGAAAGCTTTTCTAATTAAATAATCTCATAGTTTTATTGCATTTTGTCTTTTAAGATTCGGGCCAGATTTTCGGGAAATGAGTATGAAAAAAATTTAGAATTTATATTCTTCGAGTAGACCTGACAAAACTAATAAAAAAAAAAATTTCGAAAGAAAATTTAATTTCTCGAAATGTCATGAAATTAAGTCCAAATCGTGTAAAAGCAAAATTGTTCAATTGTTAGATTAAGCTCTGAACCGTTGTATCTTACAAATGATTAAAGATATCTGACTGGAATTCAACGAGGCCTTATAAAACTATTGGACTGTACTTTGAAGATTAAGAATGTACAATTACTCTTCAAGCTTAGAGGAGAATCATGATGAAATCGATCATAAACGAAAATGACATGTTCCTTATTAATTAACCATAGCCAAGGATCGGAAGCTCATGAAGAATTAAAATAAAGTTCACACACACACACACACACACACACACACACACACACACACACACACACACATATATATATATATATATATATATATATATATATATATATATATATACAGTGTATCACAAAAGTGAGTACACCCCTCACATTTCTTCAAATATTTAAGTATATCTCTTCATGGGACAACACTGACAAAATGACACTTTGGCACAATGAAAAGTAGCCTGTCTGCATCATATATAACAGAGTTAATTTATTTTCCCCTCAAAATAACTCAAAATATAGTCATTAAAAGCTAAATCCCTGGCAACAAAAGTGAGTACACCCCTTAGGAAAAGTTGTCAATATTAACATACAACATGTCAACTGTCAATATTTTGTGTGACCACCATCATTATCCAAAACTGCCTTTACTCTCCTGGGCATGGAGTTTACCAGAGCTTCACAGGTAGTCATTGGAATGCTCTTCCACTCCTCAAAGACGACGTCGCGGAGCTGGCGGATATTTGAGACTCTGCGCACCTCCACCTTCTGCTTGAAGATGCCCCAAAGATGTACTATTGGGTTCAAGTCTGGCGACATGCTTGCCCAGTCCATCACCTTTACCCTCAGCCTCTTCAGTAAAGCAGTGGTTGTCTTGGATGTGTGTTTGGGGTCATTGTCATGCTGGAACACTGCTCTGCGACCCAGTTTCTGGAGGGAGGGGGATCATGCTCTGCTGCAGTATTTCACAGTACATGTTGGAGTTCATGTTTCCCTCAATGAAATGTAACTCTCCAATACCTGCAGCACTCATGCAGCCCCAGACCATGACATTCACACCACCATGCTTGACTGTAGGCATGACACACTTATCTTTGTACTCCTCACCTGGTCGCCGCCACACATGCTTAAGGCCATCAGAGACAAACGAATTAAATTTCGTCTCATCAGACCATAGGACATGGTTCCAGTAATCTATGGGCTTTGTTGACATGTCTTCAGCAAACTGTTTGCGGGCTTTCTTGTGTATTGCCTTCAGAAAAGGCTTCCTCCTGGGGTGACAGCCATGCATACCAATTTGATGTAGTGTGCGGCGTATGGTCTGAACACTAACAGGCTGAATCCCAATCTCTTTAATCTCTGCAGCAATGCTAACAGCACTCCTACGCCGATCTTTCAAAGAAAGCATTTGGAGGTGACGCTCAGCACGTGCGCTCAGCTTCTTTGGACGACCTACCCGAGGCCTGTTCTGAGTGGACCCTGCTCTTTTAAAATGCTGGATGATCTTAGCCACTGTGCTGCTGCTCAGTTTCAGGGTGTTGGCAATCTTCTTGTAGCCTTGGCCATCTTTATGTAGTGCAACAATACGTTTTTTAAGATCCTCAGAGAGTTCTTTGCCATGTGGTGCCATGTTGGAACTTTCAGTGACCGGTAAGAGAGAGTGTTAGAGCTGCACTACAAATTTGAATACACCTGCTCCCCATGGACACATGGGCATAGTTACACTAATGAGTCACATGACATTTTGGAGGGAAAATGAAAAGCAGTACTCAATTTAGACATTTAGGGGTGTAGTTTCTTAGGGGTGTACTCACTTTTTAGGGGTGTTGCTTCTTAGGGGTGTACTCACTTTTGTTGCCAGGGATTTAGTTTTTAATGGCTAAATTTTGAGGGGAAAATAAATTAACTCTGTTATATAAGCTGCAGACAGACTACTTTTCATTGTGTCAAAAGGTAATTTTTTCAGTGCTGTCTCATGAAGAGATATATTTAAATATTTGAAGAAATGTGAGGGTGTACTCACTTTTGTGATACACTGTATATATATATATTAAAAATTTATATATATATGAACTTTATATATATATATATATGAATTATATATATATATATATATATATATATATATATATATATATATATATATATATATATATATGAACTTTATAAATATAAATACATATATGAACTTTATATATATATATATATATATATATATATATATATATATATATATATATATATATAAAGTTCATAAATGTATATTAATTTTATATTAATCCTTCATGAGATCTCGATCCTTAGCTATGATTAATTAATCATGAACATGTCATTTTCGTTCATATATATATATATATATATATATATGAAAATTATCCTGGAATATATATATATATATATATATATATATATATATATATATATATATATATATATATATATATATATATATTCCAGGATAATTTTCATTATTCAAGATGAATCATCGCTCTCTCTAACCTTCTAGCATTCTGTACTGGGAATGGAAAGCAAATCGGTGTGTGGGTAGGATGGCAAGAGGAAGCACGTTCCTAAGATCTACAAAGGATCAGAAGGTGTGGAGAGCCATAATCGCTCAGGTCTTAAAGGCTCTCAGCACATAGCAGAAGAAGTAGAAGAATATCAGGCCTACCTCTCTGTAACTAGAATTTAGAAATTTCTTCATTTTTTTTTTTTTTTTTTTTTCAAGGCGGAAAATCAAGATTTAAAGTTTTGGTCCAACATAATCTTTCTAGCTATCTGTTTTATTTTCCTTTTGCGATTGTCACGTGGGTTAGTTGTAAATCTTTCTAGTGGCGTCATCGAAATGCATCGAGGTCCATATGTAAGGATTCTGAATGTCGATTTTTAAAGCAGGCGCTCACTACCGTTAAAAAAAATTGACGATAACCTATTCTTGCAAACACAGTGATCGCTAAAATGTTTTTTTTTTTTTTGCCAGTGTAAGCTAAAATTACACAATATCTTGAACTATATAATATCATCAGTCATTAAAAAAAAATAAAAAAGATGGCTAACTTCTTTCAGAAAATATAAATAAATAAAAAAAAACAAAAAAAAAACGAAATCAGCGAAGTGTTCCAAGCCGAATTATGTGAGGAAAAATGAAAACCTCATCATCTGAAAACTTCAGACAACGGCAAATGCATAAAATATAAGTTTATTTCCTTTTTAGCTTCGCATTATATCGATTTTGGGATCAATATCAAATTATACCTTAGTATATAGTTTATATAGACATATCGATAACTTTTAAAGATATCGATAACTTTGTATATTTTATGTGCGTAACTTGATACATGACGGTGGCTATGACTCGATTTTGAGTAACACCATCGCCTGACCGATCCACAAATATAGGCAGCACGGATGTGGCCTTTTAGATCTGCTGGCGACTTACACTATCGCGTGCAGATGCGGCGACTTACACTATCGCGTGCAGATGCGGCGACTTTAGGTGCCTCTTGCGGTATATGTCACATTAATATTTTGCTTAACCTTCATATGATGTTTTAGTCCACCAGCTGAGACACATTCTCTTCAAAATTCACTGCATGCATACCCCCCTTGTGAAAATTAATTGAAACAACTGCTTTAGTTTCCTTTCTTTCACCATACGGTCAGTTTTAGACCCACTGGAGTGACAGTGTGTAATCGATTTCCATATTTTCCTTAGATTAGGTCATTTGCAGTTGTGTGTAGCAATATGAATCTATTTTCGGGGTGTATGATGAAATTTGTTTGTCCTTGAAAAATATATTGCATCACGGCCAGACACTATTGTCTCGACTCTCGATTAGTTGTCCTACGGCCATTGTCGGCGATGGATGTTAATCCAAGGAAGGGAACGAAAATTGTAACGCTACACGAACACACTGCATGCATTACCATTGAGCAAGTCAAACTATTAGAGACTGGCCTGGAAACTCTCCTGATATAAATCCACCCAAGAATCTGCAAGGAACGACTTCGTGGAATGGACATACGAAGTATTGACATGCGCACTGGCTCATGTTTCATTGGAAAAAAACGAAAAAAATTAAATAAGGGCGGAATTATTCGTTCCGTTTCAAACGTAATGATTCGGTTTTGTTTCAATTAATTTGCACATATGTGGCAAACCTCTGGCTGCACTACCGCCACTTCTACAGAAAGTGCTCAGACGAACTACACTTCGTGGTCTCGCCGAGGCAAACTTTCACAGCAAGAAGCCGCCAAGCCACTCCCATAGTAGCAAGCGACCTACATTTCCTCCGTATCCCAGAAGTAAGTTCCACTCGAAAAGCTTCTTCTCACGAACCACTGCCCTGTGGAACCGACTCCCTACAGGATGTTTCCGCTACAATCTTAACATGTTCTAGGCTAGGGTAACCATTATCTTCCACTCTTATATACACAAATGTCCTCCTAATGTAATCCTCTACCTCGAGTAGCCCCCGAGCCTTGTAAAGGGTAAAACTTACTGTAAAAAATAATAAATATATAAAATATGTGTGTGCGTTTGTGTGTATGTATGTGTGTGTGTTTATGTTTGTATGTATTTATGTGTGTGTGTTTTGTGTGCGTATAAATATGTTTGTGCTTGTGTGCGTATGTATGTGAGTATGTATGTGCGTGTTTTTATGTCTCTGTGTATTTATGGATGTTTTTTTTTGTGTGTAAGTATATGTGTGTGTTTGTGCATGTATGTATGTGCGTATGTGTGTGTGTGTGTTTATGCCTGTGTGTATTAATACGTGTGTGTTTTTGTGTGTACGTATGTATATGTGTGTATTTGTGCTTGTGCGTGTATGCATGTGTGTATGTATGTTTGTGTTTATGTCTGTGTGTATTTATGTGTGTGTGTTTTTGTGTATGCGTATGTATGTGCGTGTGTTTCTGCTTGTGCGTGTATGTATGTGTGTATGTATGTGTGTGTTTATGTTTGTGTATGTATGTATGTGCATTTGTGTTTGTGTGTTTATGTATGTACGTGTGTGTTTGTGTATGCGTGTGTATGTATGTGTGTGAATATATGTGTATTTGTTTGTCCATGTGTGTGTATGTATGTGCGTGTGTTTGTGTATGTATATGTGTATGTTTGTGTGTGTGTATATATGCGTGTGCGTGTATGTAGTGTGTGTTTGTGTGTATGTATGGATGTTTGTGTCTCTCTGTATGTGTGTGTATGTGTGTGTGTATTCGTGAAATGTGTCTGTTTGATACATTGGCACCCGTGTTTCACGGGGACATTTGAATCTTTCAACCTCCGCCCCCCCCCCAACCTCGACGCTGAGCAAGTCGATACTCTTCGGATATCGATCTGTGCGCCATCCGTCACTTACAACTCTTTTCATGATAAACACACTTAGATTCCTCTGGCGTTTTACGGTCCAATCACGATCAACTTCCGGTTCCTCAATTTCTACGCTCTTCAATAAGAAAAGGAAAAAAAGAGAACGCTGTTACGGTTTTGCTCTCGTAGGAAATATGGCGACACTCTCGATTTGAAGTGAAAAGTCAAAATACAAACACACGCTTAGTAAAGTACAAAGACAAATCTACCCAATGATAATTCTAGTTATCGTTAATCATTCAATAAATATATGTAAAATAAACATTTCTAGATATTAATATATGAATAATTATATATTTTAGCGTATATCAAAGTGAACAGAATCTCTGCTAAAATATATATATATATATATATATATATATATATATATATATATATATGAAAATAAATATAAAAGTGAACATTGAAGTCAACACTCAGAGGTGATGCAATCGTCATGGCGCCTGACGATTGCGTCCAGCATGAAAACAGCCTGTCGCCTCTGAGTGCTGACTTCAATGTCACAATTTTATATTTATATTTACATACGCTCTAACTCTGATATTGAACACTTTATCCCATAAATTTAACACACCTTAAAACTATATTTCTTTATATATATATATATATATATATATATATATATATGTATGTATATATATATATATATGAAAGCGGTGTCCTTAGTAATTTATTTCATGGGATATTTTTTTCTAAAATTTTGGTCTGAAGAGATGGGCACCTGATCCCGTAAAATAAGTTATTACTCCCGCTTTCATTATTATGTTTGCCCTGTTCTTGTATTCGATTCATATTCTCCTTGTAATTATCCCTACTAATTAGCAAGTGATATATATATATATATATATATATATATATATGTATGTATATATAAATAAAAAGAAAGAACAGTAAGATATCTAGCAAAATAGATTTATCTGTAACCTTGGAAACATGACTTTTGTTTTAGCTGTGTCTTTAAAACCCAGTGATTTTTAAAGTTACTCCAAAATTCGCTTGAAGATGAAATGGAACTAATGTCTTTAATTTAATTACAAAATTAAATTCGGGGCTTTTAGCTTCCATTTTTGAAACATGGTTAGAACTCTGTAGCGAAATAAAACATATTTTAAGTCAATCAATTTATAATATATATATATATATATATATATATATATATATATATATATATATATGTATGTATGCATATATATATATATATATATATATATATATATATATATATATATATATTAAAAAAATAATAATAATATCTTACATTAAATGCACAACTGAATTCCATGCCGAATTGTTGGAATTTATACATATATATATATATATATATATATATATATATATATATATATATATATATATATATATATATATATATATATATATCCTTATATATATATATATATATATATATATATATATATAGATTGATAATATCAGTGGTAAATATACACATATATATGCAATCATATATCTAAAATATATACAAATATATATACATACATGCATACACATACATATATATTTGTATAAAAAACAAATCCAAGAGGATAGAATCCAGGTAGAACTCAATGTCCAGGACAGAGTAAGGATATAATAAAAAGGCTTAAACACTAATATTCCATGATCATAATTTATTCCATTGGAATCGTAAATACGATCCAATTCATCAGACCTACAAATTCAAAAACGCTTTAAATTATGATCATGGAATATTAGTGTTCAAGCCTTTTTATTATATATATATATATATATATATATATATATATATATATATATATATATATATATATATATATATTTTTAAGATGTGCTATATTTATGCAATAAAGTGCTCAATATCAAAGGTAAAGCTTATGTAAATATAGATATAAAAATGATTATTGAGTCAACACTCAACGCCTATATATTAGGTTGGTGCAAAAATAATGACGTAATAATGTCGTTTTTTGACGTTAAAAATACGTCAAAAAACGACATTATTACGTCATTATTTTTACACCAACCTAATATATATATATATATATATATATATATATATATATATATATATATATATATATATGTGTGTGTGTGTGTCCCCGTCGTCAGCGGCGGCATCCGTCCATCTCCAGAAGCGATGAAGTAGCACAGTGCGCTACGAGCCTGGAGAACTATGGCTGCCCGGATATATAGTTCCCCCTCTCGGCCTTGCTAGCAGAGTCCAAAGGAGAGGATAAACCAATACAGTTTGGTACCAGCGCGGCTGCAAGAGTTGCCGGGAAGTAGCATAAAGTGCCGTCCATCCGCCTTAGGGGATCCACTCCGGGTTTGAAACATGATCCAGTGCACATGTCAATACTTCGTATGTCCATTCCACGAAGTCGTTCCTTGCAGATTTATATATATATCATAAAATAATAATCCCAGCTATTAATATACGTAAGGTTATTTAATTTAACTTATATCATGGTGAACAAAATTCCTGCTAATAAACTGCTTGATTTAACAAAAAGTGTTCAAATATGGCTGACGAATGTCAATTGATTTGTCCTTAAGCGTCTATGTGGCTTTTTAGTCCTGTTCAAGCATGACAATTCTTTCCCTGTATTATACGACCTTGTTTTGTCATAGGGAGCAGCATTTCTCCTATTAACAAATGCATGATGTTTTTCGACTAGACCTTTATGGACAGGTTGCTGGACGTATAAATGCGCATTTAGTGTTTAATTGCGTTTGAAAAAGTCGAAAAGAATAATAAGGCGACGATCACACCACACGCACATTACCTTTCTTTCATGGAGTTCGGCTTTCGATGTCGGATATGGAGATTTATCCTTGTCGATATCATTTTGCGTTGAACATTGTCTTATGGAACCCATTTTTCATCACCAGCGATATTCTATTAAAATGAATGGTTATTTATGAAAATCCATTCGTCATTGCAAATGGTTGCCAAAAATGAAAAATACTTCTGGTAACAGATGGCGAGCGAGATTGATAAATAGGTTGGTTGATTTTAAAACATGTCGACCCTTCTTGAGATAATGTCGAATTTTGTATGGGGTCACGAAAGAGAATCTAATCTTGATAAACACTGACACCCGCGCCGAGACGTCTTTGACAGATAGATAAATGGATAGATATGGATAAACTGAAATAATTTTATAGATATAGAGACAGACACGAAAAGGCAGAGATAGATAGATAGATAGATAGATAGATAGATAGATAGATAGATAAAAAACTGAGAATTGGATAGTCAGATAGATAGATAATGAATATGCTGAGACAGATAGATAGATAGATAGATATATAGATAGACTGAGAATTAGATAAAAATACTGAGATTTAGATAGATAGATAGATAGATAGATAGATAGATAGACTGAGAATTAGATAAAAATACTGAGATTTAGATAGATAGATAGATAGATAGATAGATAGATACGTAATGAACAGACTGAGATAGATAGATATATAGATAGATAGATAGATAAAAAACTGAGAATTGGATAGTCAGATAGATAGATAATGAATATGCTGAGATAGATAGATAGATAGATAGATAGATAGATAGATAGATAGATAGATAGACTGAGAATTAGATAAAAATACTGAGATTTAGATAGATAAATAGATAGATAGATAGATAGATAGATAGATAGATAATAGGCTTAGATAAATTGCCAGATAATGAATAGGATGAGATATATATATATATATATATATATATATATATATATATATATATATATATATATATATATATATATATATATATATATTATATATATATATATATATAGATAGATAGATAGATAGATAGACCGACAGACTTAGAATTAGATAAATTGACTGAGAATTAGATAGATAGATAGATAGATAGATAATGAATAGGCTGAGATAGATAGATAGATAGATAGATAGATAGATAGATAGATAGATCGACAGACTTAGAATTAGATAAATTGACTGAGAATTAGATAGATAGATAGATAGATAGATGGATAGATAGATAGATAGATAGATAGATAGATAGATAGATAGATAGATGATGAATAGGCTGAGATAGATAGATAGATAGATAGATAGATAGATAGATAGATAGATAGACAGATTAAAGATAGATAGATAGACTGAGAATTAGATAAAAAGCCTGAGATTTAGATCGATAGATAGATAGATAGATAGATAGATAGATAGATAACTGCTCCGTTTGTTTTTGTATATATGATTCAATGAGATTCAGTATATTGAAAGATCCCAGTGCAAACAGGTGTCAGGCCACAGAGGCAGGCAATCACTTCTTTTGTTCGCTTACAGATGTTTGAGAGAGTTTGTCGGTCTTTAAGGGGCTGGATCGTCATTTCGAAGAAGTACTGTGAACTTGGCTATGATTCATCGCCAGTGCTTCGATGTTGCCAACAATGGTCAAATGAATATTCGATAAGTGATTGGCGCGCGCGACATCGACCTGAAGAACGATGTATTCTAGAGTGTCTCCGCCCGTCGTCATCATGGTGCGGGAGGCCATAATTTACAGCCCTCATTTTGTCTCTCGTGGCGAGACTGGTAAATAAAATCAGGCATTTCTTGAATATTTGAAATATCAGATAAAGTGTTGGCCCGCTCGTAAAAAAAAAAAAAAACAAAAAAAAACGAAAATGATAATTTATTTTGCAACTAATTTTTGTTAATTATATTGTATATATAATGGCCTAAGAATAGATTTTTGCCATGAAAAATAAGCTACATCCAATCTCAAAATTTAATTACGTAATCCCAACTCAACGTAAATAAACAGTATTTGGAACATGTTATCAACAATCATCTGATCCATATTTTGCAACTCCTTTAGCAATGTTTCTTTAAGGGTTATTTTGGTTGAACGCTCTCGAAGTCTTCGGTCAAGGTGCTCCCAAACGATTAGATTCATGTCAAAACTTTAGGCTACCAATGGTAGTGACTTGATTCCTTGTGTTTCCATCCAGGCCTTTGCTACTTTGCTCGTATGACATGGCGCTTCATCTTCTTGAAAAAGGTAGACATTCTTTTCAATCTATTTAGTTTCAAATAGTGTAATAATCCATTCTCTAATATTTGACACTAGCAGTAGAGCCCGGCGTTACCCGGGGATGTAACAGTAAGAGATAGATCAAGTATCGACCATCATAAAGACTGAAAAATAAAATTGACAAAGATTATTGTTTAAGGTTGACGGACACGCATGTCTTAATTAGTTTTTTTTGTTTTTTTTTTAAGAATTGGTCAAACCCAAACTGAAACAAAAACATTCTTTTCAATCGCTATGAGTCTATCGATTGAATAGAATTTTATTATAAACAATTGTCTTGTAAATGGAAATTTTAAAGCATTCTGAATGTAAAAATAAAGAAAAAAGTGTGCAAGACAATAAGAAACACTACCTGCCAAAAAAAAGTGAAGTTTTGTTGAAATCGGTTGAAAAATGTAGGAAATCCGATCCCATATATAAACGAACACACACACACAAACAACCAAGCTGGGTTTTATAATAAGTATAACTCGATAACTCGATATTAATCAGTATAACTCAATACGAGTTGTCCCCCTTTCATTCTCGTGAAGCCTCTTAATCGTGTTTTCAAATTGATTTCGTGCAAAAAACAATTGTGCTTTTCCAATTTTTAGCGCTGTTAGAACCACCGCAAAGTAATTTTACGCAGTCCTGTGAAGTTTTGATCAAATCGGTTGAAAAATGTAGGAAATCCGATCCAATATACATTACTTTACTTTACATTCATTTACTTTCTAATTCTCTTCGCTCTCCCCAGCTATGGGTAAAATAGCCTGTTTTCCTAACATCTGGTGAGCGTTTTAACAGGAGACAGAAAAGGCAACACTGAAATTCCAAGGCTTATCATATTGGCGAAAGATGCCTTCCAGAAGCTAAGCAAAGAATTAAGAAACAGAAAAACATTCGTTCAAAAGAAAGAAAAGAGTACTACATTAGGTGGCAAGAAATCTAGGAGAAATAAAGAATTCTTTGAATTATACTGAATTCAAACCATCTACTGCCTTTTTGGTACCGGTTAGAACTTAAAAAATAAATCCATCTTTGAGAGGAGAGACGGGTGTACGGCAATCCAAGAAATCTAAGAGAAATAAAGAATTCTTTGAATTATACTGAATTCAAACCATCTACTGCCTTTTTGGTATCGGTTAGAACTTCAAAAGTAAATCCATCTTTGAGAGGAAAGACGGGTTTACGGCAATCCATTGAACTATTGTGCTGACTTGAATGTCACCATTTTTTTGCTACTAATTGTCGTATCTACAGGGCAGAGATATTAAAGATATATTTATAAATGGATAGAAGCTAATCATACTGTGATTTGACCTAGTCTTAGAAAATTAATCATAATTTTGGTTTAACTAAGCTGTCAAAATTAACCTTTAGATAAGAACTTGTATTTTCTTTTGTTGTTCGTCCCTTAATTTAGGTATACGTTCCTATAAACTATTCTAAATACCTACTTATGGTTTTCTTTATTTCTTTGTTGTTTTTTTAAGGCTTTGAGAGAAATAGGTTTGGTGGGTGTTAGTCTCGTGTACAATGTTTTTGTTGTTTGTTTCTTATATTTTAATAATATATATTAAAAGATGAAAGTAGTTTTGATTTCTGTCTAATATTTTCATTTCTGTTAATGTCAGACATCCGTTAATAAAACAGAAAAGAAAAAAATTAAAATATCCTTAGACGAAAAAAGAAAATCTATATTAAAGGAGCCGGTTGTATTTGGGCGAAAAAAAAGATGGCAGTGTCCATGACTGACGCAAGGAAAGCAAAAATGAACGATTTCGTTTCATCTTAGTTGAAGGCTTAGACAAATTACACATGTGTTATTTAACAGGAAACGTAGATTACATTTTTAAAATATGAAAAAAAAATATATATATATCAGTACAGTCAATGAATGACAAGGAATACAAAAATTATTTTTTAAAAATACAATTGAAAAAAAAAATCGAAAATACAAAAAAAAAAAAAAAAAACTAACGAGATTTGGTAAAACGAGATTTGGTAAAACGGGATTTTTTTAGCATTTGGAACGTTTTCAAAATGTATGTTAGATTTTTTTTTCCTTAAACAGTGGGAGCCATCACGATTTGTCTAGAAAAGAAAAAAGAAGAGGGAAATTCAGGAAAAAAACTTTAAACAAAACCTATATGTTGCTAATGATATTGACAAAAAAAAAAAAAAATGCCGAAAGGATAAAGATATATTTATAAATGGATGGAAGCAATTTTTCTCATCTCAGTATGGGATCTATATTTACATATGGTGTAATTATGAATGAATCGTTTCCTAGTCCCTTTCTTTCTCCCTTTGATACACATACGTGTACGAGCGCGCGCACACATTCAAACACAAACACACATATGATTAGAGAGAACTGATTTTGGAAATCGGTTCGAGCGATAACTTTTCAGAAAACCCTTTGTGCGCGCGCACACACACATACACACACACACACACACATATATATATATATATATATATATATATATATATATGACGAAATGCTAAAATGGTTCAGACAAAAATTAATACATCAGATTTCGGGATATGGGCCGGTTGAAAACTTTTCAGCACCTCCTAAAGACTTAAAATACACACAGCTATTATTATACAAAAGACAAAATGCAGATTATATATATATATATATATATATATATATATATATATATATATATATATATATATATATACGCATTTTGTGTGTATGTGAGTGTATATAGATAGATATATAGATAGATAGATTAATTAATGAACAGAATGATTAGATAGATAGATAGACAGACAGATTGATAGATAAATAATGAACAGAATGAGTTAGATAAATAGATAGAAAGAAACAGCACCAAATTGATAGATAGATAGATAGATAGATAGATAGATAGATAGATAGATAATGAACAGGATGAGATAGATAGATAGATAGATAGATAGATAGATAGATAGATAGATAGATAGATAGATAGATAGATAGATAGATTATTCTGATGTTATCAATCATCTGGAAATATAAATCTACATATCCCTCTGTTTCGCGTAGTAATAAATAAGAAGACGGTTCCAACCGAGACATCTATATCACCACCTCCGTGTACATACAACGTACTCACACACAGAAACAACCATATATATATATATATATATATATATATATATATATAGATAGATAGATAGATAGATAGATAGATAGATTGTGAACATAGCAATCGACACTGCATGCTGACTTTTGGTCTCACGCCTCAAAACCTTCTTCATTTTCACATCATAAGCCATCTGTAGGAATCTTGTTTGAAGAATAAATGAGTTCTCAGGTTACGGATACAGTCCCCGATTTCATTTCAAGAAGCAACTCCTTTATAAGTAACAATGCTCAAATTTGGTTAAATCTTAAGTAGCGACTTCGCTAATGACGTCAGTGCAACTCAAAAAAAAAAAAAAATGAAAGAAAAATAAAGAATATATAAATGTAAATTTAAAGCATTTATTTCTTTGAAATACAGAATAACGCCCCAAATACTTGCATGCGCTTATCTTAGAAATTTGCTTATTCATTATTGAATTTTATCAGAAAAAATTACGGAAATCTACAGCCAATACTCTGTATATTTTTAGATCTACATATGAAGTAATAATAAAAATAATAATAATAATAATAATAATAATAATAATAATAATAATAATAATAATAATAATAATAATAATAATAATAATAAAACTGCTTCATGGCCAATACCCTGCCCGTACCAAACAAGCTGACGTAGACAAAACCCTTACCCATCAGTGGCTACGTAGTGCAGGGTTGAAAGCTGAACCTGAAGGTTTTATCCTTGCTGCACAGGACCAATGCTTGTTAACTAGGAATTATCAAGCACATATGCTAAAATATCGTAGTGCAGATTCTGTGATAAATATCCAGAAACAATTGATCATCTTGTATCAGGTTGCACAATATTGGCACCCACTGAGTATAAGACCCGGCATGACAGAGTGGGCCAATATCTGCACTGGAGAATATGCAACTTCTACGGGAAGGAAACTGAAAGAAACTGGTACCAACACCACCCAGACTCAGTTACGGAGATAGGACCTGTTACAATTCTATGGGACTACACAATACACACTGACAGAACAATCAAGGTCAACCGCCCAGATATTGTTATTAAAGACCACAAACAAAAACGGTGCCTCCTTATTGATATGGCAGTCCCTGTTGACTGCAATGTATCTTTGAAGATCTTCAAAAAGCTGTCAAAATACAAGGACCTTGAAATAGAAATCCCAGGAATGTGGCATATGGGAACATCAACAATCCCTGTTGTAGTTGGAGCCCTAGGACTTGTTGGAAAAGATTGCAGTAGACTAATTGAAGGGATTCCTGGAAGTCCATGCCTCAAGGAGATACAAAAAATTGTTCTCACAAGTACAGATCACACTTTACGAAGGGCTTTATCTATGTAAAATATTTTTCTTTTTTTGCCAGTGGAAAATGTCATGATGCCATTTCTAACTTTAGGTCCCTGGGTGGGACCCGGAAAGAAATGTGTACACGCCAGAAATCAAAGGAAATAAAAATGATAATATCTTAACAAAATACGACAGTTTGGTGAATATACTCGGTGTAAATAATCAAAATAACTTTTGCTTGGACAATCTCCTCAAAGATGAAGAATAGACATGTAGCAAGAGAAATATGGTTCTACAGAAAGAAGCTGAAAATACCATGGGCCGAACATGTGAGCAACGACGAAGTTTTAGAGAAAATGGAAGCAAAAAGAAACTTATACATCAAGAAGACACAGTTGAAATTTCTAGGGCACATAATCAGGAAAGAGGACTTGGAAAATTTGATACTCATAGGGCAGATTGAAAGCAAGAGGGACAGAGGTAAACAAAGCATAACTTACTTAGGAAGCTTGAGTAAATGGATGGCGGAAAAAGGTTTAGGAGAAATAAAGAAAAGACAAAATTTATTAAGATCTACAAAGGATAGGAAAGTGTGGAGAGCCATGATTACCAACATTCTGAAGGGATACAGCACATAGAAGAGGAAAGAGCTTTTATAAATGGATGGTTGAACAAAGTTTAGGAGAGATAACAAAAAGACAAAATTTACGAAGAGCTACAAAGGACAGGAAAGTGTGGAGAGCCATTATCGCCTGCATATATATTGTATAAATGGATGGCGGAACAAAGTTTAGGAGAGATGACAAAAAGATAAAATTTATTAAGAGCTACAAAGGATAGGAAAGTGTGGAGAGCCATGATTGCCAAGATTCTGAAGGGATACAGCACATAGAAGAGGAAAGCTTTTATAAATGGATGGCAGAACAAGGTTTAGGATAGATAACAAAAAGACAAAATTTATTAAGAGCTAAAAAGGATAGGAAAGTGTGGAGAGCCATGATTGACAACATTCTGAAGGGATACAGCACATAGAAGAGGAAAGCTTTTATAAATGGATGGCGGAACAAAGTTTAGGAGAGATGACAAAAAGATAAAATTTATTAAGAGCTACAAAGGATAGGAAAGTGTGGAGAGCCATGATTGACAACATTCTGAATGGACACAGCACATAAAAGAGGAAAGAGCTTTTATAAATGGATGGCAGAACAAGGTTTAGGATAGATAACAAAAAGACAAAATTTATTAAGGGCTATATTGGACGGGAAGAAACGATTGAAATTTCTAGGGCACATAATGAGGAAAGAGGGCTTGGAAAGTGTGATACTCACAAGGCATATTGAAGGCAAAACGTACAGGAGGAAAACATTGCATAACCTACTTAAGGAGATTGTGTAAATGGATGGCGGAACAGGGTTTAGGGGAGATAACGAACACGACAAAGTTTATTGAAATGACAGGAAATTGTGGAGAGTCATGATCGCCTAAGTCCTGGAAAGAAGATAAATTCATTCAATTAAGTTCCCTACGTGATACGCGCTTAGGCGATCATCTCCCTTTCCCGGAATTCGTTTGACGTTTTTCTTTTATAAACTGGTTGCCAACCAAGGCTAAAGAATTCAGTCTATTCTGCTGTTCAACCCATAGATGGGGAGAAAAGATTACCCTACATCACTCATCTCTAAATAAATTAATTTTTTTATGGAAATGGAATTTTATAATAAAAAATTACGCCAATTTTAAAGTTTCTTTAAATTTTATAAATTTTAAAATATAATTTAAACATTTGATAATTACATTTTTCAAGATAAGTTCCACGAGAAATCAAATTGATTGAAAATTTAAATTTAAGCCGCGTAGAATTTACGTCGTGAAATGGAAAATGAAACAAAAATATTGTTTTGTTGGGAATGTTTTAATTACATTTTTTTTTTTTTTGCGAATAGAATATACTCTAGAAAATATATTTTGTAAATAGATAATATTCTAGAAATATTTTTTTGTAAATGGGACATACTGTAGAAATATTTTTTGTAAATAGATTATATTGTAGAAATGCTCTTTTGTAAATAGATTATATTGTAGAACATGCTTTTTTTTTGTAAATAGAATATATACTAGAAAATACATTTTTGTAAATAGAATATGCTGTAGAAATATTTTTGTAAATAGATTATAT
>OZ010597.1:88353148-88390648 GCA_963932145.1 Acanthosepion lycidas
ACCCCGATGTCAGTGTATCCGGCCTCCCGCTTCACTGTGCCACAAATGAGCTAAACGATAATTATTCATATGGAATTATCAATAGATTGTAGTTTTTAAAAAAAATTGAAATATAAGTAAAATGCCAAAATTTGGCCAATCTGATTTTGCATCTGACAATAATATAATTGCTGTGGCCTGTTAGGGACCAGAAAGAAAGACACGGAAAGAAGAAGATAGGTTGAACAAGGGTATTGAAATAACAGAAAATATATACAGAATAAGAATGTTATTAATCAACAGATAGAAGTGTCTGTCCGAACTATCAGGCTACACTGCGTCCCGACTGCCGATATTTAACAGTCCCCCACGAGGAATGTATGTGTCACAAGCCCGAGTTTAACATGGGTTTCTCCGAGTCCGTAGGCTCGGCGAAAAATATTCCCTTGTAACCCGCATAAGCGGGATCGGGATCTGTCTACCTCCCTGGACGAAACTTTACCCTTCGGCAAAGCTTCGTCCGGGTTCGTCTCTGCCAAAGCAGAGAGTTCGACAGAAGTCGTACACAGACGACTGCCTCCTTAGGAAGTCTCGCAGGTTAGTATTTATGAAGAGTGAAGAGTTCATTCTAATGTAGATAGGTCACCATAATACATAGTCTGAAATGATTAGAAAACAAATTTAAATGCAATATCAATTGTTATCTACTGTCTTCTTGATTACACTTTTATTGTCCTTACCGATTAATAATGTTTTCCATCTTACTTATTCTTTCATACTCAGTAACCCATTGTGTTTTAGTGCCTTTACTGCCTTGCATGGGGTGAAATGATTATAGAACAAATTTAAATGCAATATCAATTGATATCTACTGTCTTCTTGATTACTCTTTTATTGTTCTCGCTTCTTAATAATGTTTTACATCTTACTTAATCTTTCACACTCAGTAACCGATTGTGTCTTAGTGGCTTTACTGCCTTGCATGGTGTTGTGGCCTGTTAGGGGCCAGAAAGAAAAACATGTAGGTAGGTTGAATAAATGTATTGAAAAAACAGAAAATATATAAAAAATAAGAGTGTTATTAGTCAACAGATAGAAGTGTCCGTCCAAACAGTCAGGTTAAACTGCGTCCCGACTGTCTCGCTGAGGAAGTCTCGCAGGTTAGTATTTAAGAAGGAGGAAGCCTTCATTCTAATGTAGACAGGTCACCATAATACATGATCTGAAATGATTAGAAAACAAATTTAAATGCAATATCAATTATTATCTACTGTGTTCTTGATTACACTTTTATTGTCCTTACCCATTAATAATGTTTTCCATCTTACTTATTCTTTCACACTCAGTAACCCTTTGTGTCTTAGTGGCTTTAATGCCTTGCATGGTGGTGTGGCCTGTTAGGGGCCAGAAAGAAAAACATGGAAAGAAGAAGGTAGGTTGAACAAGGGTATTGAAATAACAGAACATATATACAAAATAAGAGTTTTATTAGTCAGCAGATAGAAGTTTTCCGTCCAAACTGTCAGGTGACACAGGGTTCCGATCCCCGGTCTAGGAAGTCTCGAGGGTTAGTATTTATGCTAGAGGAAGGGTTCATACTAATGTAGATAGGTCACCATAACAATAAGGTTTAGGAATATCAGTGAAATGAAAAATTCGGTAATTTTTGAAACTTTTGATATCCGAGCGCTTTTTTTTTCTAAGTGCCTGCAATTAAGTTTCTAAGAAAAGTCATTATGAGCCTGTTGCAGCAGTTATGCTTTAACTTGCATTGTTGTGTTTAAACCGGTTTGAAGTGTGCCGTAGTTTTTTAAAAAAAGCGAATTATATCATATATCTTGCCTGAACTAAAATCCTTTTGTGCTCGTTTGTTTTTTATGATTCTGGTATGTGCACACTTCGTTTAATAACTATTTTGTTGCTATTGTCACCTTCTTGGATAACTTTATAGTAAATAAGTATATTTTGTTATCTTTATTTTTGTGCATTCAGACTATTGTATTGAACAAAATGGTTATCCTGTCCAAAGCTTATCATTCTATCAGTTATCCGACCCTCTGCGAAAAAAAAGTTTGGTGACCCCTGATATAGACACTCCCAGGGTCACATTTGAATATCATTCATTCTCTTACTGTGAAGTTACCTGAGCCCCAACCTGGGAGTGTCGGAGAGCTCATTTGAATAAAGAAAAAAGAGGTCACAGAATTTATGTTCCCGTTCTCATTGCTGAAGAGGCAAAAATCAAAAGTCGTGTCAAGATTTAAAAAAAAAAACAACAAAAAAAAACACAAGTCAACATGAAATCCTAGTGTTTTTGTGTAAGTACCTTCAATGGATTTTCTAAAAGTGATTACGAGCCTGACGCAGCAATTATGTTTCAACTTGCATTGCCGTTTGAAGGGTGCCGTCTTTATAAAAAGGAATGACTTCAGCGAATTATGTCATTACAGGGTTATCCATAAAGTTCGTGCCCACTTTAAAAAATTTATAACTCTTGAAAAGGACTTCCAATCGATTGTAAACTGGGGCAAGAATTGGCTGGTCAACTCCAACGCTACTAAGACAAAACTGCTCTCTATCAATCACCACAGAGATCCTTCCCTTCCCTCCATTAAAATGTCTGACGCTCAACTTCTCGAGACCAACTCTCTACGGCTTCTCGGTGTCACGTTGACTGCTGACCTGAGATGGAATAATACATTGAGTCAATTGCTTCGTCCACCGCAAGGAAAGTTGGCTCACTGAGCTGCGCCAGGAAGTTTTTTACCCCGGAGTCGATCCTCCAGATCTACAAATCAACAATTCTCCCTTGCATGGAGTATTGCTGCCATATATGGTCTGGTGCCCCTTCTGTTTGCCTCGGGGTTCTTGATAGGCTCCAGAGGCGGATATGCAATGTAGTTGGCCCTGCGCTGACGTCTCGTCTACAGTCACTTTCTCACAGACGCGCCGTCGCCTCTCTCTGTCTTTTTTACAAATACTTTCATGGTAATTGCTCCGAGGAGCTGCATTCGCTGCTTCCCAGACGTCATGAGTTCAAGCGCCTTACGAGGCTGGCATCCCGCTCTCACCCCTTCACTGTCAAAACTCCTAAATGTAGCCGTCTCTTTTACTCTAATAGCTTCATGTCTCGCACCTCTCGCCTGTGGAACTCCCTTCCCTTTTCCTGTTTCCCTGTGAGCTGTAATCTCCAGCTATTCAAGTGTAATGTCAATCGACATCTCCAGTTGCCTTGATCTATCCACTACCCTCATCCTTTCTTCTATCACTCCTATCTGATCTTTCTCTAAATTTTCTGTAACCCCTTGCGTCCTAGTGGCTTCCCGCCTTGCTTGGGGTGAAATGCTTAAAAAAAATTGTATTTGCGATAGAAATAATCTGTAAAAAATGTTATAAAGTTTAATGTACCTAGTTTTAAGTATAGCTAAAATAACTAATGTGATTTCAGGCATTACTGTAAATCAGTTAGCAAATATTTTCCGTGAACTGCAAAATCGTATAACCTTTTGTATTGCTGCTGATGGAGGACATGTGGAAACTTGAATAGAATTTTAATAAAACCTTAAAAATTATAGATTCACTTCTTTCTAATCCTTTTTACAAATTTTTTCTATCGCAAATACAAATAAAGTTATAATTTTTTTAAAGTGCACAGGAAATTTATGGACAGCCTGTATTTTGCCTGAACTTATAAAACTCAAGTCAGCACATGTAACGAGGTTGACGGATGAACATTTGAAAGTATTTCTCTTGGTTGAATGCAGCAATACCAAAATAAATATTAATTATATCTTAAAAAGGTAAACGCCAGTTTTACAAATCTCACTAACGTTTTGTGCTGCTTAGTTTGAGAAATTTGGAAATGTGCACATTTGATGTGATATAAATATTTTATTGCTATCGTCGCCTTCTTGGACAACTTTTTAGTAAATAAGTATGTTTGCTGTCTTTATGGGGTTTTTTTGTGCATTCAGTGTATTGTATTGAAGAAAATGGTTATCCAGTCGAAAGCTCATCATTCTCTAAGTTATGCGGAACCTCTGTGAAAAAAGTTTGGGGATCTGCAGACGCTGAATATCATGTACTGAACGTGTGAGCCACAAGGTAGTTTTAAAGAAAATAAAATTAAAAAGGACACATACTTATTATCAGAAAGAGGCACTTGAAATTTCGCCAATGTTTAACCTTCGTGCCCCCCCCCCAATAAAAAAGGTGTTTCAAAATGGCGATATTTCTGTTGATACTGCTATTATATTTATAATAGTGGGGGGGGGTATTTTTATGTTCCAAAAGAAAAAAAAAAATGAATGAAAATATATATATATATGTATACAGTGACCACTAATATTATCAATATATATGCACTATGTGTGTTTGTGTGATAGAGAGGCAGAGAGAGAAAGAGAGAGGCAGAGAAAACAGAGAAAGAGACGTACGAAGAGAATGTCAGAAATATATATATATATATATATATATATATATTATAATTATTTAAATATATATATATATATATATATATATATATATATATATATATATATTATAATTTTTTTTTTAAAATATATGATTCCTTCGCTTCATAAGGGTTCTCATGTTTCAAAAACAAGACCCAAAAACCTCAATATAATTATTGAAATTAAATTGAATTAAAGTATCAAGCCCTGTTTTTTCCTTTCGCTTAAAAATAACAACAAAATTACTAAAGAATCCAGGACTATTTACTAACGTGTTCTTTCCTATTTTTCTACATATTTGCACATATATATATATATATAAAAGGCTCAAGCACTAATATTCCATGGTTATAATTTATTACATTGGAATCGTAATTACGATCCAATTCATCAGACCTAGAAATTCAAAAACGCTTTTTGAATTTGTAGTTCTGATGAATTGAATTTATATTGTGTGTGTGTATATATATATATATACATTGACCACTAATATTATCAATATATATATATATATATATATATGTATATAGTGTGTATGTGTGTGTGTATGTGTGTGTGTGTGCGTGATAGGGAGACAGAGAGAGAAAGAGAGAGCCATAGAAAACAGCGAAAGAGACGTAATGAAGAGAATGTCTGGAATAGATTAAAATTAGGGGAAATGTTGGACATTAATATAAACACTCGTTCATAAGGGTATTCTTACGAGATTTCAGCAATTTAACGAGATAAACAGGGCAAATCTCGTAAATATCACAGAAGCGTTTTGCAGTCAATTGTCAAACAGGCAAAAAAAGACATGTCTCTTACCAATGTTAACATTAAATAAAATCTCTTTTCTCTTTTTCAAGAAAAGTTCCAGACGTTTCTAGCTTTGGGTGAGTGGGTTTTTTTTTTCAAACCGGCAATTGACAAAACAAATAAAATTTAAACTTTTGCGCTATAAAGGTTGAACTTTAATTTCGCAATTCTTAGTTTTAAGTCGAACATTATGGCAAAGAAATAGAGTCATTTTCGTTTAACGGAAATGATTTTAATCAGAGAATGTATTAAAAATGATGAAGAATAAGATGTTTTTTGGCGAGAAGTTTTAACATTCTTTACCGTAATAAAGGAACTCTTATTTATTTTACGTATATGCATCGCTAATAGCAGGTAAATTATTCTTTTTGACGTTGACATCATCTCTCAGTTGCGTCTCTGTCTTTGGGCACAGTGCGCTCAGGGGCTTCTCTGTCAAAGAACAGAGGAGCAACCGAGGAAAATAATACTGAAAAGGTGCCCAGCCCTGGGGAAAAGCTTGCCCGAGGCCGCGGCCTCCCATTGCACCAGAGGGAGGGATCAGTGCTCGGGGCTGAGGGGAATTATTGTTCCTGTCCGGGGCGTACACGCTCGGGTCCCCACCTAAAAATAGACCTTGTGTCACATCTCGTCCTAGTGGGTGGGGGGCAGAGTAAATACCGCATCGCTAATGGTGATTTTTTTAAGCTTAGCTTAGATGTGGCACAAGGCGGAACGTATGGGGCACCGGTGAGGATCGAACTCATTAAATAGTTGTAAACTGATCTAACCATTACAACATGTCAAAGTTCCTTGATCAGGAAGTCGGATTGTGGAATCGGAGTGCCGAGTTCAAATTCCAGTCGAATCCATTACATTCACTTACGTGCTAATACCTTTGGGAAAGGTATGAATCCTCATCTTCTTCCTCCAGCTATGGGTAAAATAGGAAATTAGACCGGGTTCTATAGCCTTGGTTGGCAACTGGTCTACTGTAGCAAGAAATGGCAGCCTACTGTGGGAAAAAATCTGCCTCGTCATGATCGGCTAAGCGTGTATCACGCATTGCACATAACTGATTAACAAAAAAAATAATGACGAATGATATTGTAGAAATGCATTAAAATGATGAAAGGAGGGGATTGTCAGTGGTCAGGATTTAATGAAAACATTACTGACAGAATAGAGCTATATATATATATATATATATATATATATATATATATATATATATATATACTGTAAATTCATTGCAAGTGATTTAATTGAAAAAAACACATTGAAAATAGGAAGAAAATGACTGTCAATGGTCAGGAAGTAACTCGAGAAAAAGGCTTGTATTTTAAAATACGCAGCAATGATTCAGAAATTCTAAATCTGTTTTTTTTTTTTTCTTCTGTGTGTGTTTCCGTTCGTTCGGTGCAAAATCTTAAAATATAAGACTTTTTTTTTTTGAAACATGATTTTTTTCCTTTATTTTATCCTTGAATGATAAAAGCAAGACGGGAAGACTAAAAACAAAAATGGCGGATAACTCTGCATAATTTTTCTCCGTCTTCCTCGAGATGCAAACATTGCTTCAATGTTACAAGAAAACGCGGGAATGCACAGAGGAAGTTTCTTTTTTTCAGTATATCGTTGTAAGGAAACAATTTTCTTCCAATGTATGTACCCGTGCAAATAAAAAAAAAATGGCCATGATAACCTCCTTCATTTTATGCTATAACTTACATATTAATATCGCAATAATGATACAAATTCACATGAAATTATGAAGAGGACACACCAGATTTATATGCAATATGGACATTTATAGCATCTTTGAATCGTTTAGTGCTGCTAAACACAGAAACACCCAGCTCTTGCGAATAAATTTAACAGCCACAAAATCAAACCTCTTTAAAAGTATTACAGAAATTAGATTCCTTAAAGAATGTCCTGGCAAAAAAGGTTCAAACGTTCTGAGTTGGTTTCACGTCTAGTAATTAGAATTTGTATAAAAGATCGTCTTCTGTCAGTCAAATTTTGCCTGGTCTAGCAGAACAGCAAGGATTATAATATATTTTTTTACAATGATGTTCATCCTCTACAAGAGCCACTCGAGGTAGAGGGTTACAAAGTAAGAGGAACAGTTTATGCGGATATGTGTTGAACATAATGGTTAACTTTAGACTTGAACAGGTTAAGTTTGTAGTTTGTAAGCGTCCTCTTAGGAATCGATTCCACGAAGCAGCGGTTCGACAGAAGAACCTGCGACTGTGGATCTTACATATCACCAATGGAATACCAACGGTTTGATTTGGTTTATTTTGTTTTATGGCATATCAACACCTCAATGGGTTATTTAATGCCTACAAGATTTTTAGGATAGATTCGTATGAATAGAATATGTATTCATTGTAAGAAATCAGTTTGGTTTGGTTTGGTTTGGTTTATTTTGTTTTACGGCATATCAACCTCAATGGGTTATTTAATGCCGACATTTTTAGTATAGGTTCGTATGAATAGAATATGTATACTTTGTAAGAAATCAATTTAGTCTGGTTTATTTTGTTTTACGGTATATCAACCTCAATGGGTTATTTAATGCCGACAGGATTTTTAGGATAGATTCATATGAATAGACTATGTATTCTTTGTAAGAAATTGGTTTGTTTTATTTTGCTATACGGCATATCAACCGCAATATATTATTTAATGCCGACAAGATTTTTATTGCTGGTAATATTTTTTTTTTCAAAAATGTATCGCTGGTACGAAAACCTATTTTTACACTGTTATAGATTTTTGACCCCAGTTTAGGGGTTAACTAGTTTCCCATAGCAAGAACCCTAACAGGTGCTACCACCGCGGGTCAGGGTGGACCTAATAACATCAGCAATTAAGAGGTGGTTACACACTCCTCAAAACCTCCTGATAAGAGGCCTTGGTGTTGAATGTAGTTTATCGTCTTGCCCAGGACGTGGGTGTAGTTTAGCGTCATTCTCAGGACGGGAATACGAATGGTATGAAGGTGATTCGCTATAATTTTCTTGGCATGGTGGGTCTTAGCCGTGAGGATTAGAATTCATGGAACAAAGGATTGTAGCTGGTTTGAGCACTTTCCGTGGAAGTAGCGATTGAGCAGCGAGATTATGGAGACGTTTCGTCTGTAAGAATGAGGATGCAAAATGGAAAATATTTCATCACCCACAAGGACGCGAAGACGATTTTAGACTCGATAGATAAAGTGAAGACGGAGCAGATCCAGCCTATGTATGGCAATAATACTCCATTTTTGGCCTGATCTGGTTCTTCTGAAGGTCAAGCATAGCGGAACAATGAAAGACAAAGTGAGGCCAGAGAAACTTCTATATTTGTTTCTTAACCTTCAAGTACTCGATATATTCTAAGTCCCACCGATAGAAGCAGTGTACAAAGTACGGACTAAACATAATAACAAATATCCTTTCTTTGTATACAAGCAGTGTACAGCCGTATCATGCTCAATGACATGTTCTTGTACAATCTATCTATCGCAGCCTATTCATTTTCTGTCTATCTATCTATCTATCTATCTATATATATATATATATATATATATATATATATATATATCAGCCTATTCATGATCTATCTATCTATCTCAGCCGATTCGTTTTCTACCTATCTCAACCTATCTATCTATCTATCTATCTATCTATCTATCTATCTATATATATATATATATATATATATATATATATATATATATATATAAATATATATATATATAATTTAAATAAAAACAGACAACTTTAAGGTCTGTTTTTATTTAAATTATTTGCTCTGGATTTACATTGAGCTCTCTTGAGTAACTAGTTTTTCATAAACTATATATATATATATATATATATATATATATATATATATATATATATATATATATATCAGCCTATTCATGGTCTATCTATCTCAGCTCATTCTATCTATCTATCTATCTATCTATCTATCTGTCTGTCTTAGCATTTTCGTATCTGGTTATCTCATTTTGGGCTTACGGCAATATTATGTTGAAACATCTGTTCCGTTCCGTACGATCATCGAAGTTAAGCAACGTCGAGTCTGGACACTATTTAGATTAATGACTGCTTAGGAATACTAGCTCGGAATTCGAAATTGGAGAGTCAAGTTCCAATTCGAGTTTAATTCATTATATCTACTTGCGCGCAAATACCCATGGTAACGTTATGAATTCACCTCTTCCCCCACAAATTATGGGTTAATTAGTAAGACATATATCACTAAAATCATTGTTATCCCCAGTCTAAAATATTTTTCTGGCTTTCTGCAAAAGGTTTATAGTCCGTAAAAAAACAAAAACAAAAAAAAAAAAAACAAATCTGTTAATCAATGAACTTATCCCAAACTCTCTGCCCCTCCCCACTTACCTGTCTGTCTGTTTGTTTGTCTTACAGCATATCAGCCACAATGGGTTATTTAATGCCGAAATTTTTTTTCCAAAAATGTATTGCCGCTAATATATATATATATATATATATATATATATATATATATATATATATATATATATATATATATATATATATATATATATATATATATATATATATATATATGCGGCTTGGATTGAGGAATCGGAGAGCAGAGTTCGAATTCCAGTCGAATCCATTACATTCACTTACGTGCTAATACCCTTGGGAAAGGTGTGAATCCTCCTCTTCTCCCTCCAGCTATGGGTAAATAGCAGGACAGACTGGCTTCTATAGCCTTGGATGGAAACTGGTCTAGGAGAAGGACAACTCTGAATTCAAAACCAGCGGGGGTTCGTTTGGGGACCCTGTGGCACGTAGTACAGCAGGTCTCTGTATTCGGCCCTCCAAAAAGTGTGGATGGTTCTGCACGAAACCTTCACCACTATAATCAAATCTCATGTCCTGTTGTCGGGCTGTCAGTTTCCTGGGAACTGGTCTGCTTGATCCTCATACGTCGAATTCGACGGGAGAGTCGACTATATATATATATATATATATATATATATATATATATATATTCGAAAAATGTATTGATTCTCATATTTTTTCTTCAAAAATGTATTGTTGTCAATACTTTTTTTTCTTCAATATTCTGGTAATATTTTTTTTTTTTGGTGTGTTGCTCGTAATTATTTTTGTCTTTAAAAATGTACTGTTGGCAATACATTTTTTTCAGAAATGTATGGCTAGTAATGATTTTTTCCTTCAAAAATTCGTTCGTAATAATATTTTACAAAATGTTTAACTATAAAAAATAGAATGTATAAACATAAAAATGTGTTAAAATAATTTTCGGACTTTGTCCATTCATAATGTGTGACGTCATTTGTTTACATTAGGATACACCATGAGCAGATATGAATGTACATGAGAAAATCATGGAAAATTGTAGTTTAAAAACAGTAAAACCGACTTGGCTAGCCGAACGCTCCTCTGTGGCCAAATCTGTTAACGGCACGCCAGGCTATATGACGGTTCCGTATAGAATACAGGTTCGAATCCTGTTGAGGACGAATATTTTCTAAGAAAATTTCTTGGACATTCAGGCCGGTAAATGTTTAAAACTGTTTATTATAAATAGAGCATTTACTTATATATTTGTATCTATAAAAAGAATGTATAAACATAAAAATATCTTAATATATATATATATATATTAGAAAATGGATGAAATCCGACATATTGTTATTTTTAACTTATTATATTTTTTTTATGGATATTCATATACATGTAGAAGTTTTATATATATATATATATATATATATATATATATATATATATATATATATATATATCTTTTAATTAAACAGTATTTTTTTTATCTAAGGACATCTACCGGCCTGAATATTCGAGAAATGTTGCCAGAAAAATATGTGCCCTCCGGCAAGATTCAAGCCTGCATCCTCTGTGGGGAACCGTCACGTAGAACTTCCGGTCAAACAAAGCCCGAATTGTGATTTGTGAACACACCCTCTCTGCCGATTCATACACACACACACACACACACACACACACACACACGCACACATACACACACACACATATATATATATATATATATATATATATATATATATATATATATATATATGAACATATATATGAACATATATATATATATATATATGTATATATATATATATATATATATATATATATATATATATATATGAATGAGATAATATAATGTTTTATACATGAAGGAAAATGTTGCGGGGAAAAAGTATGGCAAATTAGGAAAAATTGACATATGACAAAGAGATAAAATCACGAAATCTTTTTCAATTTTTTTATATATTTTCACCCGATAGATAGATAGATAGATAGATAGATAGATAGATAGATAGATAGATAGATAGATAGATAGATAGATAGGCTGGGGATAGATAGATAGATAGATAGATAGATAGATAGATAGATAGATAGATAGATAGATAGATAGATAGATAGATAGATAGATAGATAGATAATGAAAATGCTGACAATAGATAGATAGATAGATAGATAGATAGATAGATAGATAGATAGATAATGAATAGGCTGACAAATGATAGATAGATAGATAGATAGATGATGAATAGGCTGTGGATATATATATATATATATATATATATATATATATATATATATATATATATAGAGAGAGAGAGAGAGAGAGGTAGATAGATAGATAGATAGATAGATAGATAGATAGATAGATAGATAGATAGATAGATTCTTTAAGTAACCTCGATACAGCACATTATTGTTTGTAAAAAGTATCTTTTTCTGCTTTTCGGTCGTCTTGTCAGCTCTTTTTGATGTCCCCGTCACTTTTTGCGTCTAGTTTAACTCCACTTTTCATTCATTTTATCTTTGGGAACTCGTCACTTTTCGTTATTGTCACGATATTAAATCGACCCAGAATTCCTTTTGGAAATCGCCGTTCTTGTTATCGGCAATCGACAACTCATTCGCATCCATTATTATTATTATTATTATTATTATTATTATTACCATCTTCTATCTCCATTCTTTCTTCTTCGCTAGAGATCATCCATTTTAATTCTATGGCATGTCTTTCATTCCAAAATATTCTTAAACGAGTGACTATCTGTTAGTGACATTTATCTTGCGAGGAAAGGTAATAATGGTCTCCTCTTTCCACTTAAAAATGTCAGAAATCCATTTAATATCTACAAACCGCACTTCATAATAAGTCGCTTGAACAACAGCGAATAAAAAAAATATGCTGAATATTCGGTTATCGATTGATATTTTTTATCAGACATTTAATTTAAAATGTTAAGTATTATTATACATTTTTTTTATATGATGTAACTAAAGTTACATTTTCATCACTATTCTCCAAGATTCAAGATTGGATGTTCTTTGGTACCGGGTAAAAATTTCACCTTGCTTCTTGCATTAGTCCATTTAGGAATTAATTTGGCTCTGAATTTCAAAAAATTTAATGGCGTAAGATGTTCGCCTGCGTCATTGCAAATTAAAAATTTAAAAAAAAAAAAGAATATATAGAATTTTGAATTAGCAAATATAGTTGTTTTGTTTTTTAATCTTTTTGTTCAGTCGGTCAACATCACTGTACATACTTTCAAATCTGTTATTTCATCATTCGTGAAAAAATGTATATGAAGTTTCCATGAAGATTTGAGGTATTATAGCTTTATTTGTAATATGGAAGCTAGGGTGTATAATTTTGTCCACGACTGTATATCAAAAGAGAGAGACAGAGAGAGACAGAGAGAGAGAGAGAGATTCAGGGGTTTGACAAAATAATTGGAACACTCCTTAAATTCAAAGAAAATTTATTTAATATGGAGTTGGTCCTCCTTTAGCCTCACAGGCAGCTTTAATACGTCTAGGAATGGAATCATACAGCTTCCTGACTTCATCCAGAGGAATTTTCAGTCATTCTTCCATTAAAACCTTCTCCAGCTCTTTACGACACGACGGTGGAGGATAGCGCCTCCTAACTTGTTTTCCAAAATGCACCACAAATGTTCAATAATGTTGATATCTTGCGATTGGGGAGGTCACTCCATGTGTTCTAGCTCACTTTCATGGTCTTCATACCAATTCTTAACCACTCGAGCGGTATGTATTGGAGCATTATCGTCTTAGAAAATGCAGTCACCATCAGGGAATAAAGTCTTGGCCATTGGATGAACATGATCTCCCAAAATGTTCAGGTAATCTTTGCTGCTGATTCTAACATGCAGGGCAACTATTGGACCGAGACATTTCCATGATATGGCGGCCCAAACTATCACTGATCCACCTCCATGCTTCACTGTTGGAAAAAGGCAGTCAGGGTTGTAAGCTTCTTTGGGCTGCCTCCACACATAAACCCTCCCTGAATTTGGGAAAAGAGAAAATCTGTACTTGTTTGAGAATATGACTTACTTCCATTGGTCTGAAGACCAGACATTGTGATCTCTGCACCACTTCAACCTCTTTTGAATGTTGCGAGTGGAGAGAAGAAGTTTCCTCACAGCGGCTCTTCCATGATAAGCAGACTTATGGAGCTCACGGTGAACAGTTTTAGTAGAAACTGAACTATTCAGATGGTTATTCAACTCAGTAGTCACTTTGGCTGCATTTGTCCGATGATTTTTTGCCACATTGCGTTTCAATGCACGTCAGTCCCTGTCAGTAAGTTTGCAAGTCGGCACGAATTTCTACGGTTGCTAAAGGTTTTGCCCTGTTTCTCGAATTACATCAGTGTTTTTGATATGGTAGCTCTTGAAAAACCAAACAGTTCAGCAACCTTAGTGATCGAGGCTCCTGCCATGCGAGCTCCAACAATTTGCTCTTTTTCGAACTCGGAGGGGTCACGCATTTAGCTTAAATTTTACTATATTCTAAAAATAAATAAGAAAAGGCAGTAAATTAGATAAATAAATGTATTTACAATAGATATAACCTGCAATTACGAAGTTTTAGTTAGAGTTCTTAATATAATAGGTCTTTGAAATATCGGAGTGGAATTTGCAACTCTTCCAATTATTTTGTTCAACACCTGTATATTAGGACTGAGATAGATAAATAATTCTATCCACAAATGCCATACGTGATACACGTCTGGGCGATCATGTCTATTTCGATTCATGACTGACTAGGCAGAAGATTTTCCCGCAGTGTGTTTTCATTTCTTTCTCCGGTAGACTGGTTGCCAACCAAGGCTATAGGACCCAGTCTGACCTGCTATTCAATCAAGATAACAATAGTCAGACTGTGAAGTGCCACACGTGATACACCTCTGGGCGATCCTGTCTTTCGATTCATGACTGACAAGGCAGCAGATTTCCCCACAGAAGGCAGCTATTTCTTTCTGCGATAGACTAGTTGCCAACCAAGGCTATACGACCCAGGATAGGCCAGTCAGTTAAATGGCATACGTGATACACATTTAGGCGATTATGTCTCTTTCGATTCATGACTATGAAAAGTCTTTCCCCCAGTGTGTTGCCATTTCTTTCCGTGATATACTGGTTGACAACCAAGGCTATATGGCTCATGGATTAGTCAGTTAGTTAAGTTTCACACGTGATACACACTTGGCTGACCAGGTGTCTTTCGACTCATGTCTGACTAGGCAGAATATTTTCCCGCGGTAGGTTCCCGTTTATTTCTGCTGTAGACTGGTTGTCAACCAACGCTAAAAGACCAACTCTGTTCTACTATTTAACCCATACCCGGGGAAGACGAGATGGATTCATACCTTTTGCAAGGGTATTTGCGTGTAAGTGAATACAATGAACCGACTGGAATTCGAACTCTGCCCTCCCATTTCTCACCCCGAGCCATTATCCATTACACCACCTGCACATCCTTTTGTTACTAAGCTCAATTTAGAAGATACTAGATATGGATTAGATATCAGGATAAACGAAGTTCTTTAGCCGTGACTGGCCACCAGTATAGGAGAAGAACAAAACCGTGTGTAGCCCTTGCAACGAAAGACCAATGAAAGTATAATGAAGTTTTCAATGACTCTATAATCTCACGACACGAGTCAATGTGCTAGTTTGGCAAAAGGCTATGAATATAGGTAACTTGTGAGATTTGAACACTTTATTCGGGGGTAATGGTCAACCAGACGAGCTCGTTAGACACTAACATACCAAGAAGCCATCCAGAAAGTGTTGTGGAGTTATTTCGCAGTGGATTCTTGTATTTGTACTAAATCGGGCCTAAAATAGTTCGACATACAAAACGTTAGAAACTTGATATAATAAGAGTAATCTTGTTGTGGTCGCTGATACTTTCGTATTCGACTAACTGTCGTCCGACATCGACTAGTATTTAGTCCCTCCCCACGAGGGTATCATGTGGCACAAGGCCGGTTTAACGTGAGATCTCCAAGCTCGTGGGCTCGGCCAAAAATATGCCCTTTGAACCCGTATAAAAGTGTTCAGGTTAGGTTTACCTCCCGGAAAGAGACACCGCCCTTCGGCATAGCCTCGTTCGGGTTCCTCCCCGCCCGAAGGCAGAGAGTTCAACCGTTCAGTCGGTCGTCCGACATTGACTAGTATTTAGTCACCCCCCCACAAGGGTATCATGTGGCACAAGGCCGGTTTAATGTGGGATCTCCGAGCCCGTGGGCTCGGCCAAAAATATGCCCTTTGAACCCGTATAAACGGGTTCAGGGTCGGTTTACCTCCCCGAACGAGACTACACCCTTCGGCGTAGCCTCGTTCGGGTTCCTCCCCGCCCGAAGGCAGTGAGTTCAACCGTTCAGTCGGTCGTCCGACATCGACTAGTATTTAGTCACCCCCCCACGAGGGTATCATGTGGCACAAGGCCGGTTTAATGTGGGATCTCCGAGCCCGTGGGCTCGGCCAAAAATATACCCTTTGAACCCGTATAAATGGGTTCAGGGTCGGTTTACCTCCCCGAAAGAGAATCCGCCCTTCGGCGTAGCCTCTTTCGGGTTCCTCCCCGCCCGAAGGCAGAGAGTTCAACCGTTCAGCCGGTCGTCCGACATCGACTGACCCTCGTTTCTCTTACTACTCCTACTTATATTAGGTGGGAGAGTCTATTAACTATAGAATAGGGGTGTTTCACCATAACAGAAATTATAAGTAATTCTTTTTCAGTCAGCCTAATGAGCCACATAACAAAACTCGTCATACGTATTCTGATGAGTAGAGTGCGCAGGCCAGAGATAGGACAAGAACAGTGCGGGTTCGTTAAAGACACCGGAACAAGGAACGCTATATTCATGCTCAGAATGTTATCAGAAAGAGCAATACAAATGCAGAAGGACGTTTGCCTATATTTCATAGACTGCGCAGAGGCAAAGTACGCCACAAAGATCTGTTGGAACTTCTCAGCAACCTTGATATATTCGGGAAGGATATTAGAATAATCAAGAACCTTTACTGGCAGCAAACAGCATGCAAGCACATAGAGAACGAGTTCAGAGAATATACAAAAATAGAAAGGTGCGTAAGGCAAGGAGGTGTCTTCTCACCGGACTTATTCAACCTATACAACGAGGCAATTCTGAGAGAACTAGAAATCCTACCAGGATTTAGCATTGGCGGCCAAAATCTTACCAACATAAGATACGCATATAACACAGTGCCGATAACAGACACGGAAAAGAAACTTCAAAACTTCCTACAGAATGAAAGCGAGAAGAAGGGACTAAGCATAAACTACAAGAAGACAGAATGCATGATCATCTGTAAAAGAATGAGCCGGAAATGTAATTTGCAGGTCGGGGTCACTAAAATCAAGCAGGTGCGGAAAATATCAAGGAAATGTTTTTGCTGGAGGACTATAAGTGCGACGCTGAGATCCTAAGACGTATTGGAATGGCCAAGGACGCATTCCAAAAGCTGGGCAGAGTATGACGAGACAGGAGGATTTCTTTGGTAACAAAGAAAAGAGTACTGACCTGCTACGTGACATCTGTCCTTTACGGCAGCGAATGTTGAACGGTCTCCTCAAAGATGAAGAAGAGACTCGAGGCAAGGGAGATATGTTTCTACAGAAGGATACTAAGAATATCATGGACCGAATATGTGAGCAACGATGAGGTTTTGGAGAAGAAACTGATACTTAACATAAGGAATAGGCAGATGAAATTTCTGGGACACATAATGAAAAAGGAGGGCTTGGAGAATCTGATACTCGCAGTTCGAATAGAGGGAACGAGAGACAACGTATGATATACCTAGCAGGCTTAAGCAAGTTGATGGCAGAACGTGGTCTAAGGGAACTGGCTAAGGAAAGAAACTTATTGAGAGTCACAAAGAATAGGGAAAAGTGGAGAACCATGATCGGTCACGTCCTGAAAGGAGATGGCACATATAACGGAAAAGAACCCAAATTTAACGGACATATAAAAATTTTTGTGTCTTAAACAAATACTTTTTATATGCCGGCAATTGTGAACGGTCATTCCTCTAATGTTCAATAACAACGATTTTACAAACATTCATACAGAGCATTTTTTTTTAATTAAACACATGCGTCTTGTATACTGGCATTCGTGAAAGGTTCTTCCTTTTCTGTGCTAGGATACCGATTTTATTTTAGAAAAGTTTTATCTAACCATAACCTAATACGAATACAAAACTTTTTTTTGCATTAAAGAAGTTACTTGCCAATAAATATAAACCGAGTTTTTATTTCTTTTTTTTATTTTATTTTTATTTTTATTTTATTTTATTTATTTATTTATTTATTTTTACGAGAATACCGATTTCACCGTAGGGCAAACTGGTGTAACCCTGCTCTGACTTTATAAAGAAAAAAATGTTATCGCGAGTTAAAGAATTCAGAAAATAGTTTTGCTTATCTAGAGTTTACACATTTGCATTGTTGTTCTTTTCTTTTTATTTTTAAGTTATCAGATATCAATGAAACAAACAATTGTCCTGTATTGATTCAAAACAATAGCAGGAATGGCTATGTACATCCTTAATATTTCCTTTCTTTCCTATATCTACGTTGCGAAGAGGCGGCTTTCAAATGCTGGCCTTAGCAGTAACATTTTAGACAATTGACCATCTCTTTTGGCCAACATATCCGACATAAAACCACAAGAAAAGTCACCACAAATAAGCACTTATAAATACAATTATATTTGAATATTAGCCATTTGGGAAAAGCGTTCTTGGCCATTAATTGCGTAGCTAAAATAAGTCGAAGCGGGTATCAATTTTTCGATTTTTTTGATTCAGTGTTGATGAGCAGCTGTCTTCTCATCAAGGCTTCTTGTCTTCAACCTCAGCTGGGAATCAAGTTCACCATATATCCCAAATGGAACTCAAACGTCGCTTAAGGTACTGGAAAATGGCCAGTTTTCCAGTGCCGCTCCAGAACGTATCCATCCGTGTTCTATCGTTCCATTAGGACAGCTTATTCCCAAGAACTGCTTACTTGTGGAACAGACTCCCGAGGGGTTGCTTACCCGACTATTACAATTTTAATCTCTTGAAGTCTAATGTTACGCTGGAAAAATGGCCGGTTTCCTTGTTCCCGCTGCGGAACGTATCCACCCGTGTTCTATGGTTCCATTTGGACAGCTAGTTCCCAAGAACTGCTTATTTGTGGAACAGACTCCCAAGGGGTTGCTTCCTCGACTAATACAATCTTAATCTCCTCAAGTCAATTGTTATGCTGGAAAATTGTCGGTTTCCCTTTTTACGCTCCAGAACCAATCCACCCGTGTTCTATCGTTTCGTTCTCTTCAAGGTTTAGGTTACCCTGGAAAATTGGTCGGTTTCTTTGCATCGTTCCAGAACGTTACTGATTCCTCCTTCTGTTCCTTATAGTTCGATTCGGGCAGCTTATACCCAAGAAATGTTTATTCGTGGAACAGCCTCCTGAGGGGTTGCTTCTCTGATTACTTTCAATTGTCGTTTGAAAAATGGGTTTTGTTTGGAAATTTGAGTTTGAACCTGTTGCTCTTGGAGCATGTTGGGGAGTTCATCAGTTGTGGCAGTGTTCTTAGTCTGATTATATATATATATATATATATATATATATATATATATATATATATATGAAGAGATATAGTTTTATGGTGTGCTATATTTATGGGATAAAGTGCTCAATATCAGAGATAGAGCGTATGTAAATATAAATATAAAAGTGAACATTGAAGTCAACACTCAGAGGCGACAGACTGTTTTATGCTGGGCGCAATCGTAAGGCCGCCTGACGATTGCATCTAGTATGAAACAGTCTGTCGCCTCTGAATGTTGACTTCAATGTTCACTTTTATATATATATATATATATATATATATATATATATATATATATATATATATATATATATATGACGGGTCGTCATTGTTGGTAGATTTGGATGGAAACGGAATAAATTTGCAGTAAGGCAATATTTTCAATTATATTTTTTTTATATAACTAACTAAAGGTGAGAATATACGCTAGCATTCTTGTAAAAGAAAGAAAACATTAAAAGTAAGCATGAAAGCGATACGCGGAAACGTCTGTCTGTGTGTGTGTGTGTGTGTGTGTGTGTGTGTGCATGAAATAGTTCAGTCACTAAGGGGAAATATATGTCCATGCCCAGGAAGAAGAACCCCATTGATGTTATCACGACCGCATGCTAGAAGGAAAAGGGAGAAATGAGACAGAAGACAGGAAGTGTCCTGTTTGTTTTTTTGTTTTTGTTTTTGTTTTTTTTACAGCTGCACAGCAACCACCTCTAATGACAGCCACTTGCATCTCAGTGGATTTACTGTATTTTTAAAAAAATATAAATTATTTTCAGTATGCAAACAATGACTACATAATCTATGCGGTCTCTTAGATTTTTTTTTTTATCCCATCAAAGTCGGGATCATATTTTTAAACTTTCAAATGTCTTAATAACCCGTTCTCGACGTTGAGTGATCGTCACCTGTTTCTCGTGAACTTATTTGGAATTAACATCCGATTGTTACTTTTCCAACAACAACAAAAAATCAGTTGACTGGAAACGTACCTCCCGCCTTCGGCTGGTGTCGTTCCCGCCAACTTTGAAAATTTCTCTGTGACAAACACAACTAGCGTCGCTCACCTTAGCGCTCAGTCTAACAGAAGCGGTCGCCATTGTAAGAGTTTTTTTTCTCGTTTCCCAGTTATCGGCACAATAAATGGAACCGATGATCTGGGGTTCAATCCAGGTCTAGTTGCGTCCTCTAGTAGCAATAGATTTAATATTAAGTTGCTCGAATGTCATATAATTGTTCGTTTACCTCTATACAGTTTTTGTATAAAACACATTTTCACCGAGACCGTGATATTCTAAAGTTTTCTTTTGTCAGTATGCGATGTCTTTTCTTCTCGAGACATAGCCACACAGAGATGACCATAAGAGTAATATTTTAATAATTGTACTAAATACAATTGTACTTCGATTGAACTATTTCAGCAAGCTTACTATGTTTCTCACATGTTTAAATAATTCAGTACAGTTTTAAGAAAATTTTGATTTACTTAAATAATTCCGTAAAATTCACCGTAATCTGAAATTTCAGACGGCAACAATGCGTATTACGAACGCTGTGGGAAGTAAGATCATAACTAACGCTGCTGGGTTAGGCCATAAAAATTGGAATATTTAAAAACTATTTACTGTATGTCAAATTCTTAGAAAAAGTCATTTTTAGAAGCTAAGCTTAAAATTATTTTAGGTTTTGTTTAAATGTAAACACTTTTGAATTTTGTTAAGGCAGATATAATATCATTCTATCTCTTTCTTTTCATGTGCCAAGTCCTTTCAGGAAGTAGACAATCATGGCTCTCTACTTTCCTTTATCCCTTGCAGATCTCAGCAAGCTCCTTCCCTCTGCTTCCTCCCCAAGTCCACGTTCTGTCATCCACCTACTCAAGCTCCTCAGGTATATCACGAGCTGCTTTCCCTTGTCCCTCTTTACCTTCATTTGACCCGTAAAGCATGAATATGGCATTCCTTGTTCCAGTGTCTATAACGAACCCACACTGTTCTTGTCCTATCTCTGGCTTGATTCTTCTGCGCGCTTTATTCAACAAAATACGTAAGAGGAGTTTTGTCACGTGGCTCATTAGGCTTCTTGATCGGTGGAGTTCACATTCGTTTGCGCCTGGTTTCTTAGGCATTGCTACGAAGATAGATCTGCTGAGATCTTCCGGTATATCCCCGCTATTGTAGATTTCATTTATTACTTCTGTGATCTTGTCTATGGCAAAGTCATCTAAGGCTGTCAGCATTTCCGCTACAATTCCGTCTGGCCCAGCTGCCTTATTTCTGTTCAATATGGCCAGTGCGGCTTTTATTTCGGTTTTCAGAATTCTAGGTCCGTCGGTAGACCTGTGTATTGCTGATTGTTCCCTTGCGTCGTGGAAGAGTTCCCCAATATACTCGCTTCAGCGTTGAAGAATTTTTTCCTTATCTAATATGAGAGTTCCATCCTTTGATTTCAGGCAGCCTGTTGACGAGCACGTCTTTAGACCTTTTGTCTTATTTGTTTGTGCATATCTCATTTGTTGGTAAGACTCAAGCTTTCTATTTCTGTATATTTTTCCTTTAGCCATTCTTCTTTAGCTTGCTTTCATGTTGTTCTTATTTCATTGTATAATTTTTTTTTGTATTCCGTTCCGTATCTTGGCAGAGTTTTCTGTCTTCTTTTCATCATGTCGAGAATCTCATCAGTCATCCATTCGTTTCTCCTTCTTCGTCCTGTCTCCTTTGGGATAATATCGTTTGCTGATGTCACTAAAGCGTCTCTTAGTGAGCCCCATTTCGAGTTTCCATCGTGTTCCTCGAATCTTCTTTTCGCATTGTCCATATATTTTTCTTTTACGTTAGAATCACTCAGGATCTTGTATTGCAGTTTGAGTGCAGCGTTAGGCTCTTTACTGTACATATATTCAAGTTTTAAAAAAAATTCATCAAAATTTTTATTGCCATTACATTTGTAAAAGTCTTCCACAAAAATAATCCATGTAAATATATGCGGACTAATATGAAAAAGAATTTCAATAATATATGCATATTACTTGGAATGCAACAATCGAACAATCTTGGAAAGTGGGGACGAGAATGATATTCTGACTTATGGCGAAAAGGGTGTTTTGGACAAAAAAAAAAAAAAAAAGGTTTAGACCACTGGTCTAAAATAATCGTGCCGGGTGTGAATTTTCCGACTTATAGAATAAGCGTGCCGGTCCAAATAAACGCGAGAGTGTATGTTTTCCGACGACGAAACACCGGGAACAAAATAATTTTATTACGGGGAAAATTATCTGGAAACGGTGTCAGGAGAACTGCCTCCTGGTCAGCTGCCTGGCCAATTACCCCCTCCCCGGACAACTACCCACCCCCGGACATTTAACCTCATTAAGTGAAAATTAAGAGAAAGCGTAACTTTTTGAGTTTGGGGCGGAGATAATAACTAATTAAATTAATTAGGGTTTTATTTTCATGTTTTATCTGTGATCCAATAAGAATTATCCAATAAGATTTATATTTTTAGGGCTTTTAGAAATTTATCTCTTACTTTTCCTTACTTTTTATTGACATTATTTTGTTTATATAATTAGAGTAGCCTAGGGTACTATTGAAATTTTTGTTTACTGGAGTATGTTTAAGTTTATTTATTTAATAATTAGTGATAAATTAAAACAAATTGCTCTAAATGTATTCAAGTTTAAAAAATCCATCAAAATTTTCTGTTTATATTACATTTGTAAAACCCTTCTATAAAAATAATCCATGTAAATATATGCGGACTAATATGAAAAAGAATTTCAATAATATATGCATATTATTTGGAATGCACCTTTTGAGTCGAACAGTCTTGGAAAGTGGGGACAGGAATGATATTCTGACTTATGATGAAAAGAGTGGATTGGACAAAAAAATCGTTGGGAACGACTGGTGTAAACTAATCGTGCCGTAACAAGCAAAATAGATCTGAAAAAATTATCGATTGAAACATTGCTTACATAAGTAAATTTATACAATTTGAATCGTCATCGTTTACGTTGTAAAAGCCATTTTTCGTCATACCGAACGTTATCATAATGGACACTCGTATTTGAAATAGATGTCCCATTTTATTTGAAACCGTTTCAAATACGTCTGTTCCAGAAATCCTGAAGTAATAAAAATGGATGAAAACCGAAGATATTATTTTTTTTCAGTAATAGCCTAGTGTGTAAATGGTTCTCGAGGAGTTTGTTTTTATCATCTATCAGTTGTGTCTCTGTCTTTGGGCAGAGTGCGATCAAGGGCGGTTCCGTCAAAGGACACAGTCGCAACTGAGGAAAATTACACTGAGAAGTGCCCGGGCCCGGGGAACAGCTGTCTGAGGCCACGCAGTCACATTGCACCAGAGAGAGCGATCGGTGCTCGCACTGTGGCCAGCTCAACTGACGGTTGGAGGAGCTCGGGCAATTTTTGTTCCTAGCCCAGGTGTACGCGCTCGGGCTCCCCACATTAAATCGACCTTGTGTTACAACCTGACCTCGTGGGGGAGAGGCTGAGTAAATACAAATATAAAAGGGAGAAATTCGTCACGTGTGAGCGGTACGCATTTGACGGTGTTTGTTCAATGGATCTGATTTGGGGACGCGAATTTATAAAAAAAAAATAATTAAGAATTGATATTAATAATTTACATTCGATTGTTCATTCCGTCTTATTTATATTGCTCGTCTACACCTAGTAGTAGTATCAGATGTAATAGTTTAAATCTCTTCGATGAAGCCTTTCCATTATAAACTCATCAGATAATAATAATAATAATAATAATAATAATAATAATAATAATAATAATAATAATAATAATTGCTGTTGTAATATAATAATAGTATAATATAGTAATATAGTATAATATAATATATAATATATATAATATATACTATTATATATTATGTTATCCGTCCTGGGTTTGACGATAAACTACATCCGCGAAATGAGTAAGACGATAAACTACGTCCAACTGCAAGGCCACTGATCAGGAGGTTTTGAGGAAGGTGGAACCACCTCTTAATTGCTGGTGTCCCCAGATCCACCCTGACACGGGGTGGTAGCGCCTGTTAGGGTCCCAGATATGGGAAAATAGTTAAAACCCAAAATTGTGTAAAAATAGGTTTTAATACCAGAAATACTTTGTAATAAAAAAAATATTACCAGCAATAATTTTGAAGGATAAATTATTATCGGCAATACTGTAAAAAAATTACCAACAATCCATACAGTTATCCATTCTTTGAAAAAAAAATATGACCAAAAATAGATTTCTTCAAGGGAAAATATTCCCAGAAAAATATGCCGTAAAACAAAATAAACCAAACCAAACTGATTCCTTACAAAGAATATATATTCTATTCATAAGAACCTATCCTAAAAATCTTGTCGGCATTAAATAACCCATTGTGGTTGATATGCCATAAAACAAAATAAACCAAACCAAATTGATTTCTTACAAAGGATACATATTCTATTCATACGAACCTATACTAAAAATCTTGTCGGCTTAAATAACCCATTGAGGTATTGATATGCCGTAAAACAAAATAAACCAAACCAAACTGATTCCTTACAAAGAATACATATTCTATTCATACGAACCTATCCTAAAAATGTTGTCGGCATTAAATAACCCATTGATGTTGATATGCCGTAAAACAAAATAAACCAAACCAAACTGATTCCTTACAAAGAATACATATTCTATTTATACGAACCTATCCTAAAAATGTTGTCGGCATTAAATAACCCATTGAGGTGTTGATATGCCGTAAAACAAAATAAACCAAACCAAACTGATTTCTTTCAAAGAATACATATTCTATTCATACGAACCTATCCTAAAAATCTTGTCGGCATTAAATAACCCATAAATGATATAATAAAATAATAATATATTAATAGTTATAATTTAATTACAATAATTATAATAATAACAATTAAATTAATAATATAATAATAAATTATAATAATTGGATTTTGATAAGTACATCATTTTCAGAACGAAATCGATGACACAGGAGGTTTATATAGTATTTTGCGAATTTAAATAATATTAATACGACGCTAATTCAAATGAAGGCCATCATTCAGGGAAATTGCGCGCTTACGTGAGCGTGCGGGAGATGTGTCTTCAGGTGGAATCGATTTAATAGTTGATCTGCGTCGGAAAGCGAAGATCGAAGCGAATGCGCTTTCTGTGCGCATGCGTAAACGACCAGTCAAGAACGCACGTACGTTGCAAGTTGCGTGCGTACACGCGTTTAACTGAAATCGATTGGTATCGATTCAAGCGAGTGTCCTAATTTTTTTTTCTCTCCATTTTTCGTTTCATGATTATATCGTTAAAAACATGATTGTTTTTTTTTTATTTCTCTATGCACACACGCTAAACATGTTACGCGGAAATGATACCAAACAGAGAAAATGATGTATTTTCAGCAGAACTTTAACAAAAGAGTTTTAAATACCTACCTCATTTGATGGTATATCAAACTTACCCACCACCATCAACACATATTAAAATTTTATAATATTTGTAATACTAACCGAATATCAGTCTTCTAGACAGCGCCCTGGGTAAGACGATAAAATACATCCAACAGCAAGGTCGTTGATCAGGAATTTTTGAGGAACATGGATAACTATTTAATTGCTGTTGTTCCCAGGTACACCCTGCACCGGGGTGGTAGCACCTGTCAGGGTCCTAGCTATGGGTAAATAGTTAATCCGAAAACTACTTAAACGATAGAAAGCAAGCAACAGAAAAATAAAAATAAAAATATCCGATGTTTTTCTTTCTCTTCCATCTTTAATTTTCGTAATAAAAGTGAAATAAGTTAAATTAATAAACGTTTGTGTCCTGGGTAAGACGATAAACTACATCCGCGTCCTGCGTATGACGATAAACTACATCCGCGTCCTGGGTATGACGATAAACTACATCCGCGTCCTGCGTATGACGATAAACTACATCCGCGTCCTGGGTATGACGATAAACTACATCCGCGTCCTGCGTATGACGATAAACTACATGCGTGCTGGGTAAGACGATAACCTACATCCGCGTTCTGGGTAAGACGGTAAACAACCTCCGCGTCCTGGGTATGATGATAAACTACATCCGCGTCCTGGGTCAGACGATAAACTATATCCGCGTCCTGGGTATGATGATAAACTACATCCGCGTCCTGGGTATGACGATAAACTACATCCGCGTCCTGCGTATGACGATAAACTACATCCGCGTCATGGGTAAGACGATAAACTACATCCGCGTCCTGGGTAAGACGATAAACTACATGCGTGCTGGGTAAGACGATAACCTACATCCGCGTTCTGGGTAAGACGGTAAACAACCTCCGCGTCCTGGGTATGATGATAAACTACATCCGCGTCCTGGGTCAGACGATAAACTACATCCGCGTCCTGGGTATGATGATAAACTACATCCGCGTCCTGGGTAAGACAATAAACAACATCCGCGTCCTGGGTAAGACGATAAACTACACCCGCATCCTGGGTAAGACGATAAACTACATCCACGTCCTGGGTATGACGATAAACTATATCCAAGTCCTGGGTATGACGATAAACTACATCCACGTCCTGGGTATGACGATAAACTACATCCACGTCCTGGGTAAGACAATAAACTACATCCGCATCCTGGGTAAGACGATAAACTACATCCACGTCCGGGTACGACGATAAATTACATCCGCATCCTGGGTAAGACGATAAACTACACCCGCATCCTGTGTAAGACGATGAACTACATCCACGTCCTGTGTATGACGATAAACTACATCCGCGTCCTGGGTAAGACGATAAACTACATCCAACAGCAAGGTCTTTTATCAGGAGTTTTTGAGGAGCGTAAACCACCTCTTAATTGCTGGTGTTACCAGGTCCACTCTGACCCGGGGTGGTAGTATCTGTTAGGGTCCTAACCATGGGCAATTAGTTAACCCCCAATCTGGGGTCAAAACACTTTGAAAGTATAAAAATAGATTTTTGTAGTAAAAATGCTAACAATGCATTTTTACATAACTAGCAATACATTAATTAACAGCCAAAAATCTGGGGAAGTCGTTTATTTGGGATGCGACCTGTTCGGATACATTTTCGACCGGTAATTTGATCAGATCCGCAGTTGAGCCGCGGTCTGTCGCCCGGGGCCCAGAGATAAAAAAAATAGTTAAATATTTTTCTCTTGCTGATAAATTGTGCGGTCCATATTGTTTCAGAGGTTTCGGCTGCTTCTGTTAGAATCAAGGAAATCAACTATGTTATATATTCTCATGACGTCGTTATTCAACAGCGGCATTTTATGAATCCTGCTTATTCAAAAACAGTCGCGTGTTTTCAGCATTTCTTTGCTGCATAGTTCACCATTACCCATTGTAACAATGTTTATAATTGCAATAAACGTATATACTTGGGTCTTATTGATTCTCTTCCCAAATCGAACCCGTAGGCCTGGGGATTATCTGGGCTTTGATTATTTGAGGTTTGGATGCAGCTGGGTTCCCTTCCCAAATCGAACCGGTAGGCCTCGACCGTAGTGATGGAAAGCAGCCGGATGGCATAACTATTTTCCCTTTTAAAATGGGGAAGTCGTTGATTTGGGATGCGATTTGGGATTGATCAGGTCCGCGGTTGAGCCGGGGTCTGTAGCCCTGGATGCAGAGATAAAAAAAAAATAGTTAGATATTCTTCTCTTGCTGATAGATTTTTTTTAGTCCTTTGGCAGTGGAGATTTCTGGAGTTATTGGCCCTCGTTCGATGGCGTTCCTTCGGAGGATTGGCGCGATTGCGTCTCGATTAAGAGACGAGCCTCGTGAAACGGAGTGGCTCTTGCAGCGTGTCTCACTGGCCATGGTTCGAGGTAATGCTTTCTCCATCATTGCGGCTAGCAGAGGATAGCAAAAAAAAAAGCATTTTTCAAATATAATCCAACAATTTAAGTCATATTAAGTTCAGTGCTATAAGCAAAATTAGACTTATAACAATAAACACTTAAACATACATAGAGTATACTAAATGATGTTTATACGATAAAATGACTGCAAAAATTGGCACCTATAGAAAAATGCAAAAAAAAGATACTAAAATACTTCTAAATATTTCTACCCAAAGTTAGGACCCTCTATCAAGAGTACCGAAACTAATGCTATTATAGAATTCTTAAAAATAACAAAATTCTACCCGAAGATAAAAAAAAGGAAACCGATTAAGATCCGGCTAGAAAATGCAAGTAAAAGCGAATTAAATCCCCACCCTTATAACGACCTCTATAAAATTATTTCTCTGACAAATAGATGCAAAATAAAAACAAATCCTAAAAAAATTACCCGATTCGGCGCGAAATACCCCATGAATCTAAATCTATATCTCAAGACATTAAAGTACGCAAGTTGTCTCAATTTTTTTTTATTCAGAAGAATAATTAATTAAACAACAGATTATACTTACGTATTTAAATAATTTTGTAATAACACAAATTAAAAAATACTTATTGTGATAATTTTTCTTCAGTAAAATACAAAAAGTTTTTTATTTCATTTACATCTTTCATAATTAATTCCAATTAAAATGAAATTAAAATTCGGTTTGGTTTGGTTTATTTTGTGTTACAGTATATCAACACCTCAATGGGTTATTTAAAGCCGACAAGATTTTTAGGATAGGTTCGTAAGAATAGAATATGTAGTCTTTGTAAGGAATCAGTTTGGTTTGGTTTATTTTGTTTTACGGCATATCAACATGTCAGTGGGTTATTTAATGCTGACAAGATTTTGGGGATAGGTTCTTATGAATAGAATATGTATTCTTTGTAAGAAATCAGTTCGTTTTTGTTTATTTTGTTTTACGGCATATCAACCTCAATGGGTAATTTGATGCCGACAAGATTATTAGGATAGGTTCGTATGAATAGAATATGTATTCTTTGTAAGAAATCAGTTTGGTTTGGTTTCTTTTGTTTTACGACATATCAACCTCAATGGGTTATTTAATGCCGACAAGATTTTTATTGCTGCTAATTTGTTTTTCAAAAATGTAATATGTTTTCCTTTAAAAATGTATTACTGGTAATATTTTTTTCTTTAAGTATTCTTTGCTGGTAATAATTTTTACAAAAATGCATTGCCGCTATTTTTACACTTTCACTGTGCCCCGCACAGCTGGGAACATAATAGGAGCCACCGACCCGGGTCAGGGCTGACTTGCGAACACCAGCAATTAAGAGGTAGTTGCTCGCTCCTCAAAGCCTCCAGATCATAGGACTTGATGATGGATGTCGTTTATCGTCCTACTTAGGACCCTCATATTTAAATAACCCTATAATGACTTTATTAATAATGATTAATTTTTTTTTAAATAATTCGGATGGATGTGCCGTCTCTCTTTGAATTCAGAACGCCAAAAATTATTCTAACGTTTGTTTTACAAGTCAAATCACGTGAAACATGATTAACCAGTGAAAATCAATACAGCAAAAAAGTAAAAATACCAGAACTTCTTTCGTTTTTTCTCTCCATATCTCATTCTCTGGTAAAATTTTAATAAAATTGAGACATGTTAGATTGATAAACGTTTCTTATTTGCTATGTATCTTATGTATGTAAACAAAGCACAGTGTACGTGTGTCCGTCCATCCGTCCGTTTTTCGATCTTGTTGGATCATAAACAACGTGAAGAAACAAGTAGTAACTACTGTAGTTAAACGCGATAAAAACTTAAATAAATAACCCATTTAAACTTAAATTTAAATAGCGAACAGAGTGAAGGGTTTAAAAAAAAAAAAACAATTCTTTATTGAAGGTTTAACTTTAATTTGGCTTTCCGTCGCAATTGCAATTTATACATCGTCTAATTTAACTGTAATTAAAACTTAAGCGGGGCACGGTACGTTGCTCATATGTTTTTTTTTCTCTTTTTCTAGCATGCGTACTATGACGTATTCAAAATATTACATAGTTCGGTTCCCTAATGTCTTTTAATATTGACTTTATATGAAAGGATCATAAAGAATGGTGATTTTATAATAAGAAGTGCGCGCAAAATACATGTAAACAAACTACGGAGATCCGTTGCGTACACGAAGAAAGATTATGCCGAATTAAGGTGTCGAATAAATAACATAATTTTATTATTTCTAAATTCTTATAACTTTTACGTACGTAGGACGCTGAAGGTAAAAGAAATTCGTAGGAGCAAGCCTAAAGACCGCCCGAAAGGTGGCTTCTAGGCTAGTAAGTAATAACCTTTTTTTTTTCAGAATATAACACTTTCATTTAACAAATAGGAATTCAACTGGCTATTATTTTGCATTAGTTTATGTGTTTGTTGTACTGTCACAAATACTTTTGACCTGCTGGTCTCTACGTTAGTGAATTCACAGAGAGACCTCATCTATATAAATAAAGCGCAGTGTACGTGTGTCCGTTCGTCCGTCCGTTTTTTAATCTCGGCGAATCATAAACAACGTGAAGCAACAAGTAGTAATTACTGTAGCTACACGCGATTAAAAATTAAATAAATAACTCATTTAAAGTTAACTTTAAATATCGAACAGAGTGAAGGGTTTCAAAAATCAATTCTTTATTAAAGGTTTAACTTTGATTTCGCTTTCCGTCGCAATGGCAATTGATATCCTCTAATTAAACAGTAATTAAAACTTAAGCGGGGCACGGTACGTTGCTCATATGTTTTTTTTTCTTTCTTTTTCTAGCACGCGTAACGTGACGTATTCGAAATATTACATAGTTCTAGTTCGCTGATGTCTTTTAAGAGTGCCTTTACGTGAAGGGATTATAAAGATTAGTTTATTTTAAAAGAAAATTAAAATTGCGCGCAAAATAAATGTAAACAAACTACGGAGATCGGTCGCGTATACGAAGAAAGATTATACCGAATTAAGATGTCGAATAAAAATAAAATAATTTTATTATTTATAAAATCTTATGACTTTTATGTACGAAAGTAAACGGCGAAAGGCTCAAATGACCTCTGCGGGAGCTAGACTAAATTCTCTCCGAAGGTCGGTTTCTAGGATAGACATTAATGATTATTATAAAAATGAATTCACCCAATTTTACTATATTTCATTTAGTTTAAATAAATCGGTACATTTTAAAGGAAATCTACTTAAATAGATTATTCCGACTTATTAAATAATTCCATATTTGTTGTACCGCTTGACTAATTTATAATAATGTGAAACAATAGACGACAGCAATGTATACTACGAACACTGCAGGAAATAAGATCGCAACTAACGTTGTTGGGTCTAAAATTGCCGAATTCTATAAAAGATTTCCATTTTTTTTTACTCGATGTGCGTTTCGTTAAAATCATTATTTTTCGAGGTCAAGATTCCAATGGTTTTCAGTGCTAATAAAAGGGTACTTGATGTATAGTAATAGAACTAAAATTTATACTACTAATAAATATACGTTTTGTTCCTCGTCATTAGGTGCAGCTTTGCCACGTGCCTTAAAATCAAAGTTTTAATAAACGGAGAACAAAATATATATTTATTATCAATAATCTATAGGTGCAGCAAATTATTATTCAGATATGTATTGTTAAGTATAACAGACAACTTATCAGGAGCCGTTCCAAATTTCATATGAACGCTTGAACTATATTTTCTTTAGTTAAAATAAATCGGTACATTTTAAAGAAAATTTATTTCAATAGATTATTTTGACTTATTTAGATAATTCTATTTTTTTCCCGACTAATTTGTAGTAATGTGGAACGCTAGACAACAGCAATGTTTACTACGTGTGTACCTTACTCTTTTTGAGTAGTTACACGTCTACTTATCATTTCTCAGTTGTGTCTCTGTCTTTGGGCAGAGTGCGCTCAGGGGCTTCTCTGTCAAAGGGGTAACTGAGAAAATAATACTGAGAAGTGCCCAGCCCTGGGAAAGAGCTGCCCGAGGCCGCGCCCTTCCATTGCAATAGAGAGAGGGATCGGTGCTCACACCGAGGCAAACGCAACCGACGGTTGCGGGGGCTGAGGGGAATTTTTGTTCCTGTCCCACGTGAACGCGCTAATGTTCCCACCTCAATATATGTCACATCTCGTCCAAGTGTTGGGGACAGAGTAAATACTTACTACGAACGAAGCAGGAAATAGGATCATAACTAACGTTGCTGGGCCTAAAATTGCCGAATTCTATAAAATATTTTCTATTTTTAATTTTTTTTATGTGCGTTTCCTTCGAAGCCAAGATTTGGATATTTCTTTATTGTGTTGTTCATCGATTTAAGCTTTCGACTTACATGGGCCATCATCAGAATAATTATTAGGGCTGTACGACAGAAATGTTCACCGTCAAAGACGGTATAATGTTTTGTTTACATAGATGTTTGCTATGCGACGATAACGGAATAGCAGACACAGGTCGTAAATTCATATATACTGATCTATCATGTCATACATGATCCCTTGATAGAGAAATTTTATCAACAGAACCATTTGTTTAAATTCATTGCAATATGTTATGGCAGGTTTGAAATGTAATTTTATAAAAGTGTCGGTTGATTTGTTTTAAAGTTGATGGTCTCCAATATACTAAGGTCCTTTTTACTGTCGAACTGAACCCTCAAGGACACATGGCACAGTAGATAAAGGCGTTGGTTAGATCCTTTGACAGGACCCAAAGAGTGCGAGGTCAATACCCGGTTAAGGCAGTGGAGAAACTTTCAGAGGGAAAATTAACAGGAGATAACTGATAACTGACATCCATTAAACATGACACATAGAACTAAAACAGTCTACCCCAGTGAGCGAAATAAAGGGTTCAGTTCGACATTCCGACCACCTGAAGAAGACAAAAGAGCATACAAAAGACGAAACGTTGTGATAATTATGGCAACAAAGGAGAGAATGATAATCCGAGCAATGTAAATAGTGTACATAATAACTCAGCTCAGAAATATAAACAGATAAAACAAGATTTAATAAAAATTGTCCAAATGTTTTATATTTCCGAGCGCTTTCGGCTATACCTTTAGCCATTATCAAGGAATTCGATTTTCCAGCTTAATTGAGTGTATGCGAAATAAATGGTTCAGTTCGACATTCCAATCACCTGAAGAACTCACACTCTTTGGGTTCTGTCACTGGATGTAACGCATTTATCCACTGTGCAATGTGTCCTTGAGTGTGAGTTCAATACCTGGTTAAGGCGGTGGAGAACTTGGAGAGGGGAATTAACAGGTGATAACTGACATCCATTAGACATGGCACGTGGAACTAGAACATTCTACCCCAGTGATCGAAATAAAGGGTTCAGTTTGACATTCCGACCACCTGAAGAAGACCAGGGCGTACAACGGTCGAAACGTTGTGATAAATATGGCAACAAAGATGAGGAATGATAGTCCAAGTAAGGTAAATAGTGTAAATAATACCTCATTTCAGAAATATAGACAAATCCTTGAGAATAACAACTCCCCACCCCCCAAAAAATGTTGAGGGAAAAGATTTTATAAACTACAACTGACTATATATATATATAGGCTGTTTTAATCGCTTGCCTTCTTCTGGCGCCTGCCTTAATTGGAATTACGAACTGAACCTTTTACACAATCCCCGTATGTAGATCGTTGTCATTCCGTATTCTATGCATATTATGGGATATAATCTTTCTGTCACATGTCTGTTTGTTTTTTTTTTATTTCTTTTTTCTCACGAGGCCCCGATAATGTAGAATCTGTAATCAGAGAGCGGGTCTGCTTTGTGGTGTAACGGGTATCGGCCAGTCGAATTCATTAAATTCACTTACGCACAAATACCCTTGGGAAAGGTATGACTCCATCTAGTCTCCTCCCAGCTATGGGTTGAATAGCAGGACAGACTGTGTTCTGTACCCTTGGTTTGCAACCAGTCTACCGCAGGAAGAAATGTCTACCTACTGCGGGATAAAAATCATCTGCATCGTCTGTCATGTATCGGTAGATACATGATCATCCAAGCGTGTATCACGCGTGGCACAAAACTGAATGACGGATATACAGAGAAAGCCCCAAGCGAAAACTGCAAGTGACGAAATTTGGAGTTGAATTAAATGATATGTTACGTGTGTGAAATTAAATCTCGTGTTATCATCAAATCTCGTGTTAACATCAAATCTCCTGTTATTATCAAATCTCGTGTTGTTATTAAATCTCCTGTTATCATCAAATCTCGTGTTATCATCAAATCTCGTCTTATCATCAAATCTCGCCTTAACATCAAATATCCTGTTATCATCAAATCTTGCCTTAACATCAAATCTCCTGTTATCATCAAATCTCGTGTTGTTATCAAATCTCTTGTTAACATCAAATCTGGTGTTATCATGAAATCTTCTGTTATCATCAAATCTCGTCTCATCATCAAATCTCGTCTTAACATCAAATCTCGTGTCTTATCATCAAATCGTTTTTATCATCAAATCGTCTTATCATCAAATCTCGTCTTAACATCAAGACTCCTGTTATCATCAAATCTGTTATCATCAAATCTCGTGTTGTTATCAAATCTTGTCTTATTATCAAATCTCGTATTATCATCAAATCTCGTTTTATTTGCCTCCATTTTGATATTCGCTTACTTTCTGTTAGTCTGTTATATAGATTTGGATACCATAATTTCCATTAATATATTGTCTATAAAAATATAAATAACTTTATTAATAACTGACTTGAAGAGGAGTTCAAAATCTATATTTGGGGGTAAAAAAAAAAGAAGATGATAACAGGTAAAAAGATCTGAGTATTGTAGAACCGAATCCTATAGAAAAAAAAAAAATGGTATTTTTTTTTATTTTGTCCGATACCCAGAAATATTCTGCTTCCAGCGTCTCGTGACAGTAACCGGAATTGTCGGTAGGTGTCGCTCCTAATCAGATCATTTATAGGCTGCACTGAAAGCCGGTTCCACAGAAACGATCAACTATCAATATCACCTACAACTACATCTTTTTCCTCTCTTCCTCCTCTCTTCTTCATCTCTAGAATTCTTCCATGAAAAAGATTTGCTCGTCTCTCAGGGCTTATATCTTATACCTTCGACGATCTGTTTCTGCATTCAAAGTTCTTTATCTAAACCGAAGTAAAATTCACTACATTTAATCTGCTTTTCCCATTCTGCTATCCGAAACTGATTTCTCTCTTTCTTAAAAGATAAAAGTAATTCCGGAAAACATGCTTCGATAACATGACGAAAAAATATGTGCGCTTCAATGTGTAAAGTTGGCCTCATAATAAAAGATCTATTTTTGCAGCAACACTAAATCAACCAATATATTTAAATTGATTTTCTGTCGGAAACGATCGCGTAAACAATCTTATATACACCGTGCCTCCCCCAAGAAAACATGTAGTTATTTATCCTGGGTATGACGATAAACTATATCCAGCAGTAAGGAGGTTTTGAGGAAGCACCTATATATTGCTATTGTTCATAGGTCCACCATAACCCAGGGTGGTAGCAACTGTAAGGGTCCTGTATGGGCAAATAGCTATGCCCAAAATTGGAGTCAAAACAATATAAATGTATAAAAAATACATTTTTATAGTAAAATTACCAGCAATATATTTTCATAATAAAAGTAATTACCAGCAATACATTTTTCTAATACATACATATATATATATATATATATATATATATATATATATATAGATAGATAGATAGATAGATAGATAGATAGAAAAAATATCACAAAGGGGAAAATTTCCTGTGATGCGTTTCAATTCATATCTGCTCGATGCGGATACAAATGTAAACAAATGATGTCACTTATCGCTAAAGATCGGTAAAGTACGTCAGGCTAAAGGACGGTTCCGTATAGGATACAGGTTCGATTCCTGTCGGAGGACGAATATTTTCTATGAAAATTTCTCGGATATTCAGGCCGGTAAATGTCCTTTAATACTGCTTACTATAAACAGAGCATTTACTTGAATATTTGTATCTTGTATGTATGTATGAAAAGAACGTGTAAACATAAAAAATAATTGTCTGACTTTGTCCATTTCATAATGTGTAACGTCATATATATATATATATATATATGTTCTTTAGAAATGAGATGATATTTTATTGATAAAATAGGATGCAAAAGTATCACAGCGATTAAATTGTAGGAACCTTTCGGTCGACACATCTTCAGAATAAAAAAAATCGTTGTTAAATAACCAAGAAATTGAAAACAATACTGTGATACTTTTGTATCCTGTTTCATTAATAAAATATAATCCCTTTTCTAAAGGTGATATATATATATATATGTATATACATGTATATATATATATATATATATATATATATATATAGATAGATAGATAGATAGATAGATAGACAGACAGATAATATTAGTCGTAAATATAAACATACATATGCAATCATATATCTAAAATATATTAATATATATACATACATACATACATACACATACATATATATTTGTATAAAAAACAAATCCAAGAGGATAGAATTCAGATAGAACTCAATGTTCGGGGAGAGAGTAAGGATATAATAAAAAGGCTTAAACACTAATATTCTGTTTTCTTTTTGAATTTTTAGGTCTGATGAATTGGATTGTAATTACGATTCCAATGGAATTAATTATGATCATGGAATATTAGTGTTTAAGCCTTTTTATTATATATATATATATATATATATATATATATATATATATATATATATATATATATATACTCGGTCTCACATTGAGATGGAACAAGTACATTGAGTCAATAGCTTCGTCCACCGCAAGGAAAATTGGCTCCCTGTGCCGCGCCAGGAAATTTTTCTCGCCAGAGTCGATCCTTCAAATCTACAAATCAACCATTCGCCCTTGTGTGGAGTATTGCTGCCATATATGTTCTGGAGCCCCTTCTGTTTGTCTCAAGGTCCTTGATAAAATCCAGAGACGGATATGCAATGTAAGTGGCCCTGATCTGACATCTCGTCTGCAGTCGCTCTCTCACAGACGTGCCGTCACTCCCCCTCTGTCTTTTCTACAAATACTTTCATGGTAACTGCTCCGATGAGCTGCTTTCGCTGGTTCCCAGACTTCATGAATTTAACTAGGCTGGCATCCCACTCTCACCCTTTCACTGTCGAAGCTGTTAAATGTAGCCGTCTCTTCTACTCCAATAGCTTCATGTCTTGCACTTCTCGCCTGTGGAACTCCCTCCCCATTTCTTGTTTTCCTGATCGCTATAATCTCCAACTATTCAAATGTAATGTCAATCGATGTCTCCAGATGCCCTGAT
>OZ010597.1:88395648-88410648 GCA_963932145.1 Acanthosepion lycidas
ACAACTATACTTACACATAAAAACAATAAACAAAAACTAAAATTTCTTGAAGCTATATACTGAAACCTAACCTGAACAAAATAAACTACGAAATCTCCACAAATATTCTGAAATACCTATAATTGGTAACAGAACCCACTTGTTTCTACCAACGGCTTCCCATACTTAATACTTCTCATTTTTACTCTCCAGTGGTCATGTGTGTCGTCACAAGCTGCGGTGCGATTTTCGCTTCCGCGTCTCGTATACACGAATTTGTCGTTACTTGGAAATCTTTCATGCAACAAAAACAGACTATCATTATTGTTTTTTTTTTTCGTGTATTGTTTAATATATTGAACTGTAATTGTCATCGTTGATAATGGCTTATGTAAGCCGGAAGCTTAGATAGGATTAAAAAACATGTATCAATATAGTGTTTTTCTTTCATCTTTCAATGATAATGTGATTAAGCTTATCAGACAATATGAAAGAAACTTACTTAAAATAAATAGACAAAACGTGTCTATATTATTTAATGAAACATGCATCAATATATATATATATATATATATATATATATATATATAACAAGTGGATATTTTTTCAAGTAAGGCTAGGTTCTGACCTGTATAGTGGAATAAATTTTGAAACAATGAAGATGCGAACAAGAACGAAAATATAAATAGAAGAGATGTTAGATTGCCAAGTCTTCTGCTCCAAGAAAACGTCGAAAAACAACAAACTGGCTTGCAGTAAAAGAATAATTAAAATTAGGGAACTAACACTGCTGGCGGGGAAAAGATGGCGGTGAGGTGGATATTGATAAGAGGGGAAGAGCGAGAAAAATCGAGAGAGAAAGATAAAAAAAAATATGCTGAGTACTAATTGGTTTTCATACTGAGCAGTTTTAAAGAGGTGATTGAATTTGTCGCGTGCGCGTGCGTAGTGCGTCTGCGCATGCGTATTCGCGGGTGGTGAGCGACGCGCAATGCAATGTTTGCTGCAAGAGGAGCAGGTGTGACGATGGCATCGGAGCTGATTTTTAGCGCAAGCTGCTATGGCGCATGCGTGACTGACAATTTTAAGTACTCTCTCCTAAATATAGAAGTGGTTAATTTAGCGTTAAAGGCTTTGAAAGTGTTTGCAAATGTCATTCCTGTCACGAATTTGAGGATATATTTTTAGTCGGAAAACATTGTTCTCTTCACTCTTCATCAAATCTATCTATCTATCTATCTATCTATCTATCTATCTGTCTGTCTCTCCCCCTCTCTCTCTATACACACACACACACACACATATATATATATATATATATATATATATATATATATATATATATATATATGCGTGTGTGTCTGTGTATGTGTGTCTGTGTGTGTGTGCGCGTGTGTATATATATATATATATATATATATATATATATATATATATATATATATATATATATATATATATTAAGCATTGCAAGGCCGATTGTTGATGCCAGCAACATAAAAAAATTCATTATCCATTCCGACTCAATCTCTGTCCTACAATCCATAAAAAATACACAACAGAATAACCCTCTTATTGTTAAACTGTTGAACAAACTGAACACCCTGACACATAGCAAAAAGGTGATATTTTGCTGGATCCCAAGCCATGTTGGAATCCAGGGAAATGAGAAAGCTGATTCCTTAGCCAAAGCTGCTCTTAACATGACACCTGACCAAAACATCAAAATCCCATACACTGACCTAAAACATAAAATCAAGACAACAATAACACTAAAATGGCAAAAACTATGGGACAGAAATACCAATAATAAACTGTACCAAATAGCACCAATTCTAAAGGAAAGGCAACTGAATCTTAAAACAAGAAAAGAACAAACCACCATTGCCCGACTACGCATTGGACACACAAGACTGACTCACTCTTTCATACTAAAACAAGAACCTACTCCTAAATGTTCCTGTGGAAAACAATACACTGTAAAAGATATACTAATAGAATGCACAAATCTCGTACATATCCGTAGAAAATTCTATAACACGAAGAACATGAAGAAATTATTTGCAAAAACTGAAACAAAAATATATTGGATTTTTTTAAAAGAATTGGTCTCTTATCAATGATATAGACTGATGTATAAACAACATATCCTACCTTTTACCATTTTGCAAATAAAATGTCCTTATCAAATAGAAATTCTTGACTTAAACAAAAATACCTAGGATTATTTTGCAGTGTGCAAGCAAATAAGCTCTAGCTTGCTAAAAATATTCCATACAAAATAGGCATTTAAAATTGATATATTTGGCATATATATATAAACTGGATTTGGCATTAAATAACCCACAGTGGTTGATATGCCATAAAACCCAACCAACCAACCAACCAACCAACCAACCCAAGCAAGGCGGAAAGCCACTAGGACGCAAGGGGTTACAGAAAATTTAGAGCAAGAAGAGATAGGAGTGATAGAAGAAAGGATGAGGGTAGTGGATAGATCAAGGCAACTGGAGATGTCGATTGACATTACACTTGAATAGCTGGAGATTATAGCTCACAGGGAAACAGGAAAAGGGAAGGGAGTTCCACAGGCGAGAGGTGCGAGAAATGAAGCTATTGGAGTAAAAGAGACGGCTACATTTAGGAGTTTCGACAGTGAAGAGGTGAGAGCGGGATGCCAGCCTCGTAAAGCGCTTGAACTCATGACGTCTGGAAAACAGCGAATGCAGCTCCTCGGAGCAATTTCCATGGAAGTATTTGTAGAACAGACAGCGGGAGGCGACCTGCCTACCTAGTTTTTGAATTAATGTTGAAGTTCTACCATTTCTTATGGCATTGACCACTTTTGTGCCACTCGGCTACATTTGGGCAGATTATTCTGAGAGCTGCTCATTCGTTTTTCGATTCATATTTGCTCTAACGTGAATTTGGCTGTTCGGTCTAATGGAGCACTTTTTTTGGTTTAAGGCTTCAGCTCCTTTTTAGATCTTGGCCGGATGATTTCTCCTCCCCACGATGCGTGTTTGGTTTGCCTGTCAAATTGTACTCGCCCGGTGGTATGTAAGGGTACTCCTTGTACTATTACAGCCACTGACTACCGAAGATTCAAGTAGTTAGGCAGTTGGCCGCGTTCTCCGCTCTTCGCTGTTGCCTTCGAATAGAGAGGAACTCTGACGCGGCTATGCCGAAGGGCAGAGTCTCGTTCTGGGAGGTAAACATTCCCGACTCCCTTTGTACGGGATCTACGGGGAATTTTTGGCCGATGTTACGGGCTCGGATTTGCCCCACATTAAACTCGGCCTTGTGCCACATCCTACCAAGTGGTGTAGTCGAGAAATATTACTGGTTACCTGATGATTATGTGCAAACGCATGAAACTTATAAATAATCGTGGCCAGTCACTGCCTATATGTTTTTTGAATTAATATATATATATATATATATATATATATATATATATATATATATATATATATATATTCTTTAAATTAAATTAAATTATATATATATATATATATATATATATATATATATATATTCTTTGAATTAAATTAAATTATATATATATATATATATATATATATATATATATATATATTAATAAAAAGAAAGAACAGTAAGATATATAACGCGGTGTTCTTATAGATATTTTTATTTTTACAAAATAGTGCTCAATGTAAATTTACAGAGTATTAATATTATAAATTAATAGACTTAAAATATGTTTTTTCGCTACACAGTTCCAACCATGTTTCAAAAATGGAAGCTAAAAGCCCCGAATTTAATTTTGTACTTAAATTTAAAGACATTAGTTCCATTTCATCCTCAAGCGAATTTTGGAGTAACTTTAAAAATTACTGGGTTTTAAATATACAGCTAAAACAAAATTCATGTTTCCAAGGTTACAGATAAATCTATTTTGCTAGACTAGGGGTGTCTGGGTGTTCAATATGTCTATATTTTAATGTATCAGTTATTGTTACGTTTTGGTAGTGGGTAGGGATGTATTTTTCAATGAAATCTAACATCCATTAAAAGCGTGTCGTCTGGATTTTTTTTTTTTTTTAACGGCTAAAATTCTTACGGCATTTTTTTCGTTCGTATATTTAAAGATTTTTGGGAGGTGCCTACGTCAGAATACTTTTTATTTAACTACGATTTGAAATATTTTTACTTTTAATTTTTAATATACTATATTTCTTTCAAGAACAATTAAATGTAATTAGAATCCTTTATAGTTTGTAGAATTATTATCACATCAAGTATATTACTATTTTTTTTTAATTTTATATTTGAATATTATTTAAGTCAAATTTCCATTTCTCTGATTTAGTAAACTTTATTTATTTATTTAATTACAATTTAAAAGAAGTTAAGGTTAGAATTCATTTTAAAGAACTACAATTTTAATTACAACTTTAAAATATTTTCATTATTAGTTTTTATAGACTATAATTTCATTTAATATATATATTAATTTCATTTAATATATATATATTAATTTCATTTAATATATATATATATATATATATTAATTTCATTTAATATATATATATATATATATTAATTTCATTTAATATATATATATATATATATATACTAATTTCATTTAATATATATATATATATATATATATATATATATATATATATATATATATATATATTTAAAGAAAAAACAGACCACTTTAAAGTTCCATTAGTTATAATTTATTTCACCAGAGATTTTAAAATAACTAATGGAACCTTAAAGCTCTGACTTAACATTGAGCTCTCCGGATTTAATCCTCCTAGGGATTATCCATACGGATTACCAAGATTTTGGTTACTGATATATATATATATATATATATATATATATATATATATATATATATATATATATATATATATATGTATGTATGTGTGTGTGTGTGTGTGTGTGCATTGCAACTCATAAATAGTCTTCTTTTATGTGCCGTGTCCCTTCAATCTGTAGGAAATCATGGCTCTCCACGTCTTCCTGTTCCATCTGACACTTAATAAGTTCTTTATCCCATACCTTGTTTTTCTATCCTCTTGTTTAAGCCCGTTAAGTATGTCACGCGTTGCTTTCCCTTGTCCCTCTTTCCTTCTGTCCATCCTGAGAGTATCAGATTTCCTGGTGTTAATAAAACAATGTTATTAGTGTTAGCTTTTACCCTATTTTATTAAATGCGACCAAGTTGAGTACTCATTTAAACACTCAGGAAAAACTACCGTACTCCATCCGCAACATGCTAGTAGAAAATACAAGCTTCATCCACATGTAAAAAAAAAACGATTAAAAATAACGGAAGCATAATAATAAAAAAGAAAAAGCCAACACTCAATAACATTAGCTACGAACACGGCCACAATCTGCTGACCGTGTTTAGAAAATAAAACATTCCTATACCTTTAGGCGTATACATGAAAAACCGCAAATATTCAGTTAAAAATAAAAAAAAAATAAAAATCTTCTTTGATAATGGCTAAAAGAATAGCCGAAAGCGCTCGGATGCGCAGAATTTGGGAACAGTTTTTTACAAACTGTCTATCCAGAAATGAAAACACTTTTCTAGCACAAGAAAAATTAATTAAAAACCTTAAACTCGGTACCTTGTCAGTCGTCTTTAATGAAACATGCATAAAAGAGGGATTGTTGCCCTGATACACAATATACCAAAAATCTTCAGTATTTACATTAGTCGGACTATTGTCCTCATCTTTGTCGCCATATTTGTCACAATGTTTCGGCCGTTGTACGCTCCGGCCTTCTTCAGGTGGTTGGAATTTCGAACTGAACCCTTTATTTCGATCACTGGGGTAGACTGTTCTAGTTCCTGGAGAGGAACAACGGCCGAAACGTTGTGACAAATATGGCGACAAAATGAGGACAATAGTCCGAATAATGTAAATACTGTACATAATACCTCATCTCAGAAATATAGACAGACATCAAAAATCTTGTTGACCAGTGTAATAAATACAAGGCTTCCTCTAACTCTCCTGCTATTTATCTGTAGTTTAAGGGAAAAATGGTTTCATGTCTTTCCTAACGTTACATGAGTGAAAACTGCATTCGCCAAAGTTTGAACTCAGTTCTCTAAAGCCATTTCTCCTGGTGGAGTTGTTATTAAATAAACGTTGGATGACAATACAAGACCTGTCTGAAAAATAATGGAATTTATCCTTTCTTTGATGTGACATCGTCCACAGTGAGTTCTTGTCCCAGGGCAAGACGATCAATTAGCGCGTCTACAAAGAGATCCTGCGGTGTTTGCTTCGCTCAGTGCCCGAGAAGAGACGACTGGTGTAGATGCTTCATTCTGTGTGGCAAAATTCCCCTGCGGCCTCGTCCGCTCCATTTATGGATTGGGTAATCCTGACTTTTGAGGGTGGAGTACCTACAGACCTATTTTATTTGAGGAAAACTGATTTACACTTTTTGTTAGGGTTCTAAAATCTCTTTTAAAGCCGTTTGCATTCTGTGATTGATATTTTCACATGTCTTGTTGCGCGGTTACATGTTGGTATGCGATCGGGTCACCTAGATAAACCCGAAACTCCTAAGGATCCCAGGGCCACATCACGTGATGTATATCTAATCAAACCTAATGAATTAAATAAACTATAATATTAAATGAACCCTACAACCTGTAATATAATACTTGTAGTATTGCTATAACATTTATTGTATACCTATTTTTGTAGGAACCTCTATTTACGTGTTTAGAAAAAAAAAGTCACAATGAATAAACTATATATTTTGTGGTGTACTTCCAGTAAGGGCTTAAGTTGCGCTATATACGCGATTTTACTTTTCTTACGGAGAAAAATGGCGTGGCTTGGACATATTACAAAGCACGATAGCCTGTGAAAGAACATTGTGCAAGGCACTTTTGAAGGTAGACATGGGAGAGGAAGCCAACGCCCAAAAAAAAACAAAAAACAAACTGGATAGACAATATCAAACAATGGACAGATACGACTATACCAGAATTGCTGATGGCTACCGTTGATAGACCATTGTGGAGGAGATTCAGTGTGTCTTCTGCAGTCGGAACCTCCCCTCTAGAATTACAAAATCAAGAAAATGATGATGATGATAAAACGAATCTCCGATAAGACATTGACTTAGAAAATAAAATCATTAGCATTATACATAGAATCGTATTTCTTTCAGTAATAATTAAACATAAAGATTTTAATTTAAATAAAGATCCAATGAAAGTATGCCAAGAAGAAGACATTCATATGGAAATTATACATAAATGTAGAAACAGACGCGAAAGAAATAAACTAGAATCGGGGTTTCTTTTGTCTTTTTAAAGGACAATTAACAAAAGAATATTTACAATTAATTTCTAATTTAAAATGGCGTGGTTTGGGCATATTACAAGTTATGACAGCCTGTGCAAGACCATCATACAAGACACTTTAGAAGTTGGTCGCAGGCGAGAGCGCCAACGCAAAAACTGGTTAGACAATGTCAAACAATTGACAGGTATGACTATATCAGAATGATGGCTGCCGTTGATAGACCGCTGGGTAAATAGCAGAACAGACCAGGTTCTATAGACTTGGATGGCAACTGGTCTACCGCAGAAAGAAATGGTAACCAACTGTGGAAAAAAAAAATCTCGTCAGTCATATATCGAAAGATACATGATCGCCTAAGCGTGTATCGCGCATGACACATAACTGACTGACTTTCTCTGGCAAATGAGAAAAAAGTCCGTTCAATCCGGCATCAGTATCTTATCCTAAAAGCATCCAGTCAATAATTATTAACACCTACGCAAAGAGAATATTAGTAATAATAATAATTAACTAGAAATTACCAAGTAGAATTTTTTAATACTAGTTTCGCTATGCAGTAAATAAATGACGACATATTTTATCAAGTTTTAACTTTTTATTGGGAACATAAAACCAATGATATTTGTGCGAAAAAGGGTTGAAAATTTTGTGGGCTACCAGGAACCTCTTTTCGCCACTGTCAAACGGAGAAAAATGGCGTTGTTTCAACACGTGACAAGGCACAACAGCCTGTGCAAGACCATCTTGGAAGGCACCGTTTAATGTAGATGTAGGAGAGAGCGTCAACTCAAAAATCAGGTTAGACAATGTCAAACAATGGGCAAGTATGTCTATACAAGAATTGTTGTTGTCTGCCGTTGATAGACCGTTGGGAAGGAGATTCAGTGTAGCTTCTGCATTCGGATCCTCCCCTCTACGATTACAAAAGTCAAGGGGATGATGATGATGATATCCGCGATTAACAATGTATATTTTTTGTCAATGGACCTTCCTCTCAGCTGTCCTCTAAAAGGTTGCAAGAAAACATGATTTAGTTAATTTCCCGTTATCTTGGTAACGGACTGACGGGCGTGCGATTCTTAGAACCAAATGATATATATTTTCTCCCAAAGAAATACATTAGGAACACATTAACGCCAGAGGCCACTTTTGACATTGCATACATAAATATACATAGGTCTCATGGTTCGGTGTTTCTACTTTCCCGTCGACGCCATTGTTAGGGTCACAGGGGTTTTATTTAGTTTGAATTTCATCATTATTTATGCTGGAAAATCCGCGCAATTCAGAGATATCCATCTTTAAGCTTTCCCGCCCCCAAGTAAAGAGCTTTACGAGAGGATACTGAAATGTTGTAGGTCTCACTCAGTACCAGTATCTGGTACTTTTGAATCCCTACCCGGTCGGGCTGAGAACCTTTCAGAAATCCCCTAGTGAATGATATTGACTAAAAAGCATAACGAATTTACTGTCATGATATAATCTTAAATTGTCGAGTTGGGAGCGCAACATTTTGGCACCATGTTGTTTATATAACCTTTGATATCATAGGTAGGATCTCTAAAACAAACACACGAAAAGATTCTTGACGTTACATATAAAACAATAATCACGTTTTTCAGTGAAATTCAAGTCGTAAAATCATTTAAATGTGAGCAGAATTTCCCAGCGTCTAAAAAAAAAAAAAAAAAAAAAAAAAACTAAAATCAACTAAAGCTCAAACATTCAATGAAAACCAGCTTACTATATTTATAAAGTATATCTGTAGTAAACTCATTTTTATACTGAAGTCATTTACAATGTATTTCTACAGCAAAATTATATACAATGTATTTCTACCATAAAACAATTTGCAACGTATATCTTTAGTAAAATCATCTTGAAATCATTTCCAATGCATTTCTATAGTAAAATTATTTACAATGTATTTCTATCATAAAGCAATTTGCAACGTATACCTCTAGTAAAATCATCGTGAAATCATTTACATTATATTTCTACAATAAAATTATTTACCTTGTATTGAGATCGTAAAACAATTTGCAACGTATATGTCTCGTAAAATCATCGTGAAATCATTTACTATGTATTTCTACAGTAAAAATATTTACAATATAATTCTATCATAAAACAATTTGCAACGTATATCTTTAGTAATATCATCGTGAAATCATTTACAATGTATTTCTACAGTAAAATTAGTTACAATGTATTAATATCATAAAACCATTTACAATGCGTTGCGTTGATTAGTAGCATTTACGGTACTCGAATATTTTTAGATGAGAAGAGATTAAGAGAATCAAAACAGCTGAAAAGTATCTGTCTATATTTCTGAGATGAGGTATATGTACACTGCTTACATTATTCGGACTATTGTCCTAATCTTTGTTGCCATATTTATTACAACGTTTCGGCCTTTCAGTACCTGTCTATATTTCTGAGATGAGGTATTATGTACACTATTTACATTATTCGGACTATTGTCCTCATCTTTGTCGCCATATTTATTACAACGTTTCGGCCTTTCAGTATCTGACTATATTTCTGAGATGAGATATTATGTACACTATTTACATTATTCGGACTATTGTCCTCATCTTTGTCGCCATATTTATTACAACGTTTTGGCCTTTCAGTATCTGACTATATTTCTGAGATTAGGTATTATGTACACTATTTACATTATTCGGACTATTGTCCTCATCTTTGTCGCCATATTTATTACAACGTTTCGGCCTTTCAGTATCTGACTATATTTCTGAGATTAGGTATTATGTACACTATTTACATTATTCGGACTATTGTCCTTATCTTTGTCGCCATATTTATTACAACGTTTCGGCCTTTCAGTATCTGTCTATATTTCTGATATGAGGTGTTATTTACACTATTTACATTATTCAGACTATTGTCCTCATCTTTGTCGTCATATTTATTACAACGTTTCGGCCTTTCAGTATCTGTCTATATTTCTGAGATGAAGTAGTATGTACACTATTTACATTATTCGGACTATTGTTCTCATCTTTGTCGCCATATTTATTACAACGTTTCGGCCTTTCAGTATCTGTCTATATTTCTGATATGAGGTGTTATGTACACTATTTACATTATTCGGACTATTGTCCTCATCTTATTTATTACAACGCTTCGGCCGTTGTGCGCTCCGGCCTTCTTCAGGTGGTTGGAAAGCCTTTATTTCGCTCACTGGGGTAGACTGTTCTAGTTCCACGTGCCATGTTTAATCGATGTAAGTTATCAGTTAACTCCTGTAAATTTCTCTCTGAAAGTTCTCAACTGCCTTAACCGGGTATTGAACTCACACTCTTCGTGTCCTCTCACTGGGTTAAGTTCGACATTAAGACATTAAGTTAAGACAACACGAGATAAATGCAAGTTACTTTTGGACTCTACAATGACAAGGGATGCTCAAAATGGTGACCTTTAGCTTGCAAACATTTATTACTACGGTGAACTACAGCTTGGGCAACTTTGTCCAAACTCTCCAGTATTATTCTGTTTTGTTGAAATATATGTTAATTTGGTTGACAATAAATACTAAAATATTGGCATTTCTTAAAGAATATATTTATATGAAAAGATAGTTATTCTAGTTTATTTAAATCATATACAATCATTTTATTTTAAGCTATGTAAATGTTGATAAAATATATTCAAGACTGATGCGAGTGAATAAGAACGTGGCTCCCTCTATGGAGGTCCCATAGTTTCATTAGCCTAGGGGTTCAGAAGGTCATAATCCGGCTCAGGGTTGGGCTTCTGTTATTTGGTACAGTTCTTTGTGACTCTGTAGCGCCAGTCCACGAGCTTCAAAGAAGTATTGTTTACGCTAAGGCCTGCAGGCTTCATTCGCTGGAAGCCATTTTTATTCATTGATATGAGAAACCGAAAGTGAATCTATACATCTTTGTGGTTGGAATATATTGTAAAAGATAAGAACTAAATTTGATCTAAAATCGGAAATGATAAACAGGGCTGATGCGATGTTTTCCATTAAAAAGAAAGCAAATCCACTTTGCACCAAACGTGATGGATTTGCCAGTTTGTCGAATTTTCCGTTAATTTCCGACGGAGACGGGCCTAGCTCTATCTTTAAAAAAATTGGAAACGCATAGAATGTCCAGGTAACAATAGAAGAACTGATTAACATATGCTCTTGGCGAACAGTTGAGTGGTTTACAAGAGTAGTCGCTTTGTCTATTAACAGAGTCCCCTTTTAATCCTCAAAGGACAATCGACTTTTAACCAGCCGGGGGAAAACAAAAAGATTCAGTCAAATCTTCCGGGCAATCAACAGCAGTGGTGCTTCCACCTCTACGGGAAGAGTTCATCGCTGGTAATTTTTAATTTCCACAAATTAGGTTCTCGTCAGATCACGCAGTATGCAATTACGCCCTTGTATAAATTAATTGAAACAAAACGAGTTATTATTTAATTTTTTTTCATATTTTTTCCAATGAAACATGACCCAGTGCATATGTTAATACACCGTATATTCATTCCAGGAAGTCTTTCCTTGCAGATTGACCAACTATTTCTTCTTTTCTGATCGCTTCCTTTATGATGATGGCGTTGATGACTAAGTAGACCAATTCTTTCTTGGAAGAACCGATGAGGGAACATTGCCAGTTGGCACGATCTCTTGTGCATGGGTTTCAAACGATGGAGGCTCAAGTGTAGTGGCTTTCAGTGTTATGAGTTGGCCATAGTGATATTTGGCTACCCCCACAAGGGTTGTATGTGGCACAAGGCCGGTTTAACGTGAGATCTGCGAGCCCGTAGGCTCGGCCAAAAATATTCCCTCTCTGAACCCACATAAACGGGTTCAGGGGAAGTCAACCACCCCGAACGAGACTCCGCCTTTCGGCATAGCCTCGTTCGGGTTCCTCCCCGCCCGAAGGCAGAAAGTTAGACTGTTAGCAACTTAGTACAAATTGTGCAAATTAATTGAAACGAAACGAATAATTCCGTTATTATTTACTTTTTTTCATATTTTCCCAATGAAACATGACCCAGTCGACATGTTAGTACTTCGTATGTCCATTCCACGAAGTCGTTCCTTGCAGATTGATCACAGGTTCTCAATTGGATTTAAATCAGGAGAGTTTCCGAGCCAGTCGATAGTCGTTTGATTTTATCACTGGTAACGCTTGATACTATGTTCATGCAGCGTTACAATTTTCGTAAGCTTCCTTGGAGTAACGTCCATCGCAGAGAATGGCCATAGGACAACTAATCGACAGACGAGACAATAGTGTCTGGGCGTGATGAAAATCGGATGCAATCACGGATGACACAATATTTTTCAAAGCCAAAAATAAAATTCATCATACACCCCGAAAATAGATTCATGTTACTTCACACCTGGTTAAAATTGATTGTCTTTTGAGCATTAAAAGGGGCCTCTGTTAATAGACGAAGCGGCTACTCTTGTAAACCACTGCAAATGACTTAATCTCAGGAAAAAATAGATTACACACGGTCAGTCCAGTGGATCTAAAATTGACCCTATGGTGAAAGAAAGGCAATTAAATCGGTTGTTTCAATTAATTTACACAAGGGTGTACAGCCCTGTCGGCTGGGGCTTTAGAATACGCCGACTGCACCTCTGTAGAAGGGTAAGACCCCCCCACCAATGAGGCGTCCTGGGTATGACGTTAAATTGCATCCAACAGCAAGGCCTCTGATCTGGAGGTTTTGAGGAGCGTGGAACCACCTCTTAATTGCTGGTGTTCCCAGGTCCACCTTGACCCGGGGTGGTAGCACCTGTTAGGGTCCCAGCTATGGGCAAATAGTGAACTCCTAGCTTTCCACGGTTTTGATCAAGTCCTGGGTATGACGGTAAACTACATCCGCGTCCTGGGTATGGCGATAAACTACATCCAACAGCAAGGTCTCAGATAATGTTTTCAGAAAAATAATGTTGCCAGCTCTAAGTTTTTGAAACAATAATGTTGCCAGCTCTAAGTTTTTGGAACCATAATGTTACCAGCTCTAAGTTTTTGAAACAATAATGTTGCCAGCTCTAAGTTTTTGGAACCATAATGTTACCAGCACTAAGTTTTTGAAACAATAATGTTGCCAGCTCTAAGTTTTTGAAACCATAATGTTGCCAGTTCTAAGTTTTTGAAACAATAATGTTGCCAGCTCTAAGTTTTTTTTTTTGAAACAATAATGTTGCCAGCTATACATTTTTTATTCCATACAAAATAGGCATTTAAAATTCATATAAACTGGATTTTGCATTAAATAACCCACAGTGGTTGATATGCCATAAAACCCAAACAAACAAAGAAACAAACAAGGGTGTACGCTTAGTGGTGATTTTCTAAGCGTAGCTTAGATGTAGCGTAAGGTTGAATGTATGTGTCATCCAGTGAGGATCAAACTCATATGTAATTGTTTGATAGCGAGACAAAGTTGCTTACCATTATAGAACGCCAAGGTGCAGAAATGATTTTCTCCGTGTAGCTTAGATGTGGAATAAGGCCGAATGCGTGAGGTTCGCAGTCGTAATTGATCTCGCCAGAAAAGCTTTCTAACCATTGTCCCACATCAAAATGCCTTCGCTCAATATCTCACTGCCGATTTTTTTGTTATTATGTGCCGTGTCTTTTCAAGATTTAGACGATCATGTCTCTCCACTTCCCCCTATCCATTATTGTTCTCAAAACATTCCTCCCTCTCACATCCCCCAGACCACGTTCTGTCATCCACTTGCTTAAGCCCGTCAAGTATGTCATACGTTGCTTTCCCTTGTCCTTCTTTCCCTCTATTCGACCCGTGAGTATCAGATATTCCAGACCTTCTTTTCTCATTACGTGTCCCAGAAACTTCAGCTGCCTCTTCCTGGTGTTAAGTATAAGCCTCCTCATTGCTTGCATCCTCTCCAAAACCTCATCGTTGCTCACACGCTCGGTCCATGATATCCTCAGCATCCTTCTGTAGAACCACATCTCCGTCGCCCCGAGTCTCTTCTTCATCTTTGAGACCGTCCAGCATTCGCTACCGTAAAGAAGGACAGATGTAACAGCTCAGTACTCTTATTTGTTACCCAAGAAATCCGCCTGTCTCCTAATACACTGCCCAACTTTTGGAATGTGTCCTTGGTCATCCCAATACGTCTTCGAATCTCAGTTGTCTGGAGTCTCTTCTTCATCTTTGAGGAGACCGTCCAGCATTCGCTGCCATAAAGAAGGACAGATGTGACGTAGAAGCTCAGTACTCTTTTCTTTGTTACCAAAGTAATCCTCCTGTCTCGTAATACCCTACCCAGCTTTTCGAATGCTTCCATGTCTATCCCAATACGTCTACGGATCTCAGTGTTGCACTTACTGACTGTCAAAACACTTCAAAGATATTTAAAATTCCGTACCTTCTTGATTTTATTGTCCTCGACCTGCAAATTGCTTTTATTGCTCATCTTTTTTACTGATGGCCATGCATTTTATTTTCTTGTAGTTTATACTTAGTCCTTTCTTCTCGCTCTCCGTTGCTACCTATTGTAGGAGATTTTGTCATTTCTTTTCCGTGTTTGCTATCACTACTGAACCATTTGCATATCTTATGTTATTAAGTCTGTGACTGCCAATGCTAAATTCCGGTAGGTTTTCTAATTCTCTCAGGATTGCATCGCTGTATAGGTTGAACAGGTCGGGTGAAAACACGCATCCTT
>OZ010597.1:88415648-88440648 GCA_963932145.1 Acanthosepion lycidas
TTCTCTAAAAATACCGTTTGAAGTGATACATATTGACACAAACTGCAAATGAATTTTATTAGGTCAGATTGACTTGAAAATTTCGAAACTGTTCATTTCAGTGGAAATTTATGAAAATGCATTGACATTTATCGCTAAATATTTTCCTGAAAATTCTTGTAAAAAATATTCTAATAGAAGATTCTTAAAAAAGATAACTCCTGTAAAATTTATTTCTTTGGATATCATTTTAATGGAGACCTTCATAGTATGTTTTACACACACACACACACACACACATATATATATATATATATATATATATATATATATATATATATATATATATATATATATATATATATTTGTTTGAATAAAAAAAGACCACTTTAAGGTTCCATGTAATAAGTTATTTCACCACAACCCCTTTAACAGGGCTCTGGATCTTCAGACTTTACTTCCAAAGGTTGAAATTTTGGATGTTGGATTTCAATCTTTGGAAGTAAAGTCTTGGGTATACCCATACGGATTACCTAGTTTTGCATAAACTAAATATATATATATATATATATATATATATATATATATATATATATAAATATAAAAGTGAACATAGAAGTCAACACTTAGAGGCGACAGTCTGTTTCATGCTATATGCAATCGTCAGGCCTGACGATTGCATATAGCATGAAACAGACTGTCGCCTCTAAGTGTTGACTTCTATGTTCACTTTTATATTTACACACGCTCTATCTCTGATATTGAGCACTTTATTCCATAAATATAGCACACCTTAAGACTATATTTCTTTATATATATATATATATATATATATATATATATATATATATATATTATATTATATTATATTATGAAATATATATATATATATATATATATTATATATATTATAATATATATATATATATTATATATAATATATATATATTATATATTATAATATTATATATTATAATATATATATATATATATTATATATTATAATATTATATATTATAATATATATATATATATATATATATATATATATATATATATATATATATATATATATATATATTATAACATGACTTCGTTACCAAGCTTTTTGAATTTTACTATACTTGTATTTTGATTGGTCATTCTAGCTTTTGTAACAACGTTTTCCCCTTGCGAAGGGTCGTTAATTAATTTGAAACTTTTAAAACCATTTATTTTACATTCAACATTATCACTTGACAAAACACCGGAGGTGTTGAAACAAAATTGCTATTTTTGTAGTGATTTTATAACATATTTATGTTATAATTTTTAAAAATAAATAATTATATCTGCTCTACTCTGTATTGAGCACTCTTTTAAGGATAGTAATTGTTGGTTATTGGAATTCATTCCGTATACACCAATTATATACTTGTATATATATATATATATATATATATATATATATATATATATATATATATGGAGCGGTTAAAATATTCTCATAATTAATCTGTAAAAAACGAATATATGATTAAATAGAAAAGAGACAAGAGCAAAACTGTGTGCAGTTTTAGCCGCTGCGTTTCGTCCAATGTGGACTTTTTCAAGGCCAAAAAACGAAATTAATTTATTGAAATAAAGTATCTATAAACAACAGACAAAATGTCGTTAGCAGCTAGAAGAATTTAGAAACGCTATTGTATATTCATATGGTCAACTGAAAAACAACATTCAAATAGTCACAAACGCATCCAAAACCATAATAATAATAATGTTGGTTATAATCAAATCTACAATCATTCATAAAAATAATATTTCCGAAGCAGGCATATATAAAATAAATTTCCAAAATTGTTTCTCACAATATATTAAGAAACTTGATTTTGATTTTAAAAATACTACATTTATAAAAATCGAAAGTAATTCACTCAGAAGGAAAATTCTCGAGAGTCCTGCCATTGAATATTATCCAAATATTAATCTACGTCGAGGTTTTTTCCCAATATCACCTTTCCTAAGAGAATCACTACTCTCCCATGCCAACGTACACCACAAATATATCAAGAAATCAAAAGAAAATGGTTGAATCCGTCAAAACAACAATAAAAACAATATTTCTATACGTGAAAATATTCTCTTCAAACATAAAGTAATTAACGTAATTGTTCAGTTGACCGAATGAATATATATTAGCGTTTCAAAATTCTGCTCGTTGCTAATGACATTTTGTTATTTTTTGTGGATAATGTTTATAGATACATTGTTTCAATCGCTTCATTTCTTTTTTCCCCTTTATTTTGTTTTTTTGCTATATAACTATCTAACATCCGTTAAATGCATGTCGTCTGGATATTTTAAAATTTTATTGTAAACGGCAAAAATTCTTACAGCATTTTTTCTATTTGTATATTTAAAGATTTTTTTGGGGCGGGGTGTTCAGGTTAGAATACGTTTTATTTAACTACGATTTGAAATATTTTCACTTTTAATTTTTAATATACTAGATTTCTTTTAAGAACAATTAAATGTATTAGAATCCCTTACAGTATGTAGAATTATTTTCACATCAAGTATAAGTATGTATATTATTACGTTACAAATTTTTTTTATATTTACATATTATTTAAGTACAATTTATGACAATGACGGCAAAAATAGTTTCTTAATTTCACTGATTTAGTAAACTTTTATTTTTTATATAAACCTCGTAATATATTGTTTCTCATGTAAGTTACATGCATTTAACGGATCTTAAATTTCATTGAAAAATACATCCCTACCCCCTACCAAAACGTAACTAATAACTGATACATCAAAATACATACATAATGAACAAGCAGACACCCCTTGTCTAGTGGAAGTGTATTTATCTGTAACCTTGGAAAAGTGAATTATGATTTTAGCTGTGTCTTTAAAACCCAGTAATTTTAAAAGTTACTCCAAAATTCACTTGAGGATGAAATGGAACTAATGTCTTTAATTTAATTACAAAATTAAATTCGAAGCTTTTAGCTTCCATTTTTGAAACATGGTTAGAACTGTGTAGCGAAAAAAATCATATTTTAAATCAATTAATTTATAATATTAATGCTGTGTAAATTTACATTGAGCACTATTTTTTAAAAATAAATAAATCTATAAGAACACCGGATTATATATCTTACTGTTCTTTCTTTATATTTATATATATATATATATATATATATATATATATATATATATATATATATATATATACACGCACACAAATATCCATGGAGAACCAATATATATACACATACTGGCAAAAAAAGAAACGCACCAGACGAACCACACATACGCACACACACGAACCCTATACACAATAGGAATCTGTATATATATATATATATGTGTGTGTGTGTCTGTGTGTGTGTATGTGTGTGTATGTGTGTGCGTGTGTGTGTATGTGTGTGTGTGTGTGTATATACTAATTCCTTATAATGAAACAATATATATGTGTGAAGGAGGAATATGTGTACACATACTCGCAAAAGCACACACGCACACACATTGCCCAAAAATGGAGATAGATTTAAAGAGGTCATAAAAGATAAGAACAAAAACGTCCTTCTTTCGCCCTTTCTCTGACCAATCGTAATTGTTTTATTACACCTTAATCAGAAGAATTTATTCTCCACAAGTCCAAGAAAATTTAGATTACTGCTACACACAAAAAACAATAGTTAAACATTGAAAAACATACGGAAAAATTAATTCCTTTAAATAATATGTAGAAATAACCACTCTGCCCGAAGAAAGCCGCGAGACCAGAAATCCGTGTAGCAAACATATGGAAAATAAAGTAATATATATTTAAGAAATCCACATTATAACCAAAAACGTTTGCGGCTTTTTAATAAATATATATTCTAGGCACTTTTAGCACAACTCACGTTACACCCGACAGATACTTATTGATTCATATATGTTATTGTGTAATTCTTATATATATATGGATTTTTTATCCATTTATAAATTATCAGTTGTCTAAGGCGTATATTTGGCGGTGTCTGCAAAAAAACCGTTATTTCAATTCTTTCATTTAATAATTTTTTTTTTTCAGTTCTGCACAATATCTGGAATCATGTGCTAGTTTGAAATAAGCTAAACCCACATGAGCTAAATTTGGATTTTATGATGTATAAAATATATGCTTTGTTATAATAAATACATTGAGCTCTCTGTGTATATCGGATATTACTAAGATCCACCTGGATTACCAACTGATATATTACCTGTACTATATATATATATATATATATATATATATATATATATATATATATATATATATACACATATATATACACACATATATATACACATATATATACATATATATATATATATATACATATATATACATATATATATATATATATATATACACACACATACATACATATATATATATATATATATATATATATATATACACACGCACACATATATATACCCACGCTCAGTTGTGAAGACATAGTGGGGCTAACACAAAACGATTTTAACCTGCTCGCTTTTTAGCTGAATAACTCAAAGTGTTTTTCAGTGATTCTTACAACAAATGGTGTCAAGATGGTGATACGTCTTATATGAAAACCTTTAAAAAAGAAACTTAATTAGTTTAGCGATTATTTAGATATTAAAAATTTTGTGGCATGGACAATTTTGCTGTTACACCCAGTATATATATATATATATATATATATATATATATATATATATATATATATATATATATATATTAGAATCGATTTTCGATCCTAAGGAAATTAATTATAATCACCATGAACCCATAAAGTTTTCCGTTTCTTTATCTAATTAATATTCGCTTTGTTTTTACATTGAGCTCTCTAGATTATATCCTCTCTAGAATTATCCATACGGATTAACAAATACATTTTTACCTATATATATATATATATATATATATATATTTAGCATATATTTTTTATTTTGAACTGCCCCAAGAAAAAAATTTCGCGTAAATGTGTGAACTTTACATGGATTGTAATTTTTAGGGTTACAATTCTGTAAATATGATTGGTTAAAAATCACAATGTAAATAATGTAAATATATTAGAAAAATTGATAATTTGATTGAAACTCTAGGCCTTTTATTTCTTGACTGAAGCAATTTCAAAATGTATGCCTGAAGTCTGTCTGAGAATATCTTCTCCAAATTTCTTATATATAATTAAATCTTTAAACAAAGAAATTGGCGCTCAAATCAGCAAAGTAAGCCAGGTAGTGTGATGTCTCCGTCACAGAATGTACGGCCTTCAAAAAATACACCTGTCTATGAAACTAAGTGTACAATGAAGGATTCTTTTCTTCTCTTTTTCTTTTTCTATACGCCGTGTCCTTTCAGGACGTTGGCGATCGTGGCTCTCCATAATTTCCTGTCCTTTGTAGATCTTAATAAATTTTGTCTTTTTTTAAAAATTCTCCTAAGCCCTGTTCCGACATCCATTTACTCAAGCTCATTATTCTTCTTCTATGTCCCGTGTCCCTTCAGGAGGTTGGCGATCATGGCTCTCCACAATTTCCTGTCCTTTGTAGATCTTAATAAAGTGTCTTTTTTTTTAAATTTCTCCTAAGCCCTGTTCCGCCATCCATTTACTCAAGCTCATTCTTCTTCTTCTATCTGCCGTTTCCCTTCAGAACGTTGGCGATCATGGCTCTCCACAATTTTCTGTTCTTTGTAGCTCTTACTAAATTTTGGCTTTTTTTAAATTTCTTGGGAAAAATTGAAATCTGCATGGCACTTTACTCCAATTGGTTCATTCGCTTGCTTAAACTCAACGTTGATTCTGATTCCGCAGAACTGGGTTGATTGTGAAAAAGTATTTGTTGTTAACATTCTTTTTTCATTCGGTTTTTCCAGTTACGAGTCCTTTTTTAAAGCTGATCATTTTGTGTTCATTTTGTTTAGTTCTTTTTTCGTAACAGATTTAATGTTTAGTATAGAGCTTAGAAAAAATTCGCAGTGTGAGATAGGCAAGAAGTAAGGCATGTAGCAACATCAGCACGGCAAAGGGCATTCCTTTAAAGGCAAGGAAGGGCAAAAATATTTTAAGTCAAGTGATAGCGAGTGCTGTATGAGTCGTACGATTTTTTACTCAAGTACGGGCAACGCCGGGCCATGCTGCTAGTTTAAAATAAGCGCCCCTTGCGAACTAGAAACCTTTTTCTTTAAGGAATTTAAAATAAGCGCAACTCGCTAATTAGAGACCACCTTCCCCAAGGAATTTAAAATAAGCGCCCCTTACGAATTAGAGACCCCTTTCCCAAGGAATTTATATTAAGCACCCCTTACACATTAGAGACCTCTTTCAACAAAGAATTTAATATAAGCGCCTCTCACGAATTAGAGACCCTTTCTCAAGGAATTCGGAATGAGCGCCCCTCACGTATTAGAGACCCCTTTCTCGCAAGGAATTTATAATAAGCAACCCTCACGAATTAGGGACCCTTTTCCCCAAGGAATTTAAATAAATTCCCCCTCACGAATTAGAGACCCTGTTCTCTAAGGAATTTAAAATATGCACCCTCTCACAAATTAAATACCCCTTTATCCAAAGAGTTTAAAATAATTATCCCTCACGAATTAGAAACATTTTCCCCAATGAATTTAATGTAAGCGTACCTCACGAATTAGAGACCCCTTTCTGCAAGGAATTTAATATAAACGCTATTCTCGGATAAGTCTCCCAGAATAACTAAACGAATATATTTAACTAACGAAATTTTCCTGTTTTTCAATATTTTGCTCTCTTTCGTTATCACAATGCACCTTCGTATTCAGTGTCAAATTTTAAGATAAATAATATGAAGACAAAGTTTATTAAGAGCTAAAAGAAACAGTAACCCGCTTGTGTCTTAGCGGCTTTATTGCCTTGCTTGGAATAAAATGATTTAAACAAATCCTAATTTAGTTCACTTTATCTGCTTTTAAGCCTGCTTGTATATTTCTCAAATTTGGATCATTCCTGAATCTGTAGTATTTGGCTACGGCCTTAGCACTTTTCAAATTCCCTAGGGCCATTCTAGGGTTATATATCACTTGGTTCTTTTTCGCAGTATGGAATTGAATTCCTGAAACTCTTCCTGATGGTTATGTAGTCGATTTGGTTTTGGGTTTCTCCCCCTGGCCTTCTCCATATCCATAAATTACTGGCAAAATAGATAATGAATAGAATCAGATATTATGACAGAGAAATGAGAAAAGATGAGGCAAATGGTTTGATGGGTCGACGATTATGCTATCTTGAGAACGTCTGCATTTAATCAGGACAATTGAGTGAATCACAACAAAGTTAAAACTAATATTACGCAGCTGTTTTGTGAGATAAGGAAAGAAACCTTTTTTTTCTCCCTTTTTGGAAAGAAACGTAACTACAACGTCTGGTTACGCCTACATAACATACCGCATCTATCTCTCTCTCTATCTCTCTCTCTCTCTCTGTATGTATATATATATATATATATATATATATATATATATATATATATCTGCCGGTTCATATCTATCTGTCTATATATATATATATATATATATATATATATATATATATATATATATATATATATAGATATAATTATTCATTTAAAAGTATGATTCCATCGCATTTTTAAATAAATAATTATATTTATGCTCTACTTTTGTATCGAGCACTATTCTTAAAAAATAATAACGAAAATACTAAAGAACTTTGGATAATTTACCTAACGAGGTTCTTTCCTATTTTCTACATATTTTCACACACACACACACATATATATATATATATATATATATATATATATATATATATATATATATATATATCAGTTGGTTCATATCTATCACTCTCAGTCAGTTCATATCTATCTGTACAACTATATATATATATATATATATATATATATATATATATATAGATAGATAGATAGATAGATAGATGTATGAGTTGTTCGTATCTATCTATCTACCCATCCTAGTCTGTTCACATCTATCTATCTATCTATCTATCTATCTATCTATACAAGTCTGTTCAGCTCTGTTTATCTATCTATCTATCTCAGTCGGTCCATACCTATTTGTCTATATATCCATCTATTCTCGTCTGTTCATATCTATCTATCTATCTATCTATCTATCTATCTATCTATCTATCTCGATCGGTTGATATCTATCTATGTTTCTTTGAGTAAGACTAACATCATATTTCTGTTTAGTCAATTTTAATATATTTTTGTACTTGTATAGGTACATAGTAGTATAATTTACATCAGTCTTTGAAAATGGCAAACAGTTTGGCCGAAAGCGCCCGGAACTCACGAGATTTTGAACAATTTTTACACCTGAAAGGCATTAGTTTAAACTGTCGTTGAGAAAATGTGTTTCACATTGTTACAGTTATTAGGTTGGTTTAACGTCAAAAACCGACATTATTTTTGCACCAACCTAATATTCATTTCTTTATACGACCAGTAAATTTTCTCCTGTTCCCTATGTCCTTATATGTTTCTCGTCCCCAGTCTTTTGAAACGGTGTCGAGGGTCATCAATTATTTCTTGTTTAGGAGTGGGTTTTCGATTTCTTTTAAATTCTTCTTAATTTCTTTTATTCCCAGTAGCCATTTGCGTCAAACCCGCAAGTTGTAAGAATAATCGAAGTATTTTGATATAAAATTCAAATTCCTTGTGTTTAAAATTAAAAACATTCATTCAATCTTAAAATAGTTAATTTCTTAGATATAACTTTTAACCTTTTGAACAAAACATCTAAACAATATCACAAAGATATTGAAACTCCATTATATATTAACGATAACTCTAATCCTCCCAATCAAATAAGTATACAAATTCCTACCACTGTAAATACTAGAATTAATAGATTATATTCTAATAAAGAAATTTTCAAGGAAAATGAAAATATATAATGATGCCCTCAAAAACAGTGCCTTTAAACAAAAATTATTTTACCTGGAATCATTTAAAGATACCCAGACATAGCAAAAGAAAAAGAAATATGGTTTAACCCTCCTTTCTGCCAACAATCTAATACAAATATCAATCTTGCTGAAATTGATTGATAAAAAATTTAGCCAAAATAACCCACAAAATAAAATATTTAATAGAGAAACATTAAAAATTAGCTACTGTTGCAGAAATAACATCTATACTATTATTAATTCACATAATAATAAAACAAACTTTATAACAATAACTAACCAGCTAGCAAACCCTCTTGTAATTGTAGAACAAAAACAACTGCCCAGTTGGAGGTATATGCAAATCCGAAAATGTTATATACCAGGAAAAAAATGTAAATAATAAAAAAGTATACATCAGAATTTCCGTTGGGATCTGGAAGCAGAGGTTCTACAATCACTAGCATTCTTTCTTTGAACCTTATCTAAAACATCAAACAGTTCTCTCTAAACATTTCTGGGACTTAAAGGATAGAAACTTCTCTCCACAGATATAATGGAAGATTATAAGTAAATCCCAAACCGTTAACAGCTTCAGAAATAGACGTAATTTGTGTCTGGAAAAAAATCTAAAAAATTAAATCTAAAAATACTAGCCAACTATTGAATCAAAGAAATGAAATTATATTTAAATCTCGCCCTAAAAATAGATTTAAATTATCTTATAAATAGAATTTTATTTTGCATTTATTTTGCAGTCATACAATAATTTGGCAATATTTATTGAAAGTTATGTTTTGATTTATGCATATGTATATGTTTTTGTGCATATATGTATGTGCGTATATGTGTACATGTGTATAAATATATATATATATATATATATATATATATATATATATATATACACATATATATATATATATATATATATGTGCCTTTATATATATATGTATATATGTATGTATGTCTATATATGTATATATGTGTATGTGCGTAGGAATATATGTGTATATATGTGTATATATGTATATATGTGTGTGAGTGTAGTATATATGGATGTACATATGTGTACTATTGAATATGTATGTATATATAAACATATAATGAGATGTATATATATATATATATATATATATATATATATATATATATATATATTCTGTGAATGTTTATGTGTGGTTATGTTTATGTATGTGTATGTGTATATATATATATATATGCATGTATATGTGTACTTGTATATATATGTTTATATATGTATACGTCTGTGCATATACGTATGTGTATGTGTGTGTATGTTTACCTTTGTGTGTGTACGGATGTGTATATTTGTATATGTTTTTTATATGTATATGCCACACATATAAATGATGTATCTTATCATTATGAAAATGAATGAGATATAATGATTTTAAGGTATTTTATATATTTTAGTTTTTATTTTTTCATTTATATTTTTTTTATATTTATAATGACGTTTCTTATTATAATGATGTAGATTAAATGATGACGATATAAATTTTGATTTAATTTCAATGTATTTCACTAGCTGTCTCTTTTCTTCTCCCACCTAAACCTGCTTATTCTGCTGACATCTTGCTGATCTTTTTTCTTTCCCCCACTCCTCACTCAATAATGTAAATCCCCAGGAATTTTTTTCTAGATCAAGTAATTTAGACATTTACTTCCTTTTCTCTTGTGATTTAATTTTAAAATAATTTTAATGAATTGTCTGGATTTTGTAATTTCGGTTTGATGAGCAAGATAATAAAAAAATTATCTGTCGAAATAAATCCATTACCGAATTTTCGATGATGTGTTAAGTTTTCTCCTTTTTGTAATATATATATATATATATATATATATATATATTACACTTTTTAAATTTTCGTTTATAATAAGTATATATATACAAATATAGATAACTAGATTCGTTTCCCGAACGATCCGTTTAGGTGAAACCTAGGTAGGTTTGTCTGGCTCACTAGGTATATATATATATATATATATGTAGTGTAGATAGACAAGATATGTATGTAAACCTTCATATATTGGCATCGTACATATATATGTATGGATATATGTAGCTATATATATATATATATATATATATGATGATATATATATATATATATATATGATGAAAGTCCGACAATTATTTTAAGACATTTTTTATGCTTTTACATTCTTTTTGTAGATGCAAATATTTGTAAAGAAAGTATAAACATAAAAATGTCTTAATATATATATATATAATGTCATCCACAGACAGACTGTTTCGCTGTATCAGAGCTCATCAGTGCGGATAGACATCAGGATGCCTCTAGCTAGGATCGAAACCCGATTGAATTGGTATCAGGCGGATATTCTACCACTAAGCTCTCGGCGAACGGTCGGGATGAAGGTGGATTTTTAACCTATTTATTTTTGGAAACACGCCCAGTGACCGACAGTGACTCAATTCGGCTTGCGAAGAGTCTCGCTATATAGCTATAATAGTCACTGTTTAAAAACCCATACCTCAGCCCGAGAGTGCTCAACTGGAATTAAATTTAATTCGGGAGCTATATATATATATATATATATATATATATATATATATATTACTGTTATTTTATTTTTACTTTCATTTTTACTTCTGTTTTTACTATTGTTCTATTTTTCACACGTGTACTGAGTATATATATATATATATATATATATATATATATATATATATATATATATATATATTACACTTCAGTTAATGTTAATCAACAGATAAATAACACCATTTCTTTTGCTGTTTCTTTTCAGGTAAGTGAGAACATTTATGCTGAAACATAAGATATTATTTTTAATCGAAACCTACAAGAAGAATTTTCCACCGATTACGTAAGTAGATTATTTTCCACCGCTTCTATCAATGAGCTCCCTTCGCCTTGCTCGTTAGATTAGACAGAGTTTCGAATATTATTTTACGGCTCATCAGAGCAATTGCCAAGGTTAAATTTATAGAATAGACAGCTGGATTCGCCTTGTTCTATTTTTACCAAACGCATTAGCAGAGATATTGTCTTTAATTTTATATTTATGAGATGAAGCACTGCTAGTCATTATTAATTATTGATTGTATATTTTTCATTTTGGTATCGATTTACTCCATTTAGTATTTGAACATGAGCTATTGAAAATTGGGGAGTTATGTCACTTTAATTGTTTTTACCAGTAGAAGCTAAGATGGCGGAATCCGAAAACAATTACAGTAATGAAAACTTGAGGATCCAAAATTTCAGGATTAGAGATTTAGATCCGTCACAGAATGTTTTTCATTTTCTCACGGAGTCGGCCTGATTCCAAAATGCTATGATATCTTGGTCTACGGCCTCTAAGTTTAAATTTGAAAACACAGACTTTTTTTTATTTTGAAACACTAATTTTTTTTATTTGAACATGAGCTATTGAAATTTAGGGAGTTGTACCACTTTAGTTGTTTGAATCAGTAGAAGCCAACATGGCGGAATCCGAAAACAATTACAGTAATGAAAACTTAGGATTCCAAAATTTCAGGATTGCGGCTCCGGATCCAGCCCGGAATGGTTTTAATTTGCCCATGGAGTCGGCCTGATTCTAAAATGGTATGATATGCTGAGCTACGGGCGCTGGGAATAAAGTTGAAAAAGTGTGACACACTGACATTCGCATTTATTTATATAGATTGACTTGTATTTAATATTGGTTTCAGTTTGCTCAAATTAGTAATTAAGATATTGAGAAAAGAATGGTGCATTTTTAACACGAGAAGAACAACCAAATACAGGAACCGTTAAATTTCTTTGCTAAAAATTGGGTTTAGGAGAGTTAACAAAAAGGCAACAATTACTTAAAGCCACAAAGTACAGGAAATTGTGGAGAGCCACGATTCCCAATATCCTGAAGTGACATGACATATAGAAGAAGGAAAAGAGGAGGAAATGGTGGATTTTTGTATTGTACACTTTTAGTTTCGTCGACAGACGTATTTTGTGAACGCCGAGTACTCTGTGATGGAGACATCACTCTGTTTAGCTTCCTTTGCTGATTCGAGCGCCAATTTCTTTGTTCAGAGAAAGAAATTTGGATAAGATAGTTTCAGACAGATTCTAGAAATATATTTTGAATTTTTTTCAGTCAACAAGTAAAATGCCTATAATTTTATCTAAGTATCTTATTTACCGAATTTATCAAATAACCAAAGAAATTGCATACTGTGTAAATTTCACACAAAGAATTCTTTTGCGTAAACATTTTCTTGAGGCCGTTCTACGCAATATCTGGAATCATATATATATATATATATATATATATATATATATATATATATATATATATATATATAAACAGACACGCACGCACACACACTCACAGACACACACACACATATATATATATATATATATATATATATAATTTTGCTATTGCACCCAGTATATATATATATATAAAGACACGCACGCACATACACACACACATCCATATATATATATATATATATATATATATATATATATATACGCGTGTGTGTGTCTCTTTGCATATATATATATATATATATATATATATATATATATATATATATATATATATATATATATAAAGAAAGAAAGAAAGAAAGAAAGAAAGAAATATTGATATTTTTATTTTTACAAAACTGCTCAATGTAAATTTAGAGAGCATAATTATTATAAATTAACTGATTTAAAATATGTTTTTTCGCTACACAGTAATAACCATGTTTCAAAAATAGAAGCTAAAAACTTCAAATTTAATTTTGTAATTAAATTAAAAGCATTAGTTCCGTTTCATCTTCAACCGAATATTGGAATAACTTATTTTTAAATTTACTTAGTTTTAAATAATAAATAAAAATTAACATGCTACCGCCCCTTGTCTAAATGACTGGATTTCTCTGTATCCTTGGAAACAACGAATTACGAATTTATGCGTGTATAAACGTACCCCTTTAATTTCGAAAATCATTAGACGCTGAAATTTACTTCACATTTAAAATCGGCCCAAGTTTTTCGAACACACTTTATATATATATATATATATATATATATATATATATATATATATATATATATATATATATATATTCTTGAATGTACTTTTTTTAAAATTGTGTATGTAAAACGTACCCCTTTAATTTCGATACTTCCCAAACTTGTACTAATTTTTATCCATGTCCTGTTGACGTCATTTTAAAGTGACACACACTTTTTTTTTCCATGTGTCTCAACTGAAATTTGTTAAAAGAGAAATTTCTTTGAAATATATTGGAAAATCTCCACGATTTCCTCTGAAGTCAAGAAATGTTAGATATTATGTTAGATAATGTCCGCTTTCCATCTGAAATTAATCAAATACTAATTTTGAGCAAAATGCTCGGAAAACATGGAAGAAAGGTGGTTTCAGTTAAAACTGACTTTGGAAAGATATGAACAAAACTGGCACATTCTTTTTTTTTTCTTAAATGTCGTATCTTTTTGATTTCAGATGAAAACTGAAAATTTAAATATATATTCAAGTGAAACCTTTACTTTTTAAAATTATAATTTATGATAACAGTCTAGATCAACCTTTTCCTAACTATTTGCCGACTTAGGGTTATAAAATCATTCAATTTGCCAACAGCATACGTATTTTTACACAAGTAAAGTTCACTATACCTGTTATACAATATATTTTATATAGCAATATATATTATATATAATTTAGTATACTATGAAATGGACTAATTCCGACAATTATTTTAGGACATTTTTATGTTTAAACATTCTGTATCCTATAAAAAGAATGTATAAACATAAAAATGTCTTAAAATAATTGTCGGACTTTGTCCATTTCATAATGTGTGACGTCATTTGTTTACATTTGATACGCCATGAGCAGATATGAATGTACGTGAGAGAATCATGGAAGATTGTAGTTTAAAGACAGTAAAATCGACCTTGCAAACCGAACGCTCCTCTGTGGCCGAATTGGTTAAGTCACGTCAGGCTATATGACGGTTCCGTATGGGATAGCGGTCCGATTGCTGTCGGAGGACGAATATTTTCTATGAAATTTTTTCGAACATTCTGGCCGGTAAATTTTGTTTAATACTGTTCATTATAAACAGAGCATTTACTTAAATATTTGTATCTATAAAAAGAATGTTTAAAATTTAGTATATATATGCTATATATTACTAATTTAATATTTATTCAATTTATTCATTAAACATTTGGGAAGTTATTTTAAACCAAGAAGAGCATTTTTTTTTTAAATTTTATTTTTAACGACTTCTTTTCCAAAGTTAAACATTTTTCTTCTATAGGTCCTTAGGAGTGTTTCTGAACCTCCGAAACTGTCGAAATTTGCACTTTGATCTCTAAGTCTATTAGAGCAGGTGCCGGCAACCTTTTGCTGACTGTTTGTCGACTTAAGCTGTTAAAATCATTCAGTGTGTCAACAGCATACGTATTTTTACACAAGTCAAGGTCAATATAACTGTTCTACAATATATTTTATATAGTAATATATAGTATATATATACTTTAGTACATATTAAAATTGAAACAGTTAAATACCTTCTTTGCGTTGTAGTAGTCATTGGTTCGGACTTCGTGATGTCATTTGCGGCTGGGTGCCATTGGAAAATTGCTTGGCGTGCGACGTGAGGCACGCGTGACGTAGTTAGCCGAGCTCTGGTCTAGATTTATGGAAAATAAAGAAGACGCCATCTTAAATTGACACCAGAAGGATATTGGTGAAATGGCAAATAGTGTGATTGTATAAAATAACGTTTCATTATTATTCTGTTAAAGATGGCGCTCAGAACGTATTGGATAAATATTTTAATATTAATGGAAGCGATGTTCTTGTGAATTCTATTCTTAAAATAACTCCGCTTTTAATCGCTAACGGCTATTGTAATCTCAAGTCTATTGCTTAAACGATTTCAGGATCAATTCTCTTTTATAGTGAAATTCGATCAAGCTTTTTAGCTTCCTATATTTTCCCCTAATAAAGACATAAAGAGTTGTGTGACTATTAAAGACATCTTTAAGCTTTCCATACTATTGAGTAAAAATGTTGTTGGGAATTTTTGCATCACTCAAATAACTTTTCATAATTTCTTCATTAAAATTAGTTTTTTTATTTCATATTTTCTGTTGCGAAAAAAATTGATTTTTTTTTTAAAACAACTCCATTTTAATAAGTTTGCAGCGAGTTCAAATTTCTTAATTATAATTTGGAAGTTAATCGACTTTTTCAGTTTCGTTTAATTTCATTTCTTTTTTTTTTAATTTCTACAATTAATGTTTGAGGCTATTTTTTTTTTTAAACCCCTCTTCGGGCTGAGATTGAAGTCAGAGTTTTTCTTCTTTTAGACTTGTTGCCACCTCAAGGCAAGCCTAGTTAGAACTGCTATTATAGTTCTAGGGTTGGAGAAGTGATAGCTTCATAACTTTCCCAATGGTATTGTGGGATAGACAACGTTACTAACTCGGCCTGAATTTGAACTCTGATCGTCAATTTATCTTTCCGAGTCGGTCAACAAGTTACGCATTTAATTTTTTATAAATTAACATTCTAAAAGACTGGTCAAGATTGAATCAGATTATATCAGATTATTTTAATGGGTCGAGTGGCCAGAACGTTCGTTTTCTGACGATGGGGCTCGGGTTCGAATCTCACCATGGTCGATTTGTCAGGAAAGTCATTCTTGATGTTACCAGACTGTAGGAGGCGATCTCAGCGGCACCGTTGGAAAGTACCTGAACACCATACCAACCTCGTGAGTGAAATTGGGTATCCGGAACTTTGGGAGCCGTCAATGGCTGTCACGAGTCATCGTGACCGAGGGTTTGAGTGTGCTGGTATTGTTCAGATTACATTATCACGTTAGATAACACGATTATCTCCCAGAAACTGTAACTAAGGTCTGCTCAGCATAGTTGCAGTATAAACCACAGCTGGGCTCTGTGGGTGTTGAGCAAACACATTTGTTCCTGATCGAGCGTCTGCAATAGGGATTAGCTAGCCGTCCTTGTAGGCAAACATCCTCGAATACGAGTGACCAGATATTAACCTTAACGTAAATAGGTCATATTGATTTAAATCCTCCAGTCCGGCTGGGCTAGGGGGGAAAAAAAAACTTCGTGAATTTTTTTTATAATATTGTTCAAGATAAGACTCGAGAGCCACTCAAGGTAGAGGCTTACTTAATGTGCTTGTAAGGGCGTAAACAGAGGGAGTTAGAAGTGCGTATTATGACTATATATAGGATAGATAACAGATGGCCCTAGATTTAATATTATAGTCATACGAGAGCACTCTCTCAGGAGTCATGTCCACAAATAACAGTTCTAGGGAAGAAGCTGTCTGAGTTGAATATTCTCCTTACCAATAGAATACGAAATGTGAAAATAGACGTAAAAGGCTGGTCGAGTATTCGAACTCAAATCGCCGGTTCCACATTGGCCGATTGTTTTAATGGGTGAAAGACAACTCAACACCGCTGACGGAACACCGCCTACTGAGTGCCGTGACAACTCAGGACTGAGAAAACTTAACACCAGAAAAACATAACGTCTTTATAACCGAAGTGAATATGTTTACTTTATTAAAAAATAAATTTCTTTACGATTTGCTTTATAAGAAATAATTTCAAAAATATTAACTAATTAAGATTTTAATGCTTAATAAATGACATATTATTCGGTTATAAAGAAGTCATCTTATTCTGGCGCTGAGTTGCCTCGGCTCTGAGTTGTCTAGGCGCTCAGTCAGTGGTGATAAATTTGCGATGTTTTGTTGTTCCCTCCCGAATTTTAACGGGTATATGAATTCTTCGTAATGTAGCGGGTGGAACAGCAATATTGTCCAAATCGTGTAACAGCAAAATTGGCCATTTGTTAGATTAAGCTTTGAAACGTTCTTTCTTAGAAATGATTAAAGATTTCTTACTGGAATTCTCCGAGGTTTTTATAACACTATTGGGCTTTATTTTGATCAATAAGAATGTGTTTAGCTCTAAGTTGAAATGATTAACAGAAGAATCTTGAATTCTATCATAAACGAAAATAGCATGTTCATCATTAATTAATCATAGCTAAGGATCCGAATCTCATTAAAGATTAAAATAAAGTTCAAATATATATATATATATATATATATATATATATATATATATTATTCCAGAATCATTTTCCAACTTATTCAAGATGATCTCCGCCCTTTCTAATCTTCTAACTTTCTGTCCTGGAGTAGCAATGTTTCACGTTAAGTTTCATTTTCAAGTCTTTTTTCACTGCACTTTGGACTCGCAGAGTTGAAACTCCTCTCTCACGTGCCAAACGTCTTATGGATTGAGTTGGATCATTTCTAATTGATCTCTTTAGCTCTAAGTTGAAATGATGAGCCCTCTTCCTGTTCATTCCTGAGTATGAATGATGGTACCATTACTGAAGGCCTGAATTATCTTTTCCCTCTCACCATTGTTCAGTTGGGAAGACGGTGAGGCTGACACAAAACGATTATACCCTGTTCTCTTTCCAGCTGAATAACTCAAAATGTTTTGCAGTGATACTTACGACAAACGTTGCCAAGATGGCTAAACGTCATATCTGAAAAACAGAAAAAGAAAATTAAATTAGAGGTTTTTACAGCTTATTCACCGTTCTCTTGATGGTTCTTGATGGAAGCCAGAGTATGAATGTTGGTACCATTACCGAAGTCCAAGATTATCTTTTTCCTCTAACCATTGCTCAGTTGGGAAGACAGTGGCGCCAAAACGATTTTAACCTGTTCTCTTTGTAACTGAATAACTGAAAGAGTTTTCCACTGACTCTTAAAGAGAAATGGTGCCAAGGTGGCTAAACGTTTTATCTGAAAATTTGGAAAAAAAGAAACTGTAGTGTTTTTTTACATTTTAAATATTTTGTGGAATGGACAATTTTGCTGTTACACAATTTGAACAATTTTTGTTACAACCAGTCTATGTGATTGTACGACTGAATTTCAACGTATTTCTTTATTAAATCCTACCTGTAGTATCACGTGTTATACAAACCGCCGATGGTATAATAAATTTGCTATATATTCTTACCGTAAAACATTTTTGAAACTAATTTCTATAAGTTTAACTTTTGATGTGTTTCTTTATTTAGTCTATTGCAGTCATAAGCGAAGAAGTATTGAAAAAGGTCAAGAAGCTCTTCGGAGAAAAAAAAAAAAAAAGAAAAATAATGTTGTTTGGTGATTCGGTCAGATATTGAGATGTAGGTCTGACCGAAATCTTCCAGCATCTTCTCGTATAAAAACAAGTTCGCCGAGAGCGTTTTACATTTCCGCCCAGCTCTTTTTCTCCTTTTCTTCTCGCCAGTGGACAGACGAAATAAAATAAAGATGGCTTCTGCTTTGTTCGATTCAAAAGGCTACCGAATAATAAACTTCTCCTTGTATCTTTTCAAACGAGATCCGAATATCGTCGAGATCTCAAACATAGCACAATAACCAACCGTGTTGCAAGTTTAGTATCTTCCCGTGCAAAACCGATGAACCGAGTTCAAATTCCTGTCTAGTCTATTACGTTCCTTTTTCGCACTAATGCCCTTGGGAAAGGGAATAACTCAAAATCTTCTCGCTCAAGGCTGAAATAGACACAGCTATATAGACTGAATATCCCCGATCGCATTGTTTCGAAGACAGCCTTATCACGTCAATGGACATGAATGAGTTCGACCTTAGTCGGGGTCATCGAACCAATGCTAATTCCTTCGCCAGGGTTCCATACAGTGTGGAATTCAAAGTTGTGCTTCTCCTAGAGCCCAAACTGCCTTATATTTACCCATATTGTTAAAAAGTTCATTTTCCGACCATGAGACCGGCGTCTATTTCTCAGAAACCTCTTGAGGTTATCAATCTGAAGGGGGCGATCCGAGCGTACGGTACCTTTGGAAAGTGCCTGAAAAGAACACAACGGATTGACCCAAGACTTATGAGTTAAATTGTGTAAACAGAACCCTTGGAGGGGGGCTGTCGAAGGTTGTGCTAGCACAAAGACACAAGTCATTGTGACCGAGGATTTGAGCGTGCTGGCCTTGTTCAGACTGTTCAGATCACGCTACATAATGCACTCTCTCCAGTGTTAAACAAATACAAATGTATCTGACCAGGTGTCTGCAACAGGAATTGACTAGCCGCCCTTGTATATGAGGTTTACGTTGGACCAGCCCTCAGTCAGAGTTAGAAGACTTGAATTCAAATTTGTCCTCCTAGAGCAGTTGCCACTCAAGGCTATAGGACCCAATCTGAGCTGCTATTCAACCGATAGCTTAAGGATGGATACGTGCGTTTCCCACGGGTATTTTTGCGTAAGTGAGTGTAACGAACCTGATTAGATTTCGAACTGATTTCACTATGTACTGAACTAATACGCACAGTATGTACATCTCAAAAATAAAAATGCTATATTCGTTCTTTTCTCTATTTGGCTTTTATTAAACCTACAAATGTGTCAGATCTTTTTGCTGCATCCTAGATAATCAATACAATACGAACTCATGCGCACGTTTTGTTTATCATTACTATATACGTTTGTTTGCACTCGTGGGTAATCGTCCTGGTTAAGAAAATGAACTACATCCGCGTCCTGGGTAAACAATAAACAACATTCGCGTCCCGGGTAAGACAATGAACTACATCCGCGTCCTGGGTAAGATAATAAACTACCTCCGCGTCGTGGGTAAGACAATAAGCTACATGCACGTCCTGAGTAAGACGATAAACTATATCCAACAGCAAGGCCTCTGAATAGGAGTTTTTGAGTAGCGTGTAACAATCTCTTAATTGCTGATATTCCCAAGTTACCTTGACCTGGGGTGGTAGCACCTATTAGGGTCAGAGCTATAGGCAAATAGTTAACTGCTAAACTGGTGTTAAAACAATGAATTTGTAAAAATAGGCATTACGTTTTTGTAAAAATTATTAGTAGCAATACATTTTTGAAGGAAAAAATATTACCAGCAATACATTTTTTAAGGAAAATATTGCAAGCAATAAAAATCTTGTCAGTATTAAATAACCCATTGAGGTTGATATGCCGTAAAACAAAATAAACTAAACGAAACTGATTTCTTACGAAGTATACATATACTATTCATACGAACCTGTCCTAAAAATCTCGTCAGCATTAAATAACCCATTGAGGTGTTGATATGGCGTAAAACCAAATAAACAAAACCAAACTGATTTCTTACAAAGAATATATATTCTATTCATACGAATCTATCCTAAAAATCTTGTCGGCATTAAATAACACATTGAGATGTTGATATATCGTAAAACAAAATAAACCAAACCAAACTGATTTCTTACAAAGAATACATATTCTATTCATAACGAACCTATCCTAAAAATCTTGTCGGCATTAAATAACCCATTGAGGTGTTTATATGCCTAAAGCAAAACAGACCAAACCTTACCACTTCCTCTTTTATTTGTACAATGTTACCCCAAAATGGCGCGAAAAACACTTATCGTAAAGTATGTGATATACCGATTTAGATATCGTTCTTTTATTTTCATTCATGCCTGAATTTTAACCTCTTCCAAAAAGATTACCTGCGTATAGCGCGACCCCCTATTTTTTGCCATAATGAACTCACACTATACAAGTATATACGGTGTTAGCTCTTTGAGTATAAACACCTATCCATGGGTTTGGCAACTTCAGGCTGACGCCAGCGAATACGGAATCTCATTTCTTCATTAATGTTTCACGCAGAGAACGAGAATCAAGCGACATTATAACGTGATCTGATTATACCGAGAAAGAAAGATATGATGCTGTTGCTAATGAAATAATTGCATCACACAAAGTTCATCAAAGATGTTCGCAAAGATTTTAATACCTATTGTAATCATTTCTTTTCCCTTTTTCATGTTCAGGTTATATTGAAATTTAGTTTTGCTTCTTTTATTTTTAATTTAAGTTAATTTAATTTTTGGGGCCTCCTTGGTTAAACTATTTCTTTATTTTCCCGCACTTCTCCTTTGTGAAACTCTCTTCTGGCTTCATGCTTTCCAGCCAACTTTGATCTTCAAAAGTTTAAATGCAATGTTAATCGTTATCTACTGTCTTCTTGATTCCTCTTCCTTTATTTTTCTCACTTCTCGCCTGTGGAACTCTCTTCCGGCTTCATGCTTTCCAGCCAACTTTGATTTTCAAAATATTAAATGCAATGTCAATCATTATCTACTGTCTTCTTGATTCCTCTTCCTTTATTGTTCTCGCTTCTCGCCTGTGGAACTCTCTTCTGGCTTCATGCTTTCCAGCCAACTTTGATCTTCAAAAATTTAAATGCAATGTCAATTGTTATCTGCTGTCTTCTTGATTCCTCTTCCTTTATTGTTCTCACTTCTCGCCTGTGGAACTCTCTTCCGGCTTCATGCTTTCCAGCCAACTTTGATCTTCAAAAGTTTAAATGCAATGTCAATCGTTATCTGCTGTCTTCTTGATTCCTCTTCCTTTATTGTTATCACTTCTCGTCTGTGGAACTCTCTTCCGGCTTCATGCTTTCCGGCCAACTTTGATCTTCAAAAGTTTAAATGCAATGTCAATCGTTATCTGCTGTCTTCTTGATTCCTCTTCCTTTATTGTTCTCACTTCTCGCCTGTGGAACTCTCTTTCCGCTTCATGCTTTCAAGTCAACTTTGATCTTCAAAAATTTTAATACAATATCAATCTACATCTGTCTCTTTGCATCCTGTGCTTTTCATAGTAACCCCTTGCATCATGGTGGCTTTATTGCCATGATTGGGGTGACTTAATAAAAACACAGATTCGCTTTCAAACATTTCATTTAACTATCATATGCTAAGATATTCAGAAAGCTCACAATTTATTAGGGAACGCCGCGGAAATTTCGTAACAAAGAAAACGATGATGAAATGCTTAGTAATTTCAACTATATATATATATATATATGTAACGAAATGGACAAAGTCCGACAATTATTTTAAGACATTTTTATGTTTATACATTCTTTTTATAGATACAAATATTTAAGTAAATGCTCTGTTTATAATAAACAGAATTAATAACATTTACCGGTCTGAATGTCCGAGAAATTTTCATAGAATATATTCGTTCTCCGACAGGATTCGAACCTGCATCCCATACGGAACCGTCATTTAGCTTGACATGCCTTAACCGATCGAGCCACAGATAATCCTTCGATTAGCCCGGTCGAATTTACTGTCTTTAAACTACAATGTTCCATGAATCTCTCACATACATTCATATTTGCTCATGGCGTATCAAATGTAAACAAATGACGTCACAAATTATTAAATTTCATAATGTGTGACGTCATTTGTTTACATTTGGGTACGCTTTAAGCAGATATGAATGTACGTGAGAGAATCATGGCAGATTATAGTTTAAAAACAGTAAATTCGACCTTGCTAACCGAACGCTCCTCTGTGGCCAAATCGGTTAAATGCACGTCAGGCTATATGACAGTTCCATATTTGATACAGGTTCGATTGCTGTCGGAGAACGAATATTTTGCATGAAAATTTCTGGGACATTCAGGCCGGTAAATGTTATTTAATACTGTTTATTATAAACAGAGCATTTACTTAAATATTTGTATCTATAAAAAGAATGTATTATTTTTTAACGTCAAAAACCGACATTATTACGTCATTATTTTTGCACCAATCTAATATATATATATATATATATATATATATATATATATATATATATATATATTGGGAAATGTATTAAGTCCGACGATTATTTAATCTATTTTCTGTTTATACCATATTTATACATATATATTTTAAGGTTGGCAGTAATTTGGACTTGGCTAAGCAGACGCTTCTCTATTGCTGAATGGTTAACAGCACGTCAGATCACAAAGGTTACAGGTTCGATTCGTGTCGGAGAAGGCATATTTTCTGAGAAATTTCTCGAATATTTATGCCGGTAAATGTAATTAGTATGGCTTAATGAAATAACAGAGCATTTATTTAAATACATTATTATATCTATAAAAATAAAGTACAAGCAGAAAGTACACACTTATATACACGCATGCTGACAAAAGCACACGAAAATGGAAATAGATCTAAGAACACACAGGTGTCATTAAAAGATAACTACTCCATCATTTCTCGAACTAATCTTAATTGTTTTATAACCCTTCACGCGGAACTTTTCACTGCCAGTTCAAGAAAGACATTTGGATCACTAACACACACAAAAAGAAAATGTCTCATATTGAGAATATTTAGCATCGAAAAACATAAAGAAAAAATGAATTATTTTTAAGAATATTTTGAAATCTCCACCCTTTGCCTGATGAACGCCCCGAGACCGGAAACACGTCTAGGAAAATTATGGAAAATAAAGCATAATATTTTTTTTTTATAAGTCCACATTACAACCAAAAATGCTTGCGGTTTCTCTCTTCTTTTAAATATATATATATATATATATATATATATATATATATATATATATATATATATATATATATATATATATAACAGACGGGTGATGAAAGAAATTCATGAGATAAAAATACGACAAAAATAATAAAATTGATAAGACGATTAATATTTATTGTATATTAGTAAACCTTTTAACTTGAATGGATGCCTGACGAGAAAGATATTGAATAATCTGAATTTTTTAGTACACGGGTGTATCCTTTCTTATCGAGACGAAAAGAACTGATTGTGATTTTTTTTTTTACTTTTCTTTCCGGGGAAAAATATATATGTGTATTTTGGGAAAATGTTTCACTTCATTTTTTTTTTTAATTTCTCTTTTCGTTGAGAAAAGACGCAGGCGTGTCGGAAAATTCTATTTTTCAACAACTTTCTCACCAGTCTTCCGTTTGGTCAAGAGGCCTATTAATATACAATACATTTTATTAGTCTTATTATCATTATTATTATTTTTGCTTTTCGAAAATCTTTCATCCCCCTGTTATATCTACATGCATTAAGATGCATATGTGGACAAACTTTCTTTAATATATATATATATATATATATATATATATATATAT
>OZ010597.1:88445648-88468148 GCA_963932145.1 Acanthosepion lycidas
ATTTTTTTTTAAAATTAGACAACGGAATTGGATGAAAAATAACAATGCAATATATTATAATCATTTCCATATGGGAAAGCTGTTTTGATGCAAATTTACTTTTAATTCAGTGACGTTTATAGATAGATAGATAGATAGATAGATAGATAGATAGATAGATAGATAGATAGATAGATAGATAGATAATGAAAAGACTGATGTAGATCGACAGATTGATCATGAAAAGACGGAGATAGATAGATAGATAGATAGATAGATAGATAGATAATACAAAGACGGAGATAGATAGATAGATAGATAGATAGATAGATAGATAGATAGATAGATAATAAAAAGACGGAGATAGATAGATAGATAGATAGATAGATAGATAGATAGATAGATAGATAGATAGATATGAACAGACTGAGAAAGATAGATAATGAAATGACTTAGATAGATAGATAGATAGATAGATAGATAGATAATAGAAAGACTGAGATAGATAGATAGATAGATAGATAGATAGATAGATAGATAGATAGATATGAACAGACTGAGAAAGATAGATAATGAAATGACTTATATAGATAGATAGATAGATAGATAGATAGATAGATAGATAGATAGATAGATAGATAGATAATGAAAAGACTGACATAGATCTATTGAAAACTGTTGGGGGTAATGACGTGATGGGGTTCGGCCTTTCTGCTTCCCTGAAGAGAATCCTCATTTAGGTTTTCATGTGCATGGCGCCTCGTGTTTTCAAGTCTCTAAATCTTTCCATGAGCTTCGAAACCACACCCTTTTTATACCCTTGATACCAGTATGAGAACAATCTACTCCCGTGGAGTGATTGTAACTTCGCATCTTTTTTTATATGACATGTCCTTTCAGGACGTGGATGATTATGGCTCTCCGTAACTTCTTTCTGTTTTTTGGTACTCTAATTACCTTTTGGCGCTTTACCATCTCCTCATATATCTTCTGAGCAAAAGAAAAAGACAAAAAATGTTTTCTAGTAGAAAAGAAATAAAAAAAAACGTTACTAATGACTAAGAAAACAAATCTGGTTACTATCCTCTTGGATCATTATCACGAATTTCAGTTGATCAATTCTCCAACCATCTTCAGTTGATTGTAGTATATAACGAATACACTTTAATATCTCCGTCTATATTTCTTAGATGAGGTAATGTAATTACTTACACTAGAATGTTCGGACTGTTATCCTTCTCTTTGTTGCCATATTCAAACCGTTTCGGCCGTTGTACGCTCCGACCTTCTTCAGGATCGGTCTATATTTCTGAGGTGAGGTATTGTGATTATTTACATATACATTGTTCAAACTGTTTTTCTCATCTTTATTGCCATATTTCAACGTTTCGGCTGTTGTACATCCCGGCCTTCTTCAGGATCTACCTATATATCTGAGATGAGGTAATGTAATTATTTACACTATTTACTATATTCAAACAGTTGTCCTAATCTTTGTTGTCATATTCACAACGTTTTGGTCGTTATACGCTCCGGCCTTCTTCGGGAGCTGCCTATATTTCTGAGATAATGTATTGCAATTATTTACACTATTTACGATGTTTAGATAGTTGTCCTCGTCTTTTTTGCTATATTCACAACGTTTCGGCCGTTGTACACCCCGGCCTTCTTCAGATGATTAGAATTTTGAATCGTGCCCTCTGTTTCGTCTAGTGGATTTCGTAATCCAGTTATTTCACTCAAAGAGTGGTGGGTTCAATACCTGTCTATAGCAGAGGTGAACAAAAACTTGGGGGGTGAGTTAAAAGGGAGATAACTGATACTGAGTTATTCGGAAGAGGTATAGCATGTGGAAATAGAACAATTTTTCCCAGTGGACAAGATAAAAGATTAGGTTCAAAATTCCAATCACCTGAATAATGCCGGTGCTCACAACGGCTGATATGTCGTAAATATGGCAAGATGAAGGGAACGGCTCGACCTTTGTAAATGCTTTTACATCTCTGTAAAAATGAATTTTTCATCATGTTATTTATTTAATAAATATCTATTCTGTTTTGTTACTTGCCATAAAATATCAGTTTGCAAAATCTAAACGTCTTCTGGAGTAACAATAAAACCAAAAATAGTTTTATTGACTGAAAATTAGTTTAAATCCAGACACCCAAACTGGTTAAATATGCTTCTCACTGTACTCGTTTTTTTTTTTTCCAAATACAAGCCCCAAGAGCCACTCAAGGCAGAAAGTATTAAATGAGTTTGTATGAACGTAGGAGAAGGAGGTAAGAAGTGGCGATAATGAAGATATGTAAGAACGATAACGATTGTCTCTAGACTTGAAGACGCTAAGGTTGTAGCGATCGGGGAAGTGTTCTATGCGTCTTAAATTCTTCAGATCGTTTTTTGTCTGCCATTTTGTGGGGGTTGACATTATTTTTGTTGTAGTTCTTATTTCTCTTAAAGCTTCCTTGTGGCTCTGCCTATGGTCTTCTCAGCATTGGTCAGTAGAGCCGTACCTCTGTCGCCACAAGTCTCCACGTCAACTTCAAAATGAAATGAACACATCCACCCTATCCGAAAAAGAAGAAGCGGGAAGAAAGAGGAGAAAGAGCGGGAAAACAGCTAATAAAATATTTTTCTTGTTTTTCCTTAGTCTGAAACAAATATATTTTCTCATCAGTCATCTGCCATTAATTCATTCGAAAATTTTAAAAATATTTTTTCTTGCAGATATTTTTCAATCGATCGGTGCCCTCGAGCACTATTATTTATAAAGCAAAGCAAGGAGAAAGAAAGAACACACACACACACACACACACACATATATATATATATATATATATATATATATATAAGTAATTATACTCGTCTGGAAAAATCTTAGGTGTTTTGGCTTGTAAATGAACAAACCAATGTCCAAGGAAAAATAAGAGATAAAGAAAGAAAGAACAAAGAACATGTAATTGAGGCGAAAACAATCGACCAGAATCCAAGCTCAGAGTCCAAAGAAAAAAAAACTCCATAACGAGTAAAGCAAAAGTAACTAAGTAAAGTGCTCAATACACTAAGTGGAGCAAATCTATGAACCTAAAGAGTAACCTGATGATTTGCGTAGGTGAAACGTAGGTAGGTTTGCCAGGCTCTTTAGTTTAATATATATATATATATATATATATATATATATATATATAGTTTTATATTTATATATACTCTTTAGTTTAATATATAAATATATATATATATATAGTTTATATATATATATATATATATATATATATATATATATATATATATATATATACTTTGGCCGAAACTAGTCGAGGAATCTAAATGAAATAATAATAATAAAAACGAAAGAATATTAATCTACAACCCAGTGTGTCTGAAGATTTTAATTTTTTAATATTTTTTATTGTTCAAAAAAAAAAAAATATATATATATATATATATATATATATATATGGCACATATATGTTGGTGTTAATGAAACACCGGCAAACTCATACTGATCGGCAAACTCATATCTCTTACTTTCTCTTTCATTTATTGCTTTATCTCTCTCTCTCTCTCTCTCTCTCTCTCTCTCTCTCTCTTTCTTTCTTTCTTTCTTTTGTTGTTTCAAGTATATTCATCATTATTATCCTTCGACCTCCCTGTGGTTGGTCGGAGCACCATTGACAATTCCTTTCATCACTGTTCGGTCCTGTATAGTTCTCCATAGATACCCAATGTCCAACCCTGAGTCCCGAGCTATTGGTGTCTGGGAAAGTCAATTTTCGTGAGGAGGTACTTCAAGAAGGATGCCATAGGAATAAAGATGAAATGATTTCCCTGTCCGCTCGGTGGCAGCGGCCGGCAAAATCATCTCTCTCTCTCTCTCTCTCTCTCTCATTTATTGCTTTATATCTTTCTCTCCCTCTCTCTCTTTTATTGCTTCAAATCTCTTCATCATCATCATCAACCTTCGACCTCCCTATGTTTGGTCAGAACACTATTGACAATCCCTTTCATCACTGTTCGGTCCTGTATTGTTATCCCCAGATCCCCAATGTCCAACCCTAAGTCCCGAGCTATGATGTCTGGGAAATTCAATTCATATAACGAGACGCTTCCAGAAAGTTGCCATAGGAGTAAGGATGAGACGATTTCCCTGCCCGCTCGGTGGCAGTGACCAGTAAACTGTAATCGTTTTTGTTTGAGTTTAAGATAGATTGGTCTCATTTCTCCTTAAATTGTGTTAAGCGTTGGATGGGATCTCCAAATGATGTTCTGGATTTTCCTAAGTCGGTTTGTATATGTTCCATCCAGTCGTCTTTCAAGACGAACAGATAATGTCCAAATTTTTTAACCATACATTACACATGTTCAATCAATTTTGGAAATGTTTGGAGCTTTAAGGAGGATGTAAGGTTTGAGCGGCCAATCTCGTGAAGTTTGTTACACGCATCCATTGCAAGAGCTTTTTGAATGTTGAAGTCTCTTTGGGAATCTATTATGTAAGATCCAAGATATTTGAAGTCCTCAACTCTTTCGAAAAATCTATCATGATTTTCTATGTGAGATTACTTTCTTATAGTTCTGCATTTTAATAAACGATGACAATAATTTAAAAAAATGTTGTCTTTCATCTTACTTATTAAAAAACGCAGATTGTGTGTGTGTGTGTGTGTGTGTGTGTGTGTGTGTGTGTGTGTGTGTGTTACGTCTATATATTGGATCGGATTTCCTACACTTTTTAACCAATTTCAACAAAACTTCAGAACTACGTAAAATTACCTTGCGGTGGTTCTAACAGCGCCAAAAATGGAAAAACAATGGTTTTTGCACAAAATCAATTTGAAAACACGATTAAGAGGCATTAATGAAAGGGGGAAAACTCACTTCGAGTTATACTTATTATAAGACCCAGGTTGGTTGTTTGTGTTTGTGTTCGTTTATATATGGGATCGGATTTCCTACATTTTTCAACCGATTTCAACAAAACTTTACTTTTTTTTGGCAGGTAGTGTTTCTTATTTTCTTGCAGACTTTTTTCTTTATTTTTACATTCAGAATGCTTTAAAAATTCCATTTGCAAGACAATTGTTTATAATAAAATGATATTCAATCGGTAGACTCATAACGATTGAAAACAATGTTTTTGTTTGAGTTTGGGTTTGACTAATTCGTAAAAAAAAACAAAAAAACAACAAAAAAACTAATTAAGACATGCGTGTCCGTCAACCTTAAACAAATAATCTTTGTCAATTTCATTTTTCAGTCTCTATGATAATCGATACTTGATCTATCTCTTACTGTTACATCCCCGGGCAACGCCGGGCTCTACTGCCAGTTCGGAATAAAGAGAGAAAACTGAAAATCTAAACAAACTTCATCTTGTGAAGAAAACTGAGTAATCTGATATTTGGTTAAATTTAAGGTACTTCAGCATAGGAGTAAATAGGTTGGCCCATCGTCCAGTTTCAGACTCCTCCCCGATCATTTCAACTTCAGAATTATTGTCCTCAACCAAATAAAGGAAAAAATGTTTTCGAAATACATTCAGATCATAGATTAAATATGCATTCATGCGTACATAGGTACGTTTAATTTTTTTAATTTTAATGCCATATTCCTTCAAGATGTACGTGATCATGGCACTCCACTTATCCTTTTTTATCCATGGATTGTTATTACTTCTAGTGGTCTGCTTTCTGGATTTTCCTAAGTAGGTTTGTATATATTCTATTCAGTCATCTTTGAATACAAGCCCTTTACGTGACAAATTATATCAGACGCAATATATATTAAACAAATTCTTAAGATTTTTGAGAGATCTAATGATTAGAAATATAGTGACAGGAAAATGTTTACAGAAATAAATTGGAAATTATTTACTATAGAGATCATTAAATTTACCCATTAAACAATATGTCAAAATGTTCATTAATTATTATGATTATATTAGTTTTTTTCAAGTTAGCATGTTCGGTTTTAGAATAAACCGTTTAAATGTGTTCTAATATATTATTGTGATAGCTGTGCAAAAATATATTACTAATTTGTAATGCTAAAAGTTCCCACTGCGTAAGGTCAATCATTTTAGAATATTGTTCTCAAATACGTAACGCACTCCTGCGTCCCCTTGAAAATGGTATTCAGATCATAGATTAAATTTCCATTCATACGTACATAGGTATTTATTTTAATACCATATTCCTCCAAGATGTAGGCGATCATGGCACTCCACTTATCCTTTTCTATCCGTGGATTGCAATTATTTCTCGGGTGAGAACGTGGTCTGCTTTCCCGTTCTCTACGGTTTTGAATTTAGTGCATATTAACAAACATTGGGTAATTCTATAGGGACTATATAAATTCTATAGGGACTAATGGGGGTACTACGCTTTCTCATATCAATGGTTAAAATAGCTTCGAGAAAAAATATCCTGTAGGTTTTAGTTTCCAACATCATTTTTAATCACTTCACCCCAAACAAGGCGATAATGCCACGAAGACGCAAGGGGGCTACTGGGATGAAAAGACTTTAGACGGAACTGGAAATATAATTCTAGAATTGAAGAAAGGGATAAACTTCTACTGATGTTCAAATAACCGTGAAGGAGTGCGAAACCGGACGAGAGGCGAACCTATCTACTCCCATTGAAGAAAGAATTAAAAAAATAGTAAATACAATTTCAGAGTTTAACCGGAGACGTTAGAAGGATAGAGTTAAAGTAGACTAGTAGGAACCCTAAACCCACTACTCAACACGAAACAAGTCGATAAACCTGTACTCCTGTTCAAATGATCGGGGAAGAGTGTGAAACCGCACGATAGGCCAACCTATCTACTCCTATTGAGGTAAAAAAAATGAATAAATAGTAAATAAAATTTCAGAGTTTACGCGGAGACGTTAGAAGCATAGAACTGACGTAGACTTTAGAATTAAGCAGAATCCCAATCAAAAACAGGAAACAAGTAATAAATCTCTATTAATAGTCCTACTTGGCGATGCACTCCATTCAGTAAGAAATGTTCATTTCAGAAATCGAATATTTTAGAGTGAAGTTTTCTGATAATAACTTCGTTTCAGGACTTCATTTAGATGCATTTATGGATGCAAATAATCAGATAGATAGATAGATAGATAGATAGATAGATAGATAGATAGATAGATAGTGAAAAGACAAATATAGATAGATAGATAGATAGATAGATAGATAGATAATGAACAGACTAAGATAGATAGATAGATAGATAGATAGATAGATAGATAGATAGATAGATAGGGAATGAACAGACTAAGATGTGATATTATAAGTACTGTCGCCTAAAATTAGATTCAGAGCTTTTAGCAATGTTTGTACATTTAGGTTTAAAGATGGTCCGAACAAAATGGATACAAATACCTAATTTTCGCAGGTTTTTGCTTACAAGATTTTTCAGGAATAGATCCAAATAAAGTTGACGTTTTTTTGTATTAGAAACATTGAATGGAAAATATATTCATTGAGAATTATAATTATGAATTACTACAAGCAAAATAAGCATTTTTTTTTTGTATTCGATAAGTGAAAACTGCTAAGTCTGTAAATAATTACAACATGGCTAATCAATGAATACTATCGTATGCCTTTTGTTATATAAAAGTATATAACATCCTAGGTATAACGATATACTACATCCGCGTCCTGGATAAGACAATAAACTACATCCGCGTCCTGGGTAAGACAATAAAATACATCCGCGTCCTGGATAAGACGACAAACTACATCCGCGTTCTGGGTAAGAAGATGCACTATATCCGCGTCCTGGGTATGACAGAAAAACTACATTTGCGTCCTGGGTAAGACGATAAACTACATCTGCGTCCTGGGTATGACGATAAACTACATCCGCGTCCTGGGTATGACGATAAACTACATCCTCGACCGGGGTAAGACGAAAAACTACATCCAACAGCAAGGCCTCTGATCAGAAGCATGGAACCGCCTCTTTAATTCTTGTGTTCCCGGGTCTACACTGACCCGAGGTTGTAGCACATGTTAGGGTCTCAGCCATGGGCAAATATTTAATCTCTAAGCTGCGGTCAAAACACTATTAAAGTGTGAAAATAAGTTATAATATTAGCAATCTATTTTTTTTAATATTACCAGACAAACATTTTGAAAAAAAAAATATTACTACCCATAAAAAATCTTGTCAGCATTAAATAACCCATTGAGATTGATATGTCGTAAAACAAAATAAACCAAACAAAACTGATTTCTAACAAAGAATACATATTCTATTCATACGAACCTATCCTAAAAATCTTGTCAGCATTAAATAACCCATTGAGGTTGATATGCCGTAAAACAAAATAAACCAAACCAAACTGATTTCTTACAAAGAATACATATTCTATTCATACGAACCTATCCTAAAAATCTTGTCAGCATTAAATAACCCATTGAGGTATTGATATGCCGTAAAACAAAATAAACCAAACCAAACTGATTTCTTACAAAGAATACATATTCTATTCATACGAACCTATCCTAAAAATCTTGTCAGCATTAAATAACCCATTGAGGTATTGATATGCCGTAAAACAAAATAAACCAAACCAAACTGATTTCTTACAAAGAATACATATTCTATTCATACGAACCTATCCTAAAAATCATGTCGGCATTAAATAACCCATTGAGGTGTAGATATGCCGTGAAACAAAATAAACCAAATCAAATTGAATTCTTACAAAGAATACATATTCTATTCATACAAACCTATCCTAAAAATCTTGTCGGCATTAAATAACCCATTGAGGTTGATATGCCGTAAAACAAAATAAACCAAACCAAACTGATTTCTTACAAAGAATACATCTTCTATTCATACGAACCTATCCTAATAATCTTGTCGGCATTAAATAACACATTGAGGTTGATATGCCGTAAAATAAAATAAACAAAAACAAACTGATTTCTTACAAAGAATACATATTCTATTCATACGAATTTATCCTAAAAATCTTCTCGGCATTGAGGTTGATATGCCGTAAAACAAAATAAACCAAACGAAACTAAAAATATATATAGCACCATAAAACTGCTGGGCTTACCATTAGGAGACAAAATGATTTAAATTTGCATTGTTCATTGAAAATCACACTCAGACTACTGCATTGTATAACATATTACATCATAATATAGCTAAATTATTCAGCATAATTTCCCCTCGAAGAAATAAAGGTCCTATTTAATGACACAAGGATTTAGTAATAATGTGCTTTTGTCTTGCTTCTTGCCGACATACAATTTGTGAATCTTCAGTAATTAATTTAACGGCTCTGTCCACAAGTAGCAAATGTGCACGTAAATTTGACAACTCCAGTGTCGTTCTCTTCATCAGCACCTCTTGCAGTTCATTATTTGAAAAATATTCTACAATCACAGGTTCACAAATTCCATTTTATAAGAGGTTAATCAAATTTGACCAGATTGTCGCTTCGGAGTTGAATGTAGCGTTTCTTTAATGTCTTCCCTGGTGTCACGCTTCTTCTGAAATAAACAAAAAAAATATTTTGAGTTGTAAATTTTTTTCATGTAACATTCAGTCGACTGTTGCTTCATTCTCATTTGTTACTTATAGAATTTATTATTTATTTCAATTTCAAACCTATCTGTTGTTGCTATCTGCCTGCGTAATCTCTCTGCTTCACTTGCATGTTTTTGATATTTTTTTTAGAGCATCTTTGTCAATACTTCCATGTTGGAAATTGTCTTTTGCTCTTGTTTTCTCTCTCTGCGATTTTAGATATTCCTATTTTTCAATGGAAACCTGAAATTTCAAAATGTGTATATACGTTTAAAAACTGCTCTGACGAGTTACTTTCACTGGTACCCCAACTGCATGAATTTAAGCGTGCTACTAGGTTGGCATTTCGGTCCCACCCTTTTACTATCGATACGATTCAATGTAGCCGTCTCTTCTACTCCAACAGCTTCTTATCTCGCCCTTCCCGACAGTAGAACTCCCTTCATCTTACTTGCTTCCCTGATAGCTATAATATTCAAATATAATGTCAATCGACAATCTTCAGATGCCTTGATCATGATCCCAGTTCTTCTCTTATATCCTTTCCTCAAACAATCCTCTTTACTCTTGCTCTCACTCTCTGTAACCCCTTGCGTGCTAGTGGTACTCACGCCTTGCTTGGGGTACCATGCTTAAAAAATCAAGCATACGTGATTAATATGAAGGATAATATCAAAATTAATTATCAGAGAAGAGAAGATTATCAGAAGTAAATTTATATTCCTAAATTAATTTAAATTTTAAAAATCAAGACACGAACTTTTTGAAATTAAACAAAGAAAAAAACAACAGTATTAACATTAACTCCTTGTGAGGTTGACAAGTGTAAACATTACCCTATTTTAATGAAATTTCAAAGGTAAATTTGAAATCTATATATTCCAAAATATGTTTTAAACATGGTAATGATTAATACAAGAAGAAAATGTAATCGAAGTTCGAAATGGAAAGCAATCAATCAGTGCGCCCGATTTTTAAAAAAATATTATTGTTATTGCGACAAAAAAGTGGAGTTCAATCCTGGCACGGAGTATTTCTACGATGGTTACCGGGGCGATGACACTTTCATTTTCTTCTTCTTTTTTTTTTAAAGATTTAATTATTACTTAATTAAATTTGTTAACGAGATTTAATTATTACTTAAATAAGTTTGTTAACGAGATTTAATTATTACTTAAATAAGTTTGTTAACGAGAAACGCTGGAATTGAGAAGCGGTGAATGATTATGATTTAATTTGTTTGTTTCGTTTTTTATTTTTTAAACCCAAGCAAGGCGATGATGCCACTAAGATGCAAGGTGTTAGTTAAAGTCAGAGTGAGAAGACTTTGGTGAGCAGAAAGAACAATAAAAGAACAGGGTTCAGGAAGGCAGGCATTGCATTATTGCATTTAGATTCTTGAAGATTGTAATTGGCAGGGAAGCAAGAAATCTGAAGGGAGTTCTACAGACAAGATGTGTGTGTGTGTGTGTGATCGGATGTTGTTTATGCGTTTCTACAGTTTTCCTCCGACATCAATGAATTTTTTTCTGTTTGATAGATAATTATTCAGTGCCGGTTTTGAGTCCAAATTGTTGGCGACGACGGCTCTCCACTACTTCCTGTCCATTATAACCCTAAGCAACGTTTTTCCTATTTACTATATTCCTTAAAAAAACTTTAATAAAAATAAATACTTTATATTATAACAATAATATTATCTATATCTATAATTCTCAAAATATGTGTGTGTGTGTGTGTGTGTGTGTGTGTGTGTGTAGGTGGAGTCGAATGTTGTTTACGCGTTTCCACAGTTTTCATCTGATTTCGATTAAATTTTTTTTTTTTGTTTGATAGATAATTCTTCAGTGCCTGTTTTGAGTCCAAATTACACATTCCCCTTCTGTTGGCCACGCTTCAATCTCTCTCTCAAGTGAGGTTACCTTTTCCGTTGCATAAAGCCTACTACTACAGTTTTAAGCCTTTGCTTTCATTGTACTCTATAGCCGTTCCCAATTTAAATTTTTATTATCCTGCCAGTTTTTGCATTGCATTGACCGTAGTAATAAGTAAGCTTGCTTTTTTATTACTCAACATTTATTTTTCCAACCTTTTCTAAAGTTATTCAAGCTTAATGATCCCTGTAGCTTTACAGCATTCTCTTCTAGTATTTGCCCACACATTCCATTTGACAATTCACACTTGCCTAAGACATACCACCAAAGAAAAGAACTTGCCTATGTCGAAAACCAGCTGCCGCCAGGTCCGTCATGCGAATAAGAGATAACGAATCGTCTTTAGAACGTTCAGTTCATCTGTTTCAAAATGCCTCCCGAATTGCTTCAATCAGAGCCAACGAGTCCGAAGATCAACGTAGCCATCGGCTTTCCAGAAGAGCATACCTGAACGCTTCTGTGCGCGAGGCTGAAACTGCTGATCAAAGGACTCGACGGCTGAGGAGAAATGCCTCTTCAACTGCCGCTGCGCACGAGGCTGAAACTACTGATCAAAGGACTCGATGGCTGAAAAGAAACGCCTCTTCAACTGCTACTGCGCGTCAGGCTGAAACTGCTGATCAAAGGACTCGACGGCTGAGGAGAAACGCCTCTTCAACTGCTGCTGCGCGCGAGGCTGAAACTGCTGATCAAAGGACTCAAAGGCTAAAGAGAAACGCCTCTTCAATTGCTGCTGCGCCTGAGGCTGAAACTGCTGATCAAAGGACTCGATGGCTTTGGCGAAACGCCTCTTCAACTGCTGTTGCGTGTGAGGCTGAAACTGCTGATCAAAGGACTCAAAGACTGAAGAGAAACGCCTCGTCAATTGCTGCTGCGTGTGAGGCTGAAACTGCTGATCAAAGGACTCAAAGGCTAAAGAGAAACGCCTCGTCAATTGCTGCTGCGTGTGAGGCTGAAACTGCAGATCAAAGGACTCGATGGCTTTGGAGAAACGCCTGTTCAACTGATGCTGTGTGTGAGGCTGAAACTGGTGATCAAAGGACTCAAAGGCTAATGAGAAACGCCTCGTCAATTGCTGCTGCGTGTGAGGCTGAAACTGCTGATCAAAGGACTCGATGGCTTTGGAGAAACGCCTCTTCAACTGCTGTTGCGTGTGAGGCTGAAACTGCTGATCAAAGGACCCGACAGCTGGGGAGAAACGCCTCTTCAACTGCTGCTGTACGTAAGGCTGAAAGAAGAGTGAGTACGCAAAAACGGCCCTTTTCAAGGCCACCTACCCTCATTCAATTTGTTAACCCCCTGTTTGGGGATGTGCCTCAGTTGCATCCAATTGTTGTTACTAATATTGATTTTCGGGTTGCCTGACTTTAAACTTAAACTGCTCCAGCTGAAAGGTAAAAATTCCCAATAATGAAAGACCCGGTAGAAGATGTGTTGTACTACTAGTAAGAAAGGTGTAATGAAACAGTTTTACTTACCTAAATAGAAATATAGTTTCTTCAACTGAAATAAAAAAAACAAAACAAAAAAAAACACGTTTTAATTAACGCCAGTCACTTATATAAAATTACTAGGAGTAGAGCCCGGCGTTGCCCGGGAATGTAACAGTAAGAGATAGATCAAGTATCGACCATCATAAAGACTGAAAAATAAAATTGACAAAGATTATTGTTTAAGGTTAACGGACACGCATGTCTTAATTAGTTTTTTTTTTTTTTTTTTTACGAATTGGTCAAACACAAACTCAAACAAAAACATTGTTTTCAATCGTTATGAGTCTACCGATTGAATAGAATTTGATTATAAACAATTGTCTTGTAAATGGAATTTTTAAAGCATTCTGAATGTAAAAATAAAGAAAAAAAAGTGTGCAAGACAATAAGAAACACTACCTGCCAAGTTTTGTTGAAATCGGTTGAAAAATGTAGGAAATCCGATCCCATATATAAACGAACACACACACACAAACAAAAAACAACCTGGGTTTTATAATAAGTATAACTCGATATGTGTTGTCCCCCTTTCATTCTCGCGATTCCTCTTAATCGTGTTTTCAAATTGATTTCATGCAAAAACAATTATGTTTTTCCAATTTTTGGCGCTGTTAGAACCACCGCAAGGTAATTTTACGTAGTCCTGTGAAGTTTTGTTGAAATCGGTTGAAAAATGTAGGAAATCCGATCCAATATATAAACGAACAGACACACATACACACAACCTGGGTTTTATAATAATTATGATGTAAATTAAAAAAACTTTTGCTTTCTTTTTCAAATTACGCTCACACGCGTTTAAATCCCTACAGTATTTAGTTTTATTGAAGTTCTCGCTAACATTTTTGTCGTGATTTACACACTCTACATTTCGCTCAATGTCGCAAAACAATCGATGAATTTGGAATAAGCACATTTGTTTGGAAAAAAATATAATTTACAAAAACGCTACTTCACGGTTTCATAATTTCTCAAATTAATTTTATTGCACTTCATAGTAAACAATATATTTTAATAAAATGTAATTTTTATCTTTTTCCAGTCAAGAATAAATTCTTATGATTTTTTACTCTTGAGCATGCAACAACCAACAGGCGATGCGTAAATATTTCTTTTTGGAGCCAAATTCATACTTTTTGAAGCGCCCGGCCTTGGCATTTGTTTATAGTTCTTGCTAACGCAGGGCGAACTGAAAACTGGATCCCTGTATATAAAAACTGTTGTGGATTCCGTGATGAAATCCGGTACCAATAAATAACAAACGCCAGGAATGGATATAGGAAAATAATATATTAACGTAATAAGACAAACTGGTAATGCAGGTTAGTAGTTCCAGGAATACGGGTTAGTAGCAAAATATATATATACAGTCTTTGGTATTGAAGTATCGGTGTATGACTTCTTACTGAGTCTTTTTATTAAATAATTATTTGTTATTTTACTCATTAAATTGTTTTTTTTTTTTTAAATAGTGGGAGTATTTTGCATATTAAATAATGAAACTTTCAACAATACCTTCTTATCCGTGGAGACATATTCTAAAAAATCCTGCGTATGTCTGAAATTAAGAAGAGTGACCTACCTTTGAGAATTTAAAGTCATTAGAATTTTTTTTCAACTCACTAACGCGTGTTGAAATCCTAAGAGTATTCGGTATTTTTTAAGCTAAGCTAACATTTTTTCTCGATATTTCCAAACTCTATGTTTCGTTCAATTTAGCATACCAAATGATGAAATTTCAATAAGCTAAAAATTCTACTTCGTAGTTTAATAATTTCTTTAATTTAATTTAATTTTATGGGTAAACAATATTTTTTTTATTTTGGTTTCGATCGGCGAATGTATGGCTATTTCGGAGGATGCAACGGACAGACGGATTGACGGATGTCACATGATTTTATATATAGATAAAGTCTGTTGTGTGAAAATACAAAAGAGCTAATTCATTTTAAAGTGACAAACGAAGCGGTGAGGACTTAGATAATATCCATCGAAAGAAGGTTTTGGTACAAGATTCATAAACAAAATATATTTATTTTTCCACTGTTGATTTTAAATAATTTTTTTTTATGAGGTTTTCTTTTTGTTTTTTTGTTGCTTTTTTTCATTTTTTTGAGAACTAGTTTAATTTTTTTTCCCAAAGAAAAATAACTACGCCTAAATTCTATATGAGAAAAAAAAAAGGAACCGATTTTCAAAGATGGCCACAGCCTAAATACATATTGTGTTTAATCTCCATTTTGGCTTTACAAAGTGAATATTTTTATATTATTCATGATTATGATTTGTATTCCTTTGATTTTTTGAGAACGAGGTAAATTTCTTGAGAACGAGGTAAATGTTAAAATTGGAAAAGATTTTCTTAAATCGCATTTACACACGTCTTTTCCACAAGGGGACGGAAGCTTTTGACAGCGTTAAATCTTTCTCTGATCACCGGAATGAAATTACAACGCTCCAATTTTGAACATAAACTTTTAAACTCGTTTCTTCAAAAAACGATAATACCCCAGTTCAAAAATCGATCTGCCATAATAATATAAGAAAAATTAATGGTTAACCGTAGTGTTGAAGACATTAAGAATTTAGTCATTGGGAATAAATTCTCTCAGTAGTCTATTTACAAAGTAGCTGCTCTTGTGAACATATATATATATATATATATATATATATATATATATATATATATATATATATATATGTGTGTGTGTGTGTGTGTGTGTGAGTGTGTGTGTGTGTGTGTGTGAAAAGTGTATGTGTATGTGTATATATATATATATATATATATATATATATATATATATATATATATATAATTATTTATATATTATATGCGCGGTACTTATTAGAAAGCGCTCAATATCAGAGATAGAGCTAACATATTTGGTTGGTTTGTCTGACGATCGCAAAAGCGTGAAACCCAGGGTCACAAACTCACATCAATCCAACCAAATATATATATATATATATATATATATATATATATATATATTTGCAGATATGTAGAAAAATAGGAAAGAACACGTTAGGTAAATAATCCGGAGATCTTTAGTATTTTTGTTTTTATTTTTAAAAAATAGTGCTCCATACAGAAGTAAAGCTTGAATTATGATTATTTTAAAAAAAAATATGATTCCTTCGCTACATAAGAGTTCTCATGTTTCAAAAACGAGAGCCGAAATTAAAATTAAAATTAAAATGAATTAAAGTATGAAACCCTATTTCATTCTCAAGCGAAAATTTAGGATTCCTAAATTTTCGCTTGAGGATGAAACAGGGCTTGATAGTTTAATTCAATTAAATTTTAATAATTATATTGAGGTTTTCGGCTCTCGTTTTTGAAACATGAGAACTCTTATGTAGCGAAGGAATAATATTTTTAAAAAATAATTATAATATATATATATATATATATATATATATATATATGGTAATATATGGTATATCATTTAAAAAACAGAACCCTTGAAGAATGGTTTACCAAGAAACTTCGAAGTCAAGGAAAACCAAAACAGAAAATTGATATTTTGGAGTCGGAGAGACGAGTTCGAATTTAACGATAAAAAAGAACAAAGCTAATTCTTAACAATATTAACTACGAACAAGGCCACAATGTCCTAACCGTATTCGGAAATTATTAGGTTGGTGCAAAAATAATGTCGTTTTCTCAGTAACATATTTGAGAAAACGACATTATTTTTGAACCAACCTAATAAAAACATCTCTACAACTCACTAAAACATACAGATAATGCACACACACAATTAAGCTGAAGAATCGAATCATCCTTGATAATGGCTAAAGGTATAGCCGAAAGCGCTCGGAAATATAGAACGTTTGGACAATACTTACACACTCTTTGTCAAGAAAATAAAGCTCTTGTTCGAACACAAGAACAATTAAATAAAAAGCTTAACCGTAGTACCTTGTCTATCGTTTTTAATGAAACATAATTTAATTACAAAATTAAATTCGGAGCTTTCAGCTTCCAATTTTGAAACATGGTTAGAACTGTGTAGCGAAAAACCATATTTTAAATCAATTAATTTATAATATAATATAATGCTCTGTAAATTTTGTAAAAATAAAAGTATCTATAAGAACACCGGATTATATATCTTACTGTTCTTTCTTTTCCTTTATATATACATATATATATGTATATGTGTGTATATATATATATTAAGCATTTCACCCAAGCAAGGCTGGAGTGCCACTAGTACGCAAAGGGTTACAGAGAATGTAATAAAGGAAAAGACTGGGTATAGGTGGGGGTGTGGAAAGGATAAAAAGATGAACGGAGATCAGGACAACGGAATATGTCGATTGACATTACATTTTTTTAATATTGTATTTATCAGGGAAGCAAGTAAGAGGAAGGGAGTTCCCCTGTCAGGAAGTGCGAGAGAAGAAGCTGTTGGAGTAGAAGAAGGATATATATATATATATATATATATATATATATATATATATATATAAGTCCAATAAAACTGTCAAACTGACCAGAGAATTCATAGCAGCATCCAGCTCTTATCTCAAATAACAACTTAAAAGAGACTGTTTGACCAACACAAGGAATGTTAAAAGATTCATGTTAAAAAGATAAAAAAAATAAAAAAAACAAATGAAAACTACAGACAAAAGTTCATTTTCTCCATCAAGACATTCATTTCTGTAGTTTAGTGCTAGCAGCAAGCAGAAATATTTCTCCTCCCGATGATGGCCATTTCGGCCGAAACTAGTCGAGGAATCTAAATGGAATAATAATAAAAAAACGAAAGAATATTAATCTACAACCCAGTGTGTCTGAGGATTTTAATTTTTTAATTTTTTAATTTTTATTGTTCAAAATATATATATATATATATATATATATATATAAGTGAACATTGAAGTCAACACTTAGAGGCGACAGGCTGTTTTCATGTTAGGCGCAATCGGTGGCCTGACGATTGCGTCTAGCATGAAACAGACTGTCACCTCTAAGTGTTGACTTCTATGTTCACTTTTATATTTACACACGCTGTTTGATATTGATCACTTTATCCCATAAATATAGCACACCTTAAGCGTATATTTCTTCATATATGTGTGTGTGTGTGTGTGTGTGTGTGTGTGTGTGTGTGTGTGTGTGTGTGTGTGTGTGTGTGTGTGTGTGTGTTTTAGTGTTCCCACGTTGCCACGGAATAAATGTCACTACAATGTCAGTTTGAAGTGAGTTTAACGGTATTACTGCGAAAAACTTGCTGAAGCCCCCTCGCTCGGCACTTACCCATGTAATGGGTAATGACCACAGCGATCTCCCGAAGGAGAGGTACTGCCTGGGGCTATGAAGTCACCCCCACCGGGGTTTGAGTCTAATATTAATTTCAGCTGTCCTTGATTACAGCGAACTTCGACGGGCGGCTGAGATCGAGCGGGTAGATATGAACAGATTTTGTCAGCAAGATGAAATCACTATACCGCGGATTTTCATGGCTCTCCACAGCTTTTGTCGACCTCGTTTAGGGCACTTATTTTATTTGTTCCTTATCGTGTTTGTTGTTTTTTTTTTTTTTTTTGTTTTTTTTTCCATTTATACAATGAGGAAATTACCGATTGTAAAGAGAAGAGGGGGTAAGTAGAAAAGAAAAAAATATGAAGGAAAAATTAAACGAACGCGTGGGCCACACATGGGCGTGCGGGTGCGCACACGCACGCACGCATTCAAACACATACGTAAGACACTGACACAAACTCACACACACAAACACACACACGCACACACACACACACACACAAACACACACACACACACACACACACACACACACACACAAACACACACACACACACACAAACACACACACACACACACAAATTTAGGGTGTCTCTCTTGAAGTTGTTGTCGCTAAGACGTCCCTTCCGAATTTCTTTATGGGTTGACTGACTGACTATTTTGTTATTTTATCTCTATAGCTTTTCAGGGGAGAAAGAAAGAAGAAAAAAAAATGATTTTTGTTGGCGCCGCTGCCGCCGCCGTCGTTGCCGACGCCAACGGAGTTGTCACGGATCTTATGTCGCTGTTGTTGCTAGACGAAATCGGGCCGCTTGTTAATTGATTATCTGATGTCGCTAATGCCCCACCCCCTCCGTCCCTAGGTGACGAATTCGCTTCGAGGTAGTAGGATGGGCCTTGCTCCGGAATACTGGATTGTAAGCTTTTTTTTCTCTCTCTCTCTCTCTCTCCCCCCCCCCGCACGATTTTAAATCCATTGATAGAATGAATTTACGAAAAACTGGTAACGGAAGATTCGTTAATTAATTTTGACATGGTAGGAAAAGTCGGTAACTATGAGATAAAAGTCGATTGAAAATTGATTTTAAGGCCGTTCTGGAGTGGATATTTGGGGGCTAAGCCGACCATTCATTTATTTTTAAATAACTGCAAATCATGGGGTCTAGATAAAACTCCACTACAGTAATACCAAGGCTGTACTTGCAGAATAGGAGCTTAAGGGACTAGGCCTTCTACACCGATATTTAAAAACAAAAAAAAACCTTAATTCCCACCCCAGAACGGCCCTAAAATCAATTTTCAATTGAATTTTATTTCAGTTTTCTTACATAATATGTCGATTGACATTACATTTTTTTAATATTGTATTTATCAGGGAAGCAAGTAAGAGGAAGGGAGTTCCACTGTCAGGAAGTGCGAGAGAAGAAGCTGTTGGAGTAGAAGAGGGATATATATATATATATATATATATATATATATATATATATAAGTGAACATTGAAGTCAACACTTAGAGGCGACAGGCTGTTTTCATGTTAGGCGCAATCGGTGGCCTGACGATTGCGTCTAGCATGAAACAGTTACCTCTAAGTGTTGACTTCAATGTTCACTTTTATATTTACACACGCTCTTTGATATTGAGCACTTCTCATAAATATAGCACACCTTAAGCGTATATTTCTTCATATATATATATATATATATATATATATATATATATATATGTGTGTGTGTGTGTGTGTGTGTGTGTGTGTGTTTTAGTGAGTTTAACGGTATTACTGTGAAAACTTGCTGAAGCCCCCTCGCTTACCTTGTCAAAATTACCGAATCTTCCGTTCCTGAAATTTCCGGGCTCAGGTAACAATATTAACTGTTTCCATACAAGGAAACATTCTGTATTATATATATATATATATATATATATATATATATATATATATATATATATATATAAGTCCAGAGCAGATAACATTAGAAAGATTTTAGAGTTCCATGAAAATAAGTGGATACAACGTCTAAAAACAAAATATCCAGCCGGGCTAAACCATAAATTTAACAATATAGATAGTACTATCTATAATATATAACTTTACAAATCAAAACCTACTCACATTTCTCACCCACACAAGACAGACATGATTACGGAGGTGTTGAGGCCTCACACACTTACACACTTACACACGTCATACTCACTCACTCCCTAATGAGCCAAATGATAACACACACCCACAGCAATATACACGCTTACACATATCATACTCACTCATTCCCTAAGAACCAAATAACACACACACAAACACTTAACAGAGACACATGACCCTCTCCAGGAACCAATAAAACTGTCAAACTGACCAGGGGAATTCAGAGCAGCATGGATCCATCCAGCTCTTATGTCAAATAACAACTTAAAAGAGACTGTTTGACCAACACAAGGAATGTTAAAAGATTCATGTTAAAAAAATAAAAAAAAACAAATGAAAACTACAGACAAAAGATCATTTTCTCTAGCAAAAAACTCATTTCTGTAGTTTAGTGCTACCAGCAAGAAGAAATATTTCTTCTCCCGATGATGGCCATTTTGGCCGAAACTAGTCAAGGAATCTAAATGAAATAATAATAAAAAAAACGAAAGAATATTAATCTACAACCCAGTGTGTCTGAAGATTTTAAATTTTTTATATTTTTTTATTGTTCAAAATATATATATATCTATATCTGTGTGTGTGTGTGTGTGTGTAGGAAAACAGGTCTCCCAAGTTGTTATCGCTCTTTCTAGCACTGGTAGCGGTTTCCTTCCTAAACTTTTGTTTGAAGTATTGTGGAACATCACCATCATGATTATATCATTATTGTCAGGGGTTTACTTGACTTAGCCATTTTAGTTGTTGACTGCTTTTGATGTGATTTTCGCCTTTGTGTCTTATTTTTGTAAAACCAAACTTTGGTAAAGTTCCTCCAAATGTCCGAAATTCTTAGTTGAAATATTTTTACTTTAAACGTCATTATAGATGATACTCGTATTTGAAATAGACGCCCCGTTTTTACTTCTTATATGAAGCAGTGTGCATTGACGTCAATAAATCACTGTTTTCTTTCTGATAAATGTACTGGCGGAAATGAGACTAATACTCAGAATAAGAAAGTTGAAATTTCTTTGTCATATAATGAGGAAGGAGGGCGCGGAGAATTTGACACTCAAAGGATATATCAAAGGCAAAAGAGAGAAGGGTGCCGCGGGCGACCTACCCGTCTAGCAGGCCTGACTAGTGTGAATCAATGGTGGAATGGAACAGCTAACAAGTTAACATTAGTACAAGAGATAGGAACTTGTGGAGAGCCATGATCAGCCACGTCCTAGAGAAAGAGAGCGGTATGCGAGGGCTAATTGGTATGAACCCACGATTTCGAGATAGAGGAGCAATATAACCTCGTCGAAACAAAGAGGGTTTCTTTTGTAAGGCATATTGACATTGCAAAGGGAGTCAAGGGTGCCTACCGGACTATTACCAGCTTCGTACGGGACTGGAAAAGAATATTTGTTTTTTTTTATTTTTGCTTGAACGATTTCCTCGACAAAAGCGTCTCAATTTGTGTTGGTTTTATATTCAATTCATTTTCGTCATGCTTAAGGAGATTTTTCAGCCGATAAATTCTTCGGACTTCCTGCGTTGTCTGAAATACTAAGATAAAATATTTTCGTTAAATATATTTTTGAAAATGCATAGACGGAGAATAGGAAAAATAGAACCGATAAATTTGAAGGGAATGAAATAGATAGATAGATAGATAGATAGATAGATAGATAGATAGATAGATAGATAGATAGATATGAATAGACTAAAATAGAGAATTAAATAAGGATTTCTTCTTGCTGCCGGATGTAGTTTATCGTCACACCCAGGACGATAAGTGCTTCAATAAAATGACACGGAAAGAAAGCCAGTAAAAAATTTAAAATGATCTATGTTTCCTTTAAGAAATTTGGACATATGAAAACTACTACTTCTACTGCTACTAGGCTCAGATCAATCAATGAAAACACGAAAAAAGAAACCTTTATAGTGTGTAAGAGAAAAAAAAAACTCAATGAAATGAAGAAGCAAAAAGGCAATATCGTCAACTGTTAAAAAAAAATTGCTTACGCCCTGTCAGCCTCTGTTGATCACAGACAGGACTCAAGTGTCCGAAATTCAAGTTCTTCAGCGATATTTTAGGCATTTCCTCGCACCCGTCAGCTTATCTTAGTTGTTGAC
>OZ010597.1:88473148-88475648 GCA_963932145.1 Acanthosepion lycidas
ATTAAAAAAAGTAAATAAATAAAGAGAAATGGTAAACATTCATTCCGAGCCAACACTTTACTTTGATGTGTTCCAGAATCATGCGACAAGCGGAGCCAGCCATTTTGAGTTCTGAGACATTAAAACGAGGCAAAACAGATCATTTTTTTTATTTATTTAAATGTCTGTATGTAACGTGAAGAAGTAAAAACGACGTCCCGCCCTGACTTCAAACGCCGAATCACTTTTGTTTCATGCGCACTTACTGGGATTTATATCTTAACTTTATGATATGAATTTCAAAGACATGCTATTAATTTTATTATTAAAGTTTCAATAAAATTTAATTATTTTTTAATAGAAAAAATGCTCACTCTGCTGAATTTAGTAGGTGAAAAATGATCTCTTCTGGTTGTACGAATCCAAACATCAGATAATTCTTTATTTTTAGGGAAAGAAAATACATGTACTTTAGGGCCGTTTTAATAATTCCCTTTGTAATTTGGTACAACGCATATATAAGGTACTTTTTTTCGTTGTGTTTTTTTTTTTTTTTTTTTTTTAATTAATTCAATATTTAAAAGAAAATATTGATAAATATTTTTAAAATACCGCCGTCAAAAATCTGATACACAAAACAAACGACACGCTTCTGGAAAATCGGACAATATGACCCCCCCCCCAAAAAAATGAAACAAGCCTTCTCTTTCGGTGGCCGCGACTGTGTCCCACTAGTATTTCTTACTCATGGCGTCTTCACCCATGACCATTTATAGACAGGCACTTAAGTCTTCATGCATTGTCGTGTTTTCATTATTATCCAAAGGTAATAATTAGCTTACATTTTTTTGGCTTTTAAAATACGTAAAAAAATAAAATGACGTTTAATTTCTTCACAGTCCAAATATGATAAATAGCTTAAAATGCTATATATAGTTACGGAGGGTTATAAGCCCCACGTTAAGTATCAAAGAAAAATTTCCCGAACATTATATAACGTTATATTTAGGTGAAAATGTACATGCTTGATTCGAAAATCACAAAGACATTTTGATAAAAATCTTTGACTTATCGACCATAAAATTTCGGATTCATTCGTGTCGCGCCAGCCATTACTGGCGTTGTTTGCATATATTTGCTGCGGAATACAAATACACTTGTATGAGTATTGAGTTGCGTAGTAATTGAGGCAAGTAAGATCAGTAAAAAGGCCGTTAACAAGTTAATCTTCCGCGCATTCCACGGATGTCTATTCAGAAACGAATGTATGCAAATATTAATGATTGCCGCGCCGTAGCAGCCGATGAAGCGAATGAGTCCGACAGTTTATTGTCGATAACTTCACAACGGTAGATTTTATCAAAATTTCTTTGTTATTTTCGAATTAAGCATTTAAATTTACACCTAAATAAACTGTTCAGGAAATTTTTATTTGATACTTACCGCGGGGCTTAAAAAGCAAATTACTTGATACGTAAAGATTCGCTAAAAGTTGCGCATACATGATTTTAAAAAAATCCCTGAACTTAATAAAAACGAATTTTTATCGTCAAAATCTTTGTATTATTATCAAGAGGAAAGATCGAAGAATTTTTTGATGCGAAAATTATTTCTTTTAATCCTTTTTATATCCTTCCAAATTTTGGTTAAAATCTTGTTTCTCTGGTGTTAACTTTGCAAAAGACACTGATTTGGAAATTCTTGTAAAAATCAGTTAATTGTCGGATTTTTAATGAAACTTTTAGGACTTATTCGCAAATGAATGAAATAATTTTTTAAATGTTTCTTTTTAGAAAAAACTCTGTAATTCTTTTTATATCTGTTAGCACCATACCATGAAATTTTGAGAAATTCTTTATTGCAACTCTTAATGTTTACATTATTTATAAATACAAGCCTTGGACAAGTTAAATCATCATTTTTTTTTTTTTTTTTTTTACAAACCGGACATTCTGTTACACAGACAATCTCTGAATCGTAAAATAAAAAATAAAATAAAGCTAAAACTTATTTACTTAGAAAAGCGTTTGTTTTCATTTATGTATAAACATATATTATAGATTTTATTGTCTTTAAAAAAATCGATGAATAATAAGTTTTTACAAGAATTGTTTTAAATTTTAATTAAAATAATTCATAGACTTTTAATTTTTTTTTTTTAAATTCTGTATTAATTTGCAGCGGTCAAGTGATTTTTGTTATTAAATTAAAACTGTATTTACTTATCAAAAAAGGAAATACTCACTACAATTCAATGACTTACAATATTTTGATAAGAATTATGATTTTTTTATGCATATATAAACGTGTCGTCTTTTGCAAATACGGATGTCCAAATGCGACATTATAAGGAAAATACGACCAGTAACTATAGTAAATTTAAAATTGATTGGTTATTTCCTAACATTTCCACAACTAACGTTTCCGTAATTTAGGCTACATAGCCAAAGTAGCAAAGTTATTTAACCGTTGCTTGAAGGAAAAATATGTCCCAAGCATGTGGAAGGTGGCAAGCGTATCC
>OZ010597.1:88480648-88560648 GCA_963932145.1 Acanthosepion lycidas
ACAAATTAAAAACTCTTCCCGACAAAATAATAGTTAGAACAACAGTCAACGCCAAAATTGAATAAATAGCTTTATCTTCCCAAACCAAAACAAAACTATTAAATAAGTGATATAAACAAATTTTACTACGTTAATAAAAAAACGATTAAAATAAAAATAAAATAAATATATAAGATAAGAAATAAAAATAAAAAATTTAAAAAAATAAAAACAAGCAAAATAATTTAACCCAAACAAATAAATAAACAAATAAACGACTTCCCATAATGCACCATTGACCCGTATATATAAATAGCCGAGAAAAATAACAGCAGTTATGGCCTGACGATTGCATCTAGCATAAAACAGACTGGCGCCTCTAAACGTTGACTTCTATGTTCACTTTTATATTTACACACGCTCTATCTCTGATATTGAGCCTGTGCTCATAAACACAGCACATCTTAAGACTATATTTCTTCATATATATATATATATATATATATATATATATATATAATAAAATATAATAAAAAGGCTCAAACACTAATATTCCATGATTATAATTTATTACATTGGAATCGTAATCACGATCCAATTCATCAGACCTACAAATTCAAAAAGAAATCGGAAAATATAACTCCGGGTATAAAATATACATATATATATATATATATATATATATATGTGTGTGTGTATATCTTGACCACTAATATTATCTATCTATCTATCTATCTATCTATCTATATATATATATATATATATATATATATATATATATATATATATATATAATAAAATATAATAAAAAGGCTCAAACACTAATATTCCATGATTAAAATTTATTACATTGGAATCGTAATCACGATCCAATTCACCAAACCTACAAATTCAAAAAGAAATCGGAAAATATAACTCCGGGTATAATATATATATATATATATATATATATATATATATATATATATATATATATATATATATGTGTGTGTATGTGTGTGTTTGTGTGTGTATGTGTGTTCATATCTATCAATCTATCTATTTGATCATATCTTTTTATCTATCTATATCTGCTTATATCTATCTATCTATCCGGCTTGCAACCACATCACGTTGAAAAATCGGCCCCCACAAGATGATCGAAATTAAGCAAGGTTGAATCTGGTCAGTATCGAGGTGGGTGACGCTTTTGGAATGCCAGGTGCTGTAAGCTTAGGTGTTCGGATAATATAATGAATAATTACTGGAAATTGTTAATCGGAAAGCCAAGTTTCTATTCCTGTTTGGTTTGGTATGTGCAAATGGCCGTGAATCCTTCTCTTCATCCCCCCGCCCGGCTATGTGTTAATTAGTAAGACTTATATCACTGAATTATTATTATCGCCCCCACCCACAATCTAAAATTTTTGGTGACATTAAATGTCCTGAAAATGGTTGATAAACCGTAGAAAACGAATTAATATATATATATATATATATATATATATATATATATATATATATATATATATATATATGATGTAAATCGAAATTTTCTAAATGTGTTATGGATAACGGATGCGAAATTGTGGAACATGCAGTCGCAACACTAAGGTTGAATTTTTTTGAAAATTTAAGTGAATTTTTTCGTCTCGGATGCTACCTGAATTTTACCAAGAACAAAATAATTTCCATGCCTGATGATGACTAGATGTGCGGTCGAAAGTACGTACGTATTTAAGGAAGACCTAATACAGATAATAATAAAAAAAAAAAAAGGATCATAACATTCATCAAGTCATTGAGTGATTAGTATGTAAATGCATCTTTAAAATTTCGTAGCGACGTGATCTCGCCATTTTCTCACATAGTAACATATGTGAGAAAACGACATTAATTTTGCACCAATCTAATATATCATTAACTTTACAAATTTACTTAAATGAATGATTCATTGTAATATATATATATATATATATATATATATATATATATATATATATATATATATATATATATATATATGTTAGTTTAGGTAGTTGGGATTTAACGAGAGAAATTCTCACACCAGATTTTAGTTTTAGATTCCAAGTTTTAAAACGCTTCTGCGATAATAGATTCAAAAATCGGCATTGAAAATTCATTCATTTGGGCAATACTTTATTGAAAAATGTTATTTTAACAGTAAATGAAGAAAGTTTGCTATTTAATAAATAAATTTTATATTACACGAAAACTATTTCAATCCAAATTTAGTCCGGTAGACTGAAGTAAATAAAATAAATATAATGTTTAACAAAAAAACGAGGTGTCTACTTAAATACAGGTATCCACTAAGCATAGCAAAAACATCCTCTTCATATATATATATATATATATATATATATATATATATATATATATATATATATATATATATATATATATATATATAAGAAAAAAGTATGTGTACGGATATATAGAATATTGTAAAAGAAGGACCTAATTCTCTGTTAGTAATCTTTTATCCAATTTTCTCTAATATTCTCCAATTGGAAGTGAGCTTAAATAAATAATACGGAGTTAAATTTTAAATTGATAATTTAATTTAAATTGAAATAGATTACCCTTTAATAATCATTATTGATGATAAAATTATTTAAACTGAAATAACTTTTGATAATTAGGTACCTAAAAACAGTTACGAGTTTAATTTATGAACAAAAATCAAACGAATAGATGTCAACTTAACAAGCTATAAGAAAAATGTTTAGGAAAATCAAAAAAGGATTAATAGATATAAAATGGATTATTCTTTCAATGTACTTTCTATGGATTTTTCCCAATCGACTATTTCATAGAAAATACCCAAAACTCCTACAGACTTCAAATTAAATTCTTCGCAGATTGTTTAGACATTTAGATCTATATCGAACTTTAACCCCCAAATATACCGTTTAAAGTAATGTGAAATAACAGCATCTAAGTATTTGAGTGAAACCTGCTCTCAGGGATTTATTGTTTGTCGTATCTTCTTCCTTTTATGTCGGTCTTCTCACTCACCCCTTACCCATCTATATCGAGAGATAACATACGTTAAGTTAAGCGGCGTCTAGCCTACACAGAGTGGGGTTAACGATAAAGAATTGAAATCGTACATCTAACTCCCCCATGTCTTCTCTCCCACCGCATTTCCTCAGTTGGTTAATTTTACATATGCTTGGTGCGGTCCGTCAAAAATGTGTAAATTTCTTTTCATTTTTCATTTCAACCTTTGGAAGTAAAGTCTGATGATCCAGAGCCATTTAAAAGGGTTGTGGTGAAATAACTTACTACATGGAACCTTAAAGTGGTTTGTTTTTATTCATATATATATATATATATATATATATATATATATATATATATATATTGAACAAGAAAAAAATATTAAAAAATTAAAATCTTCAGACACACTGGGTTGTAGATTAATATTCTTTTGTTTTTTTTTATCATTATTCCATTTAGATTCCTCGACAAGTTTCGGTCGAAATGGCCATCATCGGGAGGAGAAATATTTCTGCTTGCTGCGAGCACTAAACTACAGAAATGAATGTCTTGATGGAGAAAATGAACTTTTGTCTGTAGTTTTCATTTGTTTTTTTTTATTTTTTTATCTTTTTAACATGAATCTTTTAACATTCCTTGTGTTGGTCAAACAGTCTCTTTTAAGTTGTTATTTGAGATAAGAGCTGGATATACATGCTGCTCCGAATTCTATGGTCAGTTTGATAGTTTTATTGGACCTGGCGAGGGGATGTGTCTCTGTTTAGTGTTTGTGTATGTGTTATTTGGTTCTTAGGGAGTGAGTGAGTATGATATGTGTAAGCGTGTGTATTGCTGTGGGTGTGTGTTATCATTTGGCTCATTAGGGAGTGAGTGAGTATGATGTGTGTAAGTGTATATATATATATATATATATATATATATATATATATATATATATATATATATATATATATAAATTGTATTTAAACGACAAGAATTCGTTCAAACTATTTAAATTCAATTTTTAAATTTTTATTATCATTTTATTTTATTTTTGTAATATAATATATAATAGCATCGTCAACACTGGAAAAATGCTAAATATAATGGAAGCCCCATTAATAAAAACAAACATCAACACTCAATAATATCATCTATGAATATAGAGCCAATATGTTGACTGCATTTTAAAAATAAAACAAGCTATAATACTACAGCACTCTATTTCTAGTTAATATATATATATATATATATATATATATATATATATATATATATATATATATATATATATATAATTATTTATTTAAAAATATGATTCCAACACGCTACATAAGAGTTTTCATGTTTCAAAACAAGAGCCGAAAACTTCAATATAATTATTTGAATTAAATTGAATTAAAGTACTAAGCTCTGTTCCATCTTCAAGCGAAATTTTTTTGGGAATCTTTTCGCTTGAAAAACGATCAGCTTTAAAAAAGGACTCGTAACTGGAAAAACCGAATGAAAAAAGAATGTTAACAACAAATACTTTTTCACACCCAAACCAGTTCTGCGGAATCAGAATAAACGTTGAGTTTAAGCAAGCAAATTAGCCAATTCGAGTAAAGTGTCATGCAGATTAAAATTTTTCCCACTTGTGACAAATGCAGCTATCGATTCTTTTTTGCATGCTAGCATGCTAGTTAATATTCGTGTCAGTCAGCTGTTGGCTCTCACGCTGGCCAATAGAATCTTCCTGCCTATTCGTGGCAGCCAATAAAAAATGGCCGCAAACTACAAGAAAACTGCCGTAGAATCATGAAAAATTCTATTATTTTCACTATCGATGGGAGTTGAGAAATGCAAAGTCGGTCTTGGCCTTCCCGCTAACTTGGAGCATGTGCATGTACATTTTGGTGCAAATCCGTCAAAAATTGCAGCCGTGCATTCGTTACACACACAGATACACACACACAGACACACACACACACAGAAAGAGACATCCTGTCTTATATATATATATATATATATATATATATATATAGATAGATAGATAGATATATATATATATATGAATAAAACACAAGAGGAAAAATATATTTATTTTAGCCGGCGCGTTTCGTTATTCGACGAGCATAATCCAAACATATATGATGGTTTTATTTTGCAACAAGTATATATTTTACAGTTTATTCAAAAAACCTGAAGAACGCTTCTAAATATTCAACAAATTAACTGAAAAGATTAGGTGTCAGATCACATAGTACGTAATATAGCATCTTTGAAAGGAAACTTTTCAATTTAAGGAAGCCCAATAACAGGTTAACTGAAATGTTTAGGTATTTAGAAATTGATTACGTCATTTAGAATACACGAAAAAGAAAAAAGAAAGAAAATCAACAACAAAAAAAAAGAAGAAAAAGTTTCTTGGATTGAATAATATATATATATATATATATATATATATATATATATATATATATATATATATATATATATATATATGTTATGAAGAAGCACATATTTTCTACGAAATTTCTCGAAGGTTTAGGCCGGTAAATGTAATTAATACTGCTTAATTAAAAACAGAGCAGTTACTTAAATTGTATCTATAAAAATAACGTATAAACAGAAAATATAATATATATCTCGGACTTAATCCATTTCGTAATATATATATATATATGTGTGTGTATGTACACTGAAATATAGTTTTATGGTTTTATATATTTATGGGATAAATTGCTCAATATCAGAGATATAGCGTATAAAAGTGGACATTGAAGTCAACATTCAGAAGCGACAGGCTTGTTTCATGCCAGACGTTAGGTGGCCTGACGATTGAGCCTAGCATGAAACAGTCTGTCGCCGCTGAGTGTTGATATATTTATGATAGCGATTAGAAGGATTTGCGATAATTATAATTAAGTAATTCACTGCGTCTAGAAGAAACCTCGACAGAATGCAGAAAGCACTAGACGGCCGTTTCGTCCTATATTTGGTACTCATCAGCAGAGCGCATCCACTACCGAGAATTGAAAACGTTATCAGGCAAACGTCATACCAACTGTCCCAATATATATATATATATATATATATATATATATATATATATATATATATATATATATGTATACATATATATACATATATATATATATATAATTTATTTATTTTAGGATATTAAAAAAACATTAAAAATCGCTACATATTGGCAAATATGTTTGAACATTACAAATGTATCTCCTCGGGTGATTTTAACGTAAATGTTACGTACAGCGGAATTATACTCCATCTTTTCTCATTTTACATATATATATATATATATATATATATATATATATATATATATATATATATATATATATATATATATATATATATATATATTATTGTAGGCATTTGTTTAAGCAACTGTATATTTAAAGTTTTGGATTTTGGTTTCATTTTTTACAATGAGAATAACTTGATGTTGGAAAATAGATTTTTTTTAACACTTGTAAGGAAATTTTATTTTATTATTTTATTTTTTTTACTATTTTTTCAACGCTGTTTAAAGCTAATATATTTTCAGGAGTTTCTTTCTTAGACTACACCCGATAGGCGTGGGGATGTTAAAGTGATGGTAGAATTTTTTTCTGCTTTTTTTTTCCCCCTCGCTATGGCAGCAGATGTGTTCGCCAAGTTGTAAAATTCGACTGAAAAAGTAATGATTGACAGCCAGAGGCGACGGTTATTTAAGGCAAATGAAGTGGCAGAGGAAATGAACTTCAACCCCCCCCCACAAAAAAAAATGGATGCTTGCATGCAGAAAACAAGAAGAAACAAATAAGTGTCGAAAATAGAAATTTCATTTTGCTGTACTTCCTTTTACATTTCCGTTTTTTGTGTTTTTTTTTTTCATATTTTCTGCGTGAATTATGTTTTTATTTTTAATAAAAAAAAACTTTGTCGCTTACATTGGCTGTCGGTAGCTATATCTCCATTTTGAGCTCCCGCCCAAGTCATATTAAACGGCTCGAAGCTATAGCATAAAGAAGTAACGCCATTTTGTCAAGCGATTGTCAAATCAACCTGTGCCAGGAATAGTACCAACCATTTTACAGTGGACCACAAAACTGTCTTGTTGAACATGTAGATGGCCTGTGCTGTATAGGGCTCCATCGAAAACAAGCCAAGAGTTAGGGCCAGAGCAAGAGTCTCGTGCCTCTCCCCTAAACTATAATCCAGTACCCCGAATCTATCATACGGGTCCCGCCACTCTCGTCTATCTCAATTTTTATAAGCTATGATTCGTAAATACTGAGATAAATAGATAGATAGATAGATAATGATATGACTGAGATAGATAGATAGATAGATAGATAGATAGATAGATAGATAGATAGATAGATAGATAGATTATGAAATGACTGAGATAGATAATGAAATTACTGAGATAGATAGATAGATACATAGATAGATCGATAGATAGATAGATAATGAAATTGTGATAGATAGATAGATAATGAAATGACTAAGATAGAAAGATAGATAGATTATGAAATGACTGAGATAGATAGATAGATAGATAGATAGATAATTAAATGTTTGCGATCCTATAAATAATAAAAATGAGATAGACTGAATAGACTTAGAGATAGATAGATAGATAGATAGATAGATAGATAGATAATGAAATGACTGAGATAGATAACGTATATATATATATATATATATATATATATATATATATATATATACATAATAAATTAACTAATTTAAAGTATGGTTTCTTCGCCACACAGTAATAACCATGTTTCAAAAACCGAAGCTAAAATCTTCAAATTTAATTATATAATTAAATTAAAAGCATTCCAAAATTCACTTGAAGTTGAAACAGAACTAATGGTTTTAATTTAATTATATAATTAAATTTTAATTTTTTAGCTTCGGTTTTTGAAACATGGTTATTACTGTGTAGCAAAGAAACTATATTTTAAATCAGTTAATTTATAAAATTGCTAAGATTTATACTCTGTAAATTTATACTGAGCACAGTTTTGTAAAAATAAAAATATCAATAAGAACACCGGATTATATATCTTACTGTTCTTTCTTTATATATATATATATATCGTTATATTTTGGAGGATCTTTTAAAATTTGTAGACTTTCTTACTTGTTTCCCTAACAAAACCAAACAACAGGCTTCTCTACTTGATTTATTTATTACCTCCTCTCCATGTTTGACATGTCAATTTTCCTCCATCCATCTGCAAACTGTCTTCAGGGGCTTTAATGTTCACTACGACACGGGGCTGAAACATTCTAAGTGTATTGATGTTCCTGGTATTCGGAGATTAAATTTTTCCCATTTCCCAATCCCTTACTCAAATCGCGAACTTTCTTACTCGTTTCCCCAGCAAAACCGAACAACAGGCTTCTCTGCTTGATTTATTTCTCATCTCCTCTCCATGGTTCACATTAGAATGCTCAGTTATCATATCACACAGGAATCACTATTTCCGGCTATACCAGCATGACAGCTCTCGTCACAACAGGTGTCTATTTATTACTGCTTGTAATAGATATATGCTAGACTTCAAAGGAGCAAAGTCCCTGTTTTCCAAGAGAATGTGGCACCGCATAGTCTCTAACAACTTTGGCTTTCATGATTACCAGCGGCTCTGTAATTGTTTATGAAATAAATGCAAGGTCTCTATTCCTCCCCTTTTCAATCAATTAATTAATGCTCACCACGACACGTAGCCTAAACATTCTAAATGGACTGATGTTGCCGGTATTCAGACATTCAATTTTTCCATTGTCCAATCCCTTATTCAAATCGTGGACTTCCCTAGTCGTTTCCTTAGTAAAACCGAACAACAGGCTTCTCTACTTGATTTATTTCTTAGTCCACTCCTCGCTCTTGCCGAGCTTCACAATACCGCCCTCTTGGTATTCATAAGACCCCCTTTCCAACATGCTTATTGGAACTCACTCCGTAATTTTCTTCGTGACGCCCCTTATACTAACTTCTATCTCCCAAATGAAAATTGTGCCTCTCAGGTTTCTTCTTGGGTCAAAGCCGGCATAAACGCTTTTATCCCTTCTCGGGAATACTAGGTGAAACCCCAATCCTCTCCATGGTTCACATCAGCATGCTCGGCCGCTATAGCATGGAAGAAACACTATTTTCGGCTATACCAGCATGACAGCTCTCGTCACAACTGGCGCCTATTCGTTACTACCAGTAATAAATGTAAGCGAGTTTACAGAGGATCTAAGTCTCGGTTTGCCGAGAGAAGGAGGCGTCGCATAGCCTATAATAACATTGTCTCTCGTGATTATTGGCGACTCTGTAACAGGGTATTAAATGAATGCAAGGTCTCTATTTCCCCGTCTTCAATAAATTTGAGGTGTTATCATCCTCTGCTGATAAAGCTGAATGCTTGCCCGTAAATTTTCTTGCCAAACTATTCTTGACTCATCTGGAGTGCTCCTGCCTAATTTCCTACTTAAAACTGAATCTCTGTTGAGAGATATACATATCCATGATTTATGCTATCATATCTAGCCTTGATCTCTACAAAACATGTAGATTGAAAACCAGACGGACAGAGGAAAACAACGTATAACTTGAGTAAATAGATGGCGGAAGATGGTTTAGGAGAGATAACAAAATGGCAGATTTTATTAAGAACTACAAAGGGCAGGAAATTGTGGAGGGCCATGGTCGTAACGTCCTGGAGGGACACGGCACATAGAAGAAGAATTGACTTTATGCGAATAAATTAAGCGATTGATCAGTTTTTTCTGATTTTATTTAACAAATATTTGATTAATCCCTTTAGCACAACCATTTAATCTTGCTCTCGATAGTAAGGCTAATCAGTTCGACAAGATCAAAATGACAGCAGATGTCCAAAAACGATCTCAAGTCCGTCGTTACCTGGGGCAAAAGATGGCTTGTTAATTTTAACGCCTCATTAATTAAATGATGTTATGGAATAACCTGACACTCCCATGAGTGGCTGCACTATAGGTGGTAATCACCTATAAGTGTCCGTTAGGACAGCAGACAGCAGAGTCAAGCTGGGATCTGTTATTCAGATCTTGGCTGCTGTCGAACTCTCTGCCCAAAGGCAGAGAGGAACCCGGATGAAGCTTTGCCGAAGGGCAGAGTCTCGTATGGGGAGGTAGACAGACCCGAACCCGTTTATGCTGGGCTACGGGGAAATTTTGGCCGAGCTTACGGGCTCGGACTGCCCCACATTAAACAGAAATTTGGGCCTGTAAGAGGAACCTCGGCGGAAGACTGAAAAATAAAAGCAAATTCACTGTAGTTACTGAATTTTTATCTTTTAATTTAAAAAATACAAATAAAATATTTCCTATTAATCGTTTGAGGTCTGCGTTCCTGGATAATTTTAACTCTTCTGTCTGAGTTCCTGATTCAAAATTCGTAATTTCTACTGTACAACTCCACTGATGTAATGGAATAACCTGCCACCCCCATGTGTGGCGGCACTATAGATAGTAACTGCCTATAAGTCTCTGTTAGGACAGCGGACAGGAGAGTCGACCTGGGATCTTTCCCAGCTGCACTAGTCGAACTTTCTGCCTTCAGGCAGAGAGGAACCCGGACGAGGCTGTGCCGAAGGGCGGAGTTTCGTCCCGGGAGGTAGACAGACCCGATCCCGTTTATGCGGAGTCTACGGGGATTTTTAGCCGAGCCTACGGGCTCGGGAACCCCACATTAAATTCGGTCTTGTGCCACATGTGACTGCGTAGTGCAGTTGCTAAATAGCGTCGAGCTGGAATCTGCGTGAAGTAGCAGCCTTCCGATAGCACACGCAACTGTACTGACTTGCGACGACCGTGCGCATAACTATTATTTCCTTGCTTGTTGTACTGGTTTCTACAATAAACCTGTTACTATTTATCCAACGTGTTTGTCGATTCCATATTCCTATTAGCACGGAATATAACACTAAACTTGTTTCCATTAATCATCTGCGAGAACCCTTGATTCCTTTTATCAGCATGGCTGATGCTAACCTCCGGGAAAGTGATTTGCTGCGCCTTCTCAGGCTAACGTTCTCAGCTGACATGAAATTGGAAAGACTATATTGTATCCATTGCTAGGATTGCTAAGAAGTTTGGTTCAATGAGTCATGCGAGACAATCCAGAATCTTACATTTTTATAAGTCTACCATTCGGCAATTGATAATCTAAAAAAAAAAGTATCCCCCCAAATTATTGCCTCCAAATACCCCGCCAAATTACCCTCCAAATTGTTTATCTCACCCGCGCAATTACTTGCATCTATCCCAAAAGGGCTTCACAAATTACCCCCAATTCTCCGGACAAGAAAAAAAAAATTTTTCTCTAGTTTTTTTTTTAAATTTATTGTTGCTTTATTTGAACTGAGCGTAAGTTTAATATTACTCAGATAGCTATTAAGTTTCACTTGTAAGATTTATAAAATTAATGCGTGAGAAAAGAAAAAAAATCTATTTTTATTTAAGAAGCTAACTGAATATTTTGGAAACAATACCTTTTACCAGTTCCAGTGAATATCTGAATTTGCTTCAATCTCCACCCATACCATATCCGACAATCGGATTTTTTTTTTGACACTCATAAAAATAAATTCGTTTCTTCTACTTTTCCCGCAACGAATGGCGACACCTGCCGTTTGATTCTCTCCTTGTTTCGTGTTTACCTACCTTGTTTGTCTCGGAACCACTCGAGAGGCGCGCGCGCATGAATGGTATTTGAGCGAGAGGAAGGGGAAGACGGCCGGTGACTCATTCAGTCTCGATATCACCGAAAACTGTTCTCCCCAACCACTAACTATCGCATAGTGCACACGAATGTTCTAACGCGTGCGTGCGAAGATGGCGGTTGGGTTCTACGGGAGAGCAACGCTGAGGCACGTTTTCAAAGCGGGTCATTATGCCAAAGGGCTCACGTCGTAATAATGACATCAGTTATACGCTGAACGGGCAGCGTCATAGGGTAAAAAATAATTTAAGGAGTGCAGCTGCCGGGGGAAAACAAGCGGCAGACTGTATCGAATACATTTATCTTCTTCTTCACGTGCCTTCAGGACGTAGTCGATCTGGCTCTCCACAATTTCCTATCCTTCGTAGTCCTTAGTAAGTTTTGTACATTTGTTATATCTCCTAAATATCAAGACACAAACTAACACACAGATACATACACTCACACACACATACACACTAATTATCCTAATATATATATATATATATATATATATATATATATATATATATATATATATATATATATATATATATATATATATATCTCCTATTATTGTAACTGCCTTCGTTTGTTCACACGAAGAAGAAGAGAAAAAAAAGTAAGTGTATTGTAAATATATCGCCTTCCTCCTCTTCTTCTTATTAAACAACATTTACCGGCCAGAATGTTCGAGAAATTTTCATAGAAAATATTCGTCCTCTGAGTGGAATCGAACTTGTATCCGATATGGAACCTTCATATAGCCTGACGTGCCTTTAACCGATTGGGTCACAGAGGAGCGTTCGGTTATCACAGTCGGTTTTTCTGTCTTTAAACTACAATCTTCCATGATTCTCTCACGTACATTCATATCTGCTCATGGCGTATCCAAATTTAAACAAATGACGTCACATATTATGAAATGTAAAAAAAAAACACACACTCAGGCTATATGACGGTTCCGTATAGGATAGAGGTTCGATTCCTTTCAGAAGACGAATATTTTCTATGTCAATTTCTCGGACATTCAGGCCGGTAAATGTTGTTTAATACTGTTTATTATAAACAGAGCATTTACTTAAATATTTGTATCTATAAAAAGAATGTATAAACATAAAAATGTCTTTATATATATATATATATATATATATATATATATATATATATATAATGTTTTAAAATGCGGATATGTGTTCCCGACAAACTTTCAAATTTTTATCAATTGGAAAACGTTCATGAAAGTAGATTTGTATCGATATATATATATATATATATATATATATATATATATATATATATATATATATATATATATCGTTTATGAAAAACGAGGTAATCCGTATGGGTAAACCTAAGGAGGATATAATCCAGAGAGCTCAATGTAAATCCAAAGCAAATAATTTAAATAAAAACAGACCACTTTAAGGTTCTATGTAATGAATTATTTCACCACAGCCCTTTGAAAAAGACTGCGGATCATCAGACTTTACTTCCAAACAAAAAATGAAAAGAAAATTTACAAATTTTTGACGGGCCGTATTAAACCTATGTAAATTAACGAAGTGATGAAGTGAGGGTGGAGAGAGAGAGAAGACATGAGTGAGTTAGCAGATATTGACACATTTAAACGGTTAACTTAACGGAAGTTATATATTGAAATGGAAGGGGTAGAGCAGAAAAACTCATAGAGAGAAAAAGAGAGAAGGAAGTTAAGAGAGACGAGAAGAGAAGATGTCATTAATTTTCTTTGTAAAAAAAAAGGCTAGAAACAGACGCTGTTATTTTGCTTTACTTTGAAAGTGTTATTTTCGGGTGTATATATATATATATATATATATATATATATATATATATAGGTGGAGTATTAATTTCTTAAATTTATAATAGTTAAAAGAATTTTTATAAAATAATGGTCGGATAAATAAAAGATTGTGCTACATGACTTGTAGATGTAGAATGGATTGATAGGAACAGAAATTTTCATTAAATTTTGCTCGGATTAAATGTTGTCGGACGACGGGATTTGGGCCTGTAGAATGGATTGATAGAAGCCGAAATAGTAAATGCTAATAAAATATTTTGATCAAATTTTGGTCGTATTATAAGATCTTGCAGGCCAACAATTGTACGCGAAGTATTGATTGATAGAGGCAAAAACAAATTCAACAGAGGAATAAAACATTTCCATGAAATTTCGAATTAAAAGAAGGTCGAATTATAAGAATTGTACAAATACAGTTACAAAACCACAACTGTTCTAAAAGAAAAATCTATTTTCGCTTTTCAAGGGGATAGATTTTCTTTCTATAATTGTATGTCCCTCCCCACCCTTATTCACCTCCGCCATTGACAATTCGACTTCAATTAATTTGACGTGAGTCTGAACAAGTCAATCAATTTTTTTTCTCTTTTTGTTCAAGCTGAAGCAGATTGTGGCAATGAAAAAAACCAGATAACGATTTTTAGAATGCAAAATTTATCTCAAATGGGGCTTTTTCAAAGGTAGAAAAATATGTGTGTGCCGTTTCCACTGCATTAGTGGAACTCCCATCGTACCAATCGTTTCTCTTTTTCTTACCATACGTTACTTCTACCCGTCATCACTTATTAAATCAAATCTGTTGTCATCGTTTAAATAAATAAATAAATAAATATATCGACACAAAAGGAACGAGAAATAGTTACTGTTCTTTTCTCTCTGATTCGTTCCCGGCGTTGTTAATGTCATGTCATTGTTACCTCTCTTTCGTCAGTACAGTACACCATGCATGAGTGGGCGGCCGAATAGATAAACGAATTCAGACTACCGGGAAGGGACACCTCAACACCGCCGACTCAACACCGCCGACTCAACACCGCCGGCTGAGTGACAAGACGACTCAAGACCGAGACAACTCACAACCAGAAGAAAAACAAAATTAACCGAATAAAAGTAATTTATCAAGGATTAAATCATTAATTAGTGAATATTTTTAAAATTACTTTTAATAAAGAAAATAAAAAAAAAATTTTTTTAAGGTTTAACCGTTATCTATCTTGTCTATCCGCATCACCTGCACTTACATCTTCCTCTTACATCCACGCAACAACCTCAGTCAGTAACGTTCTACACTGAATGTCTTGTATTAAATGAAAATTTGGTAAAAAAAAAAAGATAAAAGAAAGAGGTCCGAAAGAAACAATTATTTTTCAAAGTGTCCAGGGTCCGGATCCCTATTTTTATAAAGTTAACAAAGACGTCAGATACCGGTAGACGCCCGGATGGCCGAGTAGATAAACGAATTTAGACTACCGGGAAGAGACACATCAACACCACCGATTCAACACCACCGACTCAATACCACCGGCTAAACGCCGGGACGACTCAAGACGGAGACAACTCAGCACCAGAATAAAAATAACATTTTTATAACCGAATAAAAGGAATTTATCAAGGATTAAATCATTAATTAGTGAATATTTTTAAAATTATTTTTGATAAAGTAAATCGTAAAGACATATATATATATATATTAAGGTTTAACCGTTATCTATCTTGTCTATCCTCATCACCAGCACTTAAATTTTCCTCTTACATCCACGCAACAAACTCATTCAGTATCTTTCTATATTGAGTGGCTCTCGAGCCCTGCATTGAGTGAAGGTTTGATTTAAAAAAAAAAAAGAAAAGATAAAAGGAACAGGTCCGAAAGAAACAATTATTTTTCAAAGTCTCCAGGGTCCGTATATCTATTTTTACAAAGTTAACGAAGACGTCAGATACTGCGGAAGCCCGCATGGTACAGCAACCAAGAACGAGAACCCAGCTTTCGGGTCAATATTCCTCGAAGCCTCGAATATTCATCGAATCTTCATCTATCTCAGAAGGACATCGGAATATAGATTATATATATATATATATATATATATATATATGTATATATATAAACAGACACGCACGCACACACACTCACAGACACACACACACACACACACATATATATATATATATATATATATATAGAGAGAGAGAGAGAGAGAGAGAGAGACACACACACATTATATATATATATATATATATATATATATGATCAAAAATTGCACTTGTCTGAAAGATTCATTTTTTATTAGTAACTCTCCACATATTTCAACCTTGTTTTTTTAACATTTTTAATATATATATATATATATATATATATATATATATATATATATATATATATGCATATATATATATATATGCATATATATATATATACATATATATATATATATATGCATATATATATATATATATATATGCATATATATATATATATATATATATATATATATGCACAAAGATGTTCAATCTGTACAAGGCCCAAGAACCAGTCGAGGTAGAGGGTTACAGAGTAAGAGGCGCAGTCTATGGTGATATGTGAAGATAACTGTTGACCCGAGACTTGAACAGGTTAAGATTGTAGAAGTCAGGAAATTTTTTACATTTTTTTATTTACAAATATGAAACCTTTATTTTCTTCAGATTTCTACATTTTCTATTTACAAATATGAACATTTTGTTTAATCCGAATCACCCCTTGGAAGAGAGTAAAGCCACTAAGACTCAAGGGATTACAGGGTGTGGGAAAATCAGGAACAGAAACATTAATGATGAGCGGGAAGAGAAAAGAGTAATCAGGAGGACAGTAGATAGCGATTGACACTGCATATAAATTTTTGCAGATTAATGTTGGTTGGAAAGTATGGAGCCGGGGGAGGGTTCCACAAGCGAGAAGTGCAAGAAAAGAAACTGTTAGCATAGAATTTACGACTACATCTAGCCAACACAACCGTAAATTGGTGAGATCTTGACTCCAGTCTAGTTCTAGGCTTAAACTCAAAACGTTTAGATACCACAGCGAAGAGCAATATTTATTTGTAAATATTAACAAAATGTGGCGCAAGGCCAGAATGCGGAATCAGGAAAAGGACGGTCTTCTTCTGTCTTAACTTTATACTTAGCTAGCCACAAACACTGACCTAAACATACCACAATATTCCTAACACTAAAAGAACACATTCTTACTTAACTTTCTTAATACATTCACCATAATACCACAATGTCTCTATGAAAATCCTAACTAGTCCCCATATGTACAATTCATTGTCTGTAGGAGGAGGGGAATAAAACAACAATCAAAGAGCTCAATGTAAATAGCAGGGGCTTTAACAATATGTGACAGCCATATTTTAAGCAAGGACTAATGGTAGACTTATAGATATAAGACATTTTTATGTTTATATATTCTTTTTATAGATACAAATATTTAAATAAATGCTCTGTTTTTATAACATTTACCGACCTGAATGTTCGAGAAATTTTCATTGAAAATATTTGCCCTGCGACAGGATCCGAACCTGTATTCTATACGGAACCGTCATTTAGCTTGATGTGCCTTAACCGATTCGGCCACAGAGGAGCGTTCGGTTAGCAAGGTTGATTTTACTGCTTTTAAACTTCAGTCTTCCATGAATCTCTCACGTACATTCATATCTGCTCAAAGCGAATTCAAACATAAACAAATGACGTCATACATCATGAAATGGACAAAGTCCGACAATTATTTTAAGATATTTTTATGTTTATACATTCTTTTTATAGATACAAATATTTAAGTAAATGCTCTGTTTTTATAATAGATATATGCAAGGTAGATTCAGGAGAGAAAAATTGTCTCGCAGGACACAGTGAACCAATTTTCTTAGCAGCTGACCTAGCAATGGATTCAATATAGTCTTTCCATTTCATGTCTTAGAAATATGAATCGGTTCCAGAAAGCAGCGGTTCGCTGGATTAAGCTGCTCGGACGGAACGTACACCTCACCATTGGGATACGAAGGGAATGAGGATGTCATGCTGCAATGTGCGTTCCATGTCGCGTCTTAACTGTGCAGGTTAGCACTGGTGAAACGATGGAATATATTTCGTCTGGGCAATTTCTATGGTAATAGTGATAAAGCAGTGAGAATCTTGAGACTTTTAGTCTGCGGGGAAAGGGGTTGTAAGATGGAAAACTATACTAGAAAAAGCGATGCTTAAGGCGCGTTATATCTGAAAAGATTTCCTTCTCAGGCTTATGATTGTTATTTTATAGGATGCGATTCTGCCTCTTTCATTTGAACAAACATAATCGTAATTGAAAATGGATTTGGACGGATTAGGTCTTCACAGAGAACAAGGAGAATTATGGCGAATGACAAATACGGAATAGATGGACGAATTCTTTTGGTGCTAAGAAGCAATATCTTTGTGTTTGAGTGACCACAAAGAGAAGCGAAGATTTGGATAATCTAAGCAAGTGCACCTTCAACCCACTAATGTTTAGGATTTGTGCAAAATTATTATCTACGAGTATACGTTCATATCTATCCCAGCAGTTCTGTTTAGCATCTATCTATCTATCTATTTATCTATCTATCTACCCTCAGGCTATTCATTATCTATCTATCTATCTATCTATCTATCTATCTATCTATCTATCTATATCACTCAGTCTTTTCATTATCTATCTATCTCAGTATTTTCATTATCTATCTGTCAATCTATCTACGTCAGTCTTTTCGATATGTATCTATCTTTCTATCGAGCTATCTATTTACGTATGTTAGTCTTTTCATTATCTATTTCAGTCTTTTTGTTATCTATCTATCTATCTATCTATCTATCTATCTATCTATCTCAGTCTATTCATTATCTATATAACTATCTATCTCAGTCTTTTCATTATCTATCTATCGAGCAATTTATTTACGTAAGTCAGTGTTTTCATTACCTATTTCAGTCTTTTTTTTATCTATCTATCTATCTATCAGTCTTTTCATTATCTGTCTGTAGAGCTATCTATCGAGCTATTGCGCTATGTCAGTCTTTTCATTATCTATCTATCTATCTATCTATCTATCTTATTCAGTCTTTTCCTTATCGATCTGTCAATCTATCTACGTTAGGAACCGTTTATAAATCTAACATGTTTCGCTTTTATAAAGCTTCATCAGAGGATGACATATGGAGGCGAAAAAGAAAATTCTATTTTTTTTTATTTTTGCGTTGTTCGTTTTTCTTTTTTTTTTCTTTTTTTTTTTTGCTGGATAAGCAGACCTCACGTGCATCCGTCTTGTCAATGAGAGTTTGTATGTTAATTCATGTATGTATGTGTAGCAGAATCCTAGCTTGTCTATTTGGATTGGTTTGTGTGTGTGCCTGTGTGTGCGCACGTGCGTCTCGTAGGCATTTCTATGCATGTGTTGATTCCTATGGTGTCTCTTCTATCTCTCTCTCCCTGTCTCATAACACACACACATACATACATACATACATACATATATATATATATATATATATATATATATATCAATAATAATAATAATAATAATAATATAAGTAATTATACTCGTCTGGAAAAACCTTAGGTGTTTTGGCTTGTAAATGAACAAACCAATGTCCAAGGAAAAATAAGAGATAAAGAAAGAAAGAACAAAGAACATGTAATTGAGGCGAAAACAATCGTCCAGTATCCAAGTTCAGAGTCCAAAGAAAAACCCTCCAAAACGAGTAAAGCAAAAGTAACTAAGCAAAGTGCTCAACACACTAAGTAGAGCAAATCTAACTATGAACCTAAAGACCAGGTAAACCTCCCTAGGTTTCACTTACGCAGATGTCTGTGTGTGTCTATGTGTGTCTGTGTGTATTGTTCAGCGTCCCTGCTAATGTATTAAACGTATTTAAGCAGATATTTGTTTTTTATGCCTACTTGTAACGATCAATTAATTTCTCTTATTTAATAAGCTAGAGTCATTTAAGTGTTTCAAAATAACCAATTTTATTAGCAACATATAATTTACATCTGTTTATAAGATTAATGTATATTTCAGCGGCTACATTCCTTTTAAACAACTTCCTTGAAATATGAGGGATAAGGAAAATCTTATTAAGTTTTCTTTTATTTAGGTTTGCCAGCGTTCTCAGACTTTTCCGTTTTAGCGGGAATGAGGGAGCCCAAAAACTATCCACACCGCCCATTTCCCAAGCGCTTTCCGTCAATTCCTTAGCCATTTTGAGGGGGGGGGCGTTGGTGTTGTTAATTTCTCTTCATGCTTTTAGTGTTTTTTTTTTTTTAATGTAGTTTCGAATATATATCTCTGCGTGCAATGTATGGAGTTAACCTTCAAGACAGGACATCTAACCTAGACCTGTTTAATAGGTGTAATATTGGAGGAATCAAGACTTTTATCATACAGTTACAGTTACGGTGGACTGGTCATGTCTTGGGAATTTCTGATGACAGGATACCCAAGATCCTAATGTACAGCCAGTTAGATCAGGGCTACAGGAATGTAGGACGCCCATGGCTAAGATACAAAGACAAGCTGAAAAGCAACTTGTCAGCTGTCAATATACCACATAACACCCTTAGACGCTTAGCTTTGGAGCCGGTAGAATAGAGATCAACGTGTTTTAGTGGACTCAGCAATTTTCAATCTGCTTGTCTGAATCATCTTCAAAAAGCGAGAGCAAGATCTAAAAGGTCAGCCAATCTAACAGTAATCTCATCTCACAATCTTCACTCTTGCTCCATATGTGGCCTACTTTGTTGATCACTAGCGGATCTTAAGTGCCACTTAAGATTATCGCACAAAATTTCATAATTGAATCAATTAAGCTGTCAGATCCTCATACGTTTAAACCGATGGCAGAGTCCATTATATATATATATATATATATATATATATATATATATATATATATATATATATATATATAAGAACCAGGTGTAACAGAAAATTGTTCAAATCGTGTAACAGCCTGCAATAATTGTCCATCCCACAAAATGTTTAATATCTAAACCAAAAAAAAAAAACAAAACGCTAAATTAATTGAGTTTCTTTTATCCAGGTTTTCAGATAAGACGTTTAGCCATCTTGCCACCATTTGTCATAAGATTAAGGGAAAAATCCTTTGAGTTATTCAGATTGAAAGAGAACAGGTTAAAATCGTTTTGTGCCAGATCCACTATGTCTTCCCTACTGATTACTTTGACGTTCACTAATGGTACCAAAATTCATACTCTGGCGTGCATCTTCAAACTTCATTCAAGAACTATCAAAAGAATGGTGAATAAGTTTAAAAAAAAAGAGGGGACAATAAAGAGAAAAACAGGATGAGGAGGTCACAATACCAAGACGGGTCATCATTTCAACTTAGAGCTAAAACATTCTTATTGTTCAATGTAGAGCCCAATAGAGTTATAAAAGCTTCGGAGAATTCCAGTAAGATATCTTTAATCATTTCTAAGATACAACAGTTAAAATTTTGACAATTTGGCTTTTACACCCGGTATATATATATATATATATATATATATATATATATATATATATATATAAATAATGATCAATATAAGCAGATATATTTATAATTTCTTCAGTACGTCATGTCTAAAAGAGTATTTGGGGCCTATACACACACACACACCACACACACACACACACACACATGCATATATATATATATAGTTAAATTCCCAGATCAATTCTGTGGACAAGGCAAATTGGTATAAAATGACAATTGGAAAAAAATCTTAGATTTTGTCGACGCGTTTCATCTTCCGACTTTTTCATGGCAAAAATTAAATCGAAATGTTTTTGTTGTTATAGTTACATTTAAAAAAAACAAATTTAAAAAGATAGACGCTTCTGTATAAGCTTTTTTTCTGGTTAATCTAAATTACCTTTATATATCACATTGTTAATCAACAGACAAATAACAGCAATACTTTTCCTATTCCTTTTCAGGTAAGTGAGAACTTTTCTGCTGAAACACAAGATCTTACTTTTTAAAGGAAATCTACAAGAACGATTTGTCCCCCGATTACGTAAGTAGATTATTTTCCACCGCTTCCATCGATGTTCCCTTCACCTTGCTCTTTAGATTAGACAGCGTTTCCAATATTATTTTTCTGCTTTCGGTCATCAGGGGAAAAAATTGTCATGGTTCAATTTGTAGAAAAGACAGCTGGATTCGCTTCTTTTAATTTATTTTAGTCGCTTTAGAAGCAATACTGACTTGAATTTTATCTTTATGAGATGAAGATTTTACCAGTCATCATTTATCACAAGCTTAAAAGCCGCACTATCGAAGGGCTCTTTATTGGGCTTTTAGCTTCTTCAGGAGTTTGAGAGTGTCTAAATCTTTGCACATTCTCAGCATTGAAAGCTCTCCTGGCTGCTGTTTGATCAGGGTTTTTATTTTCACGGGACTTTCTCTTCTTCGCTGCAGCCTTGCTTCTTTTGATTGCAATCTAGTCCTCTGTTGACGGAGATTTCTTTTAGCGAGTCATACTGCTGCCACATACGATAGGCAACAATAAACTACAGAAGAACTCAAAATTGTTCGCTGCATTTAAGTATTGCATTAATATTTAAGCTTACCTTTTAAAAGTTCAACGATAATTCTTCTGACGCCTCTTAATTTAAAGATAATTTGATGTACGTAGGTCCTTACTTTCTGTACAAACAATTATTTTTATTTCATGAGTGACTTTCGCTGGATTTTGAAATTAATTTCGATTATTCCCCAAATTATTTCCAAGTTATAAAAATTGTTATTGTACCAAAAATTCGTCGCCAAAAAATTACGTAAAAAGTCTGTTTTTAATTTGCTCGAATTATGCTCGAAAATGGTATGATATGTTGGGACACGACCCCTGGGAGTAAAGTTGAAAACTGTGACATAGTGACACACTGACATTCGCATTTCTTTAAATTAGTAATTAAGGCACTCAGAAAATAATGGCACATTAATTAACACGAGAAGAACAACCAAGGACTTAGAATATAATTATCAAGTGCAACAAAGAGACTAGATTACAGTAAAACCAGGAATAAGCTTCTTTTTTTTTATTCTTTGCTTACTGATTCTGATTCCCAGTCCAGGATTTTTTTTTAATTTGCTCACAGCGTCGGTCTAATTCCAAAATGTTATGATATTTTGGGCTACGACCTCTGGGAGTAAAGTTGAAAACACAGACATTTTTATTTTGAAACACTGTAATTTTTTCATTTGAACATGCGCTATTAGAAGTTAGCCTCGTTTGTGTTCCTCTCTGCTCGAAGAGTTAATCGTTAACTCCTGGTATTTAGCAAACCTTCCCACAAGGCAGGATGTAGCACAATGCCGGTTTTTACGTGGGGCTTGTTATTCATGATGACGGTCGTCTTCCAGTATAGAATCCAGAGGTTAGCAGTGAATATTTCGAAGACAGTAGGGAAGCGTAGTTCAGGTTAGCAGTGGATATCCTGGTAAAGTAGCAGAGCTTTGTTCTTCCTTCTTGTCCTGTTCGCAAAGGATGATGTAATTGAGTTTTTGTATTCTGAGGTAGCCTAAGAATTTCGTCTCCCATAATTCATATCTCAATTCATTCCCGTCAAAATATAGTCGTGGTCTGGGCTCATAACCTATGTTGTTCATGATGACGGTTGTCTTTGAGTATAGAATCCAGAGATTAGCAGTGAATATTTCGAAGACAGTAGGAAAAGATTGTTCAGGTTAGCAGTGGATATCCCGGTAAAAGTAGCAGAGCGTAGTTCGTCCTTCTGTTATCTCTTCGCCTGACAAGCTAGACTGGACATTCGGTTAGAGTGAACAAAATGGCCGCCTTTATACACGACAGGTTGAATGTTGTATGTCTTCTGATTGGTTAACCTTCTATTGGTGGACTATAAAGTGAGTCAAGTTATTTGGGCTAACTCACTAGTTACATATATACACAAAAAACTGTAACAGGGCGTTCCGAGCCCGTAGACTTGGGCAAAAATTCCTCTTGGACCCCGTATACACAGGTTCGGTTTTGTCTACCTCCCCAGACGAAAGTCTGCCCTTCGGCATATCCTTGCCTGGGTTCCTCTCTGTCTCCGGGCAGAGAGGTCGACAAGCTCTGAGAGAATCGTTAACACCTCTCCCTCAGTAAAGAGAGTGCTATTTAAATAGGCTTAGACTAGTTCATCTTGTGGTGGTGTTAAGCTACTCCACAACACCTACTGTCCCGCTCAAAGCTTCTTAAATGTTCTCAACAGCAACATGAACATAAGGAAGTTCACGTAATACACTAGACATTTAATGCAATGGACAGAAAAAAAAGTATATTATCTAGTTGAAAACGTCTCAAATATCATCAGCGGCAGCAAACACCCAAGAAAGGTAGGATACTGCCCAAGTCATCTGATAGAAAAGGACATGGCAAAAAATGTAGTCTATGATCCTATTCAAAACTTCTCAAATGTCATCATATGCTACCAACCCCTAAGGAAGGTAGAAAAATGCCCTGGGGATCTTATGCAAAAGGACAGGTAAACGAAAGAAAATATAGTCTATAGTTCCTCTCAAATATATTTAACTGCAACAAACACCACAGGAAGATCGGATAATACCCTGGACATCTAAAGTAATATAACTTAACGGAAAAAAAATTGATCTCGTGTCCCGTTCAAAATTTCTAAAATGACGTTCACGGCAACAAATACTGCAGGATATCCTAGACAAAATAATGATCAAAATAAGCAGATATAATATTTATAATTTCTTCAATACGACATGTCTAAAAGAGAATTTGGTGCTTATACACACACCAACACACACACACACACACACACACACACACACACACATATATATATATATATATATATATATATATATCGAAATGTTTTTGTTGTTATAGTTACATTAAAAAATTTCATTTTTGCCTTGAAAAAGTCGGAAGACGAAACGCGTCGACAAAATCTAAGACTTTTTTTCCAATTGTCATTTTATACCATACTAGCAGTAGAGCCCGGCGTTGCCCGGGGATGTAACAGTAAGAGATAGATCAAGTATCGACCATCATAAAGACTAAAAAATAAAATTGACAAAGATTATTGTTTAAGGTTGACGGACACGCATGTCTTAATTATTTTTTTTTTTTTTTTTACGAATTGGTCAAACCGAAACTCAAACAAAAACATTGTTTTCAATTGTTATGAGTCTACCGATTGAGTAGAATTTTATTATAAACAATTGTCTTGTAAATGGAATTTTTAAACCATTCTGAATGTAAAAAAAATGAAAAAAGTTTGCAAGACATTAAGAAACACTACCTGCCAAGTTTTGTTGAAATCGGTTGAAAAATGTAGGAAATCCGATCCCATATATAAATGAACACACACACACACACAAACAAACAAACAAACAACCTGGGTTTTATAATAAATATAATTCGATAAGTCGATATTAATAAGTATAACTCGATATGAGTTGTCCGCCTTTCATTAATGCCTCTTAATCGTGTTTTCAAATTGATTTCGTGCCCAAAAAATTGTGTTTTTTTCAATTTTTGGCGCTGTCAGAACCACCGCAAGGTAATTTTACATAGTCCTGTGAAGTTTTGTTGAAATGGGTTGAAAAACGAAGGAAATCCGATCCAATATATAAACATACAGACACACACACACAATCTGCGTTTTATAATAAGATATATAAATATATATATATATATATATATATATATATATATATATATATATATATATATATATATACACCCTTGTGCATATTAATTGAAATAACCATTTTAGTTTCCTTTCTTTCACCATACGGTCATTTTTAGACCCACTGCAGTAACAAGATGTAATCAATTCCTGTTTTTTCCTCAATTTAGGTCATTTGCAGCGGTGTGAAGTAATATGAATCCATTTTCGGGGTGTTTGATTAAATTTATTTAGCCCAAAAGATATTCCGTCATCCGTTATTGCATCAGATTTTTATCACGGCCAGACACTATTGTTTCGACTGTCGATTAGTTGTCCTACGGCCTTTGTTGGCGATGGACGTTACTCCAAGGAAGCGTACGAAAATTGTAACGCTGCACGAACACACTGGCAAGCCTTATCAGTAATCAAATCAAAGTACTATAGACTGGCCGGGAAACTTTCCTGATTTAAATCCAGTCAAGAATCTGTGGTCAATCTGCAAGGGACGACTTCGTGGAATGGACATATGCAGTAATAACATGCGCACTGGGTCATGTTTCATTGGAAAAATACGAAAAACAGTAAATAATAACGGAATTATTCGTGTTGTTTCAATTAATATACACAGGGGTGTAAATCTGCATATCTTATTTTGCGAAGATTGGTCCCACCAATTATAAATACACTTTGGACTTCTAGATCTCTCAGGATATATATATATATATATATATATATATATATATATATATATATATATATATATATATATATATATATATATATATGTAAAAGCGAACATTTAAGTCAACACACTGAGACGACAGACTGTTTCATGCTAGACGCAATGGTAACATGAAACAGCCTGTCGCCTCTGAGTGTTGACTTAATTGTTCGCTTTTACATATATATATATATATATATAATATATATATATATATATATATATATATATATATATATATATATATATATAATTCGCTTGAGGATGAAATGGAAGTGATGTCTTTAATTTAAGTACAAAATTAAATTAGGGGCTTTTAGCTTCCATTTTTGAAACATGGTTGGAACTGTGTAGCGAAAAACCATATTTTAAGTCTATTAACTTATAATATATATATATATATATATTCATGTTTCGATATATGTATGTATGTATATATATATATATATATATATATATATATATATGTATATATATAAAAGTTAGTTGTATATATATATATATATATAGATATATATAGATATACACAAATGGGAACTAACTTTTATATTTATATTTACATACGCCGTCTCTGTTATTGAACCATAAATATAGCACACATTAAAACTATATTTCTTCATATATATATATATATATATATATATATATATATATTTAAAGATATTTTCGTAGGTACAAAATTTAATGATCGAAATAAAAGTATAAAAGTTAATATTACGAGACATATTAAAATCGCTCCCGCTCTTCAGGCTTCAACGGGGGAGTTTAAATTAACACAGAAAAATGTACGATAAAAGGAATTGTAAAAAAAAAAAAAATATATGCAAAAGGAACTAGAGACAAATGACAGCGAGTCCCAACAAACACTCACGTTGTTTGCACAAAGAAGGCTTTCGGGAAACGATGTAAAGTGCCTCTAGAACTTTTAGATGAAATAAGGAGTGAGACCGGAACAACACCGTGAACCAGTCAGCACTAAATTTGGCTGCACAATCTCTGTTCTGTTCATTTTTTTTTTTTTTTTTTTACAATTCTTTTTATTCTACATTTTTCTGTGTTAATTTTAAATCTCCCGTTGAAGCCTGAAGAGCGGGAGGGAAACCGGTTGGTTCACCCGTTTTTTTTGTTTTTTTTTAATAAGTCTCGTAATATTAAGTTTTATACTTTTATTTCGATCATACATAAATATATATTTGTTTCCACATTACAAGACCTAAGAATAACTCAAGGTAGAGATTTAATGGATGAGGTTGCTTTATGGACATACGAGGAGGTAACAATTGCCCAATTGTGAGGATATATAGGATAGATAACGGATGACCGTAGTTTTGAAGATTGCAATGACAGATGAAGCATTCACTCGAGAGTCTATTTCACAAAGATGAGCTCCTTGGAAAGAAGCTGTCCGAATGGAACCTCTGTCTTGGCAATGCTTAGATGTGGCGAAAGGCTGGATGTACAAACTTGCTGACCATTACATCACGACCAGGTGCCCCTCTTCTTTACTAATGGAATACAATGGAATGAGAACGATTTGATCCTATCGACGTGGCATGTCGGGTCTTAGCTGTAGAGGTATGGTGATTTTCTAAATCTAAATTTCTGTAATTATCCAAAATGTATCTTCTTAGTATGAGAATAAGGAAATTAACCAAAATTAATTGATTATTAATTAAGTGATTTTATCAGAATTTTTATCAAATGTTGTGTATAGTTTTCTAACTTCTCAAAATACTTTTCGGAGGTAAAATATTAGAATCCGATACCATGAAGCCATGTTGAAGGAATGGATAACAGCTCAGATTGATGAATTGGAGAGTTGAGTTTCAATTTTAATTGAGTTCATTAGATTCGTTTATGTGCCAATAATCTTGGAGAAGGTATAAATATATTTCTTTTTTCTCCATAGCTATGGGTAAATATCAGGACAGACCAGATCATATAGCCTTGTGTGGCAACCAGTCTAAGAGAAGGACAAAAGTCCGAAAAATGTAAATAGTGTAAATAATTACAATAACTCATTTCAGAAATATAGATCCTGAAGAAGGCCGGAGCGCACAACGGTCTAAACGTCGAGAACATGGCAACGAAGATGAGGACAACAATCTCAACAATGTAAATAGTGTAAATAATTACAATAACTTACCTCAGAATTATAGACAAAGCCTGAAGAATGTCGGAACGTACACCGCCCGAAACGTCGAGAATATGGCAACGAAGGGGACAGCAGTCAGAACAATGTAAACTCATCTCAGAAATAAAGATCCTGAAGAATGCCGGAGCGTACAACGACCGAAACGTTGTGAATATGACAACAAAGATGATGAAACATTTTGGGGAAGGTATGAATATATTTCTTCTTACCCCATGGCTATGGGTAAATAGCAAGAGAGAGTGAGTCCTATAGCCTTGTAAATGTAAATAGTGTAAGTAATTACAAGAACTCATCTCATAAATATAGATCCTGAAGAAGGACGGAGCGTACAACGGTCTAAACGTCGTGAATATGGCAACGAAGATGGGGACAACAATCTGAACAATGTAAATAGTGTAAATAATTATAATAATTTATCTCAGAAATATAGATTTAGAAATATACATTTAGATGTGGCACAAGTCTGAATGTATGTGACGCCCAGTGAGGATCGAACTCAGGTCTAATTCTTCTATCAGGGCAAGCTTGCTAATCTTTACACCGAACTGCCTTAGTAATGGATTGTGCAGGATGATTCAACTCTGTGTATGTGGCATGTATGCTCTTAGCTGTAAAGGCATGAACTGGCAGAATTAACGAATATAGCTCGTTAGAATATTTTTTTTTCGTGGAAATAGCGATAGTGAAGGGTTTAAAGAAAGCCACATCTTTTGTTCTTGTTCATGCCTTTTATATTTTTGAGAAAATAACGATCGTGTGCCGTTACTTCAAGTATTTGTCTAACTCTTTTATATTTCGATGATTCTCCATCAGTAAAAAAACGAAAGAAAAAAAACAAGAGTGAAAAATGCGTCCCGGTTGCCCAGAAATTCCACAGGTGCGCGCATTGTTTCAAATTTCATTTTCCTGACTTAAGCTAAAAAAGACAACTTAATTTAAAACAAAAAACAAACAAACAAAAAAACGTTGATATTTCATTTCAACCTAACTGACGAACTATTCGCGTAAGCAATCACTCGTAATGTCTTTTAAGCCTACACAGTGCTTTATCGAAACGCGTATCATGCAAAATCGAATTTTCGCCTTGCATTAATTCAACGTTCGTTTTGCTCAAAAATAAAACTAAAATAAATAAATAGAATAAATAAAAAAATAAGTAAAAAAAAAAAAAATTCCTCAATTTTAATTTTATTTTAAAAGAAAAACATACTTAACATTTTCGGTCTATATTTCTGAGATGAGGTATTATGTACATTATTTACATTATTATCTATCTCAGTTGGTTCAGAGCCCTCTCTATGTCTTTCTTTTTTCCATTCTTTCTATGCGTGTTTCGATCTATCTATCTATCTATCTATCTATCTATCTATCTATCTATCTGTTAGGTTGGTGCTAAAATAATGACGTAATAATGTCGTTTTTGACGTATTTTTTAAGGTCAAAAAACGACATTATGACGTCATTATTTTTGCACCAACCTAATATCTATCTATCTATCTATCTATCTATCTATCTATCTAGTCAAATCCTTGCATATCTATCGATCTATCTATCTATCTATCTATCTATCTATCTATCTATCTATCTATCTATCTATCTATCTCAGTCTGTTCATAGCCATCTATTGGGTTGGTGCATAATTATCAGGCGTTTTTTTAACAATATTTATTATGTAAATTTAAACATAACAATTCAACAGTAACATTTTTAAATGATTATTCCGGACCGTATGATTATCGAAATGCCTGAAAATAAAATATTTTTTATTAAAAAAATTAAACAAAAGAGCAATTTTTATGAACAAATATCTTGCCTACAAAAACGCCTGATAATTATGCACCAACCTATTATTAAGACGGTATTTGTTGGATGATAAATTCCATCAATGCCAATTGCTTAACTTCGGTGATCATATGAGAAGCGAACTTTCAATATAGCGTGGCATAAGCCTAACGTCTCTATTGCGTTTAGTTTAGATAGGAAGATTTAACAAAAAGAAAACTATGTTTTTGGAAATATTAGGTTGGTGCAAAAATAATGTCGTTTTCTCACATATATTACTATGTGAGAAAACGACATTATTATATATAGTGGGTTGGTGCATAATTATCAGGCGTTTTTAAATAATATAAGATATATACCAATTCAACAATAACCTTTTTAAATGATTACTCTCTAGCCTATGATTATCGACACGCATTTTTATAACCTGAAAATAAAATATTTTTTATCAAAAAAGTAAACAAATCAGTAATTCATATTAACAAATAACTCCCTTACAAAAACGCCTAATAATTATGCACCAAAACAACACGTTTTTTAATCATTAATATTAGTAGTAGTAATACTATTATTATCAGTAGTAGTACTATTATTATTATTAGAAGTAGTAGTAGTATTTAGCGTCATTATTGATTTAAAAAGAACGCTCTTACATGCGACAATAGGGTTTACACCATCAATATATCCGAGCACTTCTTTTATATGCCGGTCACTACATGACGTAGGCGATCACAGATCTCCACTTCCCCCTATTCCTTATAGTTCTCAATAAGTTTTGTCTCTTGCTACTTTCTCCCAGACCAAGTTCTATGATCCATTTGGTTAAGCCCGCCAGATATATCATGCGTTGCTTTTTCTTGTCTCTCTTTCCCCCTATTCGTCCTGTGAGTATCGGATTCTACCAGCCCTCCTTTCTCGTTTCGTGTCCCACAAATTACTGCTGCCTCTTCCTGATGTTAAGTATAAGCTTCCTCCTTGTTTGCATCATCTCCAAAACCACATCGTTGGTCACACGCTCGGTCGATGATATCCTTAGCATCCTTCTGTAGAACCATACCTCCGTTGCCTCGAGTCTCTTTTTAATCTGTGACGTAAGCTACTTCATCCCTTTGATCCCTGCGTTCCTGGACAATTCTAACCCTTCTGCCTGAGCTCCTGATTCAAAATTCTCTTCACACGGAGGACCAATACCTTATATGGCAGTTCATTAGTCTGGCTTCTGTGTATGATGCAACACAGATGATGTTTTATTGATAGCAAACCCAGAACAAAAATCAAAAACTCTAAAGATAGTTGAGGAAAAACAAAGGAACTGTAAGATGAAAGAACTTGCGATTGTCAGTAAAAAGAAAAAAAAAACAAAAAAAAAAAAACCAGCAAAGCAACGTATTGAGGACCTCGAAATCAATTAGATCCAAAATGAAACTATTTGTCTAGTGTCTTAACAAATGGCGGCAAGTTTAACGCAGAAATCACAAGCCGCATCGGGATATTGAAACTAAGCGAAGTATTAACCTTTTGAACCCTGCGTCCCTGAACAATTTTAACCCTGCTGCCTGAGCTCCTGTGTTAGAATTCACAAATAATTGGTATGTAATGTTTCACGGTAGATATAAAAATAGTTACAAAAATATATAAGCATTATACTTAGCAGGGAGAGAGTATGATTTCATGCCTTCACTTTATCACCAGACTTCTTTCTTTATTTTGACATAATTTAAAAGAGTGTTTTGGATCGTTGTATTCTTGATGATTTTGTTCTTTTTCTCATGATTCCATCGACCTACATAAAATCTCCAGCACTTTTGGTAATCTCAAATTGTCTAATAGTTACAAAATATATAAGCATTATACTTAGCAGGGAGACAGTATGATTTCATGCCTTCACATTATCACCAGACTTCTTTCTTTATTTTGACATAATTTAGAAGAGTGTTTTGGATCGTTGTATTCTTGAAAGCTGAATTCTTATTCAATTATCCGTAAACCAAACGGCGTAAAATGTCTTTGCAACATCAAATGATATTTTGCTTTTTTTTTCCCATGATTCCTTCGACAAGAATAAAATCTCCCGCCCTTTTGGCAATTTCAAATTATTTAATGAAGGGTTAATTGCGTAAACAAATGTTTCTTATATAAACTATTCATAATTTAGTAAAATTGTGGCCAGACGAATCCAAATCTGAAATTTTGTATTTTAAGAGGAGTCTCGGGGAAGACTGAAAAATAAAAGCAAATGCGCTGTAGATATTGAATTTTTATCTTTTAATTTAAAAAAAAAATACAAAAATATCTCCTATTAATCCTTCGAGCTCTGCGTTCCTGAAAAATTTAACCCTTGTGCCTGAGTTCTTGATTCAAAATTCTTAAATAATTGGTATGAAATGTTTCACGGTAGCTATAAAAATAGTTACAAGCGTTCATCCACCGTTCAACCGGTGACTGGGCATTAAGTCATTTTTCTTTACCACCGGTAAAGCGGTAGTCAAGGCCCAAAGACTTAAGAAACATGCTGTAGTCACAGTAAAGAACTTCTCCACATAACCGTACTTTGGTTTTCTAGACATAAAGAGAATTAAAAAGGAAGAGACGAGAGAGATTAAGATCTGGAGCCTAGAAGACGTTGCTTTAATATCTCTTCTGTGTTGGGGCCTCTTATCGCCCACCTTTTTCCCACTGCCTGGACAGAATCTTCGGATCTGTTCCGTAGTGTTGACTGGCTATGGCTAGCTATGATGAGACAAGACTAGTAGCCCGGGTGCCTACACTCGGGTTCCCTACATTAAAATAAACTCACTTTCAGTATCTGCCTATATTTCTGAGATGAGGTATTATGTACGCTATTTATATTATTCGGATTATTGTCCTCATCTTTGTTGCCATATTTTTCACAACGTTTCGATGTACACTCCGACCTTCTTCAGGTGGTTGGAATGTCGAACTGAACCCTTTATTTCGCTCACTGGCGTAGACTGTTCTAGTTCCATGTGCCATGTCTAATGGAAGTCAGTTATCAGTTATCTTCTGTTAATTCCCCTCTCCAAGTTCTCCACCGCCTTAACCAGGTTTTGAACTCACAAGTCTTTGTGCCCTGTCACTGGATCTAACCAACGCCTTTATCCACTGCGCCACGAGTTCGAAGATTCTTGGACATAGTAATATTGATAAAAAATGTCCTTTCCTGTTTTGTCAGCATGTTTGACGGGGAAGAGAGAGAGAGTGGGTGAGAACTTGGGTAAACCGTTTCAGTGGGAAAAGTAGAAAGCTGTTGGACCCATTGTCAACCTTGACAAAGACCAATCAACGGGTACGTAAATATATGAACTTAATCTTTGCTTTCTAAAGATTTTATCAGTTTTTTTTTTATATATATTTTGCAAGATTCCGTAGTTGTTGAAGGCTTTATTTGTTTAATCCGTAGTTTTTACGTGTTTTAAAATTTTTTTTTGTTTACTTTTCGGTCAAAAAAACCAACGCTCTTAGCTGATTACTATTCTTATCTTTCCCGCGCGAAAATGTCCAAATTGGCTGCTTACCAAGTCGGGCGTTTGTAAAATAAATCTGCGCCTTTTGGATGAGTGAACAGTCCTTTTATCTCAATTTGCGTGCGGAATGTTTTAAAAGCTTAACCTCTGACCTGATTCTAGTTTACTGATAATCTTCAATTTTGATCAGGGTCTTCGTGTCGGCTGTGTTGATCAAACCAATTCCATCACTTCTGGTTTTCCCCGATTCGTCTTCGGTCTCTTCCTAAATTGAAAATACACGAGGTTGTTGGCAAAGAAAGATTGACTTTTTCAAGCAATGGAAACGAATGGAAATCTATGATGAACGAAGTGCTATTAATTTGTTCTGTAGAAAAAAAAAACATTTCTGGGACGACCAGAAGTTTTTCTATTTTTTTTTTAACATTCGGAATATTGGCCTTGTTTTTGTTATTATAGAAACGTTTCGGTCGCTGTGCACGGTCTTCTTCAGGTGTCAGCCGATCTGAATAACCATTAAAAGATGTCGAACTGAACCCTTTATTAAATCTACGTGGGCAGATTGCCTTCGTTACGACGTCCAAGTCTCGGAATATCTCGTTTTCTTCTTATTTCCTATTGTTAATTTAGAACTCTCTCTGTTGGCCCAAAGTTTGAGTCTGTACTGCCATAGTCAAGGATTGAATCCACAATGACAACGCCACCAAGAATTAATTGAAGAATTAATGATAGATGTGGCTATTATAAGTCTTTTATAAGACATGGCAATTATAATTATGTTATACGATATGGTAATTGTAAATATGTTATGAGATATGGAAATAACAAGTATAAGATATGACTATTATAAATATATTATAAGATATTACCCTTATAAATATGTTAAAAGATAGGACTATTATAAGGAAGTTATAAGATAGGGATATTTTAAATATATTATAAGATATGACTATTATAAATATGTTAAAAGATAGGACTATTATAAGGAAGTTATAAGATAGGGATATTTTAAATATATTATAAGATATGACTATTATAAATATGCTATAAGATATGACTTGTAAATATGTTATAAGATATGATTATTATAAATATGTTAAAAGATAGGACTATTATAAATATATTATAAGATATGACTATTATAAATATATTATAAGATATTACTATTATAAGAAAGTTATAAGATATGACTACTATAAGTATATTATAAGTTATGACTGTTATAAATATGTTAAACGATAGGACTATTATAAATATGTTATAAGATATGACTTTTATAAATATCTTGATAGTTGGGACTATTAGAAGAAAGTTAAAAGATATGACTATTATAAATATAATATAAGATATGACTGTTATAAATATGTTAAGAGATAGGACAATTATAAGTTATAAGATAAGACTATTATAAATATGTTATAAGATATGGCTATTATAAATATGTTAAAAGATAAGACTATTATAATTTATAAGATAATACTATTTTAAATATAAGATATGACTGTTACAAATATATTATAAGATATGACTATTATAAATATATTAGAAGATATGGCTGTTATAAATATATTATAATATATTACTATTATAAATATGTTAAAAGATAGGACTATTATAAGAAAGTTATAAGATAGGGATATTATAAATATGTTATAAGATATGACTATTATAAATATGTTAAAAGATAGGTCTATTATAAGAAATATCCTGCAGTTGGAGATTCGTCTGCACCTGCGTTCCTGGCCTTTTGTTTGAAATAATGAAAAAGGTGAACACCTTCAGTGGCATATGTTATTTATTATAGTTATTACCGCTGTTGAATGTCCCAATGTGATGGGGTGTCTGCTATTTGGTACAGCTCGTTGTTTGTAATTCTGTAGCGCCAGTTCACGGGGTTTGAAAAAGGATAATCCTAGGTAAGATTTACAGGCTTCATTCGCTCGAAACTATTTTTACACATTATCTGAGCTGTGGTATAAAGCTCACAGTTTAGATATTCTTCAACGGGTTTGGCTCCACGTATGCAATCTATAGAGGCAATTTAAAAACATGACTTCTGTTTTGTGGATATTGGTCCTGTAGCAACTTGTGGTTTTGTGCGAAACTATCTGTAGCGCAGCCTTTTATATATACAACGTCCTTAGCCCTTAATTAGCTGTTTCCTTATAAGGAAATATTTGGGATTCACTGACCTAGCAGACAGTGCTCCTTTTGATTAAAATTTATAAAATGTTTCTCTTCAAAAAATATTTCATGAGAAAAGGTTTCTCAAGTCCATTAGCTTTTATCGTTCTTTCCAGTATTGATGGGAGTTTCCTTCCTAACCTTTTGCTTGAAGTCGTGTGGAATGTCAACATCTTGATTAAGTCATTATTTTCTCTTTGAGTTACATATGATATCTATTTAGTGGTTGTTGACATTCTTCTCTTATTTGACACAGTTGTTTGGGATTATGTAGCGCCAAAGTAATTTTTAAACATTGCTCTATTTATATATCAAGAAGAAAGGGATTGTCATTGGTCATGAATTAACGCAAGAATAGGTTTATTTATATGTACAGTTGGCCACTCTTGTTCGGGGATACCCGTCTAATATTGCGACTATCAATCCCTATTGCAGACGCTTGCTCAGGCACATTTCTGTTTATTCAACACATGCAGATCCCAGCTGTGGTGTATATTGCTACTATGCTGAGCAAAACTTCAGAGAGAGAGAGAGCGTGTTATCTACAATTAGAGCAAGGCCAGAACGCTGAAGCCCTCGGCCACGATGACTTGTAACTTCGTGCTAGAACAGCTATCGACGGCCCCTCCATGGGTTCCGTATACCCAATTTCACTCACAAGACATAGATCAACCCGTGGCATCGTTTTCAGGCACTTTTCGCACGCTCGGATCAACCCCTCCAGTCCGATAACATCAGGCAGTCTCCCTCCTGACAAATCGACTGAGATTTGAACCCAGGCCTCATGGTCAGAATGCGAACGCTCTAACCTCTCGGCTACGTGCCTAATCAATCATTATTAATAAATATATGATACAAATTCATTGTTAACGAATTTTACTATAGAAATCGTTTTCCTATAGAAAAAAGAAACAGACTTTAAGTGGTCAGAAAATAATACAGAGCTCTTAAATACAATATTAACGGTTTTACTGTAGAAATATTTTTGAATCATTTCACCCCCAGCAAGGCAATAATACCACTAGGACTGGAGGTATGTTTGGGTGTTAATGTCAAGGAAATGTGTGGAGAAAGAATAATAAAAGAACATGTTTTAGTAAGACAGAATATAGCGGGTGGTTTTGGATTTAGATTTTGAAGATTGTAGGTGAGAGAAAATCAAGAAATCGAAGAGGAAGTGGGGGAGGGTTGATCGTCACTGACTTTCCTACACCAAGTTAATCTGATTAACGACCAATTCATTCTTATAATTGGCTCAATCACTACAAGAACTAATCCATCAGCATTCAATCCAACATAGACCCACAATACCGCATATTCAGAGAAACGCTACTAAAACACCCAACAAAATATTTTTGGTAATATAGGAATTAAATTTTCCTAGATATAGATAGATATATAATGAATAGCCTGAGATAGATAGATAGATAGATAGATAGATAGATAGATAGATAGATAGATATATAGATAGATAGATAGATTAACAGAATGATAGACGAAGAAGCATACACACACACACACACGCACGCACACACATATATATATATATATATATATATATATATATATATATATATATATTAGGTTGGTGAAAAAATAATGACGTAATAATGTCGTTTTTTGACGTTAAAAATACGTCAAAAAACGACATCATTACGTCATTATTTTTGCACCAACCTAATATATATATATATAGAAATATATATATAAAAGTGAACATAGAAGTCAACAGTCTGTTCCATGCTATATGCAATCGTCAGGCCACGTGTTTATATATATATATATATATATATATATATATATATATATATATATATATATATATATATATATATAGATAGATAGATAGATAAGAAAAGAATGGGTTCCCGTAAGACAGAAGATAACGGTTGGCGTTCGACTTAGATTTTTGAAGATTGTATGAAATCAAAAAATCGGAAGGGAGTTCCAACGACCAGAATTTCGAGTGAAGGAACTATTAGAATAGAACTTACGGTTGCATCTAGCTAATTCAACACAATGGGACCTGCTTGCTAATGTAGTGGTATGCTCATATTCATGCAGTCGACACATCAAGGACGAAAGCTCATCAGGACCTTTGCCATGACGATATTTATAGAAAAGACAGAGGGAAGACACGTCGAGATGACAGGTCAGGACTTATTGTATTGCAGATCATTCATTGAATTTTTTTCAAGACCTTTAAGATATAGAGCAGAAACACCAGATAGCAGTATTCATACGTTGAACATAAAGTTAAGCAAACTCGAACCTGTAAAATTGGATGTGCGGGTGGTGTAATGGATAAATGTTGGGAAATGTTAATCGCCGAGTCGAGTTTATATTCCAGGACGGTTCGTTATATTCACTTTTTGGTTCACTACTGCTGTCGCGTGGTATTGAACTCACAACTCCTTGGGTCTAGTCAATGGATCTAACCAACGTCATTATCCACAGCATGATGTGTCCTTGGTGAAACGTTGTGCATATGGCAATGAAAATGGGGACAACAATACGAATAATATAAATAATGCAAGTAATCATGATGCATCATCTCAGAGATACAGATGCCGAAACATTGTGAATATGGCAAGGAAGATGAGGATAACATTCCGAATAATGCAAATAATGCAAGTAATCATAATACCTCATCTCAGAGATATAGAGACCGAAACGTTGTGAATATGACAATGAAGATGAGGATAACAGTCCAAATAATGTAAATAATGCAAGTAATCATAATACCTCATCTCAGAGATATAGAGGCTGAAATATGTGAATATGGCAATGAAGATGAGGATAACAGTCCGAATAATGTAAATAATGCAAGTAATCTTAATACCTCATCTCAGAGATATAGAGGCTGAAACATGTGAATATGGCAATGAAGATGAGGATAACAGTCCGAATAATGTAAATAATGCAAGTAATCTTAATACCTCATCTCAGAGATATAGAGGCCGAAACGTTGTGAATATAGCAATGAAGATGAGGATAACAGTCCAAATAATGTAAATAATGCAAGTAATCATAATACCTCATCTCAGAGATATAGAGGCCGAAACGTTGTGAATATGGCAATGAAGATGAGGATAACAGTCCAAATAATGTAAATAATGCAAGTAATCATAATACCTCATCTCAGAAATATAAACAGAAACAGGGACTTATTCAACTTTTAATCTTGCTGCAAACTCACATGATTTTTCTGTTTTAAGTAATTTCATCTCATTTTTATTCCATTTTTTTTTAACTGAAACATTATGGACCTTTCCATTGTAGAACTATTAAGTTACAACAAAGTGTGGAAAATACATACATTTCCGTCCCAATCCGTAAATTGCATTAAACTTTGTATCCTTGAAGAACCATTTTGACATAAACAACTTCTTGATCGATCTGATCACGGAAGGTAATGTGAAGGATTTGGTCTTGTCAAAACATTTAACACGTCCACAAAACAAAAAAAAAAGAAAATAGATAAAAAATTACATTCACGAGTTTTTTGTATGGTTTCATTAAGGACGTTTTGAATAAATATTTCTTCTTTTGAAGAAAAAAATCGTGTCTCTAGGCATATTTCAATGACTGACACACTGTCTCCCATTTATATACATACACACACACACACATATATATATATATACACATATATATTAATTAATTAATCGATTCTGATAGAAACCTCAACAGAATGCAGAAAGCCGTTTCGTCCTATATTTGGGACTCATCAGCAGTGCACATCCACTACCGAGGGAATCGAAACGATGACAGTTAGGTTGTCAAGCGAACATCATACCAACTGTTCCAACGGGCCTCGGTGACGAAGAGATTGCAAATCAAACTCAGTATAGCACCGCTCGCTCACATATTCCGTGGTGGAACTCTACTGAGTTCTCTCTAACCATAGGACTGTGACACCTAATTTTATCAATCCAACCAAATATATATATATATATATATATATATATATATATATATATATATATATATATATATATATATATAAATATAAAACAGAGGATCTCTGTTTGTTTGATACCTTTTCACTCAAGATCCAATTTTTACCAACCTTGGCATATGCATTATACCATGTAAGAGATAGGACTTTAGCGTAAAATATCGATATTTAAAAAAAAAAATCAATAATCGATAAAGCCGATTAAAAATCGATAAATTCAACTTTTTCCTTCCGATTTCGTTCAAACTCGGTATGTAGGTTAATTACATCATGACGAACTCAACGATAGCTCATTTTTATTTCTACGCCACTTTTAGCGTAAAACCGCGGAAAAAAAATCGATTTCAGCACAAATAGATTTCAACACAAATTTTAAACGAAAAATTCCCTCAATTTTCAAGCAATCTAATACAAACTTCACTCAATTGTAGCCAATGATAAGTCGTTTAACAGTCATTTAACCCATATAGTGAAAACCCGCGTAAATAGCGAAAAACGTTGATTTTTACTGGTTTCTTTCTTATTTTTCGTTGGTCTTTCAACCAATTTTCATCAAACTTAACAATTGCTTTATAAACGTATCCTCTTTTACATCCCTGGCAGCACACTGAAAAATTGAATTTCAAAAACTCCAAAATAATTGTGGTCTGAATTGGGTCTTCATGTTGCCTGTTTTACCCCTTCATGTCCTCGGCTAACTTCGATTCAATAAATACAGACTACTTCTGTTATATCAGTAACTGCATTAATTCAAAATGTTTTTAATGAAAGTACTTTAAAATAATTGAAGAAGATAGACTCTGTTACATCTAAACATGATGCTATTTTTGCTCCATTCTAATTGAACGCTTTTCTCGATCGACCAGCTGGATATAGCTGTTAGTTTATACTAAAAACACTGAGCGAGATGCGCAATATTGAACAGAAATTTGCTAAATTCTATTGGAAAGTGCGTTAATTTAAGAGGATACAATTTCTAATAACATATTACTTTTAAATGCTGAAAGGCTGAAACTTTTCCGATTAATAATTTCATGCATGTATTAAATGATGGACAATTTTTTATCTTTCTTTGTTAAATTCCGGTTCATTGAATTTTATTTTAAGTGAGATCCACTCTTAGGAATATCGTATTTTATTAATAATATAAATAAAAAGTTACTTTTACTTGCAACTGATTAAACCAAACTTGTCGGGAACGTTGATCGGCCGATATAAAGGATTGATGCTGGAGCTTTGAAATCTTGCATGCATTAATTTCAACTCTTCTTATTAATAACTGCATTGTTTCTTAGGAAAAAGCTGTACTAATGTAACTTCCTCCTTACTAATGGTATACGAATAGGATGAGGGTGAATCGTAGCATGACGGGTCTTAGCTGCGAAGGTTAAAACTGGTGGAAATACTGAATGTAGCTTGTCAGGATATTTGCCATGGAAATAGCGATGGGGTAGCAAGAGATTTCCAACGTTTCTTCAGTGGATTGGATAATAATTAGTCACCCGCAAGGCCGCGTAGATGCTTTTCGCCTGGAAATTGAATACCGGGCAGACTCCGTCCGAGCCAAAAATTAAACAAACGTCTACACCAATGATTTCCAATGCGTAGCCCAATAATTCATTTCTCAACTAAATTTGGTGGGGCGTGCGTAAGATGTGCACCCTTCGGCTTACCTGTCTATATTTCTGAGATGAAGTATTATGTACATTATTTACATTATTCGGAATGAGGAGTGCCAGAGAAAAGCGATAATAACAAAAATTGCAATATGAGCTCTGGTAAAAACATACAATAATAACAGCAAAAATTGCAATATAAGCACTGGTAAAAATGTTTGCTGAAGACAGTAGGTTTATAATAGCCAGAAATTCTTACGCAGGACACATGGCACAGTGGATAAAAGCGTTACTTAGTTTAGATCCAGTTACAGGACGCAAAGTGTGTCAAATCAATACCAGCTTAAGGCAGTGGAGAACTTGGAGAGGGGATTTAACAGGAGAACTGATAACTGACATCCATTAGGCATGGCACGTGGAACTAGAACAGTCTACCCCAGTGAGCGAAATAAAGGGTTCAGTTCGACATTCCAACCACCTGAAGAAGGTCGGAGCGTACAACGGCCGAAACGTTGTAATAGATATGGCGACAAAGATGAGGACAATAGTCCGACTAATGTAAATAGTGTACATAATACTTCATCTCAGAAATATAGACATATACTGAGAGGCCGAAACGTTCTAATAATTATGGTGACAAAGATGTGAACAATAGTCCGAATATTTTAAATTTGGTACATAATACCTCATATCAGAAATATATACAAATACTGAAAGGCCGAAACGTTGTAATAAATATGGCGACAAAGATGAGGACAATAGTCTGAATAATGTAAATAATGTACATAATACCTCATCTCAGAAATCTAGGCAGATACTGAAAGGCCTTAACTTTGTAATAAATATGGCGACAAAGATGAGGACAATAGTCTGAATAATGTAAATAATGTACATAATACCTCATCTCAGAAATCTAGGCAGATACTGAAAGGCCTTAACTTTGTAATAAATATGGCGACAAAGATGAGGACAATAATCTGAATGATGTAAATAGTGTACATAATACCTCCTCTCAGAAATATAGACAGATACTGAAAAGCCGAAACGTTGTAATAAATATGGGGACAATGATGAGGACAATAGTCCGAATAATGTAAATAGTGTACATAATACCTCATCTCAGAAATATAGACAGATACTGAAAAGCCGAAACGTTGTAATAAATATGGGGACAATGATGAGGACAATAGTCCGAATAATGTAAATAGTGTACATAATACCTCATCTCAGAAATATAGACAGATACTGAAGGGCCGAAACGTTGTAATAAATATGGCGACAAAGATGAGGACAATAGTCCGAATAATGTAAATAGTGTACATAATACCTCATCTCAGAAATATAGACAGATACTGAAGGGCCGAAACGTTGTAATAAATATGGCGACAAAGATGAGGACAATAGTCCGAATAATGTAAATAGTGTACATAATACCTCATCTCAGAAATATAGACAGATACTGAAAGGCCGAAACGTTGTAATAAATATGGCGACAATGATGTCCGAATAATGTAAATAATGTATCGTTCTGCTTACTATACCAACAGAATAAAGGGGGCAAGTCGTGAATGAGTTATTAGCATTAATTCGCTGTTACCATTTCCTTCTTCATATTCAGCTGAATGTGGCTTTAGGGCTGTAAATGATTTGTTATTGAAGAAAAGAAATCCACTGGATATCACTAAACGAGAAGACTTCAGGCCTAAGCTGACTAAATTGGTACCTAATATAAAATCTATCTGTAGCAGGCATGACGAACAAGAATTTCACTAACAGTCATTTTGTGATGAAATTTAAGTTTAGATCATATCGTTGTTTATTGTGCGTAGTGTCGCCACAAATGTATACACACGTTTCCGATGTCTGTTTTTTTAATTTTAATTTTAGGTCAGCGAATCGGTAGCAAATTATGCATCGAAAAATAATACATATTTATCTGTATCTCACTCATTTAAACCGTTATTTAACTCCTCTCTTTAAAACTTCTCTCTGTTAAATTTTAATACCCACCTTCAACTTTAGGCCTTCCTGTTCTTCTTTCTTTTGTTACACCCTCTCTCTAGAACCTTCATACATTTCCATCTCACACTTGTTTCTCACTCCCACACATACACTCTCACTAAAATTTTATTTTTTATACCCGGAGTTATATTTTCTGATTTCATTTTGAATTTGTAGGTTTGATGAATTGGATCGTGATTACAATTCCAATGTAATAAGTTATAACCATGGAATATTAGTGTTTTAGCCTTTTTTATTATATTCTTACTCTGTCCTTGACATTGCATTCTACCTGGATTCTATCCTCTGGGAGATTTATATATATATATATATATATATATATGTATATATATATATATATATATATACACTGACCACTAATATTATTTATATAAATATGTATGTAGACATACCACTAATATTATCTATCTATCTATCTATCTATATATGTGTGTGTGTGTGTGTGTGTGTGTAATTCATCATTAAACGAAGAAAGAAAATCACAATATTGATACATATTTTATTAAGCTTATCAGACTTTATGAAAAGAATTTACATAAAATAGACAACACTTGTCTATATTATTTAATGAAAAATGTATGAATATATATATATATATATATATATATATATATATATATATATATATATGGACTGGTCATGTCTTGAGAATGTCTGATGACAGGATACCCAACATTTTAATGTACAGCCAGTTAGATCAGGGCTACAGAAATTTAGGACGCCCAACTTTTCAACAGCCAATATACCACATAACACCCTTGAACGCTTAGCTTTTGAGCGGGGAGAAGGGAGGTCAACGTGTTTTAGTGGACTCAGCAATTTTCAATCTGCTTATCTGAATCATCTTCAAGAAGCGAGAGCAAGATCTAAAAGGTCAACCAATCTAACAGTGATCTCATCTTACAATCCTCACTCTTGCTCCATATGTGACCTCCTTTGTAAATCACTAGCGGGTCTTAAATGCCACTTAAGATTATCGCACAAACTTTCATAACTGAATCAATTAAGCTGTCAGATCCTGATACGTCGAAACCGACGGGAGAGTCCATTATATATATATATATATATATATATATATATATATATATATATATAGCGGGCACCAATTAATTCACTTTTTCGAAAATAATGATGTTGATCAATTGAAAGCAGTTCATAGTTATGAAAAAATAGGTGTTTTTAATTTGCTGCAGTCGTGGTGGTGACGTCTTGCTTTTCAACATTTTTTCTAGTTTTTTTTTTTTTTTTCCCACAGCTTTTATTATTAATTTATTGATTTGAAAGAAACTTCCGGTATTAAATGGTTTCTTTTGTTTGTGTTTTTTTTTCTATCAATAATTGAAGTGTTGGAGAAATGCCAGCGTGAATTTAAAAAAAAAACTTTTCAGAAGGAATAATGCCCGGACAGACACTATCTCTTCGTTCCTCTGATTTACTCTTAAACTCGAAGGCAGTAGAATAGATCTGCTGAAAACGATAGGATTAATATGCAGCTGATGCAAAATTTTTCAGCTTTATATATATATATATATATATATATATATATATATATATATATATATATATATATACCCAAGTATGGGATTGGCGTATACGGAATAAATTCCAATAACGAAAAAATACAATTCTAAAAAGAGTGCTCAATACAGAGTAGAGCAAATATAATTATTTATTCGAAAGTTATAACATAAATATGTTATAAAATAAAACACTTTATTCTACTTACAACATCATCACTTGATAAGGCCCGAGAAATGATGAAACAAAATAAAATAAATATAACATATTTTCGAATAAATAATTATATATATATATATATATATATATATATATATATATATATATATATATATATATATATATATATTTATATACATAATTATTTATATTCGAAAATATGTTATAAAATCACTAAATAATTAGCCATACGGATTACCTAGTTTTTCATAAACTATATATATATATATATATATATATATATATATAAAGAAAAAAACAGTAAGATATGTAATCCGGTGTTCTTATTCAGATTTTTTATTTTTATCTTTACAAAACAATTTACAGAAAATATTTTCAATCACTTAATTTATAATATATATATATATATATATATATATATTTATATATATATATATATATATATATATATATATATATAATTATTTATATTCGAAAATATGTTATAAAATCACTAAATAATTAGCCATACGGGTTACCTAGTTTTTTATAAACTACATATATATATATATATATATATATATATATATATATATATATATATATATATATATATATATATATATATATATATATATAATAAATAAATATATAAAAATATATAAAAAGATATAAAGAAAAAAACAGTAAGATATATAATCCGGTGTTCTTATTCAGATTTTTTTTTTTTTATCTTTACAAAACAATTTACAGAGCATATTTTCAATCAGTTAATTTATAATATATATATATATATATATATATATATATATGTCGTAATATAATATATTTTATATTATAATATATATATATTACGTAAGATAATATATATATATATATATATATATATCGTAAAATAAATCTGCTGGATTCTTTGGTAGGCATGATCAGTACTGTTTCTAGCCGAGGTTCATTAGGGGTCTTTCAACATCATACACCCTGTCTACGGCGATCCAGCCGATACTGCACGGGTATCGACTTGTGTGCCATACATCAGCTACAATTTTCTTCATTTTTTTAATCACACATTGCCACTCCTTTTGGACACATGGCACAGTGGATAACGACGTTGGTGAGATCCAGTGACAGACCCAAAGAGTGTGAGTTCAATACCCGGTTAAGGCAGTGGAGAACTTTCAGAGGGAAAATTAGCAGGAGATAACTGGTAGCATCCGTCAAACATGGCACGTGGAACTAGAACAGTCTACCCCAGCGATCGTAATAAAGGGTTCAGTTCGAAATTCCAACCACGCCGGAGCGTACAACGGCCGAAACGTTGTGACAAATATGGCGACAAAGATGAGGACAATGGTCCGCATAATGTAAATACTGTTTCAATTCTATTGCTGATAATTTTTTTTTCTCCAAGACATTGTAATACTTTTTCTTTATTTTCAAAGCTGTATTGCTGGTATTTTGCTGGCATTAAAACTCTATTTTTATATATTCATAACGTATTGACCCCAGTTTAAGAGATTGCTCCTATCTGAGACACTAATAGGTGCTACAACCCCCGTTCAGGTTGTACCTGGCAAGAACACCAATTAACAAGTTGATATAATTATTCATGGACACTCACTTAATATCCTATGAGCCGTGTACCTTTAAGACATGGCCGGTCAAGTGTCTTCCTGTCGTTTATTGCTCAGTTTCTCTTTTAATTATGACCCCTCTCTTTTTGCCATCCATTTACATAATATTGTTAGAAATATTAATATCTTTTCTCTTTTCCCGTTTACCGTTTATTTTTTTTGTGTGTTAAATTTTCCAAGTCTTATTTCCTCATTATATGTATCAAAAATTTCAACTGCCACTTTTTGATTTTAAGTATGTCATTGAAAACTCGATTACAAAATGATATTAAGTAATACTGAGGAAAGTCCTGGAGAAAATAGAAGACATACTGTCACTTAATCTCCAGTGAAAGATAGATTTTGGTAAAATTCAACTAGTAGAAATAATATTAACAGGAAAGTTCTGTTCATGCAAGACAAGAAAATAAATTTCTTCTTCGTTCTCTCTCTCTTTAGCTAAGTTTTTTAAAATAAAAATAAAATAAAATATTATTTTTTTTTATCTTCATTTGTAAATTGTGAATATTGACAGTATGTTGCAACTCTTATGTGGTGCAAATGATATCAGTGTGTGCCAAAAAAAAAAGAATATGTCGGGAGGAAAAGTCGATAGCTTCGAATGTGACAGAGTGTCTAGAACTTGGAGAAAAAAAATGGTATCCATTAAAAAAAAAACAAAAAGAAAGAAAAAAAGAAGAAATCTCTGCATCTGTGGGTATTCGTTTATGATAGGCACCCCAGATCTGCCGCTTTCACAGGTCTTGGGGTGGGTGGTTAAAACACAAAGAAATAACAAAATCAATTCAATCAACAAATTTTAGAAGTCGAGAAAAGAAAGCTAAAAAAAATCGTTATTTAAGAAACAAAACGCTGACTGTTATCCTTGACAAAGATACGTTCTTGTTGCTGGGAGTTCGATGCTGAAGTTTTGTTCATGTTTCTACGGAGGTTTTTATTTTTATTTTCGATCGTTCAATTTTGGTTAAGGTAATCTCCGGCCTTCTTAGTGATGTTTGAATGCTGAGATGAAGAATTCTGCTATTAATTTACTTATTTTTAAGTATGGTTGTTACACTTTGCCAACATGTTTCAACTTGATAAGCTTACATAACCGACACCATGGAAGTGTTTGACGCCAAAATGTTTCTACTATTATAATGTCTCAGTAATTCTCAGTTTTTCTTGCTTTCTTTCTTAATAGTTAACTACTATCTTTCTCTCTTTCTTTCTTGATATTTCAATGCTCTTTTCTTTTTTTTTCTTTCATTCATTCTTTTTCTCTTTTATCTTTTTAATAGCTCAATACTCTTGTTTGATTTCATCTTTCTTTCTTTTTTAATATTTCAATGCTTTTTCTTGCTTTCTTTCTTCTTTATTATCTCTTTCATTCTCTCTTTCTTTCTTCCTTTCTTCTTTCTTTCTATCTTTCTTTCTTATTTCTTTTATTCTCTCTTTCTTTCTCTTTCTTTTTTCTTTCTTTCTTTCATTCTTTTTTAATATTTCAATGCTTTTTCTTACTTTCTTTCTTCTTTATGATCTTTTTCATTCTCTCTTTCTTTCTTCCTTTTTTCTTTCTTTCTTTCTTTCTTTCTTCCTTTCTTTCTTATTTCTTTTATTCTTTCTTTCTTTTTCTTTCTTTTTTCTTTCTTTCTTTCATTCTTTTTTAATATTTCAATGCTTTTTCTTTCTTTCTTCTTTATTATCTCTTTCATTCTCTCTTTCTTTCTTCCTTTCTTCTTTCTTTCTTTCTTTCTTTCTTCCTTTCTTTCTTCTTTCTTTTATTCTTTCTTTTTCTTTCTTTTTTCTTTCTTTCTTTCATTCTTTTTTAATATTTCAATGCTTTTTCTTACTTTCTTTCTTCTTTATTATCTCTTTCATTCTCTCTTTCTTTCTTCCTTTCTTCTTTCTTTCTTTCTTTCTTTCTTCCTTTCTTTCTTCTTTCTTTTATTCTTTCTTTTTCTTTCTTTTTTCTTTCTTTCTTTCATTCTTTTTTAATATTTCAATGCTTTTTCTTTCTTTCTTCTTTATTATCTCTTTCATTCTCTCTTTCTTTCTTCCTTTCTTCTTTCTTTCTTTCTTTCTTTCTTCCTTTCTTTCTTCTTTCTTTTATTCTTTCTTTTTCTTTCTTTTTTCTTTCTTTCTTTCATTCTTTTTTAATATTTCAATGCTTTTTCTTACTTTCTTTCTTCTTTATTATCTCTTTCATTCTCTCTTTCTTCCTTCCTTTCTTCTTTCTTTCTTTCTTCCTTTCTTTCTTATTTCTTTTATTCTTTCTTTCTTTCATTCTTTTTTAATATTTCAATGTTTTTTTCTTACTTTCTTCCTTCTTTATTATCTCTTTCATTCTCTCTTTCTTTCTTTCTTTATTGTTTCTTTCTTTCTTTTTAATATCTCAATGATCTTTCTTTCTTTCGTTTGATTTCACCACGCTTTCTTTCTTCCTTTCTTTCTTTCTTGTTTCTTTCTTTCTAATACCTCAATGGTCTTTTTCCTTTGGTCTGATGCTTTCTTTCTTTCTTTGTCTTTTTTGCCTTTTCTTGTATTTTACATTTCTTTATCTCTGCATCTAGATATTTCTTTCTTTCTTTCTTTCTTTCTTTTTTCTTTCTTTCCTTCTTTCTTTCTTTCTTTCTTTTTAATATCTCAATACTCTTTCTTTCTTTTGTTTGATTTCACCATGCTTTCTTTCCTTCTTTCTTTCTTTCTTTCTTTCTTTCGTTCTTTCTTTCATTCTTTATTTGTACTGAATAACCTTTTCTTGTCTTCTACATTTCTTTATCTCTGTATCTAGATTTCTTTCTTTCTTTCTTTCTTTCTTTCTTTCTTTATTTTTATTTCATGTTTTTTACTTTCTTTCTTTCTTTTCTATTTCATTGCTCTTTTTTCTTTTGCTAGATTTCACCTCGATTTTGAAATTGTATCGGTATGAAATGAAATTGTTTTCATCCTGATTTATACGAACTCAAGAAGAAGATTTTTTTGTGTATTTGCATCCATGTAAAATCTTCTGAATGAGAGATCAAAAATAATGAATCGATGAATATACGCAAAAAAGTTCGTCTTGTGTAGCGTGATCGTCTGATCTCCCAATAGTTTTAAATTGTATATATATATATATATATATATATATATATATATATAACATATAACACCCTTGAGCGCTTAGCTTTGGAGCGGGAAGAATGGCGATCAACGTGTTTTAGTGGACTCAGCAATTTTCATTCTGCTTATCTGAATCATCTTCAAGAAGCGACAGCAAGATCTAAAAGGTCAGCCAATCTAACAGTAATCTCATCTCACAATTCTCACACCTGCTCCATATGTGGCATCCTTTGTAAATCACTAGCGGGTCTTAAATGCCACATAAGATTATCGCACAAACTTTCATAACTGAATCAATAAGCTGGCAGATCCTCATACGTCGAAACCGACGGGAGAGTCATACGTCGAAACCGGCGGGAGAGCCTATTATATATATATATATATATTTAAAAAAATCTATAACATAAATATGTTATAAAATCACTACAAAAATAGCCATTTTGTTTCAACGCCCTCGGTGTCTTATATATATATTATGAAATGGGAAAAGTTCGTCAATTATTTTAAGAACGTATAAACATAAAAAATGCCTTAAAATAATTGTCGGACTTTGTCCATTTCATAATTTGTGACGTCATTGTTTACATTTGGATAACCATCGAGCAGATATGAATATACGAGAGAAAATCATAGAGAATTGTAGTTTAAAAACAGTAAAATCGACCTTGCTAGCCAAATCGCTCCTCTGTGGCTGAATCGGTAAAAGCACGTCAGGCTATATGATGGTTCCGTATAGGATATAGGTTCAATTCCTGTAGAAGGACGCATATTTTCTATGAAAATTTCTCGGACATTCAGGCCGGTAAATGTTGTTAATACTGTTTATTATAAACTGTGCATTTACTTAAATATTTGTATTTATAAAAAGAACGTATAAACATAAAAAAATGTCTTATACATATATATATATATATATATATATATATATATATATACTGACGCGTTGACAACAAACCAAGTCCGAGGAAGTCCTAAGATTCTATTTTTTTTTTTTTTTTTGACTTAATACTAATTTACTTGATACAAGTTTTGCTTATTTACCCATAGCTGGAGAGGAGAAGAAGTGGATCCATAGCTTTTCACAAGGCCCGTAAGTAAGCATAACGAACCCAACTGGAATTGGAACTCGGCTCTCCGATTAACAATCCAGAGCAATTATCCATTACACAGCCAGCACATCCAAGTTTACCGCACCTTGTATTCCCAAGTAGTCACCCATCTAGGTACTGACCAGGAATGGCGTTGCTTAACTTCGGTGATCCTACGGGAAACGGTCTTTCAACGTAGTACGGCCCTTAAGCTGTTGCCGTTCGTAAATAAAAACGAAGTACAAATAACTTCTATGAAGTCGGGGATCTTTATATCATAAATAGAGCATTTACTTAAATCTATGAGAAGAACGTATAAACATAAAAAAAATGCCTTATAATATATATATATATTCATCTACAGACAAACTGTTTCACAGCTCAGCAGTGTGGCTAGACGTCCGGTTGCCTTTAACTAGGAGTGAAACCCGACTGAATTAGGGTCAATCAGGGATTCTACCTCTAAGCCGTTGGCGTACAGCAGGGATGATGGGGAATTTAAGCGTATTTATTTTTTAGATGAACAGAGAACTCGATTCGATTTACCGAAGAGCATGAAGAAACGGCGCAGAGATTCCCTTGTTGGTGCTGGTTATTACTTTCGCTATAAAAAGTGTCCTTGTCTGGTTGATAATTTGTATATCTCTATAAAATTTTGAGGACGCCTTGCATCAAAATCTGACCAATAAAGGTAAAAAGAAAAGCAGAGAACACTGCAAAGAAAGAAGCGGTTACAGCAACCGATTTCCCTACCAGCGCTCTAGACTATGTGCCGCCTGAGTCGGCTTGCAGAGACGTCTTAGAATTCACAGAAGAATGCATAGCGTAAGTCTATTTTCAACTATTATTAAGATATATATATTTATCTGTCAATAGGCGCGTAGGTAAGCTAGTTGCTGTCAGTTATTATTGTGACTCTAAAACTGTATTTGTCTGGTTAATATTTTGAGAGCTGTTTTTATAACATAACAGAACAATTAAGCATTATCTGAATTTTCCTCGGGTAAAAAATTCGATTTGTATGCAAGTTTCGACCTTCACTCTGTCTAGCCTCCTTCTATGATCCTTGCTAACTTTTGCAGGCAATGTCTTCTTTGTATTCGCTATTTGGAACACTTCCACGCAGAAAAGTATGAAAATAATGGTCTTTTAGCAATAAGAATCTTAAATAGTTCTTCTTATTGTGTCTTTCATATAAGTGAATAAAGGCAAATACATATATATATATATACATATATATATATATATATATATATATATATATATATATATATATATATATATATATATATAAATACATATCTCAGATATATATATATATATATATATATATATATATATATATATATATATATATATATGTATGTATGTATGTATATTTCGCTATTCTTTTCTGATGTCAATAATCATACGTCCACTTTCGTCTCTGTCGAAGTTCTTTCAATCGAAAAACCAGCAAAATCATTACAATTCTTCATTTTTCTGAAAAGAAAGGTGATTTATTTATTTATTTTATCTTTATTTACGTTTTACTTTCGTCCCAAGATTTTATCACTTAAAAGGAAAGAAAAAAAATCTGTCTGCCAGCTGTAAAAAATGAAAAACTTTCATCAAAAGAATGACAGCAACACAGGGAAAATAATATATATATATATATATATATATATATATATATATATATATATATATAGCATACATTAAAACTATATATATATATATATATATATATATATATATATATATATATATAGCATACATTAAAACTATATATATATATATATATATATATATATATATATATATATAGCATACATTAAAACTATATATATATATATATATATATATATATATATAGCATACATTAAAACTATATATATATATATATATATATATATATATATATATATATATATATATATATATATGTATGTATGTATGTATGTATGTGTGTGTGTGTGTGAAAGTTTTAATCTATGCCATATTTGCGGGCCAGTTAAAATGCTCAATATCAGTTATAATTTTGTTTCAATACACACGAACCTTATGGACACCCTGTATATATATATATATATATATATATATATATATATATATATATATATATTAATGCATGTTTCATTAAATAATATAGACAAGTTTTGTCTATTTATTTTAAGTTCCTTTCATATTGTCTGATAAGGTTAATAACATTATCATTGAAAGACGAAAGGAAATCACCATATTGATACATGTTTAAATCCAATCTAAGCTTTCGGCTTACATAAGCCATTATCAAAGATGACAATTACATTTCAATATATCAACCAATACTCGAAACAATAATGATAGCCTGTTTTTGTTGCATGAAAAATTTCAAAGGAACGACTAACTCGTGTATACGAGACGCGGAAGCGAAAATCGCGTCGCAGCTCGTGACGTCACACATGACTACGCGAGAGTGACAACGAGAAGTATTAAGTATGGGAAGCCGTTAGTATAAACCAATGGCTTCTGTTATCAAATCTAGACATTTAAGGAGTTTCGTGGAGATTTTGTAGTTTATTTTGTTCAGGTTAGGTTTCAACTGTTTTATGTATATAGCTTCAAGGATTTTTAGTTTTTGTTTATTGTTTTCATGTTTAAGTATAGTTATGTCTTATATATATATATATATAAATATATATATATATATATATATATATATATATATATATATATATATATATCCGAGATAAATAACAGCACTCGTGTCCTGACGACTGCATATAGCATGAAACAGACTGTCGGCTCTAAGTGTTGACTTCTATGTTCACTTTTATATATATATATATATATATATATATATAGATAGATAGATAGATAGATAGATAGATAGATAGATATCAGTATCTGTCTGTATTTCTGAGATGAGGTATTATGTACATTATTTACCTTAATCGGACGATTGTCCTAATCTTTCTCGCCATATTTATTACTACGTTTTGGCCGTTGTACGCTCCAGCCTTCTTCAGGTGGTTGGAATGTCGGACTGAACACTTTATTTCGCTCATTGGGGTAGACTGTTCTAGCTCTGACTGTACCATCTGTCCTCAAGGACACATGGCACAGTGGATAAAGGCGTTGGTTAGATCCAGTGACAGGATCCAAAGAGTGTGAGTTCTATATCCGGTTAAGGCGGTCTAGAACTTGGAGAGGGGAATTAACAGGAGATAACTGATAATTGACAGCCATTAGACATGGCCCGAGGAATTAGAACAGTCTACACAAGTGAGCGAAATAAAGGTTTCAGTTCGACATTCCAACCGCCTGAAGAGGGCCAGAGCATACAACGACCGAAACGTTGTAATAAATATGGTGACAAAGATGAGGGCAATAGTCTGAATAATGTAAATAATATATATATATATATATATATATATATATATATATATATATATATATATATATATATATATAGTTTTGTACCACTGAATATGATCTTGGAAAAGATCGAAAGTACTTGGAAAACGAAAATAAAAGAAATTTAAACAGCTATATCACATTTCTCTCATCATTTAACATCAATGCACGGAAGGTTATTCATGAGTATGAACGGATTTTATTAAAAATTAGCAGACATAATGTCTGTAATTTATTCAGTCAGACATGTCTAAGAGAGAATTGCTGCCTAAATGCACACACACACACACACACACACACACATATATATATATATATATATATATATATATGTAAACTCATGTACTCGAGGGTGTGCTGTAAAATTCTCAGACTGACCAAGAAGGGATTCTAAAGCAAATTTTGATCTTTGGTCATTTCGATCGGCGGGCCGAAAATGTTTGGCATCGCCCCCAATTCCCCCCCCCACACACACACGGCACCTCCCTAATTCGTATATATACAACTTGTAGTTATATGGCTGTATATGGCTATTCATTCTCAGACATAAGTGCGCATACATGCGCCGGTAAGAGAGAAAAAAAAGCGGGAAGGAAACGTGATGAATGGTAGAAACAAAATGTTAGGCAGCTACCATAATATCGTCAAACAGGCTTCCTCTCGGACTACAAGCTGGTCTGCTCTATGTTTTCCCTTCAAATGAAGTGCAGTCTTACTTGAAAGATTATTATTATCGTTGTTGTTTACTATTATTATTATTATTATTATTATTATTATTATTATTAGTAGTAGTAGTAGTAGTAGTAGTAGTAGTAGTAGTAGTAATAAGTAGTATTAGTATGAGAGCCAGAAAGGGGAATGTTTTCGTCAAACCAGTGCACATATTCATCTCAGACACTCGCCGGATTTATGTAGACATCTTGAACTTAGAGTTTTAAGTTATTCATACAGCGAATAATATAATTAAATTTTGAAATATCCTCTACTCTGTAACATTAACTAGAAAAAGGATTTATATTATGTAAAGTAATAGATCGACTAACAGAGAAAAACATTATAGAATTATTATTATTATTATTATTATTATTATTATTATTATTATTATTAATAATAATAATAATAATATTAATAATAATAATAATAATAATGTGTGTGTGTGTGTGTGTAAGCCACAAATGTGAATGTTTTCAAACCAGTGTCCATATTTATCTCTGACTTCTTCTATGTACCGTATCAATTCAGGATATAGACGATGATGACTTACCACAATTTCCAGTCATTTGTAGCTCTTACCATATTTGGCGTTTTACTATCCTTCCTACGTCCTGTTCTGCCATTCCTGTACACAAGCTCGTTTCCTTCTGTCCCTTTTGCTTTCAATATCCTTTGTGTGTCAGATTTTCCAAGCATTCTTTTCTCAAATTAAATCATCTCTTTCTGATTCTAAGTATAATAACCTTCTTTTTTTTTTTTTTAATTTTTCTTAAGACTTCCTCGTTGCGTACACGCTCCCTTCTAACACTTTCGCCCCATCCCCTCAACCTCCGGCGTCTTACTCTCTGGGTTGAGGTGTCTACTCGGTCCTAACCGCACTTAAGGGAGTGGCCATAGGTCCCCTGAGCATCCGTCGATTATTCGACCAGTCCGCTGGTTTAATCCTGCTTCTTGACCACGTTGTGATTTGTTTGATCCAGAAAGCAGAAGTGATGTCCGTCCATTCGCGGTCGACTGAAGATGTAGACATGGCTGGGGAGTCTGCGCTAAGAAATTTAGAATGCAACAAAAAAAAAATGAATATCTGCAGAAAGCCGGACAAACATTGATTCAATGGTTGAATTGTTAATGTCTTTTATATAGCAGAAAAGAATAGCAGAGAAGAGAAAATGGTTACAGAAAAGAAAAGTTAAAAAAAAAAAAACCCCTCATGCCCTGGATTCTAGACTGAGAGAGAGTGTATGTGATTATCTTGCTGTTAAATCGTCTCAGAACGATATATGACTCTTGCGATGGAGGGACAAAGATTTCTGTGCGGGGCTTAAAGTTATAGTGGCGTTCCTCCTCCCAACGCTTGCCCGGGCCAATTTTCTCTTCTCTCTTAAAGAATTTTCTCCCGTTTGCTTTTTTCAGCATAACTACACATTTATATAGATAAACCCGGCTGATTATAACTGACCCTCGGCTCTACTACTTCGCACGTGATTATCACGGGGTTCTGGCTGCTTCAACCAAAATCATGTGAATTCCAAAGTTCCTTCTAGCTTACTCAGCTCTATTTTAATTTTTAATCGATAAAAAATATTTCGGCCATTTCCATTGTCTCTTCTGATTACACAGATTCAATGGGTACAACTTCTGCCCCTAGATCAGATTTCCCCATCAGTAAACAAAATTTAATTTCACTATTCAAATCTACTTCAATTTCACTAAAAAAAAATACGTGTGTGTTTGCGCGCGTGTATGTTCCCCAGACTCTCTCTCTCTCTGTCACACCATCTATGGTATTCTCAGCATTCTTTTGTGAAACCATATAACTGTTGCCTCTACTTTTATATAAACCTGTGAGGAAATTGTTCAGTATTCCCTACCATATAGGAGGACAGATATTACATAGCAGTTCAGTACTTTTTTCTTTACTTCTATCACAACTTTTTCTGTTTCTTAGTATTCTTGTTTACCTTTGGAAAGCATATTTTACTATTCCAACGCGTCTTCGGATTTCAGTGTGGCACGTTCCATCTCCTATTAAAACCCTTAGGCAGACCCCCTCTCCACAGTCACGATGAAAGGATGTCCCACTCGGGGCCGCTTCATGCCTTGAGAGACTATTGGGCTTTAAATTCACACCTGACCTCAAGTGGAACTCGTACATTCTAACCATCGCTAAAGATGCAGGAAAAATGGCGGACTTCCTGTACTACTCCATATGCGGCCTCCGACAGGAATCGAACCTATATCCTATACGGAACTGTCATATAGCCTGATGCACATTTACCGATTTCGCCACAGAGGAAATGTATTAAAGAATAATTGTCGGACTTTGTCCATTTCATGATGTGTGACGTCATTTGTTTACATTTGGATACGCATTGAGCAGATATGAATGTACGTGAGAGAATCATGGAAGATTGTAGTTTAAACACACACACACACATATATATATATATATCTGTCCATTATAATCTCTCAGTTTATCTATCTCAGCCTATTCATTATCTTTCTATCTATCTATCGCGACCTGTTCATTATATATATATATATATATATATATATATATATATATATATATATATATATATATATATATATGTATGTCCATTATAATCTCTCAGACTATCTATCTATCTTTAGTATTATCTATCTATTTTTTTCCTAATAAGTATTTTTCGGATATTCAGGCCGATAGACGAAAATAAATATACTGTTTAAAAACATGAAATAAGCGTCTACACAACTATGGTTATCAGCTAAAAAACACGTTTAAAATGGTAAAAATACAAGCATACACCGGTACTAACTAAAGTATATAAATAAAGAGAGAAAAAATAGTATATATATATATATATGTAATAAAGATATATAAAGACATATAAAAAGACAGAGAAACAAATAATTTTTCGAAAATATATTTAATGAATACCTTCGCGTACTTGATATTGTTAACGTAGCGTTTCGACCGATACATTGTTCAGCCTTCATCAGATGTACAATGCTTAAATTTTCCTTGAAAGCTATCAATTACACAAGTGCTTGTGTTTAGCACCTGGACACACCACTCTCTCATAATTGTTTGACTTTTTCAGACGGGTAACAGTAAATAGCTTTTGCTTTCATTGCCACCCTTGACAATGACGAGCTGGAAAAGCAGTGAGTAGAATGTCACTACGATGTCGAGTGACGCGGCCCAATAATGACCGTTATGATCGGATAGCGAGTCGAAACTCTCCTTCGAATGGACAGGGTTTCCTTTCCATTGTATGTCAGCAAAGAAAACGTGATCATTACACTTCTACATGAATAAAAGTCAATGGTGGACTTCTGAGTTTCAAAACCGGGGGTGTCGACAGCACGGGTTGGACTTCGTCTTCGCTCGCCTGGTCAGGAAAAAAAAACATTAAACGGAAGCCCTCCCCAATAGATGAGCACGAAACACAGTTTGATTCGCTTTGCACAGCAAATCAGATAACCGTTTCCTTCCGTATGATTGGGTATTATCATCAGCTTCACTCAGTGAAGATAATGTCTGTTACGCAGACCGAAACAAGCCAGCAATGAACGCTGATTTTAACAGGGTTTTTGATAAATTACCGAAAATAATTCGCGTAATTTTTCGATTCCGACGCCGCCATGTTGTCACGATTGATTTTTGAGCGAGAGACGCTGAAAATACTGAAAATTTCTTGACAACGTATTTGTTTAGATAGAATATCGACAAGTAGAACAGTGATTGTTGATCCGTTTGTCCGTCCATCTATCTATCTATCTCAGCTTATTGATTATCTATCTATCTATCTATCTATCTATCTATCTATCTATTTCAGCCTATTCCTTATCTATCTATAGCGTTGGAATCATATTTTTAAATAACTAATTATATATATATATATATATATATATATATATATATATATATAGCACGTTTCAGATTTAGTTATCTTTCTTTCTATCTATGTATCTACTGTGGCCATTATAATCTATCTATCTATCTATCTATCTATCTATCTATCTATCTATTTCAGCCTATTCGTTTTGTATGTATGTATGTATGTATGTATCTATCTATCTATCTATCTATCTATCTATCTATCTATCTATCTATCTATCTGTGGCCATTATAATCTCTCTATCTATCGATCGACCTTTTTATATATGTAATATATTTTAGCTGCACAAATATGTGTATTTGCATATTCATAAAATCAACTCGTCTCTCTCTTTCTCTTCTTGTCGCTCTATTGCGCACACAAAAACTCACATGCACGCACACACACGATCTTGCTCTGTTTCTCCTTAGTATTTGGGGTTTAATTCTTTCTCAGTTTCAATTCCCACACGTAATTCTCAATATCTATTTTGCAAATTCGTAATCTGTGGAATTCAAAAATGTATATATTTAGTGCTGTCTATTTTAAAAAAAGAACGTAAACAGATGGGGTCGGCATGAATTATTAAAATCCTTTATTCACAGAGGTCGGAATAAGGGCATAGAGTTGGCAAAAATAAAAAAACTTACATTTGAGCCCAGACATGAGACAATCGAAGGTATCTATCTATCTATCTATCTATCTATCTATCTATCTATCTATCTATCTATCTATCTATCTATCTATCTCAGCCTATTTGTTATCTGTTTATCTATCTATATATATCTATCGTAGTCTATTCAGATCTATCTATCTATCTATCTATCTATCTATCTATCTATCTATCTATCTATCTATCTGTCTGTCTATCTATCTTAGGAGAAGGACACTCCAGACACCCCCTCCCTAAAGAAGCGAATTTGACCAAACAGGGTACTACCTTTACATCGCTAGATAAACGGATATCAAGTATAATAAATGGCAGTGTGTGTGTGTGTGTGTGTGTGTGTTTTAATTCTCGGCCTCACCCACTTACAAAAATGATTAAAAACTATAAACATTTTTGGAAGGGTTAAAAAAATATTTTTTTTAAAAATCAACAATAGCTGTGCTACTAGTGATTATGCAGAATAGCATACATCGGTGTCATTCTTCGAGGTGAGTCCAAGAACCTTTCGACCAAACTTCGTTTGCATATAAAATGGTATATATATATATATATATATATATATATATATATATATATATATATATATATATATGTGTGTGTGTGTGTGTGTGTGTGTGTGTGTGTGTGTGTGTGTAAAGAGAGAGTGAGAGAGATAATGGAACCTTGGTTCAAAAATTTAATTCGTTCGTGAAGTCTGTTCGTATCCCGAAATGTTCGTAAACCGAAACTATTTTTTCCAATAGGAATCAATGTAAAATGGATTAATCCGTTCCTGGTCCCAAGATGATTGCTTATTTAAACTTTTACAACAGTACTTTGTGCACAAGATTATACACAAAACTAACGAAAATCATTAAATCTAAGAAGAAGAAAAAAATGAATAAACTCTACTAAACAGATAAAATATAGACGGACATTTTAATTTTACCTTTTCTGTAAGTAGGAGAATTGATTGTGGAAGGTGAAGGAAAGACATCATCATCATCATCATCATCATCATCATCATCATAGAGACAATATCATCACCATCATCATCATCATCATCATCATCATAGAGACAATATCATCACCATCATCATCATCAGCATCATAGAGACAATATCATCACCATCATAGGACATCATCATTATTTTAATTTTACCTTTTCTGTAAGTAGGAGAGTTGATTGTGGAAGGTGAAGGAAAGACATCATCATCATCATCATAATCATCATCATCATCATAGAGACAATATCATCACCATCATCATCATTATCATCATAGAGACATCATCATCATCATCATCATAGAGACAATATCATCACCATCATCATCATCAGCATCATAGAGACAATATCATCACCATCATAGGACATCATCATTATTTTAATTTTACCTTTTCTGTAAGTAGGAGAGTTGATTGTGGAAGGTGAAGGAAAGACATCATCATCATCATCATCATCATCATAGAGACAATATCATCACCATCATCATCATCATCATCATAGAGACAATATCATCACCATCATAGGACATCATCATTATTTTAATTTTACCTTTTCTGTAAGTAGGAGAATTGATTGTGGAAGGTGAAGGAAAGACATCATCATCATCATCATCATAGAGACAATATCATCACCATCATCATCATTATCATCATAGAGACATCATCATCATCATCATAGAGACAATATCATCACCATCATAGGACATCATCATTATTTTAATTTTACCTTTTCTGTAAGTAGGAGAGTTGATTGCGTAAGTGGAATGGAAAAGAAAGAGATGCTATTGTTTGGAAAAGGGAAGGAAAGACATGATCGTCTCTTTATTTATAAGAATAGTATAGATCGTTGATTTTGTCATATGAAACTGAGTAGGAAGAGACAATATCATCAACAATTGTTTTTCTCTTAACTTTTCTTTTTCCTTTACCAGTATTACTGCTAGCTTTCTTTGGAACCATGACTGAGGACTTATAAAGAGAAAAAAAAAATGCGCAGTTCAATAAAATTGAAAAAGGAAAGCACAACACAACGCATGAATGTATACAACATGGCGGTCGACTAAGAAATCATTCCATTCGGGTTAACTCGGATCGACTCGGATCGGCTCGGTTCGGCTCGGTTCGGCTCGGCTCGGTTCGACTCCATATGGCAATGTTGTTCGAGAACCGAAATTTTGTTCGATACCCGAAGCATTTTCATTTCGAATTTTCTGTTCGAAAATCGAGTTGTTCAATATGTGAGACGTTCGAGAACCGAGGTAGATTTGTATATTTACATTTTGATTTTCATGTGGATATGTTATCGAACAAATCGATGTAAAATAACATCAAATTCATTCTAATAATAATTGTAGATGTTGTTCCTCACCATTTGTTGCAACTCGTGCCTGACGATTAGCACGTGCATGAAACTCAGAGTAATATCAATCGATGACGAACAAAATGTGTGCCTATATAAATATAAAATGGACAAAGTGCAACAATTATTTTAAGACATTTTTTTTATGTTTATACGTTCTTGTTATAGATACAAATATTTAAGTAAATGTTCTGTTTATAAAAAAACAGTATTAACAACATTTACCGGCTTGAAAGACCGAGAAATTTTCATAGAAAATATTCGTCCTCCGACAGGAATCAAACCTATACGGAACCGTCATATTGCCTGACGTACCTTTAACCGATTGGACCACAGAGAAGTGTTTCGGTTAGCAAGGTCGATTTGGATCCGCATGGAGCAGATATGAATGTACACGAGCAAATCAGGAAGAATTATAGTTTAAAAACAGTAAAAATCGGTAAAAGCAAGTCAGGCTATATGACGGTTCCGTATAGGATACAAGTTTGATTGCTGTCGGAGGACGCATATTTTCTATGAAATTTCTCGGACATTCAGGCCGGTAAATGTCGTTAATACTGTTTATTATAAACAGAGCATTTACTTAAATATTTGTATCTATAAAAAGAACGTATAAACATAAAAAAATGTCTTAATATATAAACCTATTACTGATGTTTCATCCGACTGGTTTTGACAAGAAACCAAGTCCGAGGAAGTCCTAAGATTGTATTTTTTTTCTTTTTGACATAATACTAATTTACTTGATACAAGTCTTGCTTATTTACCCATAGCCGGGGGGGGGGGAGAAGAAGTGGATCCATAGCTTTTCCCAAGGCCCGTAAGTAAGCATAACGAACCTAACAGGAATTGGAACTCGGCTCTCCGATTAACAATCCAAAGCAATTATCCATTACACAGCCAGCACCTTGTATTCCCAAGTAGTCACCCATCTAGGTACTGACCAGGCATGACGTTGCTTAACTTCGGTGATCCTACGGGAAACGGTCTTTCAACGTAGTACGGCCCTTAAACTGTTGCCGTTCGTAAATAAAAACGAAGTACAAATAAATTTTTATGAAGTCGGGGATCTTTTTATTATAAATAGAGTATTTACTTAAATTTTTGTATTTATGAAAAGAACGTAAACATAAAAAAGTCTTATAATATATATTCATCTACAGACAAACTGTTTCACAGCTCCTCAGTGTGGCTAGACGTCCGGTTGCCTTTAACTAGGATTGAAAGCCGACTGAATTAGGGTCAATCAGGGATTCTACCTCTAAGCCATTGGCATACAGCAGGAATGATGGTGAATTTAAGCGTATTTATTTTTTAGATGAACAGTGACTGAGAGAACTCGATTAACAATCCAGTGTAATTATCCATTACACAGCCAGCACATACAAGTTTACCGCACCTTGTATTCCCAAGCGGTCACCCATCTAGGTACTGACCAGGCATGACGTTGCTTAACTTCGGTGATCCTACGGGAAACGGTCTTTCTACGCAGTATGGCCCTTAAGCTGTTGCCGTTTGTAAATAAAAATAAAGTACTGATAACTATTTATGAAGTCGGGGATCGATTTGATGTTTTGTTTATATTATGAAGTGAACCCTCTCTTCTAAGATGATGAAAAGTTTTGATTTTGAGAAATATTGTGGTAGATGAAGGGCTAATGAATTTCAATATAATTCTTTTTTTTTTTTTGGTATTTTTTTTTTTTTTTTTTTAGTAAACCCCTATTTTTATGAGGGGACCAGTAAATTTAAGTAGTGCTCACTATTGATTTTTGAATTTAGTCTGGCCACAGGATTCTGTGGGCAAACAGGTTAAAATGTTTTCCATTGGTGGAACCAGAAACAAGTTTAACGGAAACATGAATGTTTGTTTTTTTTTTCTTAATATTTTTTTTAATATGCAAATATATGCAAAGTTCGCATGAGAATCGATATTATGATTTGGCGAATATCGATGACTTAACTATATTTGATTGCACGTGTTTACGTTTTCCAATCGGCTAATATAATTTTCAATTGATTGATATTTCTTTTTTTCATTTTTATCGAACGATTGAAAAAAAAAAGGAAATAAATCAACGTTTATAATTGGTTTGATGTTTTTATTTTCCTTTAACAAAAATAACCCCACCCGCCAAATCTTATCCTTCATCCCTAAAAAACAGTGACCGAATTCCTCCCAGATCTGCTCAATGGTATACCGAGTGTAACATCAAAACTGTCCAAATCGTGTAACAGCAAAATTGTCCAAATCGTGTTACAGCAAAATTGTCCATTTGTTAGATTAAGCTTTGAACCGTTCCATCTAAGAAATGATTAAAGATATCTTACTGGAATTCTCCAATGTTTTTATAACACTATTGGACTCTACTTTGAGTGATCAGAATGTATAATGACTCTCCAAGCTTAACAGAAGATTGGTGAGGAAATCGATCATTAACGAAAATGACATGTTCATCATTAATTACTCATAGCTAAGAATCGGAAGCTCATGAAAGATTGAAATAAATTTCACACACACACACACACACACACACACACACACACACATATATATATATATATATATATATATATATATATATTATTCCAGGATCATTTTCCAACTTATTCAAGATGATCTTCGCCCTCTCTAACCTTCTAACTTTCTGTCCTGGAGTAACACGGTGCCTCACAGGTTTCACGTACGATTTCATTTTCAAATCTTTTTTTTACTGCTCTTTGGACTGTCATAGCTGAAACTTCTCTCTCACGTGCCAAACGTCTTACGGATTAAATTGGATCTTTTCTAATTTATCTATTTAGCTCTAATTTGAAATGATGATCCCTTTTGCTGTTGTGAACGCCTGGTCCCGTTTTCTTTTTTTACTTTTTTCCTCTTTTTTAATCTTATTCACCGTTCTCTTGGTGGTTCTTGAATGGACTTTGAAGATGGAAAACAGAGTATTAATGTTGGTACCATTACTGAAGGCCTAAATGATCTTTTACCTCTCACCATTGCTCATTTGAGAGCAGGTTAAAATCTTTTTGTGTAAGAGCCACTCTCTGACACAAAACGATTTTAGCCTATTCTCTTTCTAGCTGAATAACTCAAAGGTCTTTTCAGTGATTCTTACAACAAATGGTATTAAGATGGCGAAATGTCTTATCTGAAAAACTGGAAAAAAGAAATTCAATTAGTTTAGTGATTTTTTTAGATATTAAACATTTTGTAGGATGGACAAATATTGCATGCTGTTACACGATTTGGACAAGTTTGCTGTTACCTTTATCATTCGAAATAGTGGCGCATCACGATCTTCCTGGTGCTATTTTCCTTCTGAAATATCAAAGACGTTTGTAAATGTTCTGTCCTTTGAAGATGTAGGCGATAATGGTTGTCCACAATTTCTTTTTTAATATGTTTGAATTCTCACTGGTAAGAGTGTAGTTTGAAGTTTAACCCATAGAAGGGGGATAGAAATGGTGTGTTCATGCCTTTCCCAAGGGTGTTAGTGCGAAAGTGAGACCAGCAATTTGGAACTCGGTTCACTGGTGTCACTCTCCTCGTCAATAAGCGTTTACGAATTTATGAGTCCGCCCAATGAAACGCTGAAAACAACGCTTTTATGTTTCATTGGTGATTGTGGACACGAGCTGGTGGGGTGGAGCCAACGTACGATCCACTCCCAGGCTGCCGAGTCAAACCTGCGGAAATCGCTGACTTTTCGAACAAGTAACCTGAGCGCCAGTCGCTGTCGGGAGTGACCTTTTCGCGTTGAACTGATGAGAACATGGGAGACTCTCGATGACGGTGGCTCGTCAGTGAGAATGTCTGGCGAGAACAGAGCATTATTCAGCTTGTCACGGTAAAACCAAGGCCTTTACTCTGCCCCTCCCGGTTTAATATACTAAACAAAAAAAATAAAAAAATAAAAAAAATAAAAATAAAAAAGTCGGGTGGTATTCGTTAATAAGTAACTTTTATATAGGTAAGGTATTTCTCGTCAGTAAGCCTGAATAATGATTTTCCGAGCGTAGCTGAAATGTGGCACAAGGCCGATAATATGGGGTACCCAGTGAGGATCGAACTCACTACTCAGTCGTAATTATCCTAGCGACACAAGCTATCTAAACATTGTAGGGTGTATAGCTGGCCACTAATAATCAAAGATACCCGTCTACTAGGGCGGTTAGCCAATATCCTATCGCAGACGCTTGCCCAGGCGCATTTGTGTTTATTCTATACACCCACAGAGACCATCTGTGGTTTATACTGCAACTAAGCTGAGAAAATCTTTGTTAAAGTTTCCGGAAAAGAGCGTGTTATCTAGCGTGATTGACAATTTGAACAAGGCCTGCACGCTCAAGCCCTCGGCCACAGTGACTTGTGACTTGCACAGCTATCGACGGCCCCCAAGGGTTTCGTCTGCACAATTTCACTCACAAGGTTTTGGGTCAAACCGTGGTATGGTTTTCAGGCACTTTCCAAAGAATGACCCCTCCAGTGCGATTACATCAGGAAACCTCCTTCCTGTCAAATCCACCATGGTGAGATTCGAACCCGGGTTTCAAAGTCAGAATACGAACATTCTAACTGCTCGGCTACGTGTCCATAATTTCTAAACGTTTCATCCCCTCGCTATGTGGTTGTGTTGGTATCATTTGCAGGGAGCTGAAAACATAGAAAGTTAGGTTATTATCGTCTGGTTTGAGAACGTGAAATCTCTAACTTAGATCATGTTGAAACTTTAGGTTAGATAATGAAGAATAAATTCAATAAGTTACTGAATTATTTTTTTTTTTAATGTTATTAATGTTAGATAAAGTTATTTTTTGGATGTAAGATATATGACAAAGTGGAAAAGGTTTCCGTGTGACGCTGTTCATCCTTTTCATCAGATAAAGTATATTTTTATGTTGATTCAACTACGCATGCGCACAAACGAGAGACGCTGGGATTTTTTATTTAAAGAGGTTAATTTAAAGGGTTGATTGACTATAAAAAAACAGGTTGTTAAGATGGTATAAGTGTTATCAACTCACCTATAAACCATCTTTATTCGCCATACTAATTTGGTCATCAGAAAAAATATCTATATAACACTAAAAAATATTTATTTTGGCTGTATGCAAATTCTAAGTAGACATTTTGAATTAAAGTACAGGAAGTTGTGGCGAGCCATGGGCACTTTCCTGTTGAAAAGACGGCATATCAATGATAAGATATATCGACATAAAGAAAGCAACAATAATAACAAAAAAGATATCTGGATAATTTGCCAAAGAATAATAATAATTTGAGTCTCCGTTTCGAGCTGAACTGAACGAAAACGGTTTTTCAAGGGGAGATCATTTTTGCTAAATTATAAAATAATGGCTCCTATCTATTTATTTATTTATTTGCATGTGAATAAAAATTATCGGCGCCGAAAATAACCGCCCCCTTTTCATTTGATACACAAATATTAGCGTAATCTTCGAGAAAGCGAATCCAGTGATAATCGCTTTATCAACCTAATCAGGTTTGTCTAGTGATATTACTTAAAGGGATATCGCTTAACGATTATAAAGTCAAGTTAAAAATTGTCAACAAGGTTGAAGTGTTATCAGTTCCAGTAAAAGCGGCAAGAATTAACTGTCTTCGCCCTTTGACGGTGAAAAAACTAACAATTTAACATTATTATACCCGACGATATAACTACTTACCAGAATATAGCATAACGATTAAACATTATCTATCCTTTTTAACATTATCTACTCAAACAATTTAACTATATATTAATTTAATATATATATATATATATATATATATATAGGGACAAACACACACTAGCAGAACCTACGTCAGGACAGACCTACGGATCAACCCCAGAAGCGAGATACTAATACTGACCAATCTTACTAGTAAAATCACTCGTTCGTTCCCGCCACCGCCGGCAGGATTCTTATGCCGGAACACCATCTTGAGCCAGGACGTTTATACTGCCCCACCGACCTTGTTAGAACACTAACACCCCATCGTCTGTATCAAGACCCTCATACAATTCTACCTCACGAATACAGTCCAAAAATCTAAAATACATTCACCGCGTTTCCCAAACAACACTTGGCTTATTTGATAAAACCGTTGATTATATTTTATTTAATTCCCTAGCAGATTAGAGTTCTCAGGCTATTCTCACGATAACCATATTCCGTATATTAGATTATTCATTGGAGAAGTAATTGTTCTGCTGATAATGATAGAACCCCCATTCTAATATTGACGGAATGGGAGTGTTTATTATTATTACTAGTGTACCCTTGCCGTCAATTTTGACGGCGAAAAGGAATCTATCATGAATAATATATATTTTATTGTAAGTAATTTTCGTTTAATCCAAGTACAATTTTTGTAATTTAAAATAGTTCGTTGTTAACGTTAATTGAAGAGTGTACAATTTATAAACATCTAAGGAAAGATATCTATGTTTTATCCTCATAATTGTTACATATTTACAACCAAAATTATGTTTACTGCAAAAGTTCCCAAAGCACAATATTTTTTCTGTAAACTTTGGAAGGTCTGAGCAATCCTTGACAGTCCGTAAATTAAATCTGGAATTTCAGAGTCTATTTCTCGTCCTACTAAGAGCAATGTATCATCAGATATATTTTTAAAATTTATTTTTTGTTCCCCTCCTCTCTTTTTTTATTTATATTTATAATTGTTATTGAAATATTTTTGTTAAAGCTCAAATATTTAACGATGCGACGGAAATTTCTACGGATATTTTATTGTCGTAGGATTCGCCATGAACTTAATAATTAGCTGAAGAACTAAGATTTATCAGAAAATTCAAATAGGAAAACCGTGACATTTTGACTTGTTACTAGAAATGCCATATTTATTATCTTTACTATAGAATGTCTAGACAACCGGAAGTTTCATTAATGAAAATGTCCCTCTCGACAAGAATCGAATCTGTATTTTCTTTATCTTAGGAAACCACCTACTCAAACATGTATACCTTCTAAATATGGCGTTCATATTTGATATGTCCCGAAAAGGGATATATTTGTTCGAAGTAGCAAAGTGGTTCTTGACTACTGTTACCGAGAAGGACAATCTAGCGGGTAACCGTAATGGACTGGTCCTCGTCGTAGTGGTAGGCAATAGGCGTAGGCAGTAGGTGAAGACTATAGACGTAGTCAATAGGTGTCGTCTCTGTACCTCCACATCAGTCTGTATTTATGGCTGACACCAGGGAAAACCTAGGTGTATGCATATTCATTACATCAGTATTAATAATTATTATTGTCAGATCAAACGAAATCTATCAATGAAAATTACTTTGCTTTGATAGTGTATTAGTGCCGTCAAAATTGACATTGTAAGTAATTCTCGTTTAATCCAAGTACAATTTTGTAGTTTAAAATAGTTCGTTGGTAACGTTAATATTTAAACAGTGTACAATTTATAAACACCTAAGGAAAGATATCTGTGTTTTATCCTCATAAATGTTACATATTTACAGCCAAAATTATGTTTCCTGCAAAAGTTCTCAAAGCACAATATTTTATGTGTAAACTTTCGAAGGTCTGAGTAATCATTGACAGTCAATAGATTCAAACTAGAATTTCAGAGTCTGCTTATTTCTCGTCCTACTAAGAGAAACGTATCATCAGATATTTTTGAATTTATTTTTTTCTCATGCTGTTACTAAATTTCCGCAAGATATGCCCCGAATTGTAATATACAATAATTACGACAATATATATATATATATATATATATATATATATATATATATATATATATATATATATATGTATGTGTGTGTGTGTGTGTGTGTGTATAAATATAAATAAATATATATATATATATAATTATTTATATATTATATGCGCGGTATTTATTAGAAAGCGCTCAATATCAGAGATAGAGATACCATATATATATATATATATATATATATATATATATATATATATATATATATATATATATATATAAACACAGTATCAAACCCATCTTTTTTGCCAAAAATTATGATCGTACGATTTGCATTTGCGAAGATATTTTAAAATTAAAAATAAGTAATAATTGCATTAGAATCCATTTTTAGCCATGTAAGTGTTTCGAAATTCTCAGAATTAAAAAATAAAAACGAACGGGAACAATTATTATTCTCTTTCGTTTTTACTTTTTAATTCTGCTTATAATTTCGAAACGCAATGTTTTTTTAAATTTTCTATTCTTTTCAGTTTATTTCCTTATTTTTTTCAAATTATTTTAACTTTTTATTATTCATTCATTATTGCAAATTTTAAAACCGGGACTTAATATCTATTCTTCTTTTTTTTTAAGCGTTTCACCCCCAAGCAAGGCTGGAAACCACTAGCACGCAAGGGGATTACAAAATTAGAAAATTGGAGTGATAGAGGAAAGGATGAAGAGAAGGCATCTGGAGATGTCGATTGACATTACATTTGAATAGTTGGCGATAATAGCTATCAGGGAAACAGGAAAAGGGGAGGGAGTTCCACAGGCGAGAGGGGTGAGACATGAAGCTATTGGAGTAGAAGAGACGGCTACATTTAACAGTTTTGACGGTAAAAGGGTGAGAGCAAGATGCCAGCCTAGCTGAATGCTTAAATTCATGAAGTTTGGAAGCCAGCGAAAGCAGCTCCTCGGAGCAGTTACCATGAAAGTATTTGTAAAAAAAGACAGAGGGAGGCGACAGCACGTCTGTGAGAGATCGACTGCAGACGAGATGCCAGATCAGGGCCAATTACGTTGCATATCCGTCTCTGGATCTTATCAATAACCTTGAGACATACAGAAGGGGCTCCAGACCATATATGACAGCAATACTAGTCGAATGGTTGATTTGTTAGTTTACAAAAACAAATTTCAAACAAAATATCTTGTATTAATCCATGCCGGCCCTGTGCAAATGTCTCAGTCCAACCCGATGTTATAATACGGAAAAATAATTTATTTATGTTATTGAAAATTATTTTTTTATTCAGTCTTTAAAAAAGTAAACTTCATTGTTTTTTGTTTTTTTTTGTTCTTCTTACTAACATGAAAAAAGTAAATAATTTTAAATTAAGTTTTATTAAAGCAAAAACTACAGCGAGCCTTATTTTTCCGCAATTAATTAAAAAAAATATAGTTAAATTCATAAAACAAATATGGCCCGTAAATAACGTTTTTTTCTCATAATTTTTTTATTTAAGTAAGGTGCTTTCTTTCTTTTCAAAAACAAATATAACTTGAATTTTGGAGGGTGATTCAGCGTTATTTTGCACGCTTCCCCTCAATTGTTAAACACTCACAATAAACGTAAATATATATATATATATATATATATATATATATATATATATATATATATGGCGTATTAAAATGCCATATCGACCTCACTGGCCTTTGGCTCTAAGCGGAGGAATGGTAAAGAGTCAAATTTTACTTTGACTAACAAAAGAAGGGAAGTTGCAGACAGCCATGATCGCTGAGTTCCTGAAAAGAATTGTCATATGAGATGTTTGTGTTGTCATCGTTATCGCTTAAGGTTTTGTCTATTTTCTTTTTTTTTTTTACGAAAACGAATTTGATTATTGAAGAAATGACAGTCCGAAAATGTTTTTTGGTTTGGTTTGGTTTGATTTATTTTGTTTTACGGCATATCAACGCATCAATGGGTTATTTAATGTTGACAAGATTTTTAGGATATGTTCGTATGAATAGAATATGTATTTTTTGTAAGAAATCAGTTTGGTTTGGTTTATTTTGTTTTACGGCATATCAACCTCAATGAATTATTTAATGCCGACAAGATTTTAGGATAGGTTCGTATGAATAGAATATGTATTTTTTGTAAGAAATCAGTTTGGTTTGGTTTATTTTGTTTTACGGCATATCAACCTCAATGGGTCATTTAATGCCGACAAAATTTTAGGATAGGTTCGTATGAATAGAATATATATTCTTTGTAAGAAATCAGTTTGGTTTGGTTTATTTTGTTTTACGGCATATCAAACTGAATGGGTTATTTAATGCCGACAAGATTTTTATTGCTGGTAATATTTTTTTCCAAAAATGTATTGCTGGTGATATGTTTTACTTCAAAAATGTATTGCTGGAAATAAAGCAATGTCGTTAATTTTCTGCAATAATTGTATTGTAACCTACTTTTATATTTTCATAGTGTTTAAGGGTTAACTATTATATTTTCCCATAGCTGGGATCCTTACAGGTGGTGGTTCCACGCTTCTCAAAACGTCTTGATCAGAAGCCTTGCTGTCGGATGTAGCTTATCGTCTTACCGAGGACGGCGAAAATATTTTGATCAGATTCATGAAAAGAAAACCGTAGAATTTTAGATATAAGAAAAAAAGATCTTGAAAATGAATTTAAATTCTAAAAAGTGCACCGACCGGAAAATCTCTTTCATGTACTAATCCTTGTTGCGCAGTTCTAAGAAAGAAAAGAAAATCGAAAGCGAATACACCTGAGGAAGGGTGGAGCAGCCATCGGCCGAAACGTGGTACTAAAAACAACAAGGATGAAGATACTCGTCTCATGATCACGAGACTCGTTAATCATTAAGTCCTCATGGAACTACATGAACTGCAACTGCAACATAACCTGACGGAGCCCATCCCTTTCGCTGGTTTTGAAGCCAGAGTTTTTTTCTTATTCTAGATCGGTTGCCACGTGAGGTTATATTGCTCAGTGTTTACTGCTATTTACCCATAGTTGGAGGTGGGTAAGAAGAGCAGGGTTCATACCTTTCCAAAGGGTATTAACATGTATGTGAATGTAATTAACTTGCCAGGAATTCGAACTCGGCTCTCTGATTCCACAATCCGAACCGTTATCCACTGTGCCTAGTAACTCGTAAACTAATAATACTTAATTTCAGAATTTTAGGCAACTTATTTAGTCCACACATAATTAAGATCTACGCAAAGAAACTCGCTAATCATCACTCAACGGCAAAGTCCCCAAAGAGGATAAAATACATATGTACTTTGCCAGGTATATGTTCCCATTTATAGGGTACCCAATAAGGATCGAACTGATTACAATGTAGTAATGGCCTGCGAGATAAGCTTGCTCTTTACCACGGTGAAAATTTCCAAATTTACTTGCTAATGTCTGACACAAGGCATGTAAGTATGGAGCTTGAAATGAAGATTGAAACTCACCACAGATCAGTAGTATACTGCTAAACCTACTCGTTAACCATTACCCTGTATCAAGGCATGCAAAGAATTAAGGTATTTACACACTATCATTTTTTTCTTGTAAAATGCTAAAATATAGAATACATGATGCAATGGGTAATTAATCGCCATTTTATATTTGTAATTTTGCGCATGCGTGTTATATTTTTTATTTTGTCAACTGCACAGTATAGTAGGGTCAGTTGAGCACTGTCTATAAGAAAATGATCACCATAACGTGATTCACTCCGCCAGAAATTTGGTAACGTCATGCTTTACTGCTTGGAATTCGCACCGGAATCTCCAATACGAACATTTCAGAGTATTTGGGTGTGAATCTGAGGAGAGTGCAGAACATTCGGAAAGAGTTGGATGAGTCTAATGGTGATTACGAAGGTACGGTAGCTCGGAAAACATACTCTGATCGTTTTGATAAGAAAAGAATTCCTAAAGTTGCCACGGACTCAATCCGGAAGTCTACATCAAGTGTTTTGAGGAGTATGGCCCAGTGTCAAGAGGGTGACTACTGGAAGACCCTATGTCTAGCAAAAGAACACTACACCATGCCACACAAGCAGGAGAACCCAATCATAGCTGCCAGACAATTTCTGCGACCACATCACCTCTTACATCTGGCTACGTAACTCCCAAGACTGCAACCTCCTTGATTATTATGTTTGGGGCGCAGTTGAGCGGAAGACCGTCAAAACTCCTTGTAATAGCAAAGACTAACAGTAGAGCCCGGCGTGGCCCGGAGATGTAACAGTAAGAGATAGATCAAGTATCGACCATCATAAAGACTGAAAAATAAAATTGACAAAGATTATTGTTTAAGGTTGACGGACACGCATGTTTTTTTTTTTGTTTTTTTTTTTACGAATTGGTCAAACCCAAACTCAAACAAAAACATTGTTTTCAATTCATTGTTATAAGTCTACCGATTGAATAGAATTTTATTATAAACAATTGTCTTGTAAATGGGATTTTTAAAGCATTCTGAATGTAAAAATAATGAAAAAAGTGTGCAAGACAATAAGAAACACTACCTACCAAAAAAAAAAGGTGAAGTTTTGTTGAAATCGGTTGAAAAATGTAGGAAATCCGATCCCATATATAAACGAACACACACACACACAAACAACATGGGTTTTATAATAAGTATAACTCGATATGAGTTGTCTCCCCTTTCATTCTCGCGATGCTTCTTAATCGTGTTTTCAAATTGATTTCGTGCAAAAACAATTATGTTTTTCCAATTTTAGGTGCTGTCAGAACCACCGCAAGGTAATTTTACGTAGTCCTGGGAAGTTTTGTTGAAATCGGTTGAAAAATGTAGGAAATCCGATCCAATATATAAACGAACACACACACACACACACACACGAACAACCTGGGTTTTATAATAAGTATGATTATGGCAGCATTGACCAACTTAAAAAATAATGCCGTTCAGAAGATTTACAGGGGATTCCAAAGTCTTTCCGAGGCCGGGGTTGAAACCGATTGCTTTTTTATTGAAGAAATTTACACTTTATCATTTCAAGACAATTTTGTGCAATTTTGGTAAATATATCTGTTAAAATGAGATATCAGTGTTATTTTCATTTTTGTAGAATTTAGACGATAATTTGTCCATCGCACCCTGTAAGGATCGAACTCAGTATTAAAAGCCTGCTTGTCTCGCACGTTAAACTTTACCCGGCGGTTTGGCGCCCCGAATGCTGTTTGGAATAATGCCAATAACACTCATCACAGATTTTCAGACAATATCTAAGCTGTCATTTACTCATAAGCCTACTCATGCACACAAGTTAGCGCACGAAAGCGTAATTAGATCATTTAATTAAGTAATGAACTTTTCTTGCTGTCAATTACTTCCATCTTTTCTCTTTTCTCGTAAATTTGTTAAGCAATATAACTTGGTTTTCATTGTCTTTCTGTTTTGTTTTTTTTTTCTATCTCCCGTTCCTGAAAATCGAAGCCTTTCATAAACAAGCGGCTGGTTACCAATAAATGTTTCCGCTTTTGTTATTATATTTCCAAACTTTTAGTTTGATATTTCAAGAACTCAGACGATTACATTTTTTTTCCTTGTTTCCTTTTATCTTTTAATCAAAGTTAAAAAGAGGATTATTCTTTTAAATTTTTTTTTTTAAAGATTTTACTCTTTCGTCTCCCTTTCGCTTACTCTTCTTTCTTTCCTTCTCAATTCTTATCGTTTCTCTATCTCTCTTTCTTTCTCTCTCTCTTTCTCTCTCTCTCTCTCTCTTTCTCTCTTTCTCTCTCCCTTGTTCATTCTCATCGTTTCTTTCTTTGTTTTTTTTTCTTTTTCTTTTCTTTTCTTTTCTTGCGTCGTTTTCTTTCTCACTTTTCGAATGGGAATCTTTTGCAACCAAAACGCAAAATTTAAAGAAAACTGCCTCCATATAATAATAATAATAATAATAATAATAATAATAATAATAATAATAATAATGAGACCAAAGCCTCTCAACCAGATCCTATCACTGTTACATGTTCAAGGATGGAACTAGCCCGAAATGCAGGATCTTCAGAAAATATGATGAAACTGTCGACCATATTATCTCATGATGTCCTGAACTGGCTAAAACAATGAATATACCCACAGACATAACATATGTGCAGTGGAAGATATGCAAATAGCACAAAATCGAAACCACTGAGAGATGGTATGAACACCAACCAGGCACAGTTACCCAAAATAACGATGTAACTATCCTCTGGGACATTCCAATTCAAACTGACAGGGGAATAAAAGCCAACAGACCTGATATTATCATAAAAGACAAGAAATTCAGGAAGTGTATGTTTATTAACATAGCAGTGCCATTTGAGAGAAACACCTCCATGAAAATTATCGGGAAATTGTCCAAATACAAGGACCTGGATATCGAGATTAACAGGATGTGGGGAATGAAGACTGAGGCTGTACCAATAGTAATCGGAGCACCGGGCCTCGTTAGAAAAGGAATGGACAATTTTACTAACAGTGTCCCAGGTAACATCAACATACAGGTTGCCCAGAAAATCGCCCTACTAGGAACATCTCATATATTAAGAAAAGTTCTATCAATTAAATGACAATTCTCCTATAGGGCCTAAAAACCATAGTTTGGACCCGACTCTAAAGGATACAAAGCAGGAAACATAACATATACAAATAATAATAATAATAATAATAAATAAAAAAATTAAAACATTATTGCATATAATTTGATATTTCAAGAACTCAGACGATTACGTTTTTTCCTGTTTCCTTTCATCTTTTAATCAAAGTTAAAAAGAGGATTATTCTTTTAAATTTTTTTTTTTTAAAGATTTTACTCTTTCGTGTCCCTTTCGCTTACTCCTCTTTCTTTCCTTCTCAATTTTTATCGTTTCTCTCTCTCTCTCTTTCTTTCTCTCTGTCTCTTTCTCTCTTCCTTGTTCATTCTCATCGTTTCTTTCTTTCTTTCTTTTTCTTTTTCTTTTTCTTTTCTTTTCTTGCGTCGTTTTCTTTCTCGTTTTTGGAACGGGAATCTTTTGCAACCAAAACGCAAAATTTAAAGAAAACTGCCTCCATATAATAATAATAATAATAATAATAATAATAATAATAATAATAATAATAATAATAAAAAACTTAGCAATATTCACTCCACTTCCTATTAATTCAAAATTTCAAAAAATTTCTAACGTAGGTGGGAAATAGATTTTATGGTATTATTCAATTCTCTCCCTCTTTCACAGACTTTGTTAATCGTCGATAAAGAAAGAAATTTCTCCGCTGACATAGATTTCACAACTTTACAAAGGAAGAGAACGCAGCATTTTCAATTTAGTAGCATAAACTCGTTAGCGGTTTCCCCAGTAACTTCTCATTCCTATTTTGAAAGACGCTCGGGTTCGAGATCGGGTAAAGGCAATCATGCTGATTTTTCAGGGTAACCAAAAATAAAGAAGTTTAGATTAACGGATTTTTATTTTTGTTTCTTTATAAGAGTTTCGCTAATTACATTATTCGGACAAGTGTCCTCATCTTTGTCGTCATATTTCTTACAACGTTTCGGCCGTTGTACGCTCCGCTCTTTTTCAGGTGGTTGGAGTGTCGAATAGAATATTCATTTCGCTCGTAGGGTTAGACTGTTCTAGTTCCACGTGCCATGCTTAATGGATGTCAGTTATCAGTTACCTTCAGTTAATTCCCCACTCCAAGTTCTCCACTGCCTTAATCGGGTACTGACCTCACACTCTTAGGGTCCTGTCACAGAACGTTGGCTAGATTCAGTGACAGGAGACAAATAGTGTGAGTTCAATACCCGTATAATGTCCGAATAATGTAAATAGTGTACATAATACCTCATCTCAGAAATATAGACAGACACTGAAGGGCCGAATCATTGTAATAAATATGGCGACAAAGATGAGGACAATAGTCCGAATAATGTAAATAATGTACATAATACCTCATCTCAGAAATATAGACAGATACTGTAAGGCTGAAACGTTGTAATAAATATGGTGACAAAGATGAGGACAATAGTCTGAATAATGTAAATAGTGTACATAATACCTCATCTCAGAAATATAGACAGATACTGAAAGGCTGAAACTTTATAATAAATATGTCGACAAAGATGAGGACAATAGTTCAAATAATGTAAATAGTGTGCATAATACCTCATCTCAGAAATATAGACAGATAGTGAAAGGCCGAAACGTTATAATAAATATGGCGACAAAGATGAGGATAATAGTCCGAATAATGTAAATAGTGTACATAATACCTCATCTCAGAAATATAGACGGATACTTAAAAGAGTTTTTTAAATGAATATACTATTTTACTAGCCCAATTAAAAAATTGACACTAACGCTATTTTGCCGGTAAGTATAAATAATATTTTCACACTAAAAACACATATATATATATATATATATATATATATATATAAGCAATTCATCCCAAGCAAGGCCGGTGTGCCACTAGCACGCAAGAGGTTACGGAGAGCCAAAGTAAGTGAAAATACTGGGTATGGGCTGTAAATTGAGGAAAGGGTATAAAGACGAGTGGGGATCAAGGCATCAGAATGTTATGATCGACATTACATTTAATTTTTTAATGATTATAGTTATCAGGGAAGCAAGTAAGCGGAAGGGAGTTTCACTGTCTGGAAGTGTGGTAGAAGCTTTTGGAGTAGAATTGGCGGTTACATTTAACTTTTTCGGCAGTAAAAGTTAGGGACCGAGATGACACCCTAGTAGCACGCTTAAATTCCTGTAGTCGGGGTACCAATGAAAATAGCTCGTCAGAGCAGATGCCATGAAAATATTTGTAGAAAAGACAGAGGGAAACCACATTACATCGGTGAGAAAGTGACTGTAGTCGAGACCTCAAGTCAGGACTGATCATATTGCATATCCATCTTTGTATTTTGCAGAGAACCTCTTAGCAGTTGCTCGAGCTGTATATATATGGATATTTTGGCTTGTCACTGTTGTTTTCACCGAGTCTATCGACAAGAGAACAATCCCCAGGGGCAAGTTTGGGATTTGCAGAGACTGTTATGCCTGGAGTGCTTAAAATATTCAGAGACTTCTAAATTTCTTTTCATAATTAATGATGAATAAATGTTTTTAACTTCAATTTTTTAAATTTAAATTGCCTTAAATGATTGTGAAAATAAATAAAACGAATAGGCCATTTTGCTAGTCCCAGTAAAATGGACACCAAATCTATTTTGCCGGTCTCTGAAGATACTGTGAAACAAAAACCCTCTTGCAATGCCAATAGTATGGCTGGATGAAAATGTGTCAATCCAGAAGACATTTTGATCCAGATAATTGAAAATCTATACAACATGTTTATTGAGCCTTGAGATCACCAATGCAGTCGCTGTGTGAGTTGTGTAGGCAGAACTTGAACAAGATGGATTCTGTGACTGTTGTCTTCAGTGAGTTCACCCGGCGTACACTGGCAAGATAACCACGCCCAAAAGCAAGTTTGGGATTTGCAGAAACTGTTATGTCTGAAGTGCTTAAAATATTCAGAGACTTCCATATTTCTTTTAATAATTAATGATGAATAAATAAATTATGTCTTAACAATTGATGGTGAAAAAGATTTGAAATTGTCTTAACAATTGATGGTGAAAATAAATAAACTTCTGTGTTAAATCTGTGTGTTAATTATTTTTAACATTACCTACCTTTATAATAATAAAAATATTTACCAACAAAATAACCTTGGGAACTATTTTACCGAGAGCGGTAAAATAAGTTTAAAAGCAATTTTCCATATTTTACCGTAACCAACAAAATAGTCTTTTCCTTTTTTTATTCCGTTACAGAAAATCGAAAACTTTCATAATTAAGCGACTAGTTACAAATAAACGTTTATTTTCTGGGGTTTTTTTTTTTTTGTATTTTATTTTATTTTTGTCTAGGGTTCAATATTTTAAGGGCATGGACATTTTTTTCTTACATTTACATATTCGGAAATTCGGAAATAACTCTTGGTTTTACCGACTTCCCCAAATCTGTAATTCAGTCACCAAAGGTTGGAAAATTGCCAAGAGTAGCCAGTGCTACTTTCGTTTGAAATTTATAAAATGTTTCTCTTAAAATAAATTTTAGGAAAATAGTTTCTTTTTTCAAATCTATTAACTGTTACCACTGTTTCTAGTATTAAGAGAATTTCCTTCCTAACCTTTTGTTTGAAGTAGTCTGAAATGTGAACATCTTAATTATGTTATTACTTTTTCTACTGAAGTCCAGTAGCTGTTATCACTCTTTCCAGTATTGATGGGAGTTTCCTTCCTAACCTTTTATTTGAAGTAGTGTGGAATGTCAACATCTTGATTATGTCATTCTTTTCCCTTCGAGTTACATATATTGTCCATTTTAGTCGTTGCCGTTGTTGAAGGCCCAAAGCTGCGTTCCTGTTGTTTATTTGTGATTGTGTAGCACCAATCCATTTGAAGAAAGATCATCCTCACAAAGACATACAAATTTCATAGGAACCAATTTATCTTAGACTCTTTGTATATATGTATATATTTGACCACTGAACATAGGTTAAATTAAACACTTTAATAAATGCAGAATTGACCCCGTAATGTTTTATTTACAATCACATTTATTGTTGTTTTTCTTTCTTTACAGGTAAGTCATAGATGATTTTCAACTTACTTTTTGG
>OZ010597.1:88565648-88613148 GCA_963932145.1 Acanthosepion lycidas
TTTAAAAAATTTATAACTTTTTTTGTATTTGCGATAGAAATAATTTGTAAAAAGGATTAGAAAGAAGTAAATCTATATTTTTTAAGGTTTTATTGAAATTTTATTTAAGTTTCCACATGTCCTCCATCATTAGCAATACAAAGGGTTATACGATTTTGCAGTTCACGGAAAACATTTGCCAACTGATTTACAGTAATGCCTGAAATCACATTAGTTATTTTAGCTATACTTAAAACTTGGTACATTAAACTTTATAACATTTTTTACAGATTATTTCTATCGCAAATACAAATAAAGTTATGTTTTTTAATGTGCACACGAACTTTATGGGCACAATGTATATATATATATATATATATATATATATATATATATATATATATATATATACATATATATATACATATGTATATATATAGGCAGCATATTTTCATTCAAGCATTATTTGTATTTTGGTAAGTTTTGATAGCGGCACTCTTGAGAATTTTACGTCTGAGTCAGTTATTTTCTCTTTTAATAAGTGTGGCATTTTTTGATCAAAGTTTTGATTTGACAGCCAAAGTAACTGGGCAGTTATTAGAGAATTTTTTTTAGCCACACTTGCCTCATATTCCATCTTATTTTTTCAGTTTTATGAGGTAGAGATAGATACGAGAAAAAACAGATTTTTACATCTTATCAACCCTTTTTGGCTTATTTAAACTCAAAACGTTGTGGATGGTGAGAATATTCCCTTTTTTCTGTTGTTAATTGATTTTCCATACACAAATTCTGCTATTTAGCCCTTACTTTGAGGGAGATAGATACATACCTTAAGTTAATGTCAGGAAGACGAATATAAGATTGAACTCGACTCTCTGACTTTAAATGCCGCTATCTTATTACACTACCCGTCTATCGCAACAGATACAAGAAAATATGAGATTTCCTAAGTATGGTGGCATTTAATACAATTGTTCTAGTTCCACGTGCCATGCCTTTTCAGGATGTCTCAGTTATCTCTTTTTAGGATCCCAGCTATGGGCAAATAATTAACCCCGAAACTGAGGTAAAAATCAATATGAAAGTGTAACAAATAGGTTTTAATATCAGAAATACTTTGTTAAAAAAATTATTACAAGAAATAAAATAAAAAATATATTTTGAAAAAAAATTACCAGCAATACGTTTTTGAAAAAAAAAAATATTACCAGCTATACACTTGTAAGGAAGAAAATATTACCAGAAATAGATTTTTGACAAAACAAAATATTGTGAAGAAAAAGTTGTCGGCATTAAATAACCCATTTAGGTTGATATGCCGTAAAACAATACAAAACAAAAATCCTCCATGTCACCAGCAAAGGCTTTTAAGCAGTAAGCAAAAAGAAGCTTGCTAATCGTCTCAATAGGGACAACCTCTTGAGCGATAAGCAGTACGGATTTCGATCGGCTCCGTCAAATAATGATGCAATAAACGCCATTACTCGTCCTGGGTACGACATAAACTGCATCCAGCAGCAAGGCTTCTAATCAGGAGGTTTCGAGGAGCGTAGAACGACTTCTTAATTGCTGGTGTTCCCAGGTCCACCTTGACCCGGGGTGGTAGCACCTACTAGGATCCCAGCTATGGGCAAATAGTTAACTATTACCAGCAATACTTTTTTGAAAAAAATTATTACCAGCAATACAATTTTGAAAGAAAAATATTATCAGAAACAGATTTTTGACAAAACAAAATATTACCAGCAATATAAATGTTGTCAGCATTAAATAACCCATTGAGGTTGATATGCTGTAAAACAAAATAAACCAAACCAATCTAAGCCAAAGAATACATATTCTATTCATACGAATCTATCCGAAAATGTTGTCAGCATTAAATAACCCATTGAGGTTGATATGCCGTAAAACAAAATAAACCAAACCAATCTAAGCCAAAGAATACATATTCTATTCATACGAATCTATCCGAAAATGTTGTCGGCATTAAATAACCCATTGAGGTTGATATGCCGTAAAACAAAATAAACCAAACCAATCTAAACTAAAGAATACATATTCTATTCATACGAACCTATCCTAAGAAAATTTGTCGGGATTAAATAACCCATTGAGGTGTTGATATGCCGTCAAAGAAAATAAACCAAACCAAACGCCATTACTCGCAGAATCAGTGAGACACTCGACAATAAATTCATCTCAAAGACGATCGCTAAAGATATTTAAAAGGCCTTTGGCTAAATGTGGCATAGCGTGTTACTGCACAAGCTTTCTAGCCCCTGAATCACTGGAAAAAGTCTTCTCAATTATCAAGTCCCTCCCAACGGGTCCGTTCCTAAAGGTAGTTAACAGTTATCTCCCTTTGGCCGAAATAATCGACGGACGTGTCCTCCAAATCTCGCTTCTAGGTTCAAATCTCTTTTGTGAATATATAGTCTGATAATACAATGGCATATAGGTGCCGCTCAGAAATTCTAGATGACTAGAGCCAATGCGGAGGGAAATGATAGATTTATAAATGTACAAGATGAATTCTGACAAGAAAGATTTTCTAGCACAACACAAGGACCCAACTTTTCTGACAGTATATGAAGCTACTGATTCGATATCGTCACCCGACTTCCACAGTGGAAAACGTGAGTCCAAAAAGGTCCAAAGTGTTGCACTCCTGGAGTTAATCCTCAGCCATGATGATGGCAGACAGAAAAAAATTCTCCGTGAGGATTAAATGAAATCAGTTTTGTTTGGGGGGCATTAAAATTTACAATTTACTTCTTGCCCCAGTTAATCACTGGCTTGAGGTCATTTTCATAGCCGCTGCCAGATTTACTTTCACAGATCTGACGGATTTTCGATTGAGACAGGAGTAAATGGTATTATCGCCTGTATAAAGACGTAATTGGGAACTGCCCTTGTTGTTGTTGTTCTTCTTCTTCTTCTTCTTCTTCTTCTTATTATTATTATTATTAGTAGTAGTAGTAGTAGTAGTAGTAGTAGTATCAGTACTACTACTACTACTAGTAGTAGTAGTAATAGTTGTAGCAGTTCCAGTTTTCTTGATTGGCTGCTTGATACAATACTTTATCAAATATTTTAACTAAAACCCAAGGCAAAGAATTTTTATCTGAAAATTACTGAACATATTACATCGAGAGAGTTCCTTTGCTGACTAAATGCTTCTAAACATAAACTCTTTTATCTCATAAAGTGTTAGGTCTTCTGCGATTTTTTTAATGTTTGCATCTCTATTCTTTTTTTTTTTTTTACGGCTTATCAAACTTTTGCGGTTTATTTAAAACCAGAAAAAAGTTTTAAATTGTAAGACTTTTAGATAATGATTTAACGATACGGATCTTATTAATTAAACCATAGTTGTGGCCGAAGAAAAATCTAATTGCAATGTCAAATGCTATCTACTGTCTTCTTCATTGCTCTTCTTATATTCTTCTCACTTCTTTCCTGTGAAACAATCTTCAAGGTTCATGCTTTTCAGCCAATTTTGATCTGAAATTTAAATGCAATGTCAATCGTTATCTACTGTCTTCTTGATTCCGCTTTCTTTTATTGTTCTCACTTCTCGCCTGTGGAACTCTCTTCCGGCTTCATGCTTTGCAGACAACTTTGATCTTCAAAAAGTTAAATGTAATGTCAATCGTTATCTACTGTCTTCTTGATTCCTCTTCCTTTATTGTTCTCACTTCTCGCCTGTGAAACTCTCTTCTGGGGTCATGCTTTCCAGCCAACTTTTATCTTCAAAAATTGAAATGTAATATCAATCGTTATCTACAGTCTTCTTGATTCCTCTTCCTTTATTCTTCTCTCTCTTGAATGTTTTGTTTTCTTTTTCTTATTACTTAACACTTGGTAACTCCCCCTGAATCTTAGTGGCTTTATTACCTTGCTTGGGGTGAAATGATTTAAAAATACAGTAACACCTCATTTTCAACCATTTGAAATAGCGAGAAGAAATATTTGACGTTTAAAATTTTGGTGAATTTGAAGCTTAAATCCCACAGCAATATGAAGTGTCAAAAAGAGTTTTTTTTTCCCTTGACAACGCTATTATTTTAACAACCTCTGCAGTGTTTATTGTTTTAAAAAGTGAAGATCCGAATTGTAAGAAAACCTAAAGATAAATAAAGTGAATTTATACATTTTATTTTTGTTCTTGAGTATTGACAATAGAAATAATAAACATTATTTATTGGATCGCTTATTAAAATATTTATTCGTCAGATTGTTTATTGGAATGGTTAGCAAAACATCGGCTAATTGTCCATTAATTCGAACTTTATAAAATGGTAAATAATAAGAATTTCTTTAGAGTTGCTTCATATATTTTAATTTCTTAAATGTTTATAAATTTATTAATAAAAAAATTTTTCATGTTTATTTCTTCATAAATTAGTAAATGATAAATATTGCATTGCATTAGTTTTAACTGTATTAGTTTTTAGAATGTTGTAAATATAAAATTATTCTCGTAAATAAACAATCTAATAAATAAATAGTGTTTAATAATTTTGTTGTAAATTCGCAAGAACAAAAAAAAAACATAAATCCGCTTTCATCATATGTTTAAGTTTTATTAAAATTTTAATTATCGCTTTTTAAAACTATAAAAAAAGTTGCGGAGTGACGGTAGTAAAAAAAATGATAGTATAATGAAAAATCGTCCATTTTTTGCAGGTACGAAGATCCAAGTTTTCCCAAATTTTCAAGTCCTACTGTTGAAATATTTTAAGTCGTTTTTCTAATACAAAGTGTTTAACACTCAGATTTCGATTTGATCAAATCAAAAGAACTCTCTGCAAAATACGGAAGGGAAGTGATTAAACTATCCCCTCCAGGCGTCAATTTTAATTGAGGTCTTCCCCCCCCCATATATCATAGCAATAATTATAGACTATAATTCTGCAAAATAGAAATTTAATTGAAATAGGTTGGATAATTTCCAAGTTTTCTTCTGAGATCAAGAAAATATGAATTTTAGGCAATATAATTACAATATATGGAAAAATCTAGGTATCGGTATGAGCCATTTTATCATGACGTCTATTTAAAATGCTGCCTTCATTTATCAATATATCTAAACTAGAAATTCTAATCATGGAAAGTGAAAATTTCACTGATATATGTTGGAAAATGTCCAAGTTTTCATCTGAACTTAAGAAAATGTGAATTTTAAGCAAGATGATCATAATATATGCAAAAGGAATGTGTTAATTTTCACCCCTGTTCTCCTGGCAACTGTTTAAAATGACGCCATCTTTTTTTTCAATATATTTAAACAAGAATTAGAAATTACAATTAAGGAAAGTGAAAGTTTCACTGAAATATATTGGAAAATATCCAAGTTTTCATCTGTAACCAAGAAAATAGGAATTATTAATATGCTAGTCACCACAAATGTAAAGATGGCGACAATATGACATAAGTTAATTCATTGTTATTAGAACAGGTTTTACTAAACTTCCCAGATAACTTTAACAAAGAACAAAAATTAATTCTGTCAAAATCACTCCTTTATTGGAAAATAAATCTTTTTGTTTGTTTGTGTGTTTGTTGTGTTTTACGGTATATCAACCTCAAGGAGTTATTTAATGCCAACAACTATTCTCTTTTTTTTTTTTTTGGTAATATTTTGTTTTGTCAAAAATCTACTTCTGGTAATATTTTTTTCCTCAAAAATGTATAGCTGGTAATATTATTTTAAAACATTTATTGCTGGCAATTTTTTTTTTTTCAAAAACGTATTGCTGGTAATATTTTTTTTTTTCAAAAATGTATTGCTGGTAATATTTTCTTTTTTTTTTTCAAAAATATATTATTGGTAATAGAAAATTCAAAAATTTATATCCGGTAATAATTTTTACAAAGTATTTCTGGTATTAAAACCTATTTTTACACTTTTATAATGCTTTTTACCTCAGTTTCGGGTCAACTATTTGCACATAGAAGGGACCTTAACAGGTGTTACCACGCGGGGTCAGGTTGGACCTGGGAACACCAGCAATTAAGAGGTGATTCCACGCTCCTCAAAACCTCCTAATTAGAGGCCTTGCTGCTGGACGTAGTTTATCGTCTTACCCAGGACGCGGATGCAGGTTATCGTCATACCCAGGACGTTTTTTTTTTTTTTTTGTAACAATCAAAGAATTTATTTTTTAATTCTTGATGCACAAATGCAACATTAGTTTGAATAACTTAACATTACACTTGAATAATACAAGCTAATTTCGCAGGAACGAAAATTACATGCACCAGTAACAAAGTACTCTTAAAGTAAAGAAAGTCTTAACAGAAATAATATATACTGAAAATCAGAAAAAGACAACGGAAATTCCTTGGAATGAAGAAGAATAAAAAATTTGAAAAGATAACCGGGTAACATCGGGTTACCGAAAATTTGCAAATCCTGTGACCCATCAGAGTCGTAGGGGTACCACGTGCACCAAGTGGTGTTTCTTCTGCAAGATAACCTGACAGATCCCAACTCTTTCAAGGCCCGTTTTGAATTTAGAGTTCCATTCTTGTTATATACTACAACTATGAACATTTATGGGTATATTCCAATCCTCATAAATACGTTGGACACTGGTTTGATCATTCCTAATTCAGTAACCTTTCCCAGGTTACAACATCTATCTCTCCCTCTCTCTCTCTCTCCATATATATATATATATATATATATATATATATATCCTCATCAATACGTTGGACACTATTGTAAGTTGGGTAATATGCTGTCTAAGTAATCCACTACTAGCAGTGGTTTACCTACTTCACGGCGCTGGTGAGCATTGTATTCTGTTGATGTTATAAAGATTACCATTTCATTTCCAACGTCCATTTTGATTATTTCTCATTCAGTAACCTTTCCTAGGTTACAACATCTATCTATCTATCTACACACACACACACACACAAACAAACACACACACACACACACACACACACATATATATATATATATATATATATATATATATATATATATATCAGTCTCTTCATTATCTATTGTTACATAACGTTACTATGAACTCTAATGAGTATGTCCCAATCCTCAGAAATACGTTGGATACTATTGCAAGCGGTGGGTAATATGCTGTCTAAGTAATCCACCACTAGCAGTGGTTTACCTACTTCACGGCGCTGGTGAGCATTCTATTCTGTTGATGTTATTTAATTCCATTTAATTTCCAACCTCCATTTTGTTTATTCCTCATTGAGTAACCTTTCCTAGGTTACAACACTATCACAGTCTATTTATTATCTATCTATCTATCTTTTTCGTTCATATCTATCTATCTATCTATCTATCTATCTATCTATCGATCTATCTATCTATCTATCTATCTATTATATACCGTACCTATGAGCACTAGTGTGTATTTCCAGACCTCCTAAATACGTTGGACACTATTGTAAGTGGGGGTAATATGCTATCTAAGTATTCCACCACTAGCAGTGGTTTACCTATTTCAGACCGCTGGCGAGTATTGTATTTTGTTGATGCTATAAAGATTACCATTTCATTTCCAACATCCGTTTTGGATATTCCTCATTCAGTAATTCTTGTTAGGTTGCAAAACTTCTACTAGACCCTTTGCCATCCAAGGCTATAGAACCCAGTCTGTCCTGCTGTTTACTCTCTTTCTTTCTCCTGCTATTTACCAATAGAGAGAGAAGAAGAGGATTCATATATTTCCCATTTAGCTCGTAAGTGAATGTAATGGATTCGACTGGAGTTCGAACTCGGATCTCCGATTCCTCAATCCAAGCCGCTAACCATTACTCCCCCGTGCCCCCGAACATTTCTTTCTTTTTATGTGCCGTGTCCTTTCAGGATTTAAGCGATCTCCACTTCCCCCTATGCCTTGTAGCTCTCAATAAGTTTCGTCCCCCTGCCACTTCCCTCAGACCACGTTCTGTCATCCACTTGCTCAAGCCCGCTAGGTATATCATGCATTGCCTTTCCCTATCTCTCTTTCCCTCTATTCGCCTTGTGAGTATCAGATTCTCTAAGCCCACCTTCCTCATTACGTGTCACATAAAAAATAAATACAGCAACACACAAACTGAAAGGGAAATCTTAGACAATACTGTAAGCTTACAAAACATTATCACATCTCACTCAGTACTAAAAAAAAACTTATTAAAAGCTGAATCTGTCAAAAGCAGATATTTTAGAAATACTAACCCACTTTAAACTACTAATAAATCGAAGTGTTTCTTCGTACAGTAGAATCCCTCATATCTGCAATCCGGAAATCCTTCATATCCGAAATCCGTCATATCCAGGCTGACCATCACACTGTTTCAATGAACAAGGAAATAAAAAGATATGATTGTGATGAAATCTGGACTGAAATTGAAAAAAACTATTGAAAAGGTTGTCAGTTTTATGGAAAGAAAGCCAGCATTCAGCTATGACGATTGCAATAACGCATTGATATAATGGAATATGCTTACACCTGTGTTCCCCCTCACCGGAATATGATTGGCTGGTGTCCGTTATAAATATCGACGGACGTTTAGGAGAGTCAAGAGAGCCTTAGTCTGAGAGCTAAGTCTATAATGACGCCTATTTGGACTACGCCATTGATCTACACTTCGTACCTCCGACTACGACGCGTAGCAGTCGATTACTGCTATCATATTCTACTTGCTTTTAGTAGCCAAAACCACTTAGCTACTTCCTTGAAATATATCCCTTTCCGGGACATATCACGCATGCAGGTTTAAAAAGTGTATTTCATTTAAAAGATTTCAAGAACAAAAACAAAATGAAGTGCGGAAAAAAGTTGAGAATGACATTAGAAGAGAAAGAATCATCATGCAACAGCGATTAAAAAAACCTCGTTACATAATTTGTTTTGCATACGTGGCATATTTAATTTAATGAATTTTCATTAACATTACATAATTTATTTCTTTTTCCTTAAAATCAATTCCGTTATATTTCACTCGCCATTAGCTTATTTTGTTTATATAAAACATTGAAAATAAATGTTAAATCTGATTTCAGTTCTTTTATTTTAATCTAAATATAACCCCTCATATCCGGACTTTGTAACCAATTCCTCATATCCGGAATCCCTCATATCCGGAATCCCTCATTTCCTGAATCCCTCATTTCCGGAATCCCTCATTTCCGGCATCCCTCATATCCGGAATCACTCATATCCGGACTTTGTAACCAATTCCTCATATCCGGAATCCTTCATATCCGGAATCCCTCATATTCGGAATCCCTCATATCTGGAATCACCCATATCCGGAATCACTAATATCAGGATTTTGTAACCAATTCCTCATATCCGGTTGTCGGATTCCTCTGTATTAAATACAGATAAACACCACAAAAAATACAGTTAATACGAGATGATACCACAAGAGGTTTAAAAAATGACACACAAAAAAAGATTTCTAGCTAAAAATCAACGTAAGTGAAGTAATAACTTCGAATATCGCCGAAATCGGATCGTTAAATGTTAAAAAAAAAAAGAAAAACCCACTGGACAATTCCATCTTGTTTATTTATATAGGAATGTTAAAATCCATATACCAAACGACATTGCCTGAGAATATCAAAAGTCCCCACACCTAGATATCAATCTCTAAAAAATCTTTAAAGCAGTTAATTTTACCGTACTTACCGAATACAGTAGCAGTTCTATTGACGAATCTTTAAAAATTCCCGCAAATCACAGCATGAAATCTTAGCATCCTTAGGTACTGAAAATTTGTCCACTAACTTTACAGTCCAGGAAACAATTGACATTATTTTAAATAACATATATATATATATATAACATGTATCACGATTTTTCTCTGCCACCTCTAAAAATTAATCCCATAATATATATGAAAAAAAGACTTTTATCAGAATACACAACACAAGTCCCTTTCCACGATCATATAGAATTATCTACAGTTTTAATGCGTTTATACATGACTGACCAATGAGAATTAAACCACACTAAACAGAAAAATACTAAATTTATGTCTTTTTGTATGTTTTCTTTCAATCTCTGTCAAAGCTTTAATAAAAGTGAAATACGTTTCTCTTTTGTTATTTATCTTATATTTTATCTACATTTGATCATATATATATATATATATATATATATATATATATATATATATATATATATATATATGATTGGTGTATACGGAATAAATTCCAATAACCAACAAATACTATTCTTAAAAGAGTGCTCAATACAGAGTAGAGCAAATATAATATATATATTTATTCGACATTCGTATAAGTTATATTTTAATAGGATGTCAGTATTCGTTTAATAACACTTTCAAAATTGAATATTTCTTGGTGGGTGTATGGGCGTATATTTGTCAATGTATGTGTGTGTATGTGCGTGTCTTTGTCGGTGTGGTGTGTATGGTCGCTTGTGTGTGCCTTTCATTGTGTGCGTATGCTGTCGTTTTTTTTAAGGGTCGTGAACATAATTCCTGTCTCGTCACTTTTTCGCGTGTTTATATATCTAAATATGTCTGCATGTTTGTATATTATAGTCTGATTGTGTATCTATTGTCTTTTGCAAGATTTCATCCTCCCTTGCCCATGTCTCCCCTCCAAATGTATCTAAGTTGTAACGGAGTTCAGAGCAGCATTGGATCATAACGTTTATTCCAACGTAATTTCAATAAAAATAAAATAAATAGAAAAACATTTTTTTTTTGTATTTTTTCCTCAGGTTCTTCTTTAAATAATTTTATAATTTTAAACTTAATATAGATTAAATTTAGAATTGGTAATTTTTAATTTTATTGTATTAGGTTGGTTCAAAAATAATGACGTAATAATGTCATTTTTTGACGTATTTTTAACGTCAAAAACGACATTATTACGTCATTATTTTTGCACCAATCTAAAATAATTTAATATTTATCAGTTTGAATGGATTCTATTTCAGTCTAACCCTAACATTAAAACATTAAATAATTATTATAACCAATATTCGTTTTTTGAATTCACATATACTTGTATTTTGATTGGTCATTCCAGCTTATGTAACCGCGTTTTCCCTAGCGAGGGGTGTTTGATTGATTTGAACCTTTTAAAACGCTTTATTCTACATTGAACACCATCACTTGATAATACACCAGAAGTGTTGAAACAAAATGGCTATTTTTGTAGTGATTTTATAATATATTTATGTTATAATTTTAGAATAAATAATTTTATCTATCTATCTATCTATCTATCTATCTATCTATCTATCTATATATATATATATATATATATATATATATATATATAGATAATATTAGTGGTAAATATACATATATATGCAAAATCCACAGGTGCATATATACACATGTATATTTAGAATAAAAAATTTCCGAGAGGATAAAATCCAGGTAGAACTCAATGTCCAGGACAGAGTAAGGATATAATAAAAAGGCTTAAACACTAATATTCCATGGTCATAATTTATTCCATTGGAATCGTAAATACGATCCAATTCATCAGACCTACAAATTCAAAAAGAAAACAGAAAAAATCCTACTCCGGAAATAAAAATAGAATTTAGAGAGAGTGTAACTTACACTCTCTCTAAATTCTATTTTTATTTCCGGAGTAGGTTTTTTTCTGTTTTCTTTTTGAATTTGTAGGTCTGATGAATTGGATCGTATTTACGATTCCAATGGAATAAATTATGACCATGGAATATTAGTGTTTAAGCCTTTTTATTATATATATATATATATATATATATATATATATATATATATATATATATATATATATATATATATATATATATGTATATATAATATTTTATTTTTATACGTTATTTATATATACACAAATATACAAAGTAAATGCTCTGTTTATAATAAACAGTATTAACAGCATTTACTGGCCTGAACGTACGAGAAATTTCATAGAAAATATGCGTCTTCCGACAGGAATCGAACCTCTACCTTATACGGATATTTACTTAAATACTTGTTTCTATATAAATAACGTATAACAATAAAATATATTAAAATAATTGTCAGATTTTCTCCATTTCGCAGTGTGTGAAGTCATTTATTTATGTTAAGATACGCTTCGAATAGATATGGACGTTCGAGAGACTTCATGGGAAGCTTCTAGTTTAAAAGCTGTAAATTCGACCTTGCTAAGCAGACGCTCCTTCGAAGGTAAACTAGTATAGCTCGTCAGGCTATATGACGGTTCTGTGTAGGATACAGTTTCGATTCAATCAGTCATATATATATATATATATATATATATATATATATATATATATATATATATATATATATATATATATATAAACAAATGACGTCATACATTAAGAAATTGACAAAGTCCGACAATTTATTTATTAAAGACATTTTTATGTTTAACGTTCTTTTTATAGATACAAGTATTTAAGTAAATGCTCTGTTTATAATAAACAGTATTAAATAACATTTACCGGCCTGAATGTACGAGAAATTTTCATAGAAAATATTCGTCCTTTGACAGGATTCGAACCTGCATCCTATACGGAACCGTCATTTAGCTTGTTGTGGCCGAACGGTTCGGCACGTCAAGTTAAATGACGGTTCCGTATAGGATGCAGGTTCGAATCCTGTCAAAGGACGAATATTTTCTATGAATTGTGAAATCTCTTAGCTAACTAAAATTTAAAGATGCATTAACACACTAACGACTTGATGAATGTTATGATCCTTGTTATTTAAAATTATAAACTGTATTAGGTCTTCCTTAAATAGGCAAGTACTTTCGACGGTTCCTCCGGTCATCATCAGACATGGAAATTATTTTTTGTTTTTTTTTTGTAAAATTTAGGTAGCAGTCGAGACGAAAAATATAATGCGAAGCGAGACGTTTTATTTTTAATGTGTTATTGATAACGGACACATACTTGTGGAGATTGCAGTCGCAACGCTAAGGTTTAATTTTTTTCTTTAAATTTTAGTAGGTTAATGCATCTTTAAAATTTTGATAGCGAAGGGATTTCGCCATTTTATATCATTAACATTACTAATTTACTTTTTTTATGAATGATTCATTGTAAGATAAATTAAATTGCACCACATACTTGATATATATATATATATATATATATATATATATATATATATATATATATATATATATATAGATAGATAGATAGATAGATACATAGATAGATAGATAGATCTATAGATAGATAATATTAGTGGTCAATATATATATATATATATATATATATATATATATATATATATATATATATATATTCCCAAATGGATAGAATTCAGGTAGATCTCAATGCCCAGGACAGAGTAAGAATATAATATAAAAGGCTCAAACACTAATATTCCATGGTTATAATTTATTAAATTGGAATCGTAATCACGATCCAATTCATCAGACCTACAAATTTAAAAAAATTGAACTTGTAGGTCTGATGAATTGGATTTTGATTACGATTCCAATGTAATAAACTATAACCATGAAATATTAATGTTCGAGCTTTGTATATTATATATATATATATATATATATATATATATATATATATATATATATATATATATATATATATATATATTAGTGTTTGAGACTTTTATATTATATATATAGTTAGTCTTTTATATTATATATATATATATATTTAGTGCTTGTTTTATATTATTTGTGTTTGAACCTTTTATATATACATATATACATATACATACATACACACACACACACACACATATATATATATATATATATATATATATATATATATATATATATATATATATATATATATATATAGCATTAACTTAAAAATTGCTGAATGCTTATTTTTTTAAGTTGTATTTCTTAGATGCCTATGGGGCCATACCTAAATAAATACCTGCTCCAAGATGGTTTGAGTCAGTGGTGTATTCATAGAGCATGTAGCAAAACAGACAATTATAAAAAAAAGATACCAAAAAACAAACAAAATCAATCTCGTATCTTAATGTGAATTGACAAGGTAAACAGAAGAGGTTAGGGCGTATCCAATTTAATTGATATAACATTTTGTAAAGATGACACCTACTTAGAATAGATAGTATATTAAGCGCTCTCAAACACTTAAGGATATTCAATGTGGGTCAAGTGAAGATGATACGATCTGTTGGACGGGGTGTGGCGGATGTAGGGAAATTAATCGTTAGGGTTTCTGGGAGAAAGGCTTCTTTTCATTCATATTAGAGAGGGAAAAAAACACCGGAAGCTGGCTGAGAATTAAATTTCCGCATCGCTCCCTAGTTATGGGTTCCATTACTCACAATTAACCTGTTGTGTATAAAGAGGTTAAGATTTTTTTTTTTCATTTTTTTTTTTTGGCGGGGGGAGAATTTTTTTTTTTAAAGATACATTTAAAGTTGTAAAGATTAAAGAGAAGTTGTTTTAAAATTTTAACTGCAAGGCAATTCAGATTTGCGCATTGAAACGTAGTTGGGGGTGAAAAAAAAACGCAGTTTTATAGATGATTAACTTAGAAGATTGGCTTTTATGTACAAATTTCTCTCATCACTGATACGAGAATAGTTAGAACGCTAAAGAATGCTTACATCAGTGTCAAATAAAACATAAAAGGAAAAAAAGTCGAAAACAAAAGCAGTAAATTGCTGATACGCCCTGAATAGTGGACGAAAAGGTCCGTCAACGAAACTCTGGAGTCGGGATGCCGACCCGGCTGCTACCAAGGGAAGTAACACTACAACATTCGGTGTCGCCGTACCTTGTATGTCATCTTTCTTGTATAAAACAGAGATTTCCACCCATATACAATTAATAATTTACCTGACCCAGCTGCCAACAATGAAAGTAAACAAAAACTTAACCGAAGTAACTATTTAGTTGTTTTTAACGAAGCATATCTACCTATTTCTCTCTCTCTCTCTCTCTCTCTCTCTCTCTCTCTCTATATATATATATATATATATATATATATATATGGTTCCCAGATCAAAGAAAAAAAATGTCTTAGTATAAAGGAAATTTACATTAATCAGAAAAAGGCTTCGACAAAAGCGTCTATCTTTTTAAATTTTGATTTTATAATGTAACTATAACAACAAAGGCATTTCGATTTCATTTTCGCCTTGAAAAAGTCGGAAGACGAAACTCATCGGGAAAATCTAAATTTTTTTTTTCCAATTGTCATTTTATACCAATCCGTCATGTCCACAGAATTGATCTTGGAATTTAACTAAGAGAGTACGGTCGAGAAATGTGTACATATTTCAGGAAAAGAAAAAAACTTGCATAGATATTGTAATACTAAATTTTATTCAGACATTAATTCAGACATTTTGAGACAAATGCAAGCAACCTTTGGACTCTACAATCACAAGAGATGCTCAAAATGGTGGCATTTAACTTCCAGACATTTATTAGTACGGCAAACTACTGCTTGGGTAATGTTGTCCAAAGTGTCTAGTGGCATTGCTGCATATTCATTTTCAAATTCTTGTCTAAGTGCGGCCAATGTAGTCGGTTTTCAACGATACACAACATCCTTTGGGATTTGTTGATGCGACGGCCACGAGGGCAATGTTATCTGTCGAGAAAATACTACAGTAAAGAATATTATTGCAATTTGATCAAATCTACGAAAGAGAAGTTTTTCCTTTTCGGAAGTGTGTTTACATTTTTTTTTTTTTTTTTGCAGACTCTGTAGATATTTCAGATGGTGGGCTTAGTCAGGCAAAAGACAAATAAATACGACTAAAAAGATTGTGCTACGCCAATCTTTCAATAATGTGGGGACAATTTGTAAATATGGAACGTCTTCATTTGCAGTCGTTATTGAGTTGGTCCGTAGTAATATGTATCTAGTTTTATGAACATTGCTTTCATTATTTAGTTTTTTATTTTGGAGAATCTGGTGAGCTTTCCTTTTAGCCTTATATATGATAGGGGTTGTGGAAATCTGCACATATTTGGGTGTGTCTTGGTCGAAAATATTACCGAATCCAGTCGGCATTTTTAGTAGGTGTCGAGATATGCTCAGTGACTCTTCCCACTTTACTGCAATGGGGAGGTGCTGCCTAAAAATAAGACATGAGAAAATCGCACTTGTCTTTATCTCAAATGATATTTTAATGACTAAATGTAAAAGAAATGATTTAAATAATGCTTATATACAGATTCTGCCCCAAAAATGTATACACCTGTCAAGAAAGGAAAGATAGATATTGCAATACTAAATTTAGTCAGACCTCACGAGATCAATACAAGCTACCTTTGGATACTAAAATCATAAGAGATGCTGAAAATGGTGACCTTTTGCTTCTAGACATTTATTAGTACGGCGGACAACTATTTGGTCAAAGTGGGATTGTCTAAGGGCGGCCAATGTAGTCGGTTTTCAACGATACACAACATCCTTTGGGACTTGTTGATGCTACGGCCATAAGGGCAATGCCATCTCTCGAGAAAATACTGCAGTAAATGATATTATTGCAATTTGATAAGATCTACGAAAGACAAATCTTTCCTTTCTTGAAGTGTGCATACATTTTTTGAAGACTTTATAAGTATGAGGGAAATCCAGTATTTTCAACATTGATGGGGGTTTCCTTCCTAACCTTTTGCTTGAAGTAGTGTGGAATATCAGTATCTTGATTACCTGATTATTTTCTCTTCTAGTTACATATGCTATCCATTTTAGTTGTTGATACTGTTCAAAGTTCTGAAGTGATATGGTTTATTTTCTTTTGTACAGTCATTTATTTGTGATTGTGTAGCGTCAGTTCACGAGGGTCGAAGAAGGATGATCTGCATGAATATCAACCAGCTTCCTTCGCTCAAAGACATCCATAAATATTTGATCTGAGAAAACGGTTCCGTGCAGCTGACAGTTTAGATATTTCTGAACGAGTAAGTTAGGATTTAATATGAGATCAAATCTCACTACTGTCGTTCAGAATCCATGAGAAAAATCCAACGGGATCATTGAATTTCCAATGTTAAATTTCCTTCTTTTCATTGATGTGACATTTATTTATACGACTTGAAAATTGTCGACTTTTAGGATAAAAGTTGGTGATTTTCTCCGTTGCGTTTAGGTCGAAGAAGGTTATTTATAGAGGTTACTTTTTTGTTTTTGTTTTCTTGGCAGTAGGAGGGGTTATCACAGGTGACGGCTTCTTCAGAAGGTGCCTGTAAAGCAGACACACCGGTTTACTCAAAACTTATGACTTAAATTTGATAGACAGACCTGTTCGAAGGTCGTCGATGGTAGTGTTGGCACGAAGTCAAAAGTCATCGTGACTGAGTGTTTGAACGTGCAGACATTGTTCAAGCTGTCGATGACGCCAGATGACGCTCGCTTTCCCCCTCCTCCACAGAACCTGTAACTAACGTCCACGTTACATAGTTGAACTAAGCAAGCCGTCTGCAACAGGGACTGTTTACAGGCATATTCGGATTCTAGTGGGGGCACCTCGAGGCGGTGTAATGGTTAGCAAGCTTATATCGCTAGAACAGTTAGAATTGGGTGCCTCACTGGGTGCCTCACTAGGTGCCTCACTGGGTGCCTCACTGGGTGCCTCACTGGGTGCCCCATGTTTTCGGCTTCGTGTCACATCTAACCTACGCTTGGAAAATCAATATTCGAGTGGTTAGTTGTTAATGTTGTACGAGCGGTATTGAGAAGTTATCAGCCCGAGCGAGAAGTGATTAAAAAAAAAACAAAAAAAAACTTATATTTGGCTTGATTTTAGGGAGTGGAATGGATTGTAAAACTCTCCTCCTCGCCTCGTAGTCATCAAGGCGGTGTAATGGTTAGCAAGCTTGCCTCGCTAGAACAGTTAGAACTGGGTGCCTCACTGGGTGCCTCATTGAGTGCCTCACTGGGTGCCCCATGTATTCGGCCTTTTGTCACATCTAAGCTACGCTTCGAAAATCAATATTCGAGCGGTTAGTTAAATTAATGTTTTACGCGCTGTGTTGAGAAATTCTCGGCCCGAGCTAGAAGTGATTTAAATAAAAAAAAAACTTATATTTTAGGGAGTGGAATAGATTGTGAAACTCTCGCCCTCGCCTCGTAGTCGTCCATTGCAACGGTGTTCTTTTAACTAAACTGTCTTCGAGAAAGATGACAAGCGTACGTCATAACGAAACTCTGGTGCATTAACTTCCCATCGAAATAATCTTCTAAAGAATTCTCAGCTGATTAGTGATCTCTCGCATGTGCTAAACCGTTAAGAAGTGAAAAAATAAATAAATAAAAGAGTAGGAAAAATATTTTCTGACGCTTATCTTTTCCCAGATAAGCCCAGAGTGCCGCCCCCGTTGTAATACAGAGAACAACAAAAATCTTATCACACAGAGCGCATGAAAAAAGAAAAAAAAAATAGTCCATTCAATAAATTCATCACGCACTTTTTTTTTTCTTAATGAAAGTCTAATTTCGAAGCTTTCTTGTTCTTTATGCAACTTATCTCGCACACAGAAATAAACAAACAACCTGAGAGTCCCCCACATCCGCCATGAAAAAAAAAAAAAAACTCATATCGTCAATTTTGTAAATTGCTAAATCAGTTTCACTGAAACTGTTCCGTGCGGACGTAGTAAAAAAACTATATCATGTTTAGGGTCGACAGAAGGGTCTTGTGTCCCCCACCCCACGAATCTATTATACTACTCGATTTTTATAAGGTACTGTTGATATAAAAAAAATTTATTGTAACCTAATTATGTACAATAATGGATCATATGCAATAGAGGGAAAAAATTTAAGTAGAAAAATTGAAAATAAATACAATGTACACTATTTACATTATTCCAAATCCTCGCCATATTTTTTACAACGTTTCAGCTGTTGTACGCTCCGGCATTCTTCGGGTGGTTGAAATGTCGAACTGAACCCTTTATTTCGCTCACTGCAGCAGACTGTTCTAGTTCCACGTGCCATGTTTTTAATGGATGTCAGTTATATCCTGTTAATTCCCCTCTCCAAGTTCTCCACCGCCTTAACCGGGTTTCGACTTACGAAATCCTTCGCATTATGTCATCTCAACTTTTCATTCATTTCGACTTGCAAACGTTTTCGTTTCATAACATTTCGACTTACGAACGTTTTCGCTTTCTGTCATTTCAACTTACGACCGTTTTTGGTTTACGTCTTTTCGACATACGAAATCCTTCGCATTATGTCATCTCAACTTACGAATGTTTTCATTCATTTCGACTTGCAAACGTTTTCGTTTCATAACATTTCGACTTACGAACGTTTTCGCTTTCTGTCATTTCAACATACGAACGTTTTTGGTTTACGTCTTTTCGACATACGAAATCCTTCGCATTATGTCATCTTAACTTACGAATGTTTTCATTCATTTCGACTTGCAAACGTTTTCGTTTCATAACATTTCGACTTACGAACGTTTTCGCTTTCTGTCATTTCGACTTACGAACGTTTTTGGTTTACGTCTTTTCGACATACGAAATCCTTCGCATTATGTCATCTCAACTTACGAATGTTTTCATTCATTTCGACTTGCAAACGTTTTCGTTTCATGACATTCGACTTACGAACGTTTTCGCTTTATGTCATTTCGACTTACGAACGTTTTTGGTTTACGTCTTTTCGACATACGAAATCCTTCGCATTATGTCATCTCAACTTACGAATGTTTTCATTCATTTCGACTTGCAAACGTTTTCGTTTCATGACATTCGACTTACGAACGTTTTTGCTTTACGTCATTTCGACTTACGAAATCCTTCGCATTATCTCATCTCAACTTACAGAGGTTTGCATTTATTTCGACTTGCAAACTTTTGCGTTTTATACCATTTCGACTTACGAAAATTTTGGTATTATAGCATTCTGATTTACAAACGTTTTCGCTTCATGGTATATTGGAAATTTTCCTTCATGGAATTTCGACTTACGAACGTTTTCGCTTTATGTTATTTCGACTTACGAACGTTTTCGCTTTATGTCATTTCGACTTACGAAATCTTTCACGTTAAGTCATTTAGATTTATAGAGGTTTTCACTTTGTGGCATTCCGACTTACAAAAATGCTCATAGGAATGCTTCGGACAGCGAGGGAAATCTGTATCATTTCAATTCTCCTTTAAGCGATTGATATGTTTGTTTGCTTCTCTCCGTTCCGCTGTTCTCCACGCGACCGCCTATTGTCTTTGACTTTGACCTGACCTGCGTCTTATCTGCCCATTAAAAAGGGTATTCGTTTGTTTGTTTTTTAATCGCAAAGCGAAGCGTATGTAATCCAGCCGATGACTTTGTTAGCGATGCGGGTGTGCAAAAACGGCAAAAACCGAGTTTCGCACGATCGCATTTGGCTTCAGACAAAAGAAAAAAGCCATGGAAAGTAGAAGGCGTAAAAGATCCGGGCAGTGTTGCGTTCAAATTGAAAACTATGACTCCGACCAGCCAATGAATTAATTGATAAACACTGACCGTTTGCACACATCACCGTCACTGTTTTCTTCATCTTTATTATTATTATTATTATTATTATTATTATTATTATTATTATTATTATTGTTGTTGTTATTGTTATTATTATTAATATTTCTATTATTATTATTGTTATTATTATTATTATTATTATTATTATTATTATTATTATTATTATTATTATTATTGTTGTTATTCTGATTCAAGAAAGAGAAGCACAGAGAGAGCTGAAAAACCTAATGAAAGAGAGAGAGAGAGAGAGAGAGAGAGAGAAAGAAAGAAAGAAAGAAAGAAAGAAAGAGTAGACGAAAAAGTGGGAGAAAGAAAGAAAGAGTGGACGAAAAAGCGGGAGAAAGAAAGAAAGAAAGAGTGGATGAAAAAGCGGGAGAAAGAAAGAAAGAAAGAAAGAAAGAAAGAAAGAAAGAAAGAAAGAAAGAAAGAAAGAGTAGACGAAAAAGTAGGAGAAAGAAAGAAAGAAAGAGTGGAAAGATTGTTCTGTGTTAGAACGAGAGAGCAAATGAAAAAGAGAGAAAACGATAGTAAGGCGAAAAGAAAAGGACTCGGGCAGAGATGGAAAAGAAAAGAAAACGGAGAGAGAAAAAGCGAGAGAGAGAGAGAGAGAGCAAGCTATAAAGGACAAAGAAGGATAGAGAGAGAAATAATAAAAAAAACACAAAGAAAGAAAGAGTGTGCGTGTATGTTTGTGTTTGTGTGCGTGTGTGCATGTTTGTGTTTGTGTGTGTGTGTGTGTGTGTGAGACAGAGTGTGTGTGTGTTTGTGTGTGCGTGAGAGAGAGATAGAGAGATAGAGAAATTGTTTTATTGAATTATCTTTAGAGACTTCCTTCTAACAGGCCATCAAACACATAGTTATGTCCTTAAAAAGAAAGAAAAAAAAAACTCCGAATATTGTTTGGTCGTGATTGTTCGCCTTTATAAGTGTATTGTAAAATGAAGCGTATATCTTAACCAAATTCTTCAGATAAAAGGCTCCATTTATAATGTGAATTATGTAAAATAAAATTAGCTTATCATTTTTTTTCTTCTTCCCACACGCCACCTATTTTTTTGTTTTTACAATAAGTTCATACTTAGTGTATTTACTTTGAAACGACTGATTTCTGAATTTGATGTCTCTTACAAAACACGATAATTTGTCAGGGGATGTTATAAGCCCATTTACCAAATTATCGTTTCCTGCAATAGATTCTGAATGCGCTGTTGATCTCTGTATGTAGTAAGCGTCTCTCGCCCTGCTTCTACTCCATTTGTTCAAGCACATTACACTTTAAGATATGGATGTGCTTTTTTTACACAACGGTATTCCTGGGTATGACGATAAACTATATCCTGCAGCAAGGCCTCTGATCGGGAAGTTGAAGGTTTTGAGATACATGGAACCATATTTTAATGGCTCTTGTTCCATTCTGACGGAGGGTGGTAGCACCTGCTCGGCTCCCAGCTATGGGCAAATAGCAAAACCCCAACCAAAAACAAAATATTATGAAAGTATAAAAAATATCAACAATCCAATTTTATGTAGAAAAAAAATTACCACTAATACCATATTATAAAAAAATTACCAATAATAACTATTTATAGAAAATTACCAATAATAACTATTTATAGAAAATTACCAATAATAACTATTTATAGAAAATTGCTAATAATACCTTTTATAGAAAAAAAGACCAACAATACATTTTATCTGTTGTTGAAATTATTCACTTGTATTCAAAATATTTAGATTCGGCATTAAATAACCCATAGAGGTGTTGATATGCCACTAAACAAAATCAACCAACCGATATACAAAACGGTAAAAAATAATTATTTCGTCAAGCGACATTTTTTGCCAAATATTTAATTTACCAAAGAGCCACTCAATGTAGAGTGTTCAAGAACGGCAGTTGCTTGACGAACGTAACAATTGTATATCATAAGGATATGGTAGGATAGATAGGATATCATAGATAGAATAGTATAGATAGATAACGTTTGACCTTAGATTAAAGTGGCCTTTGGTACGGTTAAGTGGTGGTTTGTTTCGCTTACTCCCTGGTATTGCCGGATTGTGTTTCAAGTTGTTGTAAATTATTCACTTTTCATCGTTTCTTTAAATAATACAAACATAGTGAGAGGCACACAGGAAATACGGTCGGCTAGTATTTGTCTTTGGTTTAACTGAACCGGAAGTTTCCCATCACGTCAGCTCAAGTGATTTTTAACGTTTCATATTTTGAATATTTTAGCCATCTTTTGTCTGTTTTAAGTACGGGTACCCACTAAAAATAATGTTTGCACTAATAAGAATATATACATATATATCAAGCATATATTGGATTCATTTAATCTAACATTATTTCTTCGTATTATAAATTTAAGTAACGATGAGCCTGGTCAATACCTAGATTGGTGACCGCTTGGTAATACCAAGAGATGTAAGGTTGGATATGCCTGTGGCGTAATGGATAAGTTAAACAACGTCGAGCCTGGTCAGTACGTAAATGGGTGAGCGCTTGGGAAGACCAAATGATGTAAGCTTGGATATGCGTGGGGTGTAACGGATCGATTAAGCAACGTCGAACCTGGTCAATACCTAGATGGGTGACCGTTTGTGAATACCAAGTGATGTAAGTTTGGATTGTACGTGTGTTGTGAAAATAAAGGAAGAGGAATCAAGAAGAAAGTAGATAGCGATTGACATTGCATTTAAATTTTTGAAGATCAAAGTTGGCTGGAAAGCATGAAGCCGGAAGAGAGTTCCACAGGCGAGAAGTGAGAACAATAAAGGAAGAGGAATCAAGAAGACAGTAGATAACAATTGACATTGCATTTAGATTTTTGAAGATCAAAGTTGGCTGGAAAGCATGAAGCCGAGAGAGAGTTCCACAGGCGAGAAGTGCGAACAATAAAGGAATAGAAATGTAAGAAATCAGTTTGTCGGATATCTGGTTTCATTGACTTATTTTTGTAAAGAGGGTTTTTGGCGAGAGTTATTTTATAAAATATACTGTTGGTAATATTTTTCAAAAATGTTTTGCTCGTTATTTTTTGTTCGAAAGTGTAATCCTGGTAATTTTCACTATAAAAATCAATTTCATACTTTCAAAGTGTTTTGAGTCCAATTTTGTGGTTAACTATTTAACCCATAGATGGGACCCTAACGGATGCTACCGCTCCACCTAAGAACAACAGCAATCAAGATGTGGTTCCACGCTCTTTAAAACCTCCCGATCAGAGGCCTTGATGCCAGACCTACATCCTGAAAAGCGTTAAAAACAGCCTTACAACATTAATGTTTGGGGAAAATAAAGAAACCCTGCTTTAGTATGAGTTAAAAGTAGACTAGGCCCTCTAGTTTTGATTGCAACCTATTTAAGAGAAGGAAAAATTTGAATTTCAGATTGATTATTTGTTGTTTTTTTAATGGTTTCTAAAACTCTTTGTGGGTTCTTTAACACGATGGCGCCCACACGACACACCTGAGTGTCGTGGTGTATGTTTACAATGTTCACACTTTTTTCCAATTTCTTTTCTTTGAGGATTATTGGAAGAGGAATGCTATGATTGATTGCATGAGATCATGGCACACCAGAACCACATTCTATTCCAAAAAAGTTTTGTTTTTTTTTAATATAGAACATGTGAGCTAGTCGTCGTCTGCATCTGTCCGTCTCGAGAAACGATGGAGTAGCGTGGTGCGCTACGAGCCTGGGCGGGATATAGGGCTGCCCAGTCGTCTAGTTCCCCCTCTCGGCCTTGCTAGCAGAGTCCAAAAGAGAGGATAAACCAATACAGTTTGGTACCAACGCGGCTGCAAGAGTTGCCGGAAGGTAGCACAAAGTGCCGTCCATCCGCCTTAGGGGCTCCACTCCAGGTTTGAATTCAGAATTGTCTTTCTCCTAGACCAGTTGCCATCCAAGGCTATAGAACCCGGTCTGTTCTGTTATTCACCCATTTACTGGAGGGAGAAGAAGAGGATTCACACCTTTCCCAAGGGTATTAGCACATAAGTGAATGTAATGGATTCGACTGGAATTCGAACTCGGCTCTCCGATTCCTCAATCCAAGCCGTGCCTCCATGAGAGCTAGTATCAATGTATTAATTGTATATTAGGAATTTTCCAACGACCCAGACGTGGGACTCTAGGTTATAGAAATGACTCGGGTACTGAACAACACATAGATAGGTCCTGCGTTATAAATACAACAAGGGACACGAGGCTTATGGACTGAACGTGTTAACGCCAAAACATTTTTTTTAATTTTTATTTTATTGTATTAGGTTGGTGCAAAAATAATGACGTAATAATGTCGTTTTTTGACATACTTTTTAACGTCAGAAAACGACATTGTTACATCATTATTTTTGCACCAACCTAATATCTATTTGTTGCAAGTGAATGGTAAGTAAATAATTTTTGAGAGAATAACAATGATTTTCCTACATCTAAGATCTACTATTTAACCCATAGCTGGAGAAAATGGAAACAAAAATGATATTTATACTTAAGATCAGACTGAGAAAGTTGAAATTTCTTGGGCCCATAATGAGGAAAGAAGGCTTAGAAAGTTGAACACCCATATATGAATTCGTGCCTTCCCCAAGGGTATTAGCGCGTGAGTTAACGTAGCGAATGCTGACTGGAATTTGAACTTGGCTCTGTCGGTTTCTCTTTCCAAACTGCAATCACTTACACCACCTGCACATAAAGTCCCTGGCGTCGACACCCTTCTTCTACCTTTCTCAAGAATTACTGGCAATTCACCGATACTTTAAAAGAACAAACAGTAGAGAGTCTTGATTTGAAAGGACATGGTATTTTAAAACGACGCAGACCGAGTGTCTATTATCTTTTGTAAACAGCGAAGATCAAATATAAAAAAAAAATCGACAAGCATATTTTTTCGAAATATGTTATGATGGCACTTTTTGCTTTTCTTTATTTCTTTATTTATTCAAGAATTTAAATTTCAACATAAAATTTTGATATGAATCCACTTATATGTTCAAGGAAAATATCCTTTAAGGAAACAAAAACAAACATGTCGTCAATACGCAACGAAACTAGAATTAACGTCTGCCACGTTTTTAATATAGACGTTAGTCCGAAAGTATTGTCATACCCTACAAAAAAAAAAAAAAAGTAATGAGAACAACAGAACAAGTAATACACTAATTTTTCTTGAGTCCTAACAAGTTTTCTTTTTCGAGGACCGAGTCCGTGTGACGAATGTGCACAACAAAGAAATCTTTTTAAATATAAAAAGCTGGCTTTATTTTAAAACTTCGTGTTAATGTTAACGTATTCTTACACAGTGTTCGAATAAAAGAAATAACAATTAAAAAAAATTAGACATTAACCGTTGGATTTTTAACAAAACGTGTTTAATATAAAGTGTGGTCCGAAAATCTTGTCAAATTTGAACAGTAAAAGAATACAGTTAATATAAAGTACATTCTACTGGATTCAGTTTCTTCCCTTTCATCGATGTTGTCGCACAGAAGGTCTGTATCATCACCATCATTTTTGTGGTAGCCATATGAAATAAGAAAATATATAATGTAGGGTTAAGAAAACTTTCAAAACTTTCGGACCATTCAGTGTATATATATATATATATATATATATATATATATATATATATATATATATATATATATATATATATATAACTGTATATATATATATATATATATATATATATATATATATATAAATAAAAATTTACCTAATAATATACATACTTATAGTTGATGTGAAAATAACTCTACATACTGTAAGGGATTCTAATACATTTACTTGTTCTTAAAAGAAATATAGTATATTAAAAGTTAATAGTGAAAATATTTTTCAAATTGTAGTTAAATAAAACGTATTCTAACCTGAACAATCCCCCACCAAGTCTAGTGGAAGTGAAATAATCTGTAACCTTGGAAACGTGAATTATGATTTTAGCTGTGTCTTTAAAATCTACTAATTTTAAAAGTTACCCCCAAAAACTTCTTGTAGAAATAAAATTTAAACAATGGACACATAAGGCTGTCTGTTTTTTTGTTTTTTTTTCATTTTAATTAAATTAATATATATATATATATATATATATATATATATATATATATATATATATATATATATCGTTATCTCATTCATATATATATATATATATATATATATATATATATTTAATTAAAATGAAAAAAAAACAGACAGCCTTAAGTGTCTATTGTTTATATTTTATTTCTACAAGAAGTTTTTTTTTCCTGGTTTCCAGAAACCATTTTTTATGCTTGGAAATGAGATGTGAGGAACCAGGAAAAACACCTTCTTGTAGAAATAAAATATAAACAATGGACCCTTAAGGTTGTGTATTCTTTAATTTTAATTACATTAATTTTATGCACACACATACACACACGCCTTTATCCAGTGTGCCATGTGTCCTTGAGGACAGTGAATAAAGGTGTTGGTTAGATCCAGTGACAGGACCCAAAGAGTGTGAGTTCAATACCCGGTTAAGGCAGTGGAGAACTTTCAGAGGGGAATTAGCGGGAGATAACTGATAACTGACATCCATTAAACATGGCACATGCAACTAGAACATTCTACCCCACTGAGCGAAATAAAGGGTTCAGTTCGACATTCCAACCACCTGAAGAAGGCCGGAGCGTACAACGGCCGAAACGTTGCGATAAATATGGCGACAAAGATGAGGACAATACTCCGAATAATGTAAATAATATAATATAATATAATATATATTAATATAAATATATATTATAAATTAATTAATACATAATATATATTAATTAATATGTTTCTCTACACCGCTTAAAATTTGTTCAATCGCTGGAAACAGTGCAAACTTTAGAAGCTGTTATGTTTTTCCCTTTGAAGATTAGACGTAGCACAAATTTGATGACGTCATTTAGTCTTATATGATACTCAGCGCTACTTAAAGGCCTATTGGGCGTACGTTTTTCGAATAGGTGTTTATCTGGAGGCACAGTGGAGTAATGGATAGCGGCTCGGATTGAGGAAGCGGGAGAGCTGAGTTCGAATTCCAGTCGAATCCATTACATTCGCTTACGTGCAAGGTATGAATCCTCCTCTTCTCCTCCCCCCAGCTATGGGTAAATAGCAGGACAGACTGGGTTTTATAGCATGGATATCAACTTGTCTACTGCAGAAAGAAATGGTAACCTACTGCGGGAAAAATCTGCCTCGTCAGTCATGTATCGAAAGATAAATGATCGACAAAGTGTGTATCACGCATGGCACATAAATGAACTGAATTTACCTGAACGTCTCGTCAAACGAGACAGGCCACAAAAGCCAAGTTTAAAATGGGAGTCCCATGCGTACAGGGAACTTCTTGTATGTACCCTGCCGCTTCATGACGTAGGCGATCATGGCTTTCCTCAATTTCTTATCCTTTGTCGTACTAAGCAATGTTTTTTCCCTTACGATCTCTCCCAGTCTCTGTTCTGTCAATCATTTACACAAGTTCGTTAATAGATTTCACAGTATGTTCCCTCTGAACTTCACTGTTTTATGTAAGTGTTACATTCTCCAAGCCTTCTTTCCTCACTATGCGCCACAGAAAATATAGATGTCTTTTCTGATTCTGAGTACCCTTTTATTTCACGTTTTACCTAAATATTCTACCCATTGTCAGAATTAATCTGTAGAACTATCTCTTTGTTGTTTCCTCTTCATCTCTTCCCATATTTGGGCGGGAACTGCTCAGACCTCACTTTCCGGCATTGGTAGAGTTAAAAAGCGTCTCTGATCTCTTCTGGTGACGAATTATTCTCCACCGTTCAACCTCTCTCCCGCAGGCGGAATGCGGCACGCCACTTGCTGCTCTTCAACAGAAATCGTATAGGAAGATAGTTTATGCCGAATTAAGGACTACCACCACTCAAGATGAACGGAGATCCTCTTGGAGAAGCACTGTACCTTGAAAGACTGTCGGGCCTCAAACTCACACCTGATCTCAAGTGGAACTCATATATATGATCCGTTGATAAGGATACAGGTAAAATGATCCACTCCCTGTACCACTCCTGTAAGTACCTAACCCCTCCTGTTACCTTATAGCTGCACAAAAGTCAGATCAGGCCAAAAATAGGATACTGTTGCCATATCTGAGCAGGAGCTGCCAAACCTTTCTCTCCAACCTTGATATTCAAATGCGTCTCCGAGCCCTTGTGGGTGTCGAATTATTCCCCACCCTTCAAAATCTCTCCCGCAGACGGGATGCAGCACGCCTCTCGCTGCTGTATAACGGAAATCGTATAGGAAGATAGTTTATGCCGAATTAAGGACTACCACCACTCAAGATGAACGGAGTTCCTCTCGGGGAAGCACCGCGCCTTGAAAGTCTGTCGGGCCTCAAACTCACACCTGACCTCAAGTAGAACTCATACCTATGATCCATTACTAATGATGCAAGTGAAATGATCGGTTCCCTGTACCACTCCTGTAAGCACCTGATTCCTCCTGCTAAAATGGAGTACTGTTGTTATATCTGAGCAGGAGTTACCAAGATCTTATTCTCCAACCATGATATTCAAATGCGCCTACGAGTCCTTGTGGGTGATGAATTATTCCCCAGTTTCCAACCTCTCTCCGACACGCGGGAAGTGGTAAGCCTCTCGCTGCTCTACAGCTACTTCCAAGAAAATTGCTCGGATGAACTACATTAACTTGTCCCGCTTAGGCAAATCTTCACAGCAAGAATACGCTATGCCACTTACATAGTAGCGTATCTCATCGGTGGGAACGAAGTTCCACTCGGACAGCTTCTTCCCGTGAACCATTTCCCTGTGGAAGGGACTCCCAACAGGATATTTCTCCGATCACTACAATCTTAACTTGTCCCAGTCTAGAGTTAACCATTATCTTTCACTCCTATGCACATAAATGGTCTCCTAACTTAACCCTCTACCTCGAGTGGAGCGCGGGCCTTGTAAAGGGTGAACATCGCTGTAAAAAAAATCCTGTTTAGTTTCATTCGCTAAGACTATGTAGAAGTCCCTACTAAAATATGCAAAATTCAATAAATCTAATTTAAACCACTCCCATAGTATCAAACGTCCCACATTCATTCCGTATCCCATCGGTGAGAAGTAAGTTCCGCTCGAACAGCTTCTTCCCGCGAAGCACTGCCCTGTGGAACCGACTCCCAACAGGATGTTTTCCTGATCACTACAATCTTAACCTGTTCAAGGCTTTGGTTAGCTGTTATCTTCCACTCCTATACACATAAATGGCATGCAAACGTTACCCTCTACTTCGAGTGGCTGCCGGGCCTTGTCAAGGGTGAACCTCGCTGTAAAAAATGTCCTAAACGTAGTGCCTGGGTGGAGGATTCCTATTACATAGGAGTTTGGCGATCTTTTCTTTGTTTCTAATATTGAATTCTTCTTTTTACTAACTTTTGGAAGACATCTTTAGATTTTAATCCGCCTTCAGATTTCTATATTATATTTTGAAATTTTCTGTAGTCTACATATATAAAGTTGAAGCCTCTGTCTGTCTGTTTGTTATCGAATTCCTCCTAGGGTTTTGGTGATAGACTCCCATAACCGTATATATTCTGAAACTACGGTACCCAGGGTACTTGGATAAGTATATAGGAATTTGTTTGAAAGGGGGGGAACAAACCTCCCACTGAAATGTTTTTGCCCTTTGATTTAAATTAAATTTAAATTTGTACAAAGGAATGACTCCTATCCAAAATATAGAAGGAGAAAGTCAGAAGATGGAGGTCACATCACCAAGATCAAAATGAGACAATATGGATGCCAAGTTGAGCACGAAATCACCAATCAGTGGGTAGTGCCTTACGATGCATGTTTGTTGTGACAATATAACTGTCATATCAATGTTGAAATCTGTTCATTAATTCATTCAATCAAGTATTGTATCAAATATATATCAAAGGGATCAGATCAAGCTGTTTTGCACACACCCTCACAGAAAATTTTCCCCCAGCTTTAAATAAAATTTAAATTTGAACAAGGGAATGACGACTCCTACCCAAAATATAGAAGGAGAAAACCAGAAGATGGAGGTCATATCGTAGAGATCATTGAGTAATATTGAAATGCTTCATTTTCACCTCAAATTATGACAATTATTTGAAATCAATCATCATTTTCTTACAAAAAAAGTGTCACGCAGCAAGGCGCGGGTAATTCGGCAAGTAAGATTATAAAATCCTTCCTAAAATATAGGTCGCTGAAGGTATCTATTAACGGCCAGTCCCCCGGAGAGCTGGAGGTCAATGCAGGCGTCACCCAGGAGTCAGATCTCGGATCAACTCTCTTTCTGATTTACTTTTAGAACCTGTCTAAAAATATACTGCTTTATAAATAACGGCCGCTCAAAAATAATTTGCCTCTTATAAAATCGAGTTTTAATAAAGAGAACCCAATCATTGGAGAGAAGATGATAGTCATGGTGCTGTTTTGATTTTAGAAGTATGTCGTGTTGCCTACAACTGCTTTTATACAACCTTTGCTTGATTTGAAATCGAGAAAGGAAACTAACGGACTTCTCAGATGGCTTTATAAATAACGGTCGCTCGAAAATAATTTGCCTCTTATAAAAAATAAAATCGAATTTTAATAAAGAGAAGCCATTCATCTGAGAAAGATGACGATGGATTATGTTACGTCTGAGACATCTAAGCCGCCCTTTTTTTCAATCATAGGAAAGTGTCACTGGTAAATAAACTCGGGGCTTTACTTTGTATGTCATTAAATTGGAAAATACGTAGAAGAGTATTGTAAATCTAATACGATCGATCGATTGATAGATAGATATGAACATATACTGAAATATTTCACGGCCAAAAAGTAAAGAGGGTTTATAAATACACACACACACACACATACATACATATATATATATATATATATATATATATATATATATATATATATATATATATATATATATATATATATAGATAGATAGATAGATAGATAGATAGATAGATAGATAGATAGATGTCCGGGGGTGAGTGTATGGGCAGAGACGAGTAGTTCAAAAGAGCCCGATATAGGGCTTCTTTTATATATGAAGAAATGGGGATATATATGAACATAATATGAATATATATATATATATATATATATATATATATATATATATATATATATATATATATATTCTGTTCAGATTTAAAATTTAGTTTTTTTGCTTCTTGCAATTCCTTTGCTTTGACAGCGTATGTGTGTGCATATATATACATACACACACACATATATATATATATGTGTGTATATATTGATATAATAAGAAAGAACTGTTAGATTAATGATCCGAAGTTCTTTAGTATTTTTGTTTTTATTTTTAAAACAGTGCTCGATAGAGAAGTAGAGCCTAAATTATAATTATTTCTTTTTTAAAATATGATTCCATCGTGACAGATATTACTGTTTCGAACTGGTCGTCAATATTCAAGTTTAAAATCGCCTTTGGCTTCAACCAAGGCCTCTAGACGACTTCAGAATCTCCTGCAACTCTTCTGGACTGTCTCTTTGTTTAAGTTGGTGAATGCTGCCAAAATCCTTGCCTTCAGTTCATCTTTGGTGTTACAAGAGGTTTTGTTGGTCTGCCACTCAAATACGCCCCACAAATGTTACCGTCTAGGGAGTTAGGTGGCCAGATGTAAGCGGTGATGTCGTCGCAGAAATTGTCTGGCAGCCATGATTGTGTTCTCCTGCTAGTGTAGCATGATGCAGAGTCCTGTTGCCAGACATAGGGTCTTCAAGCAACCACGTTCTTGACCCAGGGAAGTTCATAAGCTATCTCCTCAAGGCATTTGATGTCTGAGATTCTTAACAACAAATTCGGGAGATCTTTTCTTAACAGAACGATCAGAGTGAGTTTTCCAAGATTCGGTACCTTCGTAATCACCATTAAGCTCATCTAACTCTTTCCAGATCTTCTGTACTTCCCCCAGTTCGACATCCAAACACTCTGAATTGTTCGTATTAGAGCTTCCAGTCTGAATACCAAGCAGTAAAATCATGCCGTTTCCAAATTTCTGGTGGAGTGAATGACGTCATGGTGCTCTTTTTCTTATAGACGTCATACAACTGACGCTACTATAGTGTGCAGTCGACAAAATCAAAAACAAATAACGCGCATGCGCGAAATTAAAAATAAAACTGGCGATAATTTACTCATCGCACCTTATAATTTAATATACAAATCTAAAATACATGCCTGTGAAGCTAATCAGTATTTCATTGAATGGTTCATTTTTTTACGACTTATCAACCCTTTGCAGGTTATTTGAAGCCAGAAAATATTTTCAGATAATAATGGCTTAGTGATACAAGTCTTACTAATTAACCCATAGCTAGGGGAGAAGTGGTGTATTCATACCTTACCTAAGGTTATTTGCCCGTAAGTGAATATAACGAACACCACTGGAATTAGAACAACTTTACAATTCCGAGCCATTATCGATTATTCCCAAACTGTCATCCATCTATTTACTGACCAGGCTTGACGTTGCTTAACTTAGGCGATCGTATGGGAAATGGTGTTTCAACGTGATACGTTCGTAAGCATAGATAGATAGATAGATAGATAGATAGATAGATAGATAGGACCAGACTGACATAGATAGATAGATAGATAGATAGATAGATAGATAGATAGATAGATAGATAGATAGATACGAACAGACTGGGATAGATAGATAGATAGATAGATAGATAGATAGATAGATAGATAGATAGATAGATAGATAGATAGATAGATACGAACAGACAGGGATAGATAGATGCGAACAGACTGGGATAGATAGATAGATAGATAGATAGATAGATAGATAGATAAATAGATAGATAGATAGATAGATAGATAGATAGATAGATAGATAGATAATCTACATGCTTATTATGATAATCTCCTGTTTCTTGAATCGTATGAACTCCCGAATTTTGTAAGCAAGGCGCTTAAAAAATGACCGAAGAGATTAAGAAGAAAGAGGAACTTGATGTAATCTTTTCAATATGTATTGATTTTCGATCCATTCTCTTATAGTAAACCACTCTTCTGCAAAATCTTACTACATCTCGATTTAACTTAAGATATTTACCAGTGAAAACGAACTAATCATACGATGGACAGATTTGTATCTGGAGCTAAAGTCGAAAAGAAAAGTCCTAATACCGCGGAACTACGTCTGGCCTACCTTTTTCTTTCTTTTCATCATTCAGGGTCTAAAAACTTAATGTACTTCTGAAAACATACACTCCTGCCGCTCAAACAGACCTTCACTGACTGAACAAATAACCCCTATGTTCTGCTTCGATACGCGTTTGCGTCTGTGCGCACTAGGAACAATTAGACATGTATAGAGCTATCTAAAAAAAAACTATACTACTATTATAGGGTACTACCTGTCTCTGCCCATACACTCAGACTAGCATTGATATTTCTACCCTTATTGTTTTTTCAAATTCAACGAATATATGGAAGTAAGTTATATACGCTGAATGCTGAGGAGTGATGGTTCAGGAGCTAGTTAAATCGAGTATTGCCAATGGAATTGGAACTGTTTATTTTCTAATGAGCGAATTCGAACTCAGTTGACTAATGTTTTTAATAAAATTTCAGAGTTCAAGCGATAACATTAAGAATATAGAATTGAAGTAGACTTTACAAGGGACCGAAAACCCAATCCTAAACAAAAAAAAAAAACAAGAGATAAATCTATATTCCTGTTCAAAAGACATGGCAAGAATGTGAACCGGGCGATCTGCCACTATTGGGAGAGAAAAAAAAATTTGAAGTAGGAAGAGACACCGGAAGTACAGAATTGAAGAAACCGGAAACCCCGTCCAAAAAAAAGGGAACAAGGGATGAATTTCAAATCCTTTTCAAAAAACCTGGGTGGAGTGTGAAGTGGACAACAGTCAAACATATCTACTCCTATTTCGAAAGGAAAAAAAAATATAATAATAATAATTACGGAAAAAAATTAGATTCAGGAGGAGATGACGGAAGTACAGAGTTGAAGAAACCGGAAACCCAATCTGAAACAGGAAACAAGGGATGAACTTCTAGTCTTTTTTCAAAAAACCTGGGAGGAGTATGAACCGGGCGACAAACAAATCTATCTACTCCTATGTGGAGAGGAAAAATAAGAACTATTGAATAAAATGTCAAATTTCAGCCGGGGAGGTAGGACGTACAGATTTGAAGGAACTGGAAACCCAATCGGAAACAGGAAACATCGAATGAACCTCTACTCTTGTTCAGAAAACAGAGAAGGAGTATGAACCGAACGATAGACAAACCCATCTACTCCTATTTAGAAAGGAAAATAATAATAATAATTACGGAAAAAATTCAGATTTCAGGAGGAGACGACGGAAGTACAGAGTTGAAGAAACCGGAAACCCAATCCAAAACAGGAAACAAGGGATAAACTTCTAGTTTTTTTTCAAAAGACCTAGGTGGACTATGAACCGGGCGACACCTATCTACTCCTATGGGGAGAGGTAAAATAAGAATTATTGAATAAAATGTCAGATTTCAGGCGGAGAGGTTGGAAGTACAGTTTGAAGGAACCGGAAACCCAATCCTAAACCGGAAACCCGATGCTAAATAGGAAACCTCTGCTTATATCCAAAATAGCGGAGAGGAGTTTGAACCTGACGATAGGCAAACCTATCTACTTCTATTGGGAAAGGAAAAACTTTAATCAAATTAAATTCATGGAAAACAATTTGTTTTTGTAAAATCGTTGCAATCCACGCAAAAAATTGTTGAATAATGATGCCTTAAAATTATATGAAATAATAAATCTACAATAACGTTCTGGCCATTGTTCCATCAAACTAATATGAGTGGATACTAAATGCCGATGAAAGATGGCAGAAGTTCGTAAAAATTCAGAAAATATACGCTGGTGTCTAAACAATGACGCTCTGAAAATTAACGCTGGATATTTTTTAATTCAAGAAAATGTCCGTTAATTAATATTCAGTTATGGTACATTTCTTGTTCTTTCATTAAATACTGGTATCCGGCGTTCAGCACAGGTGGCCATGGCCCGAACATAAGCTGCTTAATTTTGATTTGCATTATGGGAAAAAAAATCATAATCCCAGCAAAAACGGTATAAGCTCCAAGACAAGAATCCATGCCATTCTTTAATTGCAAATATCGGGTTATATTAATAGTGTGCATATTTCAAAACGAGTTCTTGGATATTTTAAATGCTCTAAGCAATAACTATAATGTTTTTTCCGTTCTGTTTCTATCTGAGATTTCGAAACACTGATATTCAAAGACTCTTTACACATTTAAATCTATTTTATATGTAGCTATGGCTGGGAAGCAGTCTCAGAGAAACTTTGAATCCAAAACCGGTTGGGCGTGGTTACGGCAAATCGGCGTAAAAAATACCCACTACTTCGGAAAGCAGATCAACGCTTAGCCTGTTTTATTCTTAAAGACTATTGCAACTGTAGTGTGTTCTAATTCTAAACTTAAAGATGTCATTACATAAGCAATGTCACCAGTGAATGGTGCTAATTTTATTTATTAGGGAAATGTGGTGTAATGTAGCGGCTCGGAATAAGAAATCAGCGAGACAAGTTCGAATTTCAGTCAGGTTCGTTACATTCACTTACGGGCAAATACCCTTGGGAAATGTATATATCCATTTCCTCTCCCAGCTATGGGTTAAATAGTAGGACATTTATCTAGAACAATGATTGTTATTCTAAAAAAAAAACTGTTAATATTCACGCGCAATAGAAAAAATTAATCTTACAATCTGAAATATGTTTTGGTTCCAAATATCCTACGATGGGTTGATAAGCCGTAAAAAACAAATCAGATGGATGGATGGAAAGAAACAAACGGAGAGATTTCAAATATATATTAAAGTACTAAGACAGAAATGAAAGGACCAAAATTAATGTGATAAACATGAATTAATATTGACTGACATATATATATATATATATATATATATATATATATATATATATATATATATATGTATGTATGTATGTATGTGTGTGTGTGTGTAAATATATATATGTGTATGTGTGTGTTCTGCTACTTTAATTTGCGTTTAAGTCGGCTGGAGGACTTCAAGCAAAATTTTTATTTTTTTTGAATTTCGCTTGAAGATGGAACAGAGCTTGGTACTTTAATTCAATTTAATTCAAATAATTATATTGAAGATTTCGGCTCTTGTTTTGAAACATGAGAACTCTTATGTAGTGATGGAATCATATTTTTAAATAAATAATTATGTTTATTCTCTACTTTTGTATCGAACACTATTTTTTTTAAATAATAACAAAAATACTAAAGAACTTTGGATTATTTACCTAACGAGTTCTTTCCTATTTTCGATATATTTTTCACACACACACACACGCACACGCACACGCACACACACACGCACATATATATATATATATATATATATATATATATATATATATATGTATATATATATCAGATATGTGATGCAGTTCAATTTATATTACAATGAATCATTCATACAAAAAATTGTTTGCTAAATGATTTCGCCATTATATATCATTAACTTTACTAATCTACTTTTTGTATGAATGATTCATTGTAATATAAATTGATCTGCACCACATAATTGATATATATATATATATATATATATATATATATATATATATATATATATATATGAATTGTAATATAAATTAAACTGCACCACATATTTGATTTAAAAGAACTGATCCAACGTGTAAATTATCGAACAATTTAGTTCATGCCGCATTGACTGATAAACTCCTACAACAACAACAAAAAAATTAAAATTACCATATTAGTAAAATACGTACTCTCTTAAATTTTCAAAAAATTCAACCTTAGCATTACGACTACACGCTCCAAAAGTATTTATTCGTTAACAATAACAATTAAAAAAAAAAAAAGAAAACATATTTCGATTCGCATTTAATGTTTTCGTCTCTGATGCTACCTGGATTTTAGTAAAAACAAAATAATTTCCATGCCTGCGGATGACGGAATGTAGAGTTGAAAGTACTTGCAGATTAAAAAAAAGACCTTATAGAGCTTGTAGTTATTAAAAACAAGGATCATAACATTCATCGAGTGGTTCGTAGGTTAATGCAATTTTAAAAATTTGTTTGCGAAAGGATTAACTTTACTAATCGACTTTTTGTATGAATGATTCATTGTAATATATATATATATATATATATATATATATATATATATATATATATATATATATATATATATATTAGGTTGGTGCAAAAATAATGTCGTTTTTCTTTTGAAGTTTAAAGTCAAAAAATGACATTATTTTTGCACCAACCTAATATATATATATATATATATATATATATATATATATATATATATATATATATATATATATATCATACTATTTTGGAATCAAGCCGACTCTGTAAGCCAATTAAAAACATTTTTTATTAACACCACCACTCTGTGTGCGATATATTATATTCATATAAAAATGGTTTTAATTTCTTCACAGATTCGGCCTGACTCCCAAATGGTATGTTATGTGGGTTTAATTTAAAATCACGAACAATTTTATTTTGAAACACTGAAGTTAAGAACAGTATTTTTTTCATTTGAACATGAGCTATTGAAAGTTAGAGAATTGTGTCCCTTTAATAGTTTTTATCAGTAGAAGCCAAGATGGCGGAATCTGAAAACAATCGCAGTAATGAAAATTTGGAAATCCAAAATTTCAGGATTGCGGATCCGGCCCGGAATGATTTTAATTTGCTCATGGATTCGGCCTGATTCCAAAACGGTATGATATGTTGAGCTACGGCCTCTGGGAGTAAAGTTGAATATGTGTGGCAGAGTAATAGTCGTATTTATTATGCCGATGTATAAAAAACGATTCATTGGAATCCGTTTATTTAGGCGAATGTCAAACAATTTGTTTTCGTATTTCGAAATCTCTTTTCTTTTTTCAGATGATTAATTATTATTATTCAATTATTTCTTGGGACTGTCCAGAGGGGAAGGGATTTTGAGGATTGTTTTTTTGGGTTGGGACTGTCCAGAGGCTGTTTTTTTTTGTATTTTTTGGGTTTTTTTTTTTTTGTTGTTGTTGTTGTTTTTTTTGTTTTTTGCTGGAGAGGGGGATTTTTAGTATTGTTTTTTTGGTTTGGAACTGTCTATAGACTGTTTTTTTTGGGGGGGGGGGTGGGGGAGCGAGTGGGGTTTTGATGATTGTATTTGGGTTGGGACTGTCCAGAGGCTGTTTTTTTTTTTTTTTTTTTGTGGGAGGATGATGCTGAGGATTTTTTTTGGGGGTTGTGAATGTCCATAAACTGTTTTTTGGCGGGAGGGGGATGCTGAGGATTTTTTAAAAAATTTTTTGTGGGGTTGTGACTGTCCAGAGGCTGTTTTTTGATGAGGGATTTCGAGGATTGTTTTTTTGGTTAGGACTGTACAGAGACTATTTTTTAGGGGAGGGTGATTTTGAGGACTTTATTTGGGTTGAAACTGTCCAGAGGCTGTTTCATTTTTTTATTTTTTATTTATTTATTTATTTTGTGGGAGATGCTGAGGATTGTTTTGGGGTTGTGACTGTCCAGAGGCTGTTTTTGATGGGGGATTTTGAGGATAGTTTTTTGGAGGGAACTGTTCAAAGGCTGTTTTTCTTTTAAGTCATTTGCCCTAAGTCAGTGGTTCTTAAGCTGGGTTCGATCAAACCCCAGAGGGTCGGTAAGTCATTCCCCGGGATGTCAAGTCATGTCAATGATGAATACCTTGTTGAAATCGTTGAACATCAGCCGAGACGGCTTCAGCAGCAACCCTTCAACCCTCCCGATATTTTGATGCCACCAAATCTTAGCATACTCCGTTTTTGCTAAGAAAATTCTTGAGATACTCCTACCGTTTGTTATAATGTACTATTGCGAGCAATCCTTTTCGAGAATGGTAGACATGAAAACGAAGAAAAGGGACAGACTTTGTTGCAAAAATGATATAAGAGTGGCACTTGCCAAGTTGAAGCCGTGCTTTTCTAAACTTATCTCTGAAAGTCAACAATAAAAGTCATATTGACATGCAGTAAATATCTATCGAGTTATGCCTTTGTATTTGTGTGAAAGTCATGTTTTGTTGGTTTTGTTCTTTGAGATTTTGTGTACAACTGATGAATGATTCACTATTTGGGCACTAATAAAATATATGCCTATGTTTTGAAGAAGTCATATTTTTTTTCCAATTACGAAGTCTTCGATGAAGGCAACTTGCAGGATTCAGTACCTGCAAAAAGTTTAAGAACCACAGCTCTTAGTGATGTGTCCATCTTGTGCTACAAATCTTACGACAACTATAACGATCTCCAGGCTTTCTCGTAAGGATAACGTAATGATTCAGTTTTATTCAAACCATACAACGAGACATTGTTATGAGAACTAGAAGTCCTATCAGGATTTATTATTAGCGGACCCAATCGTTACAACATAAGATAAGTAGATGACACCGTGTTAATGGTAGATACAGAAAGGGACTCTTAGACAAGGGAATAAAAGAGAGCTGGTAAAAGAAATAACTATTGATTGTAATAAGCGATCTTGATAGAACTAGAAGTCATACCAGGATTTATTAATGACTGACCCAGTCTTAAAGAAAGAAGATACGCAGATGACACCTTATTAATGACAGACACAGAAAGAAACTGCAGAAACTTCAAGACAATCGACGTTCAAATAGTCGCTTTGAGATTGCATCGAGATTGGAGAAAACCCGTACATTGTTCATTTAAAAGAACATTCAAAGCATGGTACCGCTTTGAGGTTTCAACATCTCCTCGCAAAGTGATGCCATTTACCCATCGTCGAATTAAAGAACGTTCAACACACGTAACCTCTTTGGGAGCGCAACCGCTCAACCCTGAACAAAGAAAATACGTCGATCTGTTCGCTATTCTGTGAGGAGTGATTACCTCTGGGAATCGAATCCACCCGTGACGAGTACATGACTCTTGGTGTCCTCTGTAGATATTGTAATAAGGTAGAATTTATTTCGAACGAGTGGAAGATCGTATAACATTGGTTCAATTAAAGAAAAAAAAAAGAGAAATCATTTATCCATATTAAAATAACATCATCAATAAAATGAGGTATATATACAGATTTAGGACTTACCTCAATGTCGTGACCGGATCGATTAAGATGTCTTTAGGACAGATTGATTTCCTGGGATATGGGATACGATTTTAGATCTTTGCATCTCTTCGATCATGGCTCTCCACAAGTTCCTTTCCCTTGTAGCTCTCAATAAATTTTGTCTTTTTTGTTATATTTCCTAAGCCCTGTTCCCATATCCATTTACTCAAACTCATTATTCTTCTTCTATGTGCCGTGTCGCTTCAGGACGTTGGCGATCATGGCTCTCCACAACTTCCTGTCCTTTGTAGCTCTTACTAAATTTTGTCTTTTTTTGTTATTTCTTCTAAGCCTGGTTCTGAAATCCATTTACTCAAGCTCATTATTCTTCTTCTATGTGTCGTGTCCCTTCAGGACGTTGGCGATCATGGCTCTCCACAACATCCTGATCTTTGTAGCTCTTACTAAATTTTGTCTTTTTTTGTTATTTCTTCTAAGCCTGGTTCTGAAATCCATTTACTCAAGCTCATTATTCTTCTGCTATGTGCCGTGTCCCTTCAGGACGTTGGCGATCATGGCTCTCCACAACTTCCTGTCCTTTGTAGCTCTTACTAAATTTTGTCTTTTTTTGTTATTTCTTCTAAGCCTTGTTCCGAAATCCATTTACTCAAGCTCATTATTCTTCTGCTATGTGCCGTGTCCCTTCAGGACGTTGGCGATCATGGCTCTCCACAATTTCCTGTCCTTTGTAGCTCTTACTTTTCCATCCATTTACTAAACCTCATTAAGTACGTTGTTTTCCTTTGTCCGTCTTGCCCTCAATCTGTCCGGTGAGCTTTATCTAGGGAAGTAATGGTCGTCTGGTTAATCCACATCATCTGCTTCTGTCTTTGATAAGCATTGCCACATACCATGGCAATATTAGACGTTTCCTTATGAGGATATATTCGACACATTGATACTGATGGCGGTTGAAATTTATAATGACCTCATCTTAAAACAACTTTTCAGGAATATAGGTTTCTAAAGTTATGTTTTGTTGGTTTTGTTCTTTGAAACTGATCCACGGTTTATTTATGCAATAATATATATATATATATATATATATATATGTGTGTGTGTGTGTGTGTGTTTTGAAGATTACAAAGGGTTCGTTAAGTGCACGTGTCACACTTGCTCTTAGTGCTGTATACATTTTGGGCTAGAAATCATACGGCGACTATACCAATCTGGCGCATGATGAAAAGAAGGCGGTTTATTTGTCATAAGGACAACGTAATGATCCGGTTTTATTCAAACATTGGCACGGTGTAGTAGCTGCTATATAAACACTGCCAACTATAGAATCTCTGGAAGAGCTCTCTTAATTATCAAGTCCCTCCTAACAGGTACGTTTCTGGAGGTCGTTGATAATGACCAATCAGCGGAAGCCCATGGGATAAATGCCGGCGTTACACAGCGTTCTCCTCGTCGGTTCAATCAACTTTCAACTGTATATATGCCTGAGATCGTACGCTGGTCGTTAATGATATAGGTCACTATAGGTCACTTCCAAATATCTGGAAGACCAGAACCTGAGAAATGTCTTCTCTGACCCAGCACAGGTAGTTCAATTGGGGGTGGGGAAGACAGGCTTGTAAAATTCTATACGACCAAAACTAAATTATTAGGTTGGTGCATAGTAACATATGTGAGAAAACGACATTATTTTTGCACCAACCTAATAGTAATTTGTATCTGGAGCTAAAGTCGAAAAGAAAAGTCCTAATACCGCGGAACTACGTCTGGCCTACCTTTTTCTTTCTTTTCATCATTCAGGGTCTAAAAACTTAATGTACTTCTGAAAACATACACTCCCGACGCTCAAACAGACCTTCACTGACTGAACAAATAACCCCTATGTTCTGCTTCGATACGCGTTTGCGTCTGTTCGCACTAGAAACTTTGGAAAGGCGCCAAAGGAACAATTAGACATGTATACATCTGAAAAAAACAACTATACTATTATAGGGTACTACCCGTCTCTGCCCATACACTCAGACTAGCATTGATATTTCTACCCTTATTGTTTTTTCAAATTCAACGAATATATGGGAGTAAGTTATATACGCTGAATGCTGAGGAGTGATGGTTCAGGAGCTAGTTAAATCGAGTATTGCCAATGGAATTGGAACTGTTTATTTTCTAATGAGCGAATTCGAACTCAGTTGACTAATGTTTTTAATAAAATTTCAGAGTTCAAGCGATAACATTAAGAATATAGAATTGAAGTAGACTTTACAAGGGACCGGAAACCCAATCCTAAACAAAAAAAAACAAGAGATAAATCTATATTCCTGTTCAAAAGACATGGCAAGAATGTGAACCGGGCGATCTGCCACTATTGGGAGAGAAAAAAAAATTTGAAGTAGGAAGAGACACCGGAAGTACAGAATTGAAGAAACCGGAAACCCCGTCCAAAAAAAGGGAACAAGGGATGAATTTCAAATCCTTTTCAAAAAACCTGGGTGGAGTGTGAAGTGGACAACAGTCAAACATATCTACTCCTATTTCGAAAGGAAAAAAAAATAATAATAATAATTACGGAAAAAAATTAGATTCAGGAGGAGATGACGGAAGTACAGAGTTGAAGAAACCGGAAACCCAATCCGAAACAGGAAACAAGGGATGAACTTCTAGTCTTTTTTCAAAAAACCTGGGAGGCGTATGAACCGGGCGACAAACAAATCTATCTACTCCTATGTGGAGAGGAAAAATAAGAACTATTGAATAAAATGTCAAATTTCAGCCGGGGAGGTAGGACGTACAGATTTGAAGGAACTGGAAACCCAATCGGAAACAGGAAACATCGAATGAACCTCTACTCTTGTTCAGAAAGCAGAGAATGAGTATGAACCGAACGATAGACAAACCTATCTACTCCTATTTAGAAAGGAAAATAATAATAATAATTACGGAAAAAAATCTGGGTGGAGTGTGAAGTGGACAACAGTCAAACATATCTACTCCTATTTCGACCCTTATTGTTGATATTTCTACCCTTATTGCTCTTTCAAATTCAACGAATATATGGGAGTAAGTTAGTAGGTTGGTGCAAAAATAATTTCGTTTTCTTACATAGTAACATATGTGAGAAAACGACATTATTTTTTGCACCAACCTAATAATAACGTTCTACCACCACTGAGCAGACCAGGAAATTCCACATGTCATTATGATTAGATTTGCTTTCATGGAGGCCCCATGTCGTGAACGTTTATTGGGACCCCAGCTCTCCTCCAGGCCTCAAGTGGTTCTCATATATACGATCCATTGCTAAAGATGCTGGAGATGGAGTCGTTGCTTTGTAATGCACCAGTAAGTACCTGACTTCCCCTGGTGTATCCTTTAGTCTTTATGCTCTTAATATATTTCGTCTCAACATTCTTTGTCAGCGCCAAGACCCCAAGGCGAAATCATATATACGATCCATTGCTAAAGATTTTGGATATTAGGTTGGTGCAAAAATAATGACGTAATGTCGTTTTTTGACGTTAAAAAATACGTCAAAAAACGACATTATTACGTCATTATTTTTGCACCTACCTAATAAATAATCGTTTCATTGTACTGCTCCAGTAAGTATCTGACTCTCCCTTCTATACTTTGCTTTTAAAAGAGCCAGATCAGGGGGAAAATGGTTCTTTGTTGCCATATATGGGTCGGAGCTGTCCAGTCCTCAGATTCAAGTCACGATAGAGTCCAAAAGCGTCTCCGAGTCCTTTGGGGTGACAAACTATTTTCGCCCTACAACCCCTCTCTCGTAGATCAGATGTAGCAAATTTCTCGCAGTTTTAAAACCGTCCACAAGGACTTATGGGTAGTTAATTACTTTCCACCCTACAACCCATTCCCCACAGACGAAAAGTGGCAAGCCTCTCACAGCTCTATCACTGTTTCCATGGCGTGAGTTCTGTCGAGCTACCATCCTCGGTCCCACCAATCCCTAATCATTACAACTGGGATGCACTGCGTGCACAAATGTGAATCATCCCCATTCCTTTTGTATTCCATTAGTAAGGAATAAGTTCCATTCAGAAATCTTCTTCCCAAGAACTGCCTCTTGGTGGAAATGACTCCCGACAAGATGCTTTCCCAATCACAGCAATCTTGACCTCTTCAAGTCTAGGGTTAACCATTATCTTCCCTGTATAGCTCCATTAACTTCACTTCTTGCCTTTTTTACGCTCATGCAACACGACATTAACCCTCTACCTTGAGTGACTCTTTGTATTGGATGAACATTAATATTAAAAATACAATCAATCGGCTGTTTAAAAGGGGTAAAGATTTATCTGTTCGTCATAAACATTGAGTACTTGTTCATGTAAATAGAAATAAGAACCCAAGTTGCTCTAACTTAGCAAAAATGGTTACTTTTTTTAATCATATCACCCCATGCAAGGCAATAAAGCCACTAAGACAAGGGGTTACAGAGTGTGAAAGAATAAGAAAAAGAGACTCATTACTAAGGAGCGAGAACAATAGAAAAGGAATCAAGAAGACAAAAGATAATGATTGACATTGCATTTAAATTTTTAAAGATCAAAGTTGGCTGGAAAGCATGGAGCTGAAAGAGAGTTCCACAAGTGAGAAGTGTGAGAAAAGAAACTGTTACCAAAGAACTTATGGTTACATCTAGCCAATTCAACTATAAATTGATGAGACCTTGCCACCAATTTAGTACTGTGCTTAAATTCATAAAGTCTAGGTACCATAGCAAAGAGTTCAGCTGAACAATTACCATGAAAGTATTTATAGAAAAGGCACAGGGAGGCAACATTACAGTGGTGGGAAAGTGACTGAAGCCAAGATGCTAGGCAGGACCAATAATATTACTGATTCTTCTTTTGATTTTATCAAGAATCTCTAAATAGAGTACCGGACCATATGTGACAGCAATATTCAAGGCAAAGAGGAATGGTAGACTTATAAATATGTAAGACAGATTGAGGAGAGAAAAATTGTCTAGCACAATACAGTGATCAACTTTCATAGTAGCAGACCTAGACTTAACACTTTTGATTTGATCTCTTTTCCCAGACACTTCAGTTCATTGTACCTCTCCAATAAATAGCCGGCTCCCCCTGCTATACTCTCTTTACAAGAGCCGGCTCAAACCAAGAATGAATTATTGCAGCCATATCTGAATTGGGGCTACCCAGTCCTGACTTTCATGTCTTGATGAAGTTCAAAAGCATCTACGCGGCCTTGTGGATGATGAATTACTTTCCATCCTATAACCCATTTCCCACAGTCGAAACGTTGCAAGTCTCTCACAGCTCTATCGCTATTTCTATGGCATGTGTTCGGATGAGCTACATTCCTTGATCCCACCAAGCCCTAACCATTACAACTCGGAGCCACCATGCCGCGTACACAAGTGTGAATCATCCCTATTTCCCTCGTATTCCATTAGTAAGGAATAAGTTCCATTCAGAAATCTTCTTCCCAAGAACTGCCTCTTGGTGGAAATGACTCCCGACAAGATGCTTTCCCAATCACAGCAATCTTGACCTCTTCAAGTCTAGGGTTAACCATTATCTTCCCTGTATAGCTCCATTAACTTCACATCTTACCTTTTTTACGCTCATATAACACGACACTAAGCCTCTACGTTGAGTGGCTTTTGGGTCTTATATTGGTCAAACATTAATACATAAAAAAAGGAGTTTAGAACGATTAAGCAAAACATGGATATTGTACGGTTCTAAAGCCGCGGATAATGGAAACTGCGAATCTAAGCCTGCAGTTAAAGGGGGATCTCTGTCAATCTTTTTCAAAAGTACTTTTCGGGCTGATTCGGCAGGTGCTATATTGATTGAGACCTTTTTTTTTCTTTTAATCCATTTGGCTGATTCTCAACACCTTCCCCTCCTCGCAGATACATACATATATATATATATATTGCTTTTATGATTTTCGGCGATAAAACGCGTTCGTATTTTTGGCGTGCTAAAGATTTCGCCTCGATTTTCAACTCTGACTCCACCCTTTCTCTCTGTGTTCTTTTGTCAATCCCAGAAAGCTCTCGTAGAACTCGTGACAGCACTTGTGACGTCAACCACGCATCTTTTGGCAAATGGAATTGAAAAGAGAAGACACAAGATAGGAAAAAAATTTAACTGATGGATCGTTTTTTTTTTTAGCTTTGAAATTTTTCCAGTATGATCAGGGACGCATTTAAAAAAAAGAAGGATATTTTGTCTTTTGGTTTGATTTTTGAAAGTGAGCCAGCCCGAGAACTTTTCAGCACATAATTTTAAATCCTCATTATAACCAAAAACATTTGTGGTTTCTCTGAAATATATATATATATACACACACACACATACACATACACATACACACACACACACACTTACACTTTATTTTAAAAATCCACGTTATAACTAAAAATGTTTGCGGTTTCTTCTCGTTGGAACAACTATAAATTCTCCCTTATATATATACTCGACTCTCCCGTCGAATTCGACGTATGAGGGTCAAGCAGATCAGTTCCTAGGAAACCGACAGCCCGACAACAGCACATGAGATTTGATTATAGTGGTGAAGGTTTCGTGCAGGGCCATCCACACTTTTTGAAGGGCCGAATTCAGAGACCTGGTGCACTAAGTGCCAAAAGGTCCCCAAACGACCCTCCGCAGGTTTTAAATTCAGAGTTGTCCTTCTCCTAGACCAGTTGCCATCCAAGGCTATGGAACCCAATATGTCTTGCTATTTACCCATAGCTGGAGGGAGAAGAAGAGGATTCACACCTTTCCCAAGGGTATTAGCACGTAAGTGAATGTAACGGATTCGTCTGGAATGCGAACTCGGCTCTCCGATTCTTCAATCCAAGCCGCTATACATTA
>OZ010597.1:88615648-88618148 GCA_963932145.1 Acanthosepion lycidas
TGTGTGTATGTATATAATAATCGTAATTATAATTATTTTTAAAAGTATGATTCCTTCGCTACATAAGAGTTCTCATGTTTCGAAACTAGAAGTCAAAAGCTCCGTTTCATCGTCAAGCAAAATTTTTGGGAATAACTAATCTTGAAGTTTACGCATCTTTATAGGCATATTCATTCGTAAAATTAATTACTATGGAAACGGCTGAAGCAACCAGTCCAATAGGAGATGTTAATGTTAATAATTTGTACTAACATATCAGTCACCCTCGGAAAGATGCCAACCCAAGGCAATGCCGAGGTGTCCGTTTCAATGCAAATGATGACATTCCTAAACGCACATTGTCTAGTCCCTCTTAGCAACAGAGAGTTATTGGCACCGTTGTCGTCGTTAAGTGTCTGAAGATTTTTTTTTTCTAAAAAGTCTTTTTTTGCATTAACGCATCGCACCGAATTACAATTTGTTTTGTTTTTGTTTTTTTCTGACGACTTCATAAAGTTTGTTTTTTTTATCTTGTGATTGGGTTAAGCTTTTAAACCCTTTATTAGACCATGAAATTTTAAATTGTTTATGCTAATTATTTAATGTGAAAATTTGTTGATGTCGGCAAAAAACCGTTAACTCATGTCTATTGTTTAATAAATTTTCATTATTTAGATACTTAATAATGTGTAGCTATTTACCTAACGTGTTCTTTCCTATTTTTCTATACACTTGCATACACACACACACACACACACACACACACACACACACACACACACATATATATATATATATATATATATATATATACGTGTTTTGAACAGTAAACAATATTAAAAAAGTTAAATTATCAGACACACTGTGTTGTATATTAATATTTTTGTTTTATTATTTCAATTAGGTTCCTCGAATAGTTTCGGCCAGAATGGCCATCATCAGGAGAAAAAAGTCCTTACTTGTTAGTAGTAGTTTAACTTGCCTAACGTGGCTAACAGTCTAACTCTCTGCCTTCGGGCGGAGAGGAACCCGGATGAGATTCCGCCGAAGGGCAGAGTCTCGTTCGGGGTGGTTGACTGCCCCTGAACCCGTTTATGCGGGTTCAAAGAGGGAATATTTTTGGCCGAGCCTACGGGCTCAGAGATCCCACGTTAAACCCGACCTTGTGTAACATGTAACCCTCGTGGGGGGTGGGTGTAGCGAAATATCACTTGTTAGTAGCAGCGAGCTACAGCCATGAATGACTGTCTCTGAAGAAAATGAAAGTTATCTGTAGTTTTCATTTGTTTATTTTTTTTTTTTTTATCAATAATTTGTGCCAGTCCTTGTATTAATTAGACGTCCTCTTTCAACTTGTTTTTAAGATAGAGGCTAGAAGATTCATGTCCCAGAATTCTCACCTTGGTCATTTTGACAGTTTTATTGGTTGTTGGGAAGGGGAAGTGTGTGTTAAGTGTATGGTTTGTGTATGTGTATATATTAGTATGAGTATGTGTATAAATGACTTCAACACTTCGGCAAGCATGTCTGTCTTGTGTGCGTGAGAAATGTGGGTAGGGCTTGATTTATAGAGTTATATATTAATTTATCTATGTTGTTAAATTTGTGGTTAAGCCCGTCTGGACGAATTCTTCTGAGGCGCAAAATCCATTTGTCTTCATGTTCCTCTAGTATTTTTCTAAGATTATCTTTTCTGACTATTTATATTTTTTCAATTATAGCGAATTTTGCATAACTTTCAAAACCTTGTTTTCTAGGCGGAAATGTTATTCTACACATAATAATCTTTATATATATATATATATATATATATATATATATATATATATATATATATATATGTATATAATTATGTTTGTGACAAAATAATATTTGCAAAGAAACGGCTTAATTATTAAAAAGTGCTTATACAATTTTCAGATAACGAAACTGTAGGGTAATTTAAGATATAAAATTATTAGAAAAGATCACCATTCTAATTATCTTATATATATATATATATATATATATATATATATATATATATATATATATATATATATAAATGTTCAGAGCAGATAACATTAGAAAGATTTTAGAGTTCCATGAAAATAAGTGGATACAACGTCTAAAAACATAATATCCAGCCGGGCTAAACCATAAATTTAACAATATAGATAGTACTATCTATAATATATAACTTTACAAATCAAAACCTACTCACATTTCTCACCCACACAAGACAGAAATGATTACGGAGGTGTTGAGGCGTCACATTTATACACACACCCACACGAATAATCACACTTACACACATCATACTCACTCACTCCCTAATGAGCCAAATGATAACACACACCCACAGCAATATACACGCTTACACATATCATACTCACTCACTCCCTAAGAACCAAATAACACACACACAAACACTAAACAGAGACACATCCCCTCTCCAGGAACCAATAAACCTGTCAAAATGACCACGGGAATTCAGATTAGCATAGATCCATCCAGCTCTTATCTCAAATAACAACTTAAA
>OZ010597.1:88623148-88625648 GCA_963932145.1 Acanthosepion lycidas
AAATAGATTTTTATTGCTATTTCTTCGTTTTTAAATCTATCAAGACAGATATATTCTCTCCCTGACTCTCCCTATATATATATATATATATATATATATATATATATATATATATATATATATATATATATATCGAAATAGTTCATTGCTATTTCTTCGTTTTTAAATCTATTATATTAATAGACAAATATATTCTCTCTCTGACTCTCCCTACATATAAATATATATATCGTATTTTAACGTCTTTTTTTTTTCAATTTGCCGTTAATCCTAAGGCAAGTGGGATGTTTCTCATTCTTCCGCGGTATCTACGAGAAGGTCAGACTTGCCAATTCTAACCCTATTATTTTTCGGAGAAAAACCCTTTCAGGCAAATAGACTTTGTTTTATTAGCCGGGTGGTGGTTGTCCATGCGGAATAGGCGAGTAGGAAACGCCCCGTCTTTCTCCATCGTACTTGACGGGCGCAATTCATCAGATGTTATCCTGCCGAACGCCGACTGCCGACCGCAAATACTGAACTTGGCCGTCCGGTCTTAAAGAAGAGACTGTATTCGCTGGTCAAAATTGCTTTGCGCATGTGCGAATGACATCAATCTAAAGGTAAGAAGGTTATTTTGATAAAACTAACGTGAAGTGTAAACGATTATTTTATTCGTGTTCTTATACAATGATGTTCACCCTGTACAAGGCGCGGGAGCCTCTCGAGGTAGTGGGTTAGAGAATAAGGGACGCAGCTTATCCAGATATGTGTGAAAGATAGCTGTTGATTCTACACTTGAACAGGTTAAGATCGTAGTGATTAGGAAAACACTGGTTCGCTGGAATAAGTTGTTCGAACGGTTTACGAATTTTGCGTAGCATGTCGGATCTTAACTGTGTAAGTTAGAAATGGCTGAAATAACGAATATAGTATGAATCCACCTCTTCTTCCTCTAGCTATGGGTTAATTAGTAGGATTCAGTTGAGCTCTCTAGGGAGTAGGTATGGGTTTGTAAACAGTGACTATTATAGCTAATATAGCGAGACTCTTCGCATAGCGAATTGAGTCACTGTCAGTCACTGGGCGTGTTTCTAAAAATAAATACGCTAAAAATCCACCTACATTTCATTCGGGTTTCGATCCGAGCTAAATGTCTAGCCACACTGATGAGATGCGAAACAGCGAAACAGTCTGTCTGTGGATGACGTTATATATATATATATATATATATATATATATATATATATATATATATATATATATATATATATATATATATATTCAATTGAGCACTGCTGAATGACAAGTTAATTCTAAAAACAACGGTCACCTGCGTAAATGCGAAGCTCTCCAGTAAAATGAACGGGACACTTTGGCTGCTTGGCGTTTGTTTGCGTTTGTAAAAACAATACGCTAGATTTGTCGAGTGAACATGGCTCAGTGGTAGAGGCTCTGATTGACACCAAATCGGTTGGGTTTCGATCCGAGCTTGTCTAATCGCACTGAGGAGCTGTCATACAGCGTAACAGTACTGTCTGCGAATGACATATATACTCTCGACTTTCCCATCGACGTCAAGCACATCAGTTCCTAAGAAACTTACAGGCCAACACCAGCACCTGAGATTTGATTATAGTGATGAAGGGCCAAACACAGAGACCTATGCTATATACAGAAAACTACAACATACATCAATTCGGCATTTAATCTCCTTTGAAACAGTCTCCTTCGGAAGCCGCAGAGTTAATCCAGGGTCGTTTTCATTGATGGAAGCATTTATGGTTAGCGAATTCTCGGTTTTCCTCGACGGCTTGAAATTTTGTTCCTCCTCTGTGGGATTTGATTTTTGAAGAGAAAAAAAAATCGTAAGTTGCGAAATTAATGGTTGTCGGACCTAACGAAGGTTGATCGCGGACAAAATTTACTGCACAATCCATGGTCGCTGATAGGAACTCTGTAGTGTGATATGGCTTCAGGTCACAATAAATAGACCTGTATCTGACAGCGCCTTCCCTAAAATAATATGTGTGTATGGTGACTCAAAGTCATCAATGTTTGTTAGGCTCATTAAAATCTTTAACAAAATTCTGCTATTGAATGCTAAAGTGATTCCTTTGATTTAATTAAAATATTCCATTTTTTAAAAATCTCCGTGTATGAAAAAAAAAATTCGTATTTTAATATTAATTGTAATTAATCTATAAAAATACAAATTTATTTTAAATAATTTCCAGACATGTAAGAATAAAGACTGACGATAAAGTTTTTGATGATATTGTGGATTTTTCAAATACATATTAAACTTTGTTTTCAACATTTTTGCTACATTCCTTTTAATATGTGGAAATAACCACTCCTTGCCCGATGAAGGTCTCGAGAGCAGAAACCCGTGTAGCAAAAATGTGGAAAATAAAGTATAATATATATTTGAAAAATCCACATTATAATCAAAAACTTTAACAGCTTCTCTCTTCTCCTTGATATATATATATATATATATATATATATATATATATAT
>OZ010597.1:88628148-88648148 GCA_963932145.1 Acanthosepion lycidas
ATGTCAATTACAACATATTAAGCAATATACGGACAATACAGTGATGATAGTCTGTCAATGTTTACATAGAAGATTTCTAAGCAACGATAAACACGCACATATAAGGCGCTAGAAGTATCTCATGACGTCACACATGACCACACGAGAGTGAATTGTAGAAGTTTCAAACATGGAAAGCCGTTGGTATAAACCAATGGTTTCTGTTACCAATTATAGACATTTATGAATATTTGTAGAGATGCTATAATTGATTTTGTTTAGGTTAGGTTTGAGTTTTCAAATGTTTGATGTATAATGCTTCAAAGATTTTTAGTTTTTGTCTATTGTTTTCATGTCGAAGTATAATTGTGTTTTCGACAAGTATTTTACGGAATTGTGTGTGCGGGCAGGCATGTTGTTTTAAATGCCTAAAAATGTTAGAGTTTTCATTCAGATGTAGTGTCAAGCGCCGGGAAAGCGAGTTTGTTGTGTGACCAACATAAATATTATTTAATTCGTTGGAGATACACTCTCCGAAAGGGCACTTGAATGTATAAACTATGTTGGTTTTTTGCAAATCGCTAACCGGGGGAGAAGAATCATTGCGAAGAATTAAGTTGGATATACTAGATTTAGTGTAGTATATGATTAATTTAATTTTTTTGCTAGGATCTATAGTTGATATATTAGAATTTACTAAATTTTTTAGTATATTTTCATCTTGTTTATAATTAGTATGCATTTGATTACGATATAGGAGATTAATATGTTTGAGATCAGTAGAAGCAGTATTATGTACTATTTGCTTAGTATTGCGATTTCTAAGAAAGCATCTTATTTACTCATCAACTATATAGTTTGGAAAGCTATTATTAATATGTGTCTGTTTTATATTCTTTAGTTCACTGTAAAAAATCTGTTTTGTGGATGAATTAGTTTCTGCACGATGTATTAGATTCTTTATAATTGCTATTTTGTAGTAATATTGGCATTCGCTCTTGTAGTTAAGTGTACATGAATTTATGCTTGTAGGTTTTTTGTATGGCATTAATTGCACAACTCCGAGTTTCATACCGAAACAATATTCAAGTGCTGGAAATATATTTATTATTATTTCTATTTTTGTGTAAAATATATTTCCAGCACTTACAAACTACTTCGCCAGGAAAGTCGTAGTTGTACAATGAATGTAAGATATTATTAAAGCAAGGTCGATGTTACTGTTTTTAAACTACATTTACTTAAATATTTGTATCTATAAAAAGAACGTATAAACATAAAAAGTCCGAGAATTATTTTAAATTGTCGGACTTTGTCCATTTCATAATGGGTGACACCATGTGTTTACATTTGGATACGCATCGAGCAGCCCTGAATGAATGAGAGAAAATCATGGAGATTTGTGGTTTAAAATTAGTAAATTCGGCCCTGCTAACCGAAACTCTCCTCTGTGGCTCAATCGGTAAAGCACGTTAGGCATTTATGTTGGCTCCGTATAGGATTCTGGTTCGATTCCTGTCGGGGGACGCATATTTCTGTGACAATTTCTTGTACATTCAGGCCGGTTAATGTTATTTGTACAGAGAATTTACTTTAAATATTTGTATCTATAAAAAAACGTATAAATATGAAAAATGAATTGAAATAAGATATTACATATATTTTTTAATTAATATTAAAATTAATTATGAATTTTGTGCGATAATCTAAAGTGGAACTTAAGACCCGCTAGTGATTAGCCAAGGAGGGCGCAAGAGTGAGGATTATGAGATGAGATCACTGTTAGACTAGCTGACCTTTTAGATCTTGCTCTCTTGAACACGATTCAGACTAGCAGATTGAGAATTGCTGAGAATATATATATATATATATATATATATATATATATATATATATATATATATATATCGCACATTGATTCAGGAGCATTGATTCAACCCACAATAAGAAATCGGAAAACTGATTTTTCCTTGTATTTCATTACCCTCCCTGTTATCCCCAATTTTATTCCCTGAATAGTATATTTCAGCATGAAAACGCGACTAATTATTAGGTTGGTGCAAAAATAATGACGTAATAATGTCGTTTTTTGACGTATTTTTAACGTCAAAAAACGACATTATTACGTCATTATTTTTGCACCAACCTAATATAACAAAGGAAAAATGTTTTTTTCCTTTTACTTCATAGAACTCCTCAATGTCTCTAATTTTACGCACTAAATACTATATTTCAGCAAGAAAACCTGATTAATTATGGTAAATTCATCACAGAGCGAGAAGTACCAAATTTAAAATAACTACCGTATTTGACGGCATATAAGACCCACGGGTGTATAAGACGCACCCCAATTTCAGCAGGTCAAATCAAAAAAAAATTAGTAATTATTAAAATTAGTAAACCTATATATGGCATATAAGGTTCAGGGGAATTTAGTAAAAATTTCATTTTAAAAAAAGTGCGCCTAATATGCCGTCAAATACGGTTTTTTTCTATTTTGTAAACATTAAAACAGAAGTTTGAGTGCATTATACCACAGAGAGGGAAGCCATATGTCAACATGGAATTTCTACAAATCGTGTTGAATTCGTCTCAGAATTGACCACTAATTCTAAATTAGATATTAGGTTGGTGCAAAAATAATGTCGTTTTCTCACACAGTAACACATGTGAGAAAACGACATTGCACCAACCTAATACATGTGGATTTTGATACAGAAATAAAGTTTGATTCATGTGTAGCTTAAAACATAAAAAGGGCTTACCGTATTTCTTAATCATTATACGGGTATTATAACTTGAAATTCTCATTATCGGTACTCTTGACAACACTAAGTTCACGGTGTAAAATTTACCAAAAGCAACGTCCTCACGAGATTAGCAAACTTATAAAATCTCGTCACTGTTTTCCATGTATAGGACGCAGCGGGATTTTTGGGAATATTTTATAGGAGAAAAGCGTCTTATAAGCAGCAAAACGCGGTGATTATTGCTCCACGGGAAGGAGATTTAAAATCTATCATCTGATAGTCGTACTTACATCAACTTACCAGGATCCCAAGATTGAGGTCACCCTGTGCAGATCGATCTCACTGCATGTGCTTATTAGGTTCGTGTCTATTGAAGTCACTCCAGCACGAGTCTATGTGTATGCGCCACACAGTAAGGCTCGAAATCAAAACAATAATAATCGTGCACAGGACGAAATTGCCAACTATTGCAGAGGTTGGCAAAAGCCGGCAGCGTATTTTGTAGCCACGGTATTACGACAACTGGATTAGATCATTAAAGCCAGAACCGGTGCCATGAAAGGGATTAATGCCTTGATCACTTAATCCATTGAGAATTCCACTTTAACTATTCATTGAACTGGCGTTGGAAATTTCGCAGCTTGCCCAAGAAGGCCTTTCAAAATAATAATAATAATAATAATAATAATAAGTACCCTAAACGCAAGTTGCTTAGGGACCGCCAGCGGTCCCCTGGTGGCATCCACCGGCAGGCCACTGGGATTGCAAAGGAAATATTTGTCGCAGATTATTTCCACAACGCAGAGAATAAATCACTGTAAGTTCAGACTCGAATATCAGGGACAGAAAGAAATGCCGAAATCTCGATTCGTAGGTACTGATCTCACAAATCCCAATGCACGTAACCAGTCAGAAAAATAACTCACTCGCCGACGAAGGCAGTAGCCAAAATACATCCGTTATTAATCTCGGTTCGAGAACACCAACTGCTTTTATTGCCGAGCATATTTTTCCATTCGTCGACAACTGGGAGAGGACGCCAAGTTTTTTGCATAACAAAATACTTTTATAGAGACTGCTGCGGCGGACTTGTTTTTAATCGAAATATTCCGTCTTCAGCATGTCATGTGGAATACGTGGCCTTTTTTGGAGGGTGGGGCTAAGTCATTTTCTTTTTCGCCACATTTTCCGTCGTAGAATTCACGTGACAGCGATGGGCCTCTAGCGGTCCGCCAGTGGTAACATTGCCGAGACGATCCCCCTGGTAAGCGTTAGTGGTATGCTACCTAGTAGCAGACTGGTGGCTGCGTGTAGAGTAGTAGTAGTAGTAGTAGTAATAGTAATGGAATCGTGAAAATGTCACGATTTTGCTGCCTAAATTTTCTTCTTTTTCATAGAAGTAAGAGGGTACAAATAAAAAAAGACATGTTAAAAAGTTTTAATGCTGTCTTTATTTTTTTTGTTTCATTCATTTTCTCACTGAAACCAAGTAGCGTTTCTGATATATCTTTTCCGTCCTTTCTCGTGATCAGAACGAATCGTTCATTATTATTATTATTATTATTATTATTATTATTATTATTCTATTGATTTCTCATTTATTCTTAAAGGTAGCCAAATCGGGTATCTGTTAGCACCCCATCAAACAAGTTCAATATATTTAAATGATCTCGTAAGCCATTGACAATGAAATAAAAGTGACTATCATGATGGGTATATTGGCCCGGCATTTGGCGTGCTGGTGTGTCACCTAATAATAATAATAATAATAGGTTGGTGCAAAAATAATGACGTAATAATGTCGTTTTTGACGTATTTTTTAACGTCAAAAAACGACATTATTACGTTATTATTTTTGCACCAACCTTATAATAATAATAATAATAATAATAATAATAATGATAATATTTAAAAAAATTGGGAGAACAAGGCGTTGCATGGCAAAATCCTAAAAAGAACGAAAGAAGCAGATGTGGACCAACAGAAAACACATCAGTAGCTGGGGACCAAGGGGTTGAAAGCTGAGACAGAAGGCTTAATTATTGCAAATCAGGACCAAAAACTCGCAACCAGATCCTATCACTGTCACATAATCAAGGATGGAACTAACCCAGAACACAGGATCTGCGGAAAATATGATGAAAGTGACGATTATATTATCTCAGGACGTCCGGAACTGGCAAAAAGAAAAATGAATAAACCCACAGACAAGGTGGCGACATATATGCACTGCAAGATAGGGAAGATTTCAGGCATTAGGGGGTCGTTTATTTTTTTTTTCTTTCCTTCATTTTCTCACTGAAACCAACTAGTTCCTCTGATATATCTTTTCCCTCCTTTCTCGTGATCAAAACGGAATAGTCCATTATTTATGAGGTATTGGCGGGACGTAACGGTCGTGCTCACCGAGTAAGAAAAGGACGCACAGAATTATAATCTGATAGTAATGATAATCGTATGGCTTCTAAATCTTAATCAATTTGGATTGATAGACACGCTGTGTATCTGTTCATGAGCGGGAGTAAAGGAACAGCATCATGGTGAGATGTTGAGAGAGTTCTTTTTCTGTAAATGTCGTGACAGACAAGGTGATTTGGGAATCACATCTGGATATTTGCGAATATTCTAAATCAGAGAATATCTGAGTTGTATACCTGGGTTACACGACATTCTAAATGCAACGTCATGTGTTACTTTTATCAAATTCAGTAAGCATATCGTACACTGATTCGGCTTTGATGGATGCGCTTGGTATGGTCTTGTTAGACTGGCTGTCATATCGGATATATTGGACTTCGTTCTGGCGTTGGCCTTCTCCTCTTTTCGTCTGATAATAACAATAATAATAATAATAATAATAATAATAATATTAATAACAATTACAACAAAAAATTGTAAAGTAAAGCCTACATTTTACTTTGAGATTTATCTATGTAATATGTGTGTAATCTTAGGGGTTTATTGGGGATAAACCTACAGACATAACAAGGTAGTGACATATGTGCACTGAAAGATATGCAAGAAGCATAACATCGAAACCACTGAGAGATGGTATGGGCACCAACCAGACACAGTTACGCAAAATAACGATGTAACTATCCTCTGGGACATGTCAATTCAAACTGACAGGGAAATAAAAGCCAACAGACCTTATATTATCATAAAAGACAAGAAATTCAGGAAGTGTATATTTATTGACATAGCAGTGCCATTTGAGAGAAACACCTCCATGAAAATTATCGAGAAATTATCCAGATACAAGAACCTGGAGATTGAAATTAACAGGATGTGGGGAATGAAGACTGAGACTGTACCAATAGTAATCGGAGCTCTGGCCCTCGTGAGAAAACGAATGGACAATTTTACTAACAGTGTCCCAGCTAACTTCAGCATACAAGTTGCCCTGAAGATCGCCCTACTAGAAACATCCCATATACTAATAAAAGTGCTATCAATTAAATGACGATTCTCCTCTAAGGCCTAAGGGCCATAGGTTGGACCCGGCTCTACAGGATGCAAAGCAGGAATCATAAGGTACACAAATAATAATAACAAAAACTTTTTTCACAAGTACAGCCCACACCTTACATCTATGTAAAGTGGGAGATTTGGGTGGGGTACAAAAAAATAGGCTCAGTTGAAAATGTCATAATGTCATTTTTGACTTTAGGTCTCTCGTTGGTACACCAGAAATCAGAGGAAATAATAATAATAATAATAATAATAATAATGATAATAATAATAGTGAACAGAATTAACAGGAGAGTTTCATTTAATATATAATAAGCTGTTTGATTGATTCTTCTTAGAAACTAATCAACTAACGTAAAATTCCAAGATGAACAAGATCGACATCATATTAATCACCTTTTAGTTTCATGCCTTCACGCGGGTGACGTTTCATTCATTTTGAAGCGTTCAATTACCAGGACAAGCAATTGTGCAAATCAATCGCCAGGTAAACGAAAACTCAGTTTTACTGAGGTAATTCGCCGCTGGCGCCCAAGATCAGAAAGAGCGCAACTCGTCCACCGACAAGCCGAGCCGCTCACAGAGACGGTCCTTTACGACCCCCTTCACTAATTCACGATACAAGACCTTTCGATGCCGTGAAAGGTCACTGGACCGAGGAAAATCCCTCAAGGCCGCTCGACACTCGTTGAGGAAATTCGACAATTTCCCGGACCTGCGACGGCGCTTAGCCCAGGAAATATAAGGAGTGATAGTAAGGCTAGGGGAGGCGTCCCTAACACTTCCCACCAAAATCGAATCCTCTGTCAAAACGCGGCATAGGAAAGCCAACCTCGAGACGTGTCGATGACTCACCACGTGCGGCAATCCCAGACCCCCATGGCTGGTTTTGCCAAGTGTGTGTGAGGTATTTTGGCGTGTAAAGACTTGAATGGTGACGGATAAATTCTAATGGCGAATGTGCATATTGTAAAGAATGAATGGGTCGTGAATCCAATTAGCTAGGTATAAGATAGCCAGTGATGACCAACCTTGAACAGTCTCCCCCAATTTTCGGCCTTGTGCCACGATTACTATATCAGTAATAAATCTTAGGTAAGCAACGTTTGTACAAAGGCTTATCAGTTTTGTAGTTTTATATATTTTTATAATTGAAATTATATATATATATATATATATATATATATATATATATATATATATATATATATATATATATAACATGAAGAAGACAGACATTCTATTGAAATGTTGTTTAATATTGTCGAAAACTGTGTTTTTCTTTTCTTAAATCGCACTCTTACCTTAACTGTTGAAAATATTGGAAGAGTTATGGAATTTTGGTTTAAATGTGGCATATGGGAACATCAACAATCCCTGTTGTAGTTGGATCCCTAGGACTGGTTGGAAAAGATTGCAGTAGACTAATTGAAGGGATTCCTGGAAGTCCATGCCTCAAAGAGATACAAAAAATTGTTCTGACAATTACAGCCCACACTTTACGAAGGGCTTTATCTATGTAATTTTTTTTTTGTTTTGTCAGTGGAAAGTGTCATGATGCCATTTTTAACCTTAGGTCCCTGAGCGGGACCCGGAAAGAAATGTGTAAACGCCAGAAAGCAAAAAAGAATAATACTAATAATAATAATGATTGGAAAATGTGCAACTTCTATGAAAGAAAAAAGAAAGAAAGAAATTGCAAAAAACTCGTATGAACACCATCCAGACCCGATTATGGAGATATGACCTGTAACAATTTATGGGACTTTTCTATACACACATACAAAACAATCAAAGCTCATTGCCCAGACAACGCAAAGACAAAACGTGCCTCCTTATTGACATAGCAACACCTACAGATTTTAATGTATCTTTGAAGATCTTCAAAAACTATCAAAATACAAAGACGTTGAAATCGAAATCTGAAAAATGGCGTGCATGAGGCTATAAACATTTCCATTTGTAGATGGCGCCGTCGAATTGATTGGAAAAGATTCCAAGTGACTCATTGAAGGGATTCCTGGTAGCCTATGCCTTAAAGAAATTTAAAAAAATGTACTCGCAAGCACAACCCACACCTTAAGAATGGCTTTATCTATGTAAAATATCTGTTTTTTTTGGGGTTTTTTTTTTCAAAACTGCTCAGTGAAAAATGTCATGATGCCATTTCTGACCTTAGGTCTCTGTTGGGGACCCGGAAAGAAATCTGTATATACCAGAAATCAAAGGAATAATAATAATAATAATAATAATAATAATAATAATAATAATAATAATAATAATAATAACAGCAACAACAACAGCAACAACTCTGTTCTGGAAGTGTGACAAACCGGAAATTTTTAGGGCCCCACCAAACAAGATGCATATATATATAACTGATCTCATAAGCTATTGATAATGATATAAAAGGTAATGTTTATGGCAGTTGACTTAGTCCTGTTCAAGTAGGTATAATCTTGAACCTGAGACAATTTTGAGTTCAAATACTTTTAGATATGAATGACAAATGCAGCTGTCTTCATGCTATGACGGAAGCCATCAAGATTCCAAACCAAATCACCCGACCGCGCCCCGACTATCGACTGTGTGTAGGGTTTACTAAGTTTAGCAGAAGATCAAAAGTAAATATTTACTTATCCGTGTTAAATCAAGCATAAAAATCTATTCGTGGATTTGTGATTAAAGACGTCGTGACTTGTACATCATTCGATGACTTAAACTAGGATTCAGTTAGTTGGAATTTAATGAAGATAAATTCTGTATATATATATATATATATATTTATATATATATATGTCTTAATTATTTCACCACAATAAGGGAATAAATCCACTAAGATGCAAGAGCTTAGTGAGTGTGAAAAAATACGAGAAAAAAAAAATTATTAAGTAGAGAGAAGATTCATAGAATGAAAATTAAGAATCATAAGAAAAATTGACATTACATTTAAAATGTTGATATATATATATAAATTTTGATATATAAATATAAATTTGGATATGTAGATATAAATTTTCCCTTATAGATATAAATTTTGAAATCTAGATATAAATTTTGATATGCAGATATATATTTGTATATATATATATATATATATATATATATATATATATATATATATATGTACATATGTATGTGAAAAGGTGTGTGTATATTAATATAAATATCAATATATATATATATATATATATATATATATATATATATATATATATATATATAATTATTTATATATTATATGCGCGGTGCTTATTAGAAAGCGCTCAATATCAGAGATAGAGCTAACATATTTGGTTGGATTGATGCGAGTTTGTGGCCCTGGGTTTCACGCTTTTCCGATCGTCAAACAAAATCTGTCTGACGATCGCCAAAGCGTGAAACCTAGGGTCACAAACTCACATCAATCCAACCATATATATATATATATATATATATATATATATATATATATATATATATATATATATATAAAGAAATATAGTCTTATGGTGTGCTATATTTGTGGGATAAAGTGCTCAATATCAGAGATAGAACGTGTGTAAATATAAAAGTGAACATTGAAGTCAAATCTTAGAGGCGATAGGCTGTTTCATGCTAGACGTAATCATCAGGCCATGTATATATATATATATATATATATATATATATATATATATATATATATATATATATATATAAATTTTGATATATAGATATAAATTTTTCTACGACCAAGAAGTTCGAGAGAAGAAAGTCTTAGCATGGAACAATTACTATGAAAGCATTTACAGATAAAAGCATAAGTAAGCTACGTAAGGGCAGTGGGAAAGAGACTGAAGCCGAGATGCCAGGTCAGAAGCTATAATATTGCAGATTCTTCTTTTATCACAAGTGAGAAGTGCGAGATAAACTAATAGCACAGAACGAATCTATCTATCTATCAATCTATCTATCTATCTTACTTGTTCAAATCTATCTATCTATCTATCTATCTATCTATCTATTTATCTATCTATCCTACTTGTTCTATCTAAGCCTATTCAGTATCTATATATGCCTATGTCTTATATCTATCTATGTATATTCATTATCTATTAGGTGCAAAAATAATATCGTTTTTGACGTTAAAAAATACGTCAAAAAACGATATTATTTTTGCACCAACCTAATATATTTCTATCTAACTATCGAGCTAGCTATCTATCTGCTTGTTTCTATCTATCTATCTATGTATCTATCATGTGCATAATGACGGAGTTTCAGAGAAAATGGAAACCAGAAGGACATTTATACGTAACACCAGAAAGAGACAGTTGAATTTCCTAGGTCACATAACGAGGAAAGAGGGCTTGGAAAATTTGACACTCTCAGGGCATATTAAAACAAGAAGGATAGAGAAAAGCAGCAAATAAACAAGTTTGTGTAAATGGTTGGCAGAAAGATAGGAAAGATAGCGAAAGACAAAATTTACTAAGAGCTACAAAGGACAGGAAATTGTGGAGAGCCATGATTGCCAACTTCCTGAAGGGATTACAGCATATAGAAGAATTAGATTGTGTAAATGGTTAGCAAAACATGGATTAGGAGAGATAACAAAAAGTCAAAATTTGTTAAGAACTACATAGAGCAGGAAGTTGTGGAGAGCTATAATCGCCAACGTCCTGAAGGGATACGGCATATAGAAGAAGACTTACATTGTGAAAATGGTTGGCTGAACAGGGATTAGGAGAGATAGCGAAAAGACGAAATTTACTAAGAGCTACAAAGGACAGGAAGTTGTGGAGAGCCATAATCGCCAACGTCCTGTAGGGACACGGCGCATAGAAGAAAAAGAATTGTGTACTTACTAACGACAGCTAACTCTTTTAAACGGCCCCTCTAATGGGATGCTTAGTGATAATGATTTCTTTAATCATCTCACCGTAAGCAAGGTGGGAATGCCACTAGTACACAGGTGGTTAGAGAAAGTGAAAGTGAAAGTGAAAGAAAAGACTGATTATAGGAGGGGGTGAAGAGAGGATAAAAAGAAGAACGGGTTTCAAGAAGATAGAAGATGGCGATTGATGGTGCATTTAAATCTTTGAAGATTGTAGTTATCAGGGAAGCAAGAAATCGGAAGGGAGTTTCACAGGCAGGAAGTGCGAGAAAAGAAGCTGTTGTTGTAGAAATGGCGGTTATATCTAACTATTTCAACAGTAAAAAGGTGGGACCTAAATGACAATCAAGTAGCACGCTTCATTTCATGCAGTCGGGACACTGGGGGAAAAAATCTCGTCAGAGCCGTTGTCATATTTGTAAAAAAATGTTAGAGGGAAAGCACATCATGTCGATGAGAAAGTAACTGTAGTCGAAATTTGAACAAGGTCAGCATGCTTAAATTGCTCGCCCACGAAGACTTGTGGCATCGTGCTAGCACAGCTATCGATGTGTCCAAAGGTTGTGTCTGCCCAATTTCATTCACAAGGCTTCGGTCAACCCGTGACATGACTTTCCAAAGGTGCCGCACGCTGGGATCGACCCCTCGACATCAGGAAGTCTTCTTTCTGACAAATCGACCTTGGTGAGATTCGAACGCGGGTCTTAAAGTCAGAAATTAAGCTTAGTAACTATTATAATGCTAACATTCTTTGTATTCATTTAATAAGTAGGTGTTAAATTTACTTACTAAATAACTAGAATGACTACGCTGGCGACTAATCTTTTTTTTTTAATGTGCCATATCCTTTCACGACGTAGAGGGTGGTGGAGAGCCATGATGGCTCTCCAGCTACCTCTATCCCTTGCAGCTCTTAACAAGTTCCTTCCCTCTGCTTTCTCCTCCAGACCACGTTCTGTCATCCACTTGCATAAGCCCGTTAAGTATGCCATACGTTGCTTTCAATTGTCTCTCTTTCCCTCTATTCGACCCGTGAGTATCAAATTCTCCAGGCCCTCCTTCCTAATTATGCCCCAGAAACTTCAGCTGCCTCTGCCTTATCTGTCTATACTTCTGAGACGAGGAATTATGTACACTATTTACATTATTCGGACTATTGTCCTCATCTTTGTCACCATATTTATTACAACTTTTCGGCCGTTGTAGGCTCCGGCCTTCTTCAGGTGGTTGGAATGTCGAACTGAACACTTTATTTCGCTCGCTGGGGTAGACTGTTCTCGTTCCACGTGCCATGTTTAATGGATGTCAGTTATCAGTTACCTCCTGTTAATTCCACTCTCCTTGAGGATACATGACACAGTGGATAAAGCCGTTAGTTAGATCCAGTGACAGCACCCAAAGAATGTGAGTTCAATATCTGGTTAAGACAGTGGAGAACTTTCAGAGGGGAATAAACAGGAGATAACTGATAACTGACATCCATTAGACATGGCACGTGGAACTAGAACAGTCTACCTCAGTCAGCGAAATAAAGGGTAAGACATTCCAACCACCTGAAGAAGGCCGGAGCGTACAACAGCCGAAACGTTGTGATAAACATGGTGACAAAGATTAGGACAATAGTCCAAGTAATGTAAATAGTGCCTCTTCCGTATGCTAAGTATAAGCCTCCTCCTTGTTTGCATCCACTCTAAGACCTCATTGTTGCTCACGCGCTCGCTCCATGATATCCTTAGCATCCTTCTGTAGAACCACATCTCCGTCGCCTTGATTCTCTTCTTCATCTTTGAGCAAATCGTCCAATATTTGCTGCCGTAAAGAAAGACAGATGTCTTGTAACAGTTCAGTATTCTTTTTCTTTTCGTCAGTATATTCAGCCTAAAGTTTGACAAGTTTTAAATTTGATGATAGAAACAAGTATATTTTGATTATAAACTATCTTTTTATGTATATATGTTTAGTTTTTAGGCTATTATTAGTTTGGTGCAAAAATAATGTCGTTTTCTCACATAGTAACATATGTGAGAAAACGACATTATTTTTGCACCAACCTAATATCTCATTTTAATTTTGTCTCATCCTCAATCAACTCATTGCTGTAAAGTTTGCGCAAAGCATGTAAATGCCTATGCAATTCTTTAAGTAATCGTGAAAAATCGAAAAAGAAATATATATATATATATATATATATATATATATATATATATATATATATATATATATGTATATATATATCATGGCACAGAATGATATCAGGAGAAAGTTGCTGGATAATATCCGTTCGACTTAACCCCACACCCGTCTCCCCGGGTTTTGGTGAAAAGACAGATGCAACTTGAGAAACATTTCCCCTCGGACAGGATAGAACATATTTGTTGCTATCGGAGAAATAGCAGATGCTGTCAATTTCAACCCGCTTTATCAGCACTTCCGTTTTTGCGTTGTTTCAGTTTCCGGTTTAAGGATTTGACCTGAACACTGCCACATGAGAAAATATGCAGAAGAAACAAAAAACAAAACAAAAAAGCCCCAACAAAACGCTTCCAACTGTTGGAGATTATAAAACTATTGACAGTAAGGACGTTTTATCGTTAACCCTATAAATTAATGGGGAAAAAAATAATACACCAGCTGCCATTTTGGTTTGGCCTTCTGGGAAAGAAAGCCAAATAAAATGCCAACTGGATACTTTTTTTTTTTTTTTTTTTTTTGTTCAATTACTGTGTACAACCGATTCCGGGAAAAAGCCCATTTTCTGCTGTTTCTTTCGATTCCCATGCCCCAAGAAAAAAAAAAGTGTTTGCCAATTTTGTAGACCCTTAATAACTGGTTCAACTTGAAAGACATATGAAAAAAGTAATAAGATTTCTTCATTAAGCTATCAAATGCCTTATGTCATAATAAAAGGATCTCAATTAATATTAATAGGCTTAGATTGGCAAACGGTAGAGTAATGGACAGCGGCTCGGATTGAGGAATCGGAGAGCCGAGTTCGAATTCCAGTCGAATCCATTACTTTCATTTACGTGCTAATACCCTTGGGAAAGGCATAAATCCTCTTCTTCTCCTCCCAACTATGGATAAATAGCAGAACAGACCCAGTTCCACTGCCTTGAATTGCAACTGGCCTACCGCAGAAAGAAATGGCAACCTACTGCGGGAAAAAATCTGCATCGTCAGTCATGTATCGAAAGATACATGATTGCCTAAGCATGTGTCACGCATAGCGTATAACTGAAACGGAGGGCCGAGTTCGAATTCCAGTCGAATCCATTACATTCATTTACGTGCTAATACCCTTGTTAAAGGTATGAATCCTCTTCTTCGCCCCACAACTATGGATAAATAGCAGGACAGACCCATTTCCATAGCATTGGATGGAAAATGGTCTACCGCAGAAAGAAATGGCAACATACTGCGGGAAAAAATCTCCCTCGTCAGTCATGTATCAAAAGATCGCCTAAGCGTGTATCACGCATGGCTCATAACTGAATCGGGGAGCGGAGTTCGAATTCCAGTCGAATCCATTACATTCACTTACATGCTAATACCCTTGTTAAAGGTATGAATCCTCTTCTTTTATGGGTAAATAGCAGGAGAGACCGACTTCTATAGCCTTGGATGGCAACTGGTCTACCGCAGAAAGAAATGGTAACCTACTGCAGGAAAAATCTGTCTCTGTTGAAAGATACATGATTGCCTAAGCGTGTATCCTTCTGGATCAGAATTAACTGAATATTACTAGTAATATGGTACTTTATTATTAAATGAAGCATTATTAATTTTTAATTAGTATTTCCTTCATTTTTATTTCCACAAATCGTTTTAGTAACAATATAAACTTGAATTTTATTATTATTATTATCATTATTATTATTATTATTATTATTATTATTATTAGCTGCATTATTGCCAAATATTAGTTTTTTAAGTGTATTTCATTTTAATTCTAGTTGCTTTATTTTAGCTAGTAGTATTAGTAACAGTATTGTATCGAATCTTATTTTTATTACATGTTATTACTTCGCGGAAAAATATCTGCCTCGTCAGTTATGTATCGAAAGATACATGATCGCTAAGCGTGTATCACGGATGGCACATAACTGACTGATTAGTTGCTAATGTACACGTGCCAACAAAAATGACGACATATTTTGTTTCTTACTGTTATTTGAAGACTAGTGTACTCTGGCCGTAAAAAAAATGGCGGCATTTGTTAGAAATTGTTTTAATACAATCATTTAATCCAATGAAGCAAAAATCCTGAAACAATGCTTTAAAATTCAATAAAGCAGATTGTATTATAGTAACAGCTCCAAGTAGAAGGTTATGTTAACTTTATTTGGCTCATTCTGCTTTAGTGTTGAAAAAAAAAACGTTTGGTTTATTGTGATAGATGGTTACAAGCAAGAGGGGAGATGGGAGTTGCTTATTTCATTACCACACGGGGATAAAGAATTCACAACTAAAATTCCTTTCCGACTCCATGCTTTCCAGCCAACTTTAATGTGTAAAAATTTAAATGCAATGTCAATCACTATCTACTGTCATCCTGATTACTCTTATCTCTTTCTGCTCATCATTAATGTTTCTGTTCCTAATTCTTCTACACCCTTTGCGTGTAAGGCTGTACTGCCTTGTTTGGATTAATACAGATTAAAAAAAAACAACCTTTGTATTAACAACAACAAAGATGAGGATACTAGTCTGAATGTAAACAGTGTAAATTATAACTCCTCCTCTCAGAAATACACGCGAAGAAATTTTCTTTTACGTTGACTTTTCACAGAAAATGAAGAACATTGCGGATCTTATTTGAGATATTTTGGCGTGCGAGACACACGCAATTGCAAACCCGAACGTCGAAGGAACCCACTATACACTTGATTTCCTGATTGAACCTTGCTGAACACATAGATTGAAATTCCAAGATGTCACCATCTGATCTTTTGTTTTAATAGATATATCCGATTGTAAATTATTCACCTTCATTAAATCGTCTATATTTAAGCGAAACCGGCATTATTATTTTTTTTGGCGTGAGCTTGAAATTATTTCCCGCCAGCCCAGTCGTCTACAAGAAGTTTACCACGGCTTATTGTCTAAAAGAAGAAAGACAACTTTCTTTGCCAGTAAGATTCATAACAGTTGAAGAACTAAAACGATTCCCGGTTTATACTGGCACCAATCTTTAAACGAGTTTCGAAGCTGTAGAAATTTTATCCAATAGACGGGTGAAGATTGAAATATCGGAAAAAGCACGGTTCGAACTGTGTGACTTCACTGAAAGCGAGACTAGATCAACGGGGCCTATGAGAAGTGTACGGCAAGAGAAGGCTGTTACACATTTTATTCCAAGCTAATTATGTACAATAATGGATCATATTCAATCTAGGGAAACAAATCAACTAGAAGTATAGAAAAATAAATACAAAGAACATTTCGGATTTTATTTGGCATACCCGAATTACCAGCAAGTTGCGATTGGTAAAAATTATGATTTGTCAATTTCTGGAGTTGACCGCGAGTAAATTAAACTTCGGTAAGGATGGCAGTGTATGTCGATTTGTTTTTGCCTTCATACTGAAGAATCGCTAAAAAAAAATCTATGATACGCCCCACACTGCACATCTCAATTTTCTCAAGAACATCATTGGAAAATTCGTAAACTTAAGGAATCAGCACATATGCTAAGCCACAAAAATCTCCTGAGCCGACCAAGCATAGAAATTAATACAATATGGGAACCAGTAAAGATAGAAAAGCAATAATAACAACAAAAATTGCAATATGAGCTCTGGTAAAAACATATTGATAACAGCAAAAATTGTAACATGAGTACTGGTAAAAAATGGTTGCTGAAAACATTAGGTTTATAAGTCACAGAAATTCATGCACATATGGCCTCAAAGACACATTGTATTGTGGATAAAAGGCGTTAGTTAGATCCAGTATCAGGACCCAAAGAGTTGTGAGTTCAATACCCGGTTAAGGCAGTGGAGAACTTGGAGAGGGGAATTAACAGGAGATAACTGATAACTGACAACCATTAGACATGGCACGTGGAACTAGAACAGTCTACCCCAGTGAATAAAATAAAAGATTCAGTTCGACATTCCAAACACCTAAAGAAGGCCGGAGCGTACAATGGCTGAAACGTTGTAATAAATATGGCGACAAAGATGAGGATGGTAGCCCGAATAATGTAAATAGTATACCAAATAGAGACATGTCATAATAGATCATTCCATCTTAAATAAATTAACAATGTTTTGCGGCAATTTTTAACATCAACTAGAGTTTTTTTCTTGTTGAATAATTTTAACGCATTCAATATTATGGATGAAAAAACAGTGAATTTGATATAGAGATTTTTTATATATTACTTTTTTTTTTCGAGACTTAGCAAGAGCAAATTAAATTCACGGATTTGGGCGAAAAAAGACGCCAGACTGACGTCAAAAACCGCTAAAACTTTTCATCCTTCAATAACAGTCAGTTGTGCTTAGTTAAAATTGCAACGCATATATATATATATATATATATATATATATATATGAGAGAGAGCGAGAGAGAGAAAATATTGATAAGACAGCGGGGGTCACAAAGCACTGACCAATAAGTCTGGTTCCTACCGGTTGGGGAAGGGGTTCAGAATAGTACGTACTGGGCCGGCTCAAAACCTAGATCAGATTATTATTTGACCTCATTTAAAAAGAAAAAAAATGTCAAAGTGACTTGTTCCCACGCTATTTAGCCGTAGTCTCTGGCATGATAAAAAAAAAGGTTACTTTCATCTTTTCCCAACTTTCGAAGATAGAAAAACACTTTCTTTTACCATGAACACTGGCCTGACTAAGTAGAATTGCTTAGTCGAGAATATTATAAAGTTGTTATTAGGTTTTGGAGGGAATGCGAACAAAGAGGAAACTTATATATAACATCAAGTTGGTTTGGTTTGTTTTACGGCATATCAACACCTCAATGGGTTATGTAATGCCGGCAAGATTTTTCGGATAGATTCGTATGAATAGAATATGTATTCTTTGTAAGGAATTAATTTGGTTTGATTGTGTTTTACGGCATATCTACCTCAATGGATTACTTAATGCCGACAAAACTTTTAGGATGGCTTTGTACGAATAGAATATGTATTCTTTGTAAGAAATTAGTTTTGTTTTGTTTACGGCACATCTAACTCAATGGGTTATTTAATGCCGACAAGATTTTTAGGATAGGTTCGTATGAATAGAATATGTATTCTTTGTAAGAAATCAGTTTCGTTTGGTTTATTTTGTTTTCGGCATATCAACACCTCAATGGGTTATTTAATGCCGGCATGATTTTTATTGATGGGAATTTTTTTTTTTCAGAAATGTATTGCTGATAATAATTTTTTACAAAGTATTTCTGGTATTAAAACCTATTTTTACACTTTCATAGTGTTTTGACCACTGTTTGGGAGGTTACCTATTTACCCACAGCTGTGACCCTAACAGGTGCTACTACACTGGGTCAATGTGAACCTAGGAACCCCAGCAATTAAGAGATGGTGCCACGCTCCTCAAACTGATCAGACGCCTTGCTATTGGATGTTGTCTATCGTCTTACCCAGAATACAATTTCTCTATTGCTTTAACCGGGTATTGAACTCACACTCTTTGGGTCCTGTCACTGGATCTAACTAACGCCTTTATCCACTGTGCCATGTATCCGGTTAAGGCTGTGGAGATAACTGATCCATTAAACATGTCACATGCTCCTAGAAAAGACTACCCCAGTCAGCGAAATAAAGTGTTCAGTTTGACATTCTAACCACTAGAAGAAGGCCGGAGCGTACAACATGCCGAAACGTTGTAATAAATATGGCGACAAAGATGAGGATAATAGTCGTCGTCGTCGGCATCCGTCCGTCTCGAAAGACAATGCAGTAGCGCGGTGCACTACGAACCTGGGCAGGATATATGGAGAACTAGGGCTGCCCAGACGTCTAGTTCCCCCTCACGGCCTTGCTAGCAGAGTCCAAAAGAGAAGATAAACCAATACAGTTTGGTACCAGCGCGGCTGCAGGAGTTGCCGGAAGGTAGCACAAAGTGCCGTCCATCCGCCTTAGGGGATGCACTCCGGGTTTGAATTCAGAGTTGTCCTTCTCCTAAACCAGTTGGCATCTAAGGCTATAGAACGCAGTCTCTCCTGCTATTTACCCATAGCTGGAGGGAGAAGAAGAGGATTCACACTTTTTCCAAGGGTATTAGCACATAAGTGAATGTAATGGATTCGACTGGAATTCGAACTCGGCTCTCCGATTCTTCAATCGAAGCCGCCATCCATTAGTCCACCGTGCCTCCGAAAAATGTAAATAGTGTACATAATACCTCATCTCAGAAATATAGACAGATACTGAAAGACCGAAACGTTGTAATAAATATGGCAACAAAGATGAGGACAATAGTCTGAATAATGTAAATAGCGTACATAATACCTCATCTCAGGAATATAGGCAGATACTGAAAAACCGAAACGTTGTAATAAATATGGCAACAAAGATGAGGACAATAGTCTGAATAATGTAAATAGTGTAGATAATACCTCATCTCAGAAATATAGACAGATACTGAAAGACCGAAACGTTGTAATAAATATGGCAACAAAGATGAGGACAATAGTCTGAATAATGTAAATAGCGTACATAATACCTCATCTCAGGAATATAGGCACTTTCTGAAAGGTCGAAACAGTGAGCGAAATAAAGGGTTCAGTTCGACATTCCAACCACCTGACGAAGGCCGTAGCGTTGTTATAAATATGGCGACAAAGATGAGGACAATAGTCCGAATAATCTAAATAGTGTTCGTAAAGTGATGTTTATATATTCATTGTTGATTCAGCCACTACATTTCAGCCGATGTGTTCTCTGGCTTCTCCTAACTCATTTTTGACGT
>OZ010597.1:88653148-88659293 GCA_963932145.1 Acanthosepion lycidas
TTTATCAGATTTGAAGTTGAGTCTATAGGTAAATACGTTTTGAATTTTAGGCTTGGCACTATAGGTAGACATTAATTACATTTATGTTTGTGTCCGTAAGTAAACATTGGTCGGATTTATTCTTAAGTTTATAGATAAACATTGTCGTGTCTATACTTGCGTATTTAGTTAAATATTGGTCTGATTAATTCTTGGGACTATAGGTATATTTTGGTTCTCATTCTCTCAGTAACCCGTTGCGTCTTAGAAGCATTGTCGCTTTACTTGAGGATTAACTGATTAAAAACTAATCTCCGTACAGCTTCAATTTGGCGCCATCAAATTTCTGGTTATTTTCTAATTTAAAAACTCTGAACGGACGACGTTTTTAATTTGATATCGAAGCTAAAATTACTTTACGAGATATGGACTCAAGACAAAAATGGATAAAACTTTTGGGAATAGGTGTGGTACTAAATCCTTTAGAATAGCGTGCAAGACTTGTACGTTAATCTTTGCTCTGTGAAACAACAATGAAGAAGATATTCGTCCAAATGATTTATAAATCTTATACGATTTTATGCAGGTACCGTGTAAAAATATACTTATATGTTGATAAAGACTTGTTCTTTTTTTTTTTTTTTTTTTTTTTTGTCTCCGTTTTCAGTTTTTAACTATTGAATTGATCATTGTGAATAAAAGCTATCCTCGGCAAAATTTTTATAGAGTCCCCAATGAGGAAGGAAGGAATTAATTCGTTGTAACTTTACCAAATAATTATGGAATTATTTGCCCAGAATTTTTGGCAACTTTCAGTTCTTTGACGTCCTCTTTGGCATCCTTTTTCCATGGCAGCACGAGTTTTAGATATTTGTCTAGTCAAACTATGCGATTGCATATTATCTTGCAATGATAATTTGCAAGTATTGACATGAGTCAGTTTCCTTAGGAGATTGCTGAAGTAATTAGAACTACTGACATTTGAACTTCAAAGAAAGCCAAATGTTACTTTTGGTCTCATCTTTCAATAAACAAATAATAATAATAATAATAATAATAATAATAATAATAATAATAATAATAATAATAATCTGCCCGTACCAAACAAGCTGACGTAGACAAAACCCGTACCCATCAGTGGCTACGTAGTGCAGGGTTGAAAGCTGAAACTGACGGTTTATCATTGCTGCACAGGACCAATGCTTGTTAACTAGGAATTATCAAGCACATATGCTAAAATATTGTGTTAGCTCAAAATGCAGATTCTGTGATAAATATCCAGAAACAATTGATCATCTTGTATTAGGTTGCACGATATTGGCACCCACTGAGTATAAGACCCGGCATGACAGAGTGAGCCAATATCTGAACTGGAAAATATTCAACTTCTACGGGAAGGAAACTGAAAGAAAATGGTATGAACACCACCCAGACCCGGTTACGGAGATAGGACCTGTTACAATTCTTTGGGACTACACAATACACACTGACAGAACAATCAAAGCCAACAGCCCAGATATTGTTATTAAAGACCACAAACAAAAACGGTGCCTCCTTATTGATATGGCAGTCACTGGTGACTACAATGTATCTTTGAAGATATTAAAAAATCTGTCAAAATCTGAACGGACGACGTTATAATAGCTATAACGACGTTATAAAGCTATATAAAGCTTTATATTATAAAGCTTACAACGGCGCCTTTATAATCTTTCAAGATCTTCAAAAAAACTATCAAAATACAAGAACATTGAAAGTGAAATCTCAAAAATATGGCACATGAGTACATCAACAATTCCAGTTGAACCCGGAAAGAAATGTGTAAGGGCAGAAATCAAAGAAAATAATAATAATAATAATAATAATAATAATAATAATAATAATAATACACAGACAGAACAATCAAAGTTAATCGTCCAGACATCGTGATCAAAGAACACAAGAACAGAATGTACTTTCTTATTGACATACCTAACAGACAACGGCGCTTTTATAACTAATTCATTTATTTAATTTAGGACCTTGAGATCGAAATCCCAGAAATGTGGCATATGGGAACAACAACAATCCCTGTTGTAGTTGGAGCCCTAGGACTGGTTGGAAAAGATTGCAGTAGACTAATTGAAGGGATTCCTGGAAGTCCATGCCTCAAGGAGATACAAAAAATTGTTCTGACAAGTACAGCCCACACTTTACGAAGGGCTTTATCTATGTAAAATATGTGTTTTTATTTTATTTTATTTATATATTTATTTATTTTTTGCCAGTGGAAAATGTCATGATGCCATTTCTAACCTTAGGTTCCTGGGCGGAACCCGGAAAGAAATGTGTAAGGGCAGAAATCAAAAAAAAAAAAAATAATAATAATAATAATACACACACAGAACAATCAAAGTTAATCGGCCAGACATCGTGATCAAAGAACACTAGAACAGAATGTACTTTCTTATTGACATGGCAATTTCTGCAGATTGCAATGTATCTTTCAAGATCTTCAAAAAACTATCAAAATACAAGAACATTGAAACTGAAATCTCAAAAATATGACACATGAGTACATCAACAATTCCAGTTGTAGTTGGAGCCCTCGGGTTGATTGGAAAAGTTTCCGATAGACTCATTGAAGGGATTCCTGGTAGCCCATGCCCTCAAGAAATAGAAAAGGTTGAGCTTACAAAGCAGAGCTCACACCTTACGAGGGGCTTTATCTATGTAAAATGTGCGTGATCTTAGGGGGTTTTCTCTCAAAAATATTCAGTAGAAAATGTCATGATACCATTTTTGACCTAAACTCTCTGACCCGGAAATAAATCATGCTTACGACGGAAATCGATAGAGATAAAATAATAATAATTATATATATATATATATATATATATATATATATATATATATATATATATATATAAGACTTAAGACACTTGACGATTTGTTTCGCCTTGTTCTAATGTTTTTAGTTCTTTCTTTTTTTACTTCCAATTTTTTCCTCGGGTACCAATTTGCCTGCAGGTGCCTACAAGTTCAGATCCGAGGTTTTTCAAGCGAGTAATACTATATATATATATATATATATATATATATATATATATATATATATATATATGTGTGTGTGTGTGTGTGTGTGTGTGTGTGTGTGTGTGTGTATATAAGAAGGATAAGAGCTATTCTGAATTCGAAAGTTGCGAAGAGGTCATTTGGAGAAACTGTCGCACATTGGGTACCAGTCCTCTGTATTCGCCTCTCCCAAAAATAGTAGTTACTTCGGCACAAGCCTTTACCATAATAATCAAATCATATGTGCCGACGGTCTGGCTGTCTATTTCCAGGAAATGAGTTGCTTTGCGTGACCCTCATACGTCGAAGACAACGGGCGAGTCCAATAAATATATTAATAACATATTATATATTATTATTAATAGTAATAATAATAAATGAATATACCCAGAGACATAACAAGATAGCGACATATGTGCACTGGAAGATATGCAAGAAGCACAAAATCAAAACCACTGAGAGATGGTTTGAGCACCATCCAGACACAGTTACCCAAAATAACGATGTAACTCTCCTCTGGGACATGCCAATTCAAACTGACAGGGAAATAAAAGCCAGCAGACCTGATATTATCATAAAAGACAAGAAATTCAGGAAGTGTATATTTATTGACATAGCAGTGCCATTTGAGAGAAACACCTCCATGAAAATTATCGAGAAATTGTCCAAATACAAGGACCTAGAGATCGAGATTAACAGGATGTGGAGAATGAAGACTGAGGCTATGCCAATAGTAATCGGAGCACCGGGCCTCGTGAGAAAAAGAATGGACAATTTTACTAACAGTGTCCCAGGTCACAAGAAACATGCACGATGCCCAGAAGATAGCCTTACTAGAAACATCACATATACTAGAAAAAGCGCTATCAATTAAATGATAATTCTCCTATTGGGCCTAAGGAACCGGTTTATAGGATACAAAGCAGGAAACATAACATATACAAATAATAATAATAATAATAATAATAATAATAAATATCTGCATAAAGTTCCCTTAAAACGCTACACTTTTTTACCTAATCTACCTTACTGACTAACAGTAATATTAGGGTTGCCAGATTTTAAATTTAAGGTAATCCCTGCTAATAATAATAATAATAATAATAATAATAATAATAATAATAATAATAATAATAATAATAACAGTGTCCCAGGTAACATCAACATACAAGTTACCCAGAAAATCGCCCTACTAGGAACATCTCATACACGAAGAAAATTGCTATCACTGAAATGACAATTCTCCTATCGAGCCTAAGGGGCATAGTTTGGAGCCCCTTCTACAGGGTACAAAGCAGGAAATATAACATAGACAAATAATAATAATAATAATAATAATAATAATAATAATGACGATGATGATGATGTCCATCACCCTGAACCAGTAAAAGATGAAGTCAATATTATTTAATTGTGGGTTAGACAGAATAGATGGGCTCATGCCTTTCCCCCCACAAAGGCATCTCTGCGAAAGAAAAATACAACCAAGTGGATGAGGCTAGAATTTGAACTCAGATCGCCGAGTCCCCTTCCCGTGCCGTTGCGCCCCCACCTCTACCTTATCCAGGCATATCCTTTTTTCATTTTTGCCAAGGTGACTTAAGTAAGAAGAAATTCGCTAAATGAAGATACATGCACGATCGTCGAAAGAAAAGAAAAGAAAAGAAAAGAAAAAAGAACAGCAGAAATGCCACAGAAGATCCACTGAGCACAACACCACCTCCCCCACGTAGGCATTACGAAGCCCGACTTTTATGTAACTGTCAGAATCCGAAAAAAAATGGGTACCTCTCCTCGGTATCACCAACATGAGGGAGGGAGAAAAAGAGAGAGAAAGGGAGAGGAAGGAGGGAGAAAGGGAGAGGAAGGAGGGAGAAGGGGGAGGAAGGAGGGAGAAGGGGAGAGGAAGGAGGGAGAAGGGGAGAGGAAGGAGGGAGAAGGGGAGAGGAAGGAGGGAGAAGGGGGAGGAAGGAGGGAGAAGGGGAGAGGAAGGAGGGAGAAGGGCAGAGGAAGGAGGGAGAAGGGGAGATGGGAGTAAGGTTGTAATGTAATGGTTGTTGCGAATTTGGTATCTCAAATAATGTACGTGTTGTTACCTTCGGCCTTTTCTCAGATTAGCCTTCTGTAAACAGAAAACATTACTCAAAAGAAAATAAATCTCATCCAGGCGGCATTAACGTCTGCTATACACAACGGCTTTGTTTTCTTGGGGTTTATGAGATGTTCTTTTTTTTTTTTTTTTTTTAACAACATTTAGCTGTGAGATTCTTTCGGGCTTATTCCTATTCATTTTTTTAGTTATTTATTTTTTTCGTGCCTAGCTTCTTCTTGGCGTATAGACAACGGCGCCTTTATTACAAGCTGCGTGTTAACTCATAACTCTGCGACCAGAGGACCCTCGGGGGTAGAACATGTCTCCGGAAACGAGAAGCATGAATGAGAATGTGTTTTCTATTCGACGACAGATAGAGGTTATTTTCTTCGCCCATTCTAAGCGAAACACTACGCCAGCCACAAGATGAAGCCAATCTCTTTTCTTGCTCCTTTGCGTAATTAAATCAGCTCTAATTTCTGTTCTAAATGTATTACATTTAATCATGCATATATTAAGATTCTGGATAATTAATATTCTTTTTTTTTTTTTGTTTTTAACAGGGTTACAAAATAGTTTATTTGGATTTTTGACGTAGAGTAGCATTAAGGGCGTTTAGTTCAAGCCAAATTCATCCAAAAGATTTTTTTTTATTACGTTGCGACAGTAATCATGTCAACAAAACATTTATTTTGTTGAACTAGCCAAAAAATGGGTTTGTTTTTTATCAGTAGATGGCATTAGGAGTGTTTACTTTTATCTATCCAAATTCAAATGGATTTTCTTTGGTTTTATTGTGGCAGCTTCTTCTTCTTCTTTTCTTCTTCTTCTTCTTCTTCTTCTTCTTCTTCTTCTTCTTCTTCTTCTTCTTCTTCTTCTTCCTTCTACGCCTGCTTCTTATTCTTCTTCCTCCACCCCTTTTTCTTCTTCTTCTTCTTCTTCTTCTTCTTCTTCTTCTTCCTCCCCTTCTTCTTCCTCCTCCTCCTCCTTCTTCGCCTGATTCTTCTTCTTCCTCCTCCA
>OZ010597.1:88659493-88759493 GCA_963932145.1 Acanthosepion lycidas
TTTCTGAACCCTGTACCACCCTCTGCTTACTCAAGCTCACTAAGTTATGCGCTGTTTTCCTCTGTCTCTCTTGCCTTCAATATGCCTTGTGAGTATCAGATTTTCCAAGCCCGCTTTCCTCATCATGTGCCCGAGAAATTTCAACCGTTTCTTCCCATCTAATATAGCCCTTAATAAATTTTATCTTTTTCTTATATCTCCTAAACCTTGTTCTGCCATCCATTTACTCAAGCTTCCTAAGTAAGTTATGCGTTGTTTACCTCTGTCCCTCTTGCTTTCAATCTGTCCTGTGAGTATCAAATTTTCCAAGCCCGCTTTCCTCATTAGGTACCCGAGAAAGTTGAGCCAAATCTCCGATTTGTTTTAACTGTAGAATCAAATGAATAAAAAAAAAAATTATGTATCGGTGTACCACCATCTAAGTACTGACAGGGTTCAACATAGCTTCAATTCAGTCATCGAAAACCACTTTTTTTACGGGATTTGACGTGTTACCGAAAAAATAAAGCTATTCTATCTATTAGGTTGGTGCAAAAATAATGACGTAATAATGTCGTTTTTTGACGTTAAAAAATACGTCAAAAAACGACATTATTACGTAATTATTTTTGCACCAACCTAATATAATAAAACGAATTCCTAATTATTTGACTTTTCTTTTTATGTGCTGTGTCCCTACAGCACGTAGACTGTCATGGCTCAACACTTTCCCCTATCTCTTTTAGCTCTCAATAACTTCTTTCCCACTGCTACCTCCCCTAGACCACGCTCCGTCATCCACTTGCTTAAATCTGCCAGGTATGTCATGCGTTGCTTTCCCTAGTCTCTTTTTCCCTCTATTCGACCTGTGAGTATCAGATTCTCCAGGCCCTCCTTTCTCATTACGTGTCCCAGAAACTTCATCTGCCTCTTCCTGATGTTAAGTATAATCTTCCTCCGTGTTTGCATCCTCTCCAAAACCTCATCGTTGCTCACACGCTCTCTCCATGATAGCATCCTTCTGTAAAACCATATCTCCGTTGCCTCGAGTCTCTTCTTCATCTTTGAGGAGAGCGTCCAACATTCGTTTCCGTAAAGGAGGACAGCTGTCACGTAGCAGCTTAGTACTCTAACTGATTTTTTGTAATCAAGAAGTAACGTATGTTTTATTAGCTGATGACAATCGTCGAGGACACTTGACTTTTACACAAGGTAAATTGTGTTGTACGAAAAATAGATAAACCTTCGTGAGTGGGCGGATACGTCATTACGTGAACGACGTATACATCGGGGGTCTTATGAAATGTTTCTTTTTATTATTGACTATTGATTTTTGAGAACGCCATAAAATCTTTCAATAAAGTTAATTAGTATTTCTTTCTTTCCTCCTCATCATTGACATATACATAGATATTGAATCTGAAACATAAACATATATACATACATATCTGAAGCGCACGGCTATATATATATATATATATATATATATATATATATATATATATATTAGGTTGGTGCAAAAATAATGACGTAATAATGTCGTTTTTTGACGTATATTTAACGTCAAAAACGACATTATTACGTCATTATTTTTGCACCAACCTAACAACATTAAGGATCCATGACGTCAATTTATTTCCCCAAGGAGTTTCTTTTTCCCTGGCTTATCAGACCGCACTTTTTCATCTTTGGAAGTGAGGTCTGATGAGCCACGAAAAAAGAACCTCTTTGGGGAAATAAATTGCAGTCATGGACCCTTAAAGTTGTCTGTTTTCTTTAAATTAAATTATATATATGTGTGTGTGTGTTTTTGCGCGCGTGTGTGCAATAATCCGTTGGTATATTGTAACACCTATCCTGACCACACTAAATCGATGTACTCTACAAGACCGGCCGTTGGTCCTCTTCTGTTCCAGTATTACAGGTTCAATCAAAGTCTCCGGTTCACAATTTCGATTTGATTCCACTTTCCAGCCACGTTGTGATTTTTTGAATCCTCGAGAGCAATTAACAAATCGTAGATCCCGGAAGATTCAGCTGGTCTACCTGCCAATTCGATGGAGACAAGAATCGGGCTAAGCAGAAAAATCGAATATGAACAAGTTGACTCGAGTCCAAAGAAAGTTTTATGTATATGTATATAAGGAAGAAATCTGTACAAAAACAATAATTCTTCTTTTACAAGAAAGTAGTGTATATGAAATAAAGTAAAAAAAATAAATAAATAAAATAAAAAAAATAAATATTGCAAATAATTCTGAGAGGAGAGAAGTAGTTTTCGCGTTCATCCTTTTTGTTCTTAGTAGTTGCCGTAATCATTTCTCTATCATAAGGGGGTTCACTGGCAGTATTGTGCCAATATTGCAGATAACTTGAGTTCACTTCCTGCCTTATTACAACAGCAAGCGGACACTTTCACTCTCACTGCCTATCTCTCTCTCTCTCTCTCTCTCTCTCTCTCTCTCTCGTCGACTGCTTGTCAACCAACTTCACCCAGCTCCATGACTTTGACTCCAGCTGTTTGTTTTCGCACAAACACGCGATTAAATAAACGTAGTGGTAGCGACAAAAACCCGGGGTGTTGGTAAACCTAGAATACCACCTGATTACTGACCTCTCCCCCGTCATGATTAAATGAACAATCTATTCTTCCCAATTGGTATTCTATACTTCATATAAACACTATTGTTTTGACATTTTATATTAATAATTCGGACGAAGCACAGATTCTCTGGTTACAAATTTCACCACAGATTATTTTTCTGATCTATAAACAAAATTCTATATAACTATAATTATTAATATTTCAAAGGTGACCATTGCTCTCTGCTACAATATAATCCAAGTGAATCCTAATAATATAAAATATTAAAACTGATCCACAACGAGAGTTTTATGTATTTATTTTAACAGCGCATATAATAGGAATTTAAAATTGCCTCATAGTTACGATCATTTCACCTTACAAGTTAAGATTTACTTGTAAAGATCTTCGAACCGATCAAGGTAATAAGATAAAATAAAATAAATAAAATTTCGATCAACTGGTGGTCTTTTCAATCATTAGCGCTTCAAAGCCAAGACCCACCTTCGTACGCAAATTATTCGTGATTTGTTGTTTTCTGATTATGCTGCTCTTGTAGCGACATCCTTTGAGGGGCCCAACATCTAATAAATCGTTTCTCTGCTGCATGTAAAGCATTTGGTCTTACATTTAGCATAAATAAAACTGAAGTAATGCACCAACCTTGTCCTCCTCCGAAGCAATTCTGTGGTGAGAAACAAAAACCACCAGTCTACAAATTTCCAAAGAGACAATTTGAAAGTAGAAGACAAAGCCCTGAATTATGTAAAGTCTTTCACCTACAAAGTCAATATTTCTATTTCTCTCTCTCTCTCTCTCTCTCTCTCTATATATATATATATATATATATATATATATATATATATTGGGCTCCATGTTAAAAAAAAAAAAAAAAAAACGAGTAAAGACTAAACGTAAAGTGCTCAGTACACGAAGTAGAACAAAACTAAAATAATCCTAAGGAGCCAGACAAACCTACCTAGGTTTCACCTAAACGGATCTTCAGGGTAAAACTGGCTAAAAAGGCAAATAATGGAACAATATTTATTGATAAAACCAAATAAAACCAAGACCACGTGACAAAATAAAACCTACAACATGTCACTCTAATACACACCTTTTTTTATGTCGGCACCTACGAAAAATTTCAGATATTTGGTTTAATAAATTTTTGAGTTCTTTATGGGTTACGATAGCAACTTTTCCTCGATGCATAGTGAACAAAATTTATACCCTTTTTTTATCAATAAATATTGTTCTATTATTTGCCTTTTTAGCCAGTTTTACCTTGAAGATCCCTTTAGGTGAAACCTAGGTAGGTTTACCTGGCTCCTTAGGATTATGTATTTTCTGTTTATAGGATATTTTCATAAATATAATTTATTTTAGTAAATGCTCTTTTTTTTTATTTAGTTCTATTAATTATATTTAACGGCCTGAATGTTCGAAAAATTCTCCTAGACTGGCTACCATCCATGGATAGAAACTTAAGTCTACACTGCTGTTTAACTCATAAGTTTTTAACTGAAGGGAAAATGGATTCATGCCTTTCCCATGAGAATGAATGAGAACGAAACTTAAGGAACTTGACAAGAATTTGAAGTTCGCTCGACGATTATAACAGCTAGCTCAATCTCTATCTCTTTCGCCCTCTCTCTCTCTCTCTATATATATATATATATATATATATATATATATATATGTCTCAATATACATTCATCACTCTCTTTCATTCTCGCTCTTCATATTTATCTATCGATTGATTTTAGTTCGTTCATTTGTCTCAGTATGTTAATATCGATCAATCTGTACAAAATTTCTCCGTTTTCATCGATCGACAATCTATCTATCTAAAATTTCTCCATTTTGATCTATCTAAAATTTCTCCTTTTTTATCTATCTATCTATCTATCTATCTATCTATCTATCTATCTATCTAAAATTTCTTCATTTTGTTCTATCTATCTATCTATCTATCTATATATCTATCTATCTAAAATTTCTTCATTTTGTTCTATCTATCTATCTATCTATCTAAAATTTGTTCATTTTGTTCTATCTATGTATCTATCTATCTAATATTTCTCCGTTTTGATCTATCTATCTATCTATCTATCTATCTATCTATCTAAAATTTCTCCATTTTGATCTATCTAAAATTTCTGATCTGTCTATCTCTCTATCTGTGTAAAATTTCTCCGTTTTGATCTATCTATCTATCTATCTATCTATCTATCTATCTATCTATCTATCTATCTATCACAGTCTCTTCATATTTCTCTACAACGTAAATAACAATATTTGCTTGCGTACGATTTTTTATCCGAAAATAATTTGTGTTAAACAAAAATTATCGGGAATCTTGTTTTCTCCTAAACAAATATTTTCACTGTTTTCCTCAAATTCAATAATCGTTTTTCCATTTCTTTTGTTTAATAATAATAATAATAATAATAATAATAATAATAATAATAATAATAACAATAATAATAATAATAACAGTAATAATAATAATAATAATAATAACAATAATAATAATAATAATAATAACAGTAATAATAATAATAATAATAATAACAATAATAATAATAATAACAGTAATAATAATAATAATGATAATAATAATAACAGTAATAATAATAATAAAAAGAATAATAATAACAATAATAATAACAGTAATAATAATAATAATAACAATAATAATAATAATAATAATAATAATAACAGTAATAATAATAATAATAATAATAATAATAACAATAATAATAATAATAACAGTAATAATAATAATAATAACAATAACAATAATAATAATAATAATAATAATAATAATAAACAAATAAGACCAGATGTAGTTGTCCTCAAAACAACTTAAAATAAATGTCAAATAATAGATGTAACCATATCTGCTGACTATGTAATAATCGCAAACAAAAAATATCAGGTTATAGGAACTGTCAGAGGAAAATGTTGAGGTAATCCCAGTAGTGTTCGAAGCACTCAGCTAAATCTCATTGGAGTTCAAGATATATGTCGATCAGCTTGGAGTAAAATATACTTTGCGAACGCTACAGTAGTACTAGTACATTTCCAAAAGTAGTGTTGTCGCCGGAGTTATTTGCGACTTCATAGGCCGCATCTTCCCTGGTACACAAGTTATCTTCACAACAAAAGTCTCATGATACATTCAGAAACTTAGCCTAATGGCATCAGTCACTATTCCACCGGAAGAATATAGCTTTGCTTTGCCATTCCATAAACACTTTCATGTTAATTATTCTTAGACTTTATGAATTTAAGCGGTGTACTAAAATGAGACCTTCTATTGGCAAAAAGGTCTTTTCGTTTTGCAGTTAAATTAGCTACATTTAACGGAAAGTTTCTATAGAAAATAATTTTATTTTAGTAAATAATGTCCTTTTTCATTAAACGATATTAATATTTACCGCCCTGAGTGTTCGAGAATTTTCCAAGAAAATAACGGTCTCCGACAGGAATCGAACATGTAAACCTCCTGGGAACAGTCACATAGCCTGACATGCTGTTACATTAAAATCTGCAGTTTCTTCTATCGAATAACACTCACGTGTAACACACTTCTGGTTTCATGCTTTCCAGACAACTTTGATTTTCAAAAACTTAAATGCAATGTCAATCGTTATCTACTGTCTTCTTGATTCCTCTTCCTTTATTTTTCTCACTTCTCGCCTGTGGAACTCTCTTCCGGCATCATGCTTTCCATCCAACTTTGATCTTCAAAAATTTAAATATAATGTCAATCGTTATCTACTGTCTTCTTGATTCCTCTTCCTTTATTGTTCTCCCATCTCGCCTGTGGAACTCTCTTCCGGCTTCATGCTTTCCAGCCAACTTTGATCTTCAAATATTTAAATGCAATGTCAATCGTTATCTACTGTCTTCTTGATTCCTCTTCATTTTTTGTTCTCACTTCTCGCCTGTGGAACTCTCTTCCGGCTTCATGCTTTCCAGCCAACTTCGATCTTCAAAAATTTAAATATAATGTCAATCGTTATCTGCTATCTTCTTGACTCCTCTTCCTTTATTGTTCTCACTTCTCGCCTGTGGAACTCCTTTCCGGCTTCATGCTTTCCAGCCAACTTTCATCTTCAAAAATTTAAATGCAATATCAATCGTTATCAACTGTCTTCTTGATTCCTCTTCCTTTATAATTTTTGCTCTCCTTAGTAATGTTTTTCTTATTCTCGTTCTTTTACACTCAGTAAACTCATTCTTTCTTAGTGGCTTTATCACCTTGCGTGGGGTGAAATTAGGACCTGTGAGTACTACCCCTAAACTACACGACTTAAACCTGGTTAGAGTTTAAGTGAAGCTTTGTGAGCATCGCTATCAACATTTACTTTTTACTACATATGATTATATGCAATATTCAAATGAATCTACGCACATCTGGCTAGTAAAGGATTAAAACGTTTTCGCGGATATTGACGTCATTTTGGCGCCTACTTTTTTCGTCCAAATCCGTGAATTTGTTTTGCTTACACTAAGTCTAAAAAAAATAACTCTCTCTTTATACATGTTGTTGAACGTGTTAAAATTATTCGACTCTTTAACATGAAAAATCTCAACTTGATATTGAAAATTCTCGCAAATCATTGCTGATTTATTTAAGATGGGATGATCTATTATGATATGTCTCTAATTTGTATCTAGTTGAATTGTTCACCTATATTGCATACTAGCAGTAGAGCCCGGCGTTGCCCGGGGATGTAACAGTAAGAGATCGATCAAGTATCGACCATCATAAAGACTGAAAAATAAAATTGACAAAGATTATTGTTTAAGGTTGACGGACACGCATGTCTTAATTATTATTTTTTTTTTTTTTTAAGAATTCAAACAATTGTTTTCAATCGTTATGAGTCTATCGATTGAATAGAATTTTATTATAAACAATTGTCTTGTAAATGGAATTTTTAAAGCATTCTGAATGTAAAAATAATGAAAAAAAGTGTGCAAGACAATAAGAAACACTACCTGCCAAAAAAAGTGAAGTTTTGTTGAAATCGGTTGAAAAATGTAGGAAATCCGATCCTATATATAAACGAACACACACATACACACACAAATAACCTGGGTTTTATAATAAGTATAACTCGATACGAGTTGCCCCCCGTTCATTCTCGACAGCGATGGCTCTTAATCGTGTTTTCAAATTGATTTCGTGCAAAAACAATTGCGTTTTTCCAATTTTTGGCGCTGTCAAAACCACCGCAAGGTAAATTTTACGTCCGTCCTTTCCCCAATTCTCTTTTCGGCCATGTGCCACATTTCTGTATTAAACAGAATAAATATCGCTTTCCGAAGTAGTAGACATTTTTTACGTCGATTTACGGTAATCACGCCCAACCAGTTTTCCATTCAAAGTTTCCCAATAAAGTCTACATATCCAAGTCTTCCCTGCTATTTAACATAGCAAATCATTGAAATGGATAGATTTCTGCCTTTCCTAAGGGTGTTTGTGCGTAATCGAATGCAGCGAACTCGACCAGAATTTTAGCTCCACACGTGGATTCCACTTGCCGAGGTAATCACTACTACCCAACGCGCGCATCTGGCATACAAATAATTTTTAATTATTCTACATCTAGTCATAGATAATAAAAATAATTTAAAAATATACAGATATTATTTTTGATGCCGTGACCCGGATTCGAACTTATTCTACTTTGTATCTAAGACCAAATAATGAGATAAACCATGAATGAACCTACAGCTGGAGAAATTGTTCTCACGGGACGTGCTGGCTGTGTCAGTTAACATTTCCTGAGATTCCATTCCAACTAACCGTTCGCCAGATTATCGTGGCTATAAACAGGCACAATCAATCTTGTCAGGGCTAAGGAGGATAACGTGAAAGGATTTATTATTTTCTCTCTTTTTTTTATTTGTAATTTAATTTCCCTTGCTGGCTACAAAACCCAACATTACACAAATCCCTAGTTTAACTTCTGCGACATCTTAATTAATTTTTTGAAATAAACCCGTCTCTTGCGCCGAGCCGTGAAGCGTTGACAAATAATCCACGTGTAATAGTTTTGCTTCCACAATATCATACAATTCTCTTGCGATTTAAAAAGGTCCATTTTTATCAGCGTCCGGCATGATGCGCGAACCGGTTGCCAACAAGCATTCAATGCCTTTTCTGAATGCGGTTGATTCTTCGCTGAAGGCAGGGATTTGTTTAAGCCCTTAAGGCATCCATTATCCCTCTTATCAAACCTTTACACCTGACATGCTTAAACACTTGTTTCAGTATCGTAGCTTCTATCGATATTTGCTGATCTTAGCAAAGTATGGAAAACTGAGTGTGTTTCGAGCGTGATCCAGTTGTTATGGTCGATCAGACGAATTTTTTAAACATTTCTTCGTAAACTTACTCTCTTTGTAATATATTAATTACTAACGTGATACTTGAAACTTTTTTTTTTTACTAATAACCATTTAGAGTTGCAGTGATGCCACTAGTAATAGCAGTGGTGTTTCCTGAGCAAGAAAGCCTGACGGGGCCGAACATCCTCCAGGCTGGTCTCTTGCCAGGCGATAGGACCCAGTCTGACCTGATATTCAACCATGATAACAACAGTCCAACAGTTAAGGGCCATACCTGCTCAGGCAATCATCTCTCTTTCGATTCATGACTGACTAGCAAAAATATCTTCCCGCAGTATGTTTTCATTTCTTTCTGCGGTAGACTGGTTGCCAACCAAGGCTATACGACCCATAGATCAGTCAGTCTGTTAAGTGCCATACGGGATATACGATTGGGCGATCATGTCTCTTTCGATTCATGAATGACTAGGCAGAAGATTTTCCCGCAGTTTTTTCATTTCTTTCTGCGGTAGACTGGTTGCCAACCAAGGCTATACGACCCATAGATCAGTCAGTCTGTTAAGTGCCATACGGGATATACGATTAGGCGATCATGTCTCTTTCGATTCATGAATGACTAGGCAGAAGATTTTCCCGCAGTTTTTTCATTTCTTTCTGCGGTAGACTGGTTGCCAACCAAGGCTTTACGACCCATAGATTTGTCATACAGGATACACGATTGGATGATCCTGTCTCTTTCGATTTATGACTGAATAAACGAAAGATTTTCCAACAGTAGGTTGCTGTTACTTTCTTTGGTAGACTGGTTGCCTACCAATGCTATATTACCCAGTCTAGCCTTCTATTCTTTGAAGTAGATATTAATTTCTACTTTTCCCAGGGGTATTTGTGTGTAAGCTGAAGGTAAGGATTTATTTAATCCCTTGGGGCATCCATTGTCTCTTTTATCAGACCTTTACACCTGACATGTTTAAACACTTGTTTTCAGTATTGTAGCTTGTATCAATATTTGCTGATCTTAGCCAAGTATGGAAAGCCCAGTGTGTTTCGAGCGTGCTCCAGTTGTTATGGTCGATCAGACGAACTTTCTAACCATTTCTTCGTGAACTTAATTTCTTTATAATATATTCATTGCTACCGTAATATTTAAAAAAAACTAACCGTCTAGAATCGCAGCGGTATGACATGTGCTACCGCGGTAATAGCGGTGATGTTCCCTGAGCAAGATAATCTAACAGAGCTGGTCTCTTAAACCAGTTGCCACTCAACTCCCAGTCTGTCGTTTTGGAGGGAGGGGAATTTAATGAACTCGACTGGAATTTGAACTCGGCACTCCTATTTCTCATTCTGAACCGCTATTCACTCTCCTTAGATTTATTACCTTGTTTGAGCCGAAATAATAAAAAAAAGTATACGTGTTTGAGCAGATATCCTTGTGAAATTAATGTCTACCGGCCTAGAGATTGAAACTCTTATGAAAGAAAATGTCAATAGGGACATTTTTTTGCCTCTTGACGTTTTCTTTTACCCACTAAATATAACGTTTATATTGATTCATTTTTTACGGTTTGTCAACCTCTTTGCAGATTATTTAAAGCCAGAAACATTTTTTTTACATTGTAAGAATTTTTTGATATAATAATGGTATAGTGATAAAAGTCTTACTAATGAACCCATAGCTGGAGGGAGAAGAGATGGATCCATACCTTTCCCAAGGGCATTAGCACGTAAGTGAATGTAACGGACTCGACTGGAATTCGAACTCCCTTCTCCGATTCCACAATCCGAGCCAGTATCCATTACTCCAACGTCCCTAATTTTATCTCTGTATTTAAGAGTAAACATTAGAAATTGTCATATTACACGATGTATGTTTCAATTCGGTAAAGTAAAAGTAATTACTCTTTATTTTGTATATAAAAAATAAATTATCAGCTTCACTGCTTCGTCGGATGTATTTTTTAATCATTTCGCAAGCAAGGTAATAAAGCCACTAAGACGCAAGATGAGAAAACACTATTAAGGGGAGAGGACAATAAAAGAACAGGAATTAAGAAAACAAAAGATAACGATTGACATTGCGATTAAATTATTTGAAGACGAAAGTTGACTAGGAAGCAAGAAACCGGAAGAGAGATCCATGAGCGAGGAGTGCAAGAGAAGAAACTGTTTACATAGAACTTGCAGTTACATTGAGCTATTTCAACTGTAAAATGAGACCTCACCGCTAATCTAATTTGCATTTAAATTCATGAAGTTTGGGGAACCAAAGAGGAAAGGTCATCAGAACAATTCACATGAAAGTATTTATAAAAAAGGCAGAGGGAAGCTGCATTGCAGCGGCGGGAAAGGGTCTGAGGCTGAGATGCCAGATCAGGACCAATAAAATTGCAGATTCTTCTTTGGATTTTATCGAGAATCTCTTAATTTATACCAGGAGCAATCCATGCTTTATTTTGGTAAATAAATTTAAATTAACATATTTCTTGCTATTTCCGATATTTTAACCATTACTTAATGCTATAGACATTTTTGATAGAATCCGCATTAGAAAAGTTTAACTTTATTTTAATAAACGGAATTAAATTCAATAAATTATTAGGAACGTTCAATATTTTCTCGTGTATTGCATTTCAAAAAGGGTTTTTCTCTTTTGTGGATTCATTTCCTAATTTCTTACAAAATGATAGGGCTTTGGGTATTTGGCATGCACTTGTCATAATAAAAGCCAATCTCTAAGAATCCTCACGACTAAATTTGTTATTTTCCGTTTCAGTTTTTGAAGTGAGTCATTATCAGTGCAATTTTTCTTCAGAAAACTGATTGCATTCATTTTGATTAAGATATCTTCATTAATTTTAAGAAGAGTCATTATGATTCCAAGAGGTGTTCGGACTATTGATCTTATTCATTTTGTTTAAGATACTTTCTTTAATTTTCAGAAGAGTCATTATGATTCCAACAATTGTTTGAACTACAGAGCTCCTTTTGTTGCTTAAGACACTCTACATTTTTAAGAAGGGTCATTTTCATGCCAACCGTTGTTCAGATTATTGATCCTCATTCTTTTTGTTTTAGATACCTTCTGTAATTTTGAGAAGAGTCATTACCGTTCCAATAATTGTTCGGACTACTGATTTCATTCTTTTTCTTTAAGACTATTTATACTTTGAGATGAATCATTATCACTCTAAGAGTTGTTCGGACTATTGATCTCTTTTTATGTTTAAAATAGCGTTTCTAATTATGTGAAGAGTCATTATAATTTGAAGCGTTGTTCGGACTGTTGATCTCATTGTTTTTGTTTAAGGGACTTTCTGTAATTTTAAGAAAAGTCATTATTCCAAGATTCGTTCGTACTATTGATCTCTTTTTTTGTTTGAGATAGTTTTTTTAATTTTCAGAAAGGTCATTATGATTCCAAGAATTTTGGGACTACTGATCTCATACTTTTTGCTTAAGGCATCTTCTATTATTTGAGAAAAACCATTATCATTCCAAGAGTTGTCGGATTATTGATCTTATTTTTTTTTTTGTTTGTGATGCCATCTGTAATTTTCAGAAAAGTCCTTATCATTGTAAAAGTCGTTCGGACTATTGGTTTCATTCTTTATGTTTAAATTAGCGTTTCTAATTATGTGAAGAGTCATTATAATTCCAGGCGTTGTTCGGACTGTTGATCTCATTGTTTTTGTCTGAGATGCCTTTTGTAATTTTAAGAAAAGTCATTATCATTCCTAGAATAATTCGTCTTATTGATCTCAGAAGAGTCATCGTCATTCTAAGAATTTTTTGGATTACTGATATCTTTCTTTTTGCTTAAGACACTATTTTCAGAAGAGTCATTATCATTGCAGTATTTGTTTCCTACTATTGATTTCATTCTTTTTTATTAAGGCATCTTGTATCGTTTGAGAAAAGTCATTATCATTCCGAGAGTTATTCGGAATATTGATCTCATTCTTTTTGTTTAAATTACCTTTTTAATTTTATGAAGAGTCATCATTCCAAGAGTTGTTTAGACTACTGATCATATTCTTTATGCTTAAGACACCTTTTCTAATTATGATCAAAGTCATTATCGTTTCAAAAATTGTCCGGACTACTGATCTCATTCTTTATGCTTAAGACACCTTTTCTAATTATGAGCAGAGTAATTATCCTTCCAAAAATTGTCCGGACTACTGATTACATTCTTTTTGTTTTGGTAGCCATTTGTAATTTTGGGAAGATTCATTATCATTCGAAAAGTTGTTCAGTCTATAGATCTCACTGCATCTATCTCAGCAAATGTCTCATTATCACTGCAAGATAATAAGTAACCGAGTTCAACTTTTGCCTTATATCACGGTGTGTTGGACAACGCCAAATCCCCATGACTGCTCTGAGAAGCCCGCAGTATAATAAGACCAACGTTCTATGTCATCTGATAATCTGATATTAAGATTAAGTTTTAGCGTTTTAATCGGTTTTAACATCGGTTAATCATTTTAGTCGAGGATTCATTTCCCAGAATTTCACCTTGATTTTTTTTCAAATAATGACAGCATTTCAACTCTTGAATTTCACAATCTGAATTCTCTGAGGAAGTATTTTCCTTTATTAATTTTGACTAAACCATTTCAGGCCAAATTCCCAAGTGCTTTAAGCTAAATTCGACAAGTGTCATAGGTAATTTGCAAATATAAGTATTTTTAGTAAAGGTCTGTCATCAGTGGTTGTTTTGTGATCTGTCGAGTCGAGAACTGAATCAATTATTAATACATACAAGCAGACTTCAGTTTTCATGATATAAAATTCAGTTCTGTTTTTCTTTGTAACGCTTCCAAGTCAATAAAACATATTCTTTTCTCTGACAAGACCTTTCAGGATGTGGACAATCATGGCTCTCCACAATTTCCTGTCTTTTGTTATGCTCAGAAAGTTCTGATTACTTGACGTTCCTGTTTTTCTATGCATTCACACAAACTCGTTAAGTATTTTACCGGCTGTTTCTCCGTGCATCATTTGCCTTTCGTATGCCCTGTGATTGTTAAAATTTCTAGGCCCTTTTACAAAGTCCAGAAATGTCAGCTGTTTGTTTTTAACTGCAAATATCAGCTTCTTTGTAGCCCCATTTTTTCTTACAACGTCTTCATTGTTAATATCATCAGTGTATAACATTATAAGATTCTCAGTTTAACATTCTTTGTATTCCATTCATAGTGTATACCATTCTCAGTAAATCATTTTCAACGTATGGCATTCTCAGTATAACATTTTAAGTGTATAACATTTTCAATGTATAACATTCTCAGTGTATAACATACTATAATATCTTCAGTGCATACCATTCTCAGTATATCATGTTCGATGTAAAACATACTCAGTATAACATTTTCAGTGTATAACATTCTAAGTATAACATTTTTAATGTATAACATTCTCAGTGTATAACATACTTACTATAATAGCTTGAGTGTATACTATTCTCAGTATGACAATTTCAATGTAAAACATTATCAGTATAAGATTCTCAGTGTATAATATTCTTTGTATAATATTTTCAATACAATATTCTCAGTATAACATTCCCAGTGTATAACATACTTACTAGAACATTTTCAATCTATAAGATTATCAGTATAACATCTTTCAGTGTATACCATTCTCAGTATAACATTTTAAATGTATAACATTCTCAGTGCATAACATACGTACTATAACATCTTCAGTGTATACTATTCTAAGTATAATATTTTCAATGTATAACATTCTCAGTATAACGTTCTCAGTGTATAACATTCCCTGTATAACATTTTCAATACAATATTCTCCGTATAACATCCCAAGTGTATAACATACTATAATAATTTTAATGTATAAGATCATGAATATAACATTATTCAATGTATAACATTCTCAGGATAACATTTTCAATCTAATATTCTCAGTATAACATTTGCAGCGTATAACATTGTCACTGTAACATTCCCAGTATAACATCCCCAGTGTATAACATAATCGCTATAACATTTTCAATGTATTACATTATTAGTATAATATTTTCCAGTGTATAAGATTATTACTATAACATTTTCAGTGTTTACCGTTCTAAATAAAACATTTTCAATGTATAACATTCTCAGTGTATAACATTCTTAGTATAACGTTTTCAATATAATAGTCTCAGTATAACATTTGAAGCCTATTACATTCTCAGTGTAATACCTAGTCGCTATAATATTTTCTGTGTATACCATTCTTAGTAGAACGTTTTCAATGCATGATATTCTCAGTATAACATTTTCAATATAATATTCACAATACATTTTCAATATAACATCCTCTGTGTATGGCATACTCACTATAATTTTACAATGTATACCATTCTCAGTATAACATTTTCAGTGTATACCATTCGCAGTATAACATTTTTAATATAATATTCCCAGTATAACATTTGCAGCGTATAACACTTTCGCTATAGTATTCGCAGTATAACATCCTCAGTGTATAACCAACTAACTATAATATTTTCAGTGTATAACATTCTCAGTATAACATTTTCAATATTCGTTGGTACTAACATATCTTGGTTGCTTCAAGTTTCTTTTTTTCTGTAAAGGATTTGGTCAGCACTCACAGCCACAGCGAAGGTTAGACATCACAACTCTTTTCTTTCTTGCTAATGATATTTTTCCTACTTTAATACTTTGCTTAGATTCGGGAAAGCATCATTTCTATTCCCATGCTTCTTTGTATAACCGTGTCACATGTACCATCCTGTGTTACTATTACCGTGACGGGGTAAGCGATATTGTGCCAGGATATTGCCGTTTAGAGAACAATAAACTTTGCGAAGATTCAATTCTATTTTTGTTCCTAGCATAGTAAATAAACTTATTTTCTCTTCAGTGCATCTTTAAGCTCTGGATATGTTTTAAAGGTTCGAAACCTAAAAATCAAAAATTCTAAGATTTCTAGAATTACAGGTAGTTTGGAATTTCGTCAAATACCTCGTCGATTTGGTCGGGTACGTCACGAATTTAAATTGCTACTTCCAAAATTATAAATAACACTTTAAGAATTTAGTCAGATACTTCGCCAGTTTGGTCTGGGATACTACATTTTTTTCTGGAGATAGCCTAATTTTATTACTGCTAAGTCGTAATTAAGAAATAACTTTCAAAACACGTATCCCGTATTCCGGCAGCTTTTCTTACATGGACGAAGCTTTAATCTATTCGGTTATGTAACAATCTTCATAATGACATACTGCGGCAAGATTCCTGAATAAATCTCAAAATCTTCAAAATTTAAACAGAATATAGTTTTGAATAATATATATATATATATATATATATATATATATATATATATATATATATATATATATATAAGGAGGTTCATATTTTTAGCGAGTAAATCAAAAACTTTCATATTTATGTAATATTTTGTTTAGGTTCGTAAGAATATATATATATATATACATATATATATATATATATATATATATTATGTGTATATATTTAGTCTTTATTGTTCGCAATACGCCATATGTGTTTTTTTTTAACGCAAATGACAATGGCGCATTGAAAATAAGCGAAGCAGAACTGATACAATTTTCTTGGGTTGTCAACCCAACAACACGTGCCAAAGACAGACTATAGATACGTTTGAATTCTTCAGAAAGCGAAGAGAATCCAATGCTCTTGCAGAATGGCAATGCTTCCTCAGAGAGTTGCGAGATCATTCAAAAAGCAATTTCCATTGCTATCGATTTGTTTGGTGCGAAAGTAAGTCACACACACACATACACACACATATATATATATATATATATTTAAATATATATATATATATGTATATATATATATATATATGTAATATGTATCTATCTATGTATATCTATATATATCTATATCTATCTATCTATCTATCTATCTATCTATCTATCTATATATATATATATATATATATATATATATATATATATATAATAAGACATTACAATAAAAACATTTCGAAATCACTACACAAAAGCTTTCATGTTTCAATATTATGATTGTACTTCAGGTGATGAATCTTGTCGGCATTAAATAACCGTAAATATGCCGTAAATAACTGGTGAATAAATGATTTTTAAGGAAATTTAAAAACAAAGCGTAACTAATCCGAAAGTTAAAGAGGGGGAGCATGACGTCAGAATTAAAAATAGACTTCTGGGTATGTCTTGAGTAACCAATTAAAATTAAGGTTTGACATTTAATTGTTAAATTTTAGACGTCTTTAAACGTCGAAACAAAGATACATTTTTTCGTGAAAAATTGCATTTTCCATTGTAATTTTTAAATTAATTTTATGAACATTTCTTTTCGTTCTTTTACATTTATATATATATATATATATATATATATATATATATATATATATATATATATATATATATATGGTAAAAAAATGAAAAGAAAGAAAAGTAAGATATATAATCCGGTGTTCTTATTGATATTTTTATTTTTACAAAAGAGTACTCAATGTAAATTTACAGAATATAAATATTAAAAATTAACTGATTTAAAATATTTTTTCTTCCCTACACAGAAATTACCATGTTTCAAAAACCGAAGCTAAAATCTTCAAATTTAATTATATATTAATTTTTATTTCTGTTTCATCTTCAACCGATTTTTGGAATATATATATATATATATATATATATATATATATATATATATATATATATATATTAAATAAAAACTATTAATTGTACCTTTCCTGAGTGGACGAATCTATCCTCTTGTCGGCATTAAATAACCCATTGAGGTGTTGATATGCCGTAAAACAAAATAAACCAAACCAAATTGATTTCTTACAAAGAATACATATTTTATTCATAAGAACCTATCCTAAAAATCTTGTCGGCATTAAATAACCCATTGAGGTGTTGATATGCCGTAAAACAAAATAAACCAAACCAATCTGATTTCTTACAAAGAATACATATTCTATTCATTCGAACCTATGCTAAAAATCTTGTCGGCATTAAATAACCCATTCAGGTGTTGATATGCCGTAAAACAAAATAAACCAAACCAATCTGATTTCTTACAAAGAATACATATTCTATTCATACGAACCTATGCTAAAAATCTTGTCGGCATTAAATAACCCATTGAGGTGTTGATATGCCTTAAAACAAAATAAGACAAATAAACTAAACCAAACTGCGGTAGTGGTTGGATGTCGGGAGCAGGTTTTGGTGAGTCTGTTAGCTTCTTGTCCTGAATCTGCAGGTTGGCAATACATTTCGTCATCAACGCCATCATCACAAAGGAAGGGATCAGCAATGAAATTAAATTCTTGGATACGAGATAAAGCCGGCGCCGCCGACGAAAAAAAGCTTTTCTGCCATCCATTTACACAAACTCGGTAGTTAGATTATTCTCTGTTTTCCTTAACGCTTAGCAATACCGCCACACTGCATCCGTGGAAGAGTGGCTAGCAAGCCATGACCATACCGAGTGTGATTTTCAATGGATATTTTGCCTAATGTCTCTCAAAGCCAGTGTTTCTCAAACTGTTCGACTGGTTTACTCCGGGATGAAATGTGATACGCGGCGAAAGAGAGTATATTTCAAAATGTGCGAAACTCTTCTATTTGCCGTGTACATTCAGAACGCTGGCGATCATAGCTCTCCACAATTTCCCGTCCTATGTAGATTTCATAAATTTAGTCTTTTTGCTTATCTCTCCCAAACCCTTCTCTGCCCTCCATTCACTCAAGCTACACCCTTGTGAAAATTAATTAAAACAAAACGATTAATTCCATTATTATTTAAACATGACCCTGTGCACATGTCAGTACACCGTATATCCATTCCACGAAGTCGTTCCTTTCAGATTGACTATAGATCTTCGATTGGATTTAAATCAGGAGAGTTTCCTTGGAGTAACGTCCATCGCAGACAATTGTTGTAGGACAACTAATCAACAGTCGAGACAATAGTATCTGAAAGTGATAAAAATCTGATGCAATCATGGATGATATTTTTTCAAGGCCAAACAAATTTCATCGTACACCCCGAAAATAAACTCATATTACTGCATACTACTGCAAATGATCTAATCGGAAAAAAAATAGGAATCGATTTCACCTTGTCACACCAGTGGGTTTAAAACTGACCGTATGTTGAAAGAAAGGAAACTAAAGCTGTTGTTTCCATTAATTTGAACAAGGGCGTGGCTCTGTAGACTATGAGCTGTTTTCTCTGTCCTACTTGCCTTCAATATGTCATGTGAGTATCAACATTTCCGAGCCTTATTTCCTCATTTTATGCCCTACAGATTTCAGCTGTTTCTTCCTGATGTTAAGTAGAAATGCTTTTTTTTATGTTTCCATTGTCTGTAGAACTTTTTCTTTGCTCACATATCTGGTGCATGTTATTCACAACATCCTTCTGTAGGACCACATTTCTGTAGCTTGAAGCCTCTCCTTCATCTTTGAGGAGATTATTCAGCATTCACTGCCATACAGGTTACATAACATTTCAGTATTCTTTTCTTTGTTTCTAACGTAATTTTCCTGTTTCATAATACCTTGCTTAGCTTGTGGGAGGCATCTTCCGTAATCCAAATGCGTCTTCTGGTTTACGTGACGCACTTCCCGTCCTCCATTAAAACACTTCCCAGATATTTAAATTGTTGTATCCCCAATTTGTAATTCGCCTGCTGGGCTGCCCCTTTTGCTAACAAACATGTATTTTGTCTTTTTGCAATTAATGTTCAATCCTTTTCTTCTCGCTTTCCTTCACTACTACCTGTAGTTCTTTTAGTTTTCTTTCTTTGCCTGCTGTCAGCAATATGTTATCTGCATACCTTATGTTGTTAAGATTGTGGCCGCCAATAATGAATCCTGGTAGGACTTCTAATTCTCTCAGAATCACATCACAAGGTCCGGTGAGAAGAAGCATCATTGTCCTTTCTATTTATGTATATTAGGTCTCTCTGAAAAGTAACGGACTTGGTATGCTGTGTGAGTTATGGACAAAAAATGATAAGCAGATTTTGTTATCTAAAATGATATCTTGGGAGTATATAAAGAAAAGATGACACCGACATATATATATATATATATATATATATATATATATATATATATATATATATATATATATATTTGTATGGCTCAGAGTCATGGACTCCATACAGGTACCATATACGCCAGAAAGATGTTTTCCATAAAAGCTGTCTGCGTGCAATCTGTGGAGTTAACCTTCAAGATAGGAAATCTAACGTAGACATGTTTAACAGGTGTAATATTGGAGGAATATTTTCTCATACAGTCTTGAGAATGTCTGATGACAGGATATCCAAGATCCTAATGTACAGCCAGTTAGATCAGGGCTACAGGAATGTAGGACGCCCATGGCTAAGATAAAAAGACAAGCTGAAAAGCAACTTGTCAGCTGTTAATATATCACACCCTTGAGCGCTTAGATTTGGAGCGGGTAGAACGGAGATCAACGTGTTTTAGTGGACTCAGTAAGTTTCAATCTGCTTGGCTGAATCATCTTCAAGAAGCGAGAGCAAGATCTAAAAGGTCAACTAATCTAACAGTGATCTCATCTCACAATCCTCACACTTGCTCCATATGTGGTCTCCTTTGTAAATCACTAGCGGGTCTTAAATGCCACTTAAGATTATCGCACAAACTTTCATAACTGAATCAATAAGCTGTCAGATTCTCATACGTCGAAACCGACGGGAGAGTCCATTATTATTATTATTATTATTATATATATATATATATATATATATATATATATGTGTGTGTGTGTGTGTGTGTGTGTGTGTGTACACGAGGTCCAACTGAAAGTAATAGGATAGGGTGTAGTGTGTGAGTTAGAGGCGAAAGAGTGATAAGTAAATCATTTAAAATATCTTGAGAGTATATAATTGTAATCTTAGCTTTTTGCAACCATTGCATTTTACTTTTCAGATCCGAGAGTTGTAACAGGACAAATATTGTCTGCTTCTATTTTCGCATCTGAATGAAGGTGGACAATTTCCGCTCCATACAGAAAAGATGACACCGACATATATATATATATATATATATATATATATATATATACACACACACACATATATATATATATATATATATATATATATATATATATATATATATATATATAAAAAAAATAGAAATAATTTGTTGTATGTATTTTTCAAAACACAGTCAAGATATTATGTCCATGTTCAAAGTTAATATTATTAAGTGTTGGTTTATTTGTTCTTATTAATAAGAGTTCCATTATTTTTAGCCTTTTTTTTGCATGTAGATGATATTATTATATTAGTGTTGTCAACAAGTATGTTACGAATAGTGCCCGGTAGGTCTCCATGAATATTTAAATGAGATCTAATTGAGCTATGGTCAGAAAAGTGTAGAGTTAGTCTGCGTGTTAAACATGTTGTAGTGTGGCCTATATAATTATTTACGAATTTTGATTGATCAGGAATACAATTCCTTTATGGGCATTTGAATTCGTAAATAATATTTGCTCTATTTTAACAGGACAAATCGTGACTGCTTCACTACGGCAATTGAAGGGACTTTGAAGAGTAAACGTATTCTAAAAATCTTGTCGGCATTAAATAACCTACTGAGGTTGATATACCGTAAAACAATATAATCCAAATCCTTTCAGAATAAGTTTGGATTTCACTCACACACAACTCTGAGGAAAAACTGATTGTTTTGATTGAGTGATTCATTTTCTACGGCTTCTCAAGCATTTTCGCAATGCTTCAGATACCTCGATGTAAGATATAAATTAAACATTGATGGATCTGCTCTGGGTGTAAAAGCAAAAACCACATCACTTGAAGACCTCCAGCAGAGGTAAGAACTAAAATGGATAACATGTCTATGTAGAAGGGGAAATAAAATATTCAAGATATTGACTTTCCGCATTAAGGCTGTTTGGTAAAAGACTGTTTGAAAAAGACTGTTTTGAAAAGACTGACTTTAAAAAGTTCAGAGGTCATCCAAGAACCGCCATAGTCACAACGCTGAACCGAGACATTCAAAGAACAAGGCATAAATATCCCACTTTTCCTTTAGGGGAGAAGTTTACAATCAAGGAAAATGTGCAACGAATCCGTAAACTCGCAGATGACAGAGAAGGCTGGCAAAATATTGTCGAATCAGTATACTATGATTATTCAGCGCCAATCTGATGAAAGACTGTCTTCTTTAAGACGAACAAGTTTCATTCGCTGTAAGCCATTTTTAATCACTGATCCGTGAAAACCGATAGATTTCAGTTATAGCTTAGATATTTCTGAACGAGTTGGATGTTATACATGACATCCGCGTGAGAGCCTACATCTGATGAGACGATTTAAGAATATAAATCGAGTTCTCAGGTTGATATTATGGTTTTGCCGCCTCTTCTGGAGTTGAACAAAATTACCCCAGATCCACCTCTGTTCAATTTATTTGTTATTATAACTGATCCTTAAACCGAGGTATCTGAAGCGTTTAGAAAAGGGTTGATTAGCTGTAGGAAATGAATCGATCAAGGAAAACAATCAGCTTTTCTTCAGGGTTGGGTTTGAGTGAAATCCAAATTTATTCTGAAAGGATTTGGATTATTTTGTTTTACGGTATATCAACCTCAGTAAGTTATTTAATGCTATCAATATTTTTAGGATAGGTTCTCCTTCAAAATCTCCTCAAATCTAATGCACTTTTATATCGTTCTTATAACTGATCCTTACACCGATGTATCTGAAGTGTTTAGAAAAGGGTTGATTAGTTGTAGGAAATGAATCAATCAATGGTTTATTTCAGTGATAGGTTAAACATTAATTTAACCGCTTTTATTCACACTGGATGTTTTCTTACCCCGAAAGTATTTGTAATTCCTTCGCAACTTGTTTCTTTCGCTCTCTCGCACTAATCTCTTGATTCAGTAAGGGTGTGTAGCACGTGGTGGGACGAGGTTGTAGTTCACTTGTGGTGGGAGGCAGACGCCAAGGGACTGTCGCAATGTTATACAAAAGTTTTGGAAGGAAACACCCATCAGACAGAAGAGTAATAATTATTAATGGACTTCAGAAGTCTGTTTTTTTTTTTTTTTTTTTTTTAATTTAAAAAAAAGATTTTAGAAACTTTAACAGATAACAGCTCGTTTAAAGAATAGTGACTTGTTGGCGGAGTAGATAATGGCAGAGTAGGTAATGGCTACTCCAGTTACTGCTTCGTAGTAACTACCGATTTAAGACGTTCCATATCGAGAAAGACAATATTCGGAAAATGCTAGTGAATTTCCAACGTCATGATTTTTTATACAGCAGATGTCAAGAATCTCATTTATCTTCGTTCATTTTGAGAGCAAGATGGAAACTTCTTGGACATATTTGGCGAATGGATTCGGGATGCCCAGCTAACAAAGTCATGGAGTTTTACTTTGAAAAGAACCACCATAGCCATAACGCTGAACAGAGACATTCAAAGAACAAGGCAGAAAGATCCCACTTTTCATTTGGAGAAGTTTACAATGAAGGAAGATCTACAACGAATCCGCCAACTCGTAGAGGACAGAGAAGACTGGCAAAATATTATCAAATCAGTATACAATGTCACTGAAGATGAGAGAACATTTTAATTCATGACCTCAAATCGATGCTGTTTTCATTATGATGATGATGAGCGAGTTTGCTCCTCACTAGGTGACCCAAATTTTCATCTATTAGAAAATCGTTGGGCACCTCGAGATGGTATAATGGTTAGAAAGCTTGTCTCACTAGATCAATTAACATTGAGTTGTGAGTTTTATATGGTGGAGGAGGTAATGGCTGCTTCAGTTATTGCTATGTTATTTATTTAAGACTTTGTATACTGAGAAAGACAATATTCGGATTATTTTGCGAATGGACCCATGATGCTCAGCTAACAAAACCATAGAGTTTTAGTTTGAAAAGACTGACTTTAAAAAGTTCAGAGGTCATCCAAGAACCGCCATAGTCACAACGCTGAACCGAGACATTCAAAGAACAAGACAGAAAGATCCCACTTTTCCTTTAGGAGAGAAGTTTACAATCAAGGAAGATCTGCAACGAATCCGTAAACTCGCAGATGACAGAGAAGGCTGGCAAAATATTGTCGAATCAGTATACAATGTCACTGAAGATGAGAGGACATTCTAATTCATGACCCCAAATCGATACAGTTTTCATGATGATGATGAGCGAGTTTAATCCTCACTAGGTGCCCCATACTTTCATCTATGTGCCCCATCTAAGCTACACTTAGAAAATCGTTGGGCACCTCGATATGGTATAATAGTTAGAAAGCTCGTCTCACTAGATCAATTACCATTAAGTAGTGAGTTTGATATGGTGGAGGAGGTAATGGCTGCTTCAGTTACTGCTATGTTACTTATTTAAGACTTTGTATACTGAGAAAGAAAATATTCGGATTATTTTGCGAATGGATCCAGAATACCCAGTTAACAAAGCCATGGAGTTTTACTTTGAAAAGACTGACTTCAAAAGGTTCAGAGGTCATCCAAGAACCACCATGATCACAACGCTGAACCGAGACATTCAAAGAACAAAACAGAAAGATCCCACTTTCAAGTTTACAATCAAGGAAGATGTGCAACGAATCCGCAAACACGTAGAGAACTGAGAAGTCTGTCAAAATATTGTCGAATCAGTATACAATGTCACTGAATATGAGCGAAAATTTGAATTCATGACCTCAAATCGAAACAGTTTTGAGGATAACAGTAAGTAACTGACGCTATCACTCTCCAGACAGAATGGAGTCGTACCAACATACACTTCGAGAACATAAAGGCGAGACCAATGTCCTATTCAAAAGAGTTTAAAAGTGATGGAAACTTTTATTATAACATTAAAATAAAAATTCACATTTCACGAATGAATTAAACAGAAAGCTGTGTTGAGATGCCACCTTTGAGAAAACGAAACCATTTGCTCAAACGCCACCCACTAAAAAAATGCTACGAATATTTGTTCCAACCGAATAAGTATCGTTTAAAATGTTCTGTAATTATAGGAAAGGGTGTTTGGTTTTGGAGAAGTTTACAATCAAGGAAGATCTGTAACAAATCCGCAAACTCGCAGACGACAGAGAAGGCTGGCAAAATATTGTCGAATCAGTATACAATGTCAATGAAGATAAGAGAACATGTTAATTCATGACCTCAAATCGATACAGTTTTCATGATTATGTGATGATATAGATATAGATGCCATTGTTTAATCCAGATATAAAATTCACTTGACATACACTTACTGACAAATATAAAGTCTACTGTATTCTGTCTGGTAAATAGCAGTGTAATTACGTCACAATATTCCGTACCTAGCATTCAATGGAGGGCGAATTGGTAGACTTTGAAAACAACGAAGTGGACGTTTATTGCTTACAAGGGAAAAATTTTACCTGGTTTGAACAGTAACATCGGCAAAATACAGTATACAATGTCATTGAAGATAAGAGAACATTTTAATTCATGACCTCATATCAAAACAGTTTTGAAGATGAAGATAATAATGACTTGCCTTCATGTAAACAGCTAATATCTACATGAACCTTGTCTCGTAACTGAGAAATTCCTTTGGATGTCGCTTCTCACTGTCGTTCGAGATGTGTCATTCACTTAGGCACTGGGGATCCGATCCACGGCCATTGATTTTCCTGCAGCACGATCTCTGCGGTAAACATTGATCCGTTTGGCATATTCTCGCTGGCAGGTGACCTGGTCTTCTATTTAAGCGGCCATAGAAGACTCGTATTATACACAATTTCTCCGTAAAGTGACTTTTTCGTGGTGTTTTTCTCTGCAGACCAGCAAACCTTTATTCTCCATATTACGAAGCGTTCGATTTTCGAAATAGAGGTCTTTTTCTTCACGCGATCAGAGACTCGGGAAGAAATGAGTCAGCTTTTAATTCGCCCAGTGTCAGCTGTTATTCGAAAGTAAACGGGTCTGTTTAATAATGCATGAACTGTCAAAACATTAGCCCTAAGTAAAGATGTCAGTGTTTTCCTTTCGGGTATTTGAAAGCTTTTCTCCGCGCCTTTTCTCGGCGTTCTTAGACGCGTCTTGCAGCTTGTGTTATCTTCTTTAGTGTTAATAATGAAGTATTTATTAAAAACCCATTTTTGTCGTCTCTTTCTCCGCGAAAGATGAAGGCATTTTTGTGTTAAATACAAAAGTACATAAGATCTGAATTTAGCTTCAAAATACGTTTACTATATTTAAAATCCATAAGTGTACAAGCGTGTCTATGTGTATTTCCTCTATTTTCTACAATTATTTCGTTTTATCTCTATTCTTCTTCTTCTTCTTCTTCTTCTTCTTCTTCTTCTTCTTCTCTTTCTTCTTCTCCCTCGTCTTCTTCTTCCTTTTCTTCTTCTTCCCCCTCCCTTTGTTCTTCTTTTTCTTCTTCTTCTACTAGTATCTTTCTTCTTCTTCTTCTTCTTCTTCTTCTTCTTCTTCTTCTTCTTCTTCTTCTTCTTCTTCTATCTTTCTTCTTCTTCTACTATCTTTCTTCTTCTTCTACTCCCCGCTCTTTTTCTTCTTCTCTGTCGTCGACGTCGTCGTCGTCTTCCTCTTCTTCTTCTTCTTCTTCTTCTTCTTCTTCTTCTTCTTCTTCTTCTTCTTCTTCTTTTTTTACATCTTCTTCTCTTCCTCTTTTCTTCTTCTTCTTCTACTCCCCGCTCTTTTTCTTCTTCTCTGTCGTCGACGTCGTCGTCGTCTTCTTCTTGTCCTTCTTCTTCTTCTTCTTCTTCTTCTTCTTCTTCTTCTTCCCTCTTCATCTTCTTCTTTTCTCTCCCCTTCGTCTTCTTCTTCTTCTTCTTCTTCAGCTTTCTTCTTATTATTATTATTCTTATTCTTATTCTTCTTCAGCTTTCTTCTTCTTCTTCTTCCCCTCTTTCTGTCTTCTTCTTCTTTTTCTTCTTCTCCCCTCTTTTTCTTCTTCTCTGTCGTCGTCGTCGTTTTCTTTTTATTCTTCCCTTCTTTTCCTTTTCATCTTCTTCTTCTTTCCCCTCCCTTTCTTCTTCTTCTTCTACTCTCTTTCTTCTTCTTCTTCTTCTTCTTCTTCTTCTTCTTCTTCTTTCTGCTACTTCTTTCTACTACTACTGCTTTTTCAACTTTTTCTTTTACAACCTTATCTTCATTCTCCTCTTCTTCGTTTTCCTGTTGATCATTTCTTTCCATTTTCTTTCTTCGCGCTCTCCTTTTTTCCTCCTTTTCTTCACTCTCGTCTCTTTTTCGTTTCCTGCCTCTCAGCCATTTTCTTCTTTTTCCTTGTCTTTTACTTCTTCGTCTTTTTATTCTTTTTTTTTCCTCTTCTTTTTTCTACTTCTTTTTCTTTCTTTCTCCTCTTCTTCGCTATCGTCTTTTACTTTTTCGTCTTTTTTCCTTTCTTGCCTTTTGTTCTTTTCTTTTTTTTACATTTCCCTTTACGATCATATATTGCGGTGAAACGTCCTATTTCGACTAGTAGTACCCTACGTTAGGCGGGTTTTCAACTAGTTATGATACTTTCTTTATCAAGAATTCAGACAGGAATTATCTTCTAATCAACAAAGCGCCGAGTTTCGTGTCTCGCAATTAACTCAAGTAAATTTGCAATTTCCTTGTCTTCGTAACACGGCTATATTTCCAGTCTCCTCAAAACGCTGGTTTTATGAATAATATTCAATCATCTTAAAATATTTAGATTACAATGGAGAAAGTCTCGATCCAAACCAGATAATCAGAACAACAAAGATGTGGATAACTGTGTGAATAATTTCTAGAGTCATTGAACTCGTCGATGTAAGAATTTTAAGCAACATGGAAAAATTAGCGAGCATACAGGCGTCAACGTGGTAATCAAAACAACAACGACAGGGATAGTGGTCGGAATAATTACGAAGAACTTACAGGCGTAAATTTTATAATCAAAATAACAACAACGAAGATATTCGTTGGAATAATTCTGGGTACAATTACCGAGAACGTACGGGCGTAAACGTGGTAATCAAAATAACAACAACGAAGATATTCGTTGGAATAATTCTGGGTACAATTACGGAGAACGTACGGGCGTAAACGTGGTAATCAAAATAACAACAACGAAGATATTCATTGGAATAATTCTTGAAATAATTACAGTTGCCATCTTAGAATTTCAGACAACACCTGTTTTCTTTTCGCTGCCGGATTAATAAGTTTCGCTAATTTTCAGAAGCCAAGTGAATTCTGTTGGTTGTTTTCATTTAATTCCAAAGTCTGTCTGAAAAGTAATGGGCCTTATCCGGTCTGCGATGTGTGAGCCATCGTCAATGGTGAGTTCTTGTAACACACCCACAATGCCCTGAGCATCCGGCAGCTTCTGGCTGCAAAGGACATCACCGTACTGGAACAATCACCCTATCCACCTGATTTTGCTCCGTGTGACGGTTTTTTTCTTTTCCCAAAGTTCAAGTGGAGCATCAAGGGGTGAAGAGGCTATCAAGAGGGCCGTAACAACGGAGCTGAGGGGCATCCAAAAATAATCTTTCCAGAAAGTGCAAAGAAGCGTGGAAAAGTAGGATGAAAAAGTACATGAGACTCGAGGTAGATTTCTAGGAAGAGTAAACCATATAGTTTGATTCCTTGAATTTGAAATAAATTGTTTGTGACAGACCTTGTATATACAATTATACTGAAACTATATTATGTTGAAAATTTCTTCGACTCAAGGGCAATCAAAGTTGGTCCGGTTGTAAGTGATGCGAAGCACGACTAGTCTCGCAACCCGATTTTAAACAGGGATCAAATAATAGAGAGAAGAGCGCGCAAAACGACTCTCATCGCGTAATGTCCTAAAAAATAAAAAAAAATAGAGAAAAGGAAAAGAATGCAGACCTTAAATAACAAAGAGCAGACCTTAAATAACAAAGAGCAGACCTGCGCATCCCACCCTTCCGGTATCAAAGGACTACAAAATCAGTGCCTTGGAGCGGCCTCGCTTTGATAAACTAGAATCCGTCAACCACTCAGTTTCCACGTCTGACGGCCGTCCCATAAGAGAAGGGAATTTCACTTATTGTTCCATAATAAAACACAGGAAAGAGTTGTCAATGTTTGGGAATGGTGGCAAACTTTTCTGGCAGAATAATTTCAATATATTATGTAAAAAAAATTTTCAGATAAAATTGAGGTAATAATATTAATAATAGGTAATTTTCTTTTCAGATAAATTTCCTATATATATATATATAGAGAGAGAGAGAGAGAGAGAAAGAGAGAATATTAGTGGTCAATATATATATATATATATATATATATATATATATATATATATATATATATATATATATATATATATATATATATATATATATATATATATATATATATATATATATATATATTAAGAAATGGACAAAGTCCGACAATTTATTAAAGACATTTTTATGTTTAACATTCTTTTTATAGATACAAGTGTTTAAGTAAATGCTCTGTTTATAATAAACAGTATTAAATAACATTTACCGGCCTGAATGTCCGAGAAATTTTCATAGAAAATATTCGTCCTTTGACAGGATTCGAACCTGCATCCTATTAGGTTAGGCAAAATGACGGTTCCGTATAGGATGCAGGTTCAAATCCTGTCAAAGGACGAATATTTTCTATGAAAATTTCTCGGACATTCAGGCCGGCAAATGTTATTTAATACTGTTTATTATAAACAGAGCATTTACTTAAATACTTGCATCTATAAAAAGAAAGTTAAACATAAAAATGTCTTTAATATATATATGTATATATATATATAAATTCCCAAGAGGATAGAATCGAGGTAGAATAATCATTATAGTAATTCATCGAGAAGAAAAAAGCAGAAAACACAACTATACTTAAACATGAAAACAATAAACAAAAACTAAAATTTCTTGAAGCTATATACATAAAACTGTTGAAACCTAACCTGAACAAAATAAACTATGAAATCTACACAAATATTCTTAAATGCCTATAATTGATAACAGAAGCCATTGGTTTATACCATGGCTTCCCACACTTAATACTTCTTGTTTTCACTCTCGGGTGTTTATCTGTAACGTCACGAGCTGCGACGCGATTTTCGCTTCCGCGTCTCGTATACACGAGTTTGTCGTTGCTTTGAAACTTTTCATGCAACAAAAACAGACTACCATTATTGTTTCGTCCGTGTATTGTTTGATATATTGTAATGTAATTGTAATCTTTGATAATGGCTTATGTAAGCCGAAAGCTTAGATTAGATTTAAACATGTATCAATATGGTGATTTTTTTTTACGTCTTTCAATGATAATTAAGCTTATCAGGCAATATGAAAAGAACTTACTTATATTTGATAGACAAAACTTGTCTATATTATTTAATGAAATATATATACACACACACACGCACACATATATATATATATATATATATATATATATATATATATAGAGAGAGAGGGGGAGGGAGATGTAGTTTGTTGTTGGGAATTGAAATAAATTGTTTCAGACCGCAGTCCCGTTACTTTTCCGATAGACCACTTATTTTGCTTTAATCGGTATCATGCCCATGCAAGGGAGTAAAGCCACTAAGATAGAAGTGAGTACAGGGTGTGGGGGAATTAAGAATAGAAACATTTATAATGATCAGGAAGAGTAAAGAGTAATCAGGAGAAATGTAGACACCGATTGGCATTGCATTTAAATTTCTGCAGATTAAAGTTGACTGGAAAGTAGGAAGCTAGAAGGAAGTTCCACAGGCGAGAAGTGCGAGAGAAGAAACTGTTAACATAGAAGTTACGGCTACATCTAGCGACCTCAGCTGTAAATTGATGAGATCTCGACGCCATTCTAGTACTGCTCTTAAATGTATAAACCTACGTACCACAGCGAAGAGCTCATCCGAACAATTGCAATGAAAGTATTTATAGAAAAGACACAGAGAGGCAACATTACGACGATAGAAAATTGACTGAAGCCGATCTGCCAGATCAGGACCAATAATATTGCTGATTCTTCTTTGGATCTTATCAAGTAAAACTCCAGGGAAGGTAGTAACAGTCCACATAATAAGTAAAGAACTAAACTATATTTCCAATGGTGGGGTTAGGGTTAATTTTCTATTATTTTATTTTCATTATTATTATTATTGTTGATGTTGTTTGAGCAAGATATTAATTTTGCCATCGTTGTTTTGCAAATGTAATTCTATTGTTAGTTAATTTAATTTAATTGTTTCGTCTGAAAAAAAAAATGAATAAGCTGTCGATAATTCAATTATTCTGCTATTGTTTTAATCAATATCACCCCATGCAAGTAAAGGCAGTAAAGCCACTAAGACGCAAGGGGTTACAGGGTGTAGAAGAATTAGGAATAGAATCATTTAAGAGTAATCAATAGGACAGTAGGTAATGATAGACATTACATTTAAATTTATGCAAATTGAAGTTGGCTGGAAAGTATGGAGCCGGGAGAGAGTATCAGATTATTCAGCTCAACTGAAAATTGATGAGACCTCAACGTCAGTCTAGCACTGCGCTTAAATTCATAAGGCCTACACACCATAGCGAAGAGCTATTTATAGAAAAGACACAGAGAGTCAACATTACGGCGATAGAAAAGTGACTGAAGCAGAGCTGCCAGATCAGGACCAATAATATTGCTGATTTTTCTTTGGATTTTAGCAAGTAAAACTCCAGGGAAGGTAGTAACAGTGCACATACTAAGTAAAGAACTAAACTATATTTCCAATGGTGGGGCTAGGGTTAATTTTCTATTATTTTATTATCATTATTATTATTATTGTTGATGTTGTTTGAGCAAGATATTAATTTTGCCATGGTCCTATCGCAAATGTAATTCTATTGTTAGGAAATTTAATTCAATTGTTTCGTCTGAAAAAAAAAATGAATGAGCTGTCGATAATTCAATTATTCTGCTATTTTTTTAATCAGTATCACCCCATGCAAGGCAGTAAAGCCACTAAGACACAAGCGGTTACATGGCGTAGAAGAATTAGGAACAGAAACATTAATAATGTTTGGCAAGCAGAAAGAGTAATCAGGAGGACAGTTGATAGCGATTAACATTGCATTTAAATTTTTTGGAGGTTAAAGTTGGCTGGAAAGCATGCAATTAGTGTAAGAAAAGCTGATACATTATCTACATTGTTCGGGCTCTTGTCCTCATCTTTATTGTCATCTTCACGGCTTTTCGGCCGTTGTACGCTCTGGCCTTCTTCAGGTGATTTGAATTTCAAACTGAAGTTCACCGGGGGAGATTGTTCTGGTTCCATGTGCCATGCCTCTTCCGGATGTCTCACTTATCTCCCTTTAACTCAATTCTACAAGTTTTTTCTTCATCAATCACTCCGGTAGCCAGGTATTGAACTCACAACTCTCTGAGTCAAGTCACTGGACCAAACCAATGCTTTTATTAAATTGGCCATGCATCCGAATATTGCAAATGAAGTAAATAATTACAACACGTCGTCTCAATGAATACAGACAGATCCTGAAGAATGTCGGGGCGTACAACGGCCGAAAGGTTGTGAATATGGCAATGAAGATGATGACAACAGTCTGAACAATGTAAATAATTGTAATGCCTCATCTCAGAAATATAGACACATCCTGAAGAAGTCCGGGGCGTACAACGGGCGAAACGTAGTCAATATGGCAATGAAGATGAGGACAACAGTCTGAACAATGTAAATAATTGCAATAACTCATCTCAGAAATATAGACAGATCCTGAAGAAGTCTGGAGCATACAATGGCCGAAACGTTGTGAATATGACAATGAAGATGAGGTCTGAACAATGTAAATAATGTAAATAATTACAATACCTCATCTTAGAAATATAAACAAATAATTTATCTTTTTGATTGTATTTCTATTTTTAATTTTTGTATTTTGGCCCGGTTCTAAAATAATGACTGCTGGGTAAAAGATTTTTTCCTCAAAAGTAACAGACAAGCAACACTTGTTATTTAACTCGATCAGAGAAATTATGATGTAAAGGATTAACGATGAATATTTCTGCGACATAGTCACGATATCTTACGTGGTAATTGGTCGAGTCGGTAGCGTCGTGACGTCAGTGTCCACAACCTTCTTAGGACCAATATACTAATGTCCGTCTTCTGATGAAAATCAAATTAGATGACTTGTAACCAGGAGAATGATTTCTCTCCGTTGCTAAGTAGTATTTTTTTTGGTTCACCCTGTACAAAACCTGAAGAGCACTCGAGGTAGAGGGTTACGTTTAAAGGTAGTTTATATGGATAGGAGGGGAAGATAACGGTTGACTTAATACCTTATCTGCTTGATTGTAGGGATCGGGTAAGTATCTTCTTGGGAATCTATTCCACAGGGCAGTGGTTCGTAGGAAGAAGCTGTTGGAGTGGTTTTTAATCTCGTTGACGGAATATAGAGGGAATTTGGGTGGTTTGCTACAATGTAATTAGCATAGTGAAACTTTGCTGTGAAGGTTAGACATCGCAGGACCAAGGAATGTAGTTCCTCCTAGCACTTTCCATGGAAATATCGATGGAGCAGTGCCACATGCGGCCTGTGTCAGAGAGAGAGGTTGTACTGCGGGAAACAATCGTTCTCCAACAAGGACACAGAGAGCCTTTTGGACTCTATCAAGATTGGAAAGTTCAGACCGGGCATCTCCCGCGAAAATGTAACAGCAGTACTACTACGCATATAGTCCGTATTGACTGCTTTTATTGTCCCTCTTAGGATTCTCTATTAAAAGAGCGGATGTGCGTGAGAAAGCTACTTTTATTGATTTATTTTTTTTTCTTTCTTTGTTTTGCTGCTTTCTTCCTAGCAGTTTCAGGCAGCGTGTTTGCTAAATGGCAAAATTCTCACGGAAAAAGTCGTAGGGAAAAAATCCTTTTACAAAGAAGTTCCTCATCTTCTCGTTAATTGATAATTCGTGAATTCACGGCCCAATGAAAAGGAACGCACAACCTTATGTTTTTTTTCTTTTTCTTTCTTTTTTCTTTCTTTCTTTCTTATTTCATTATCTTTTTTCTCTTTTTCTTTTTTTCATTTTATCTTTTTCGTTCTTTATTCTTTTTCTTTTTCTTCCTTCTTTTTTTGTAATAGCCGATGCCAACCCTCTAACCGGGTCGTGCAACATAACACCCAAGTGCGACAGTCAGTTAATTCTATATCATTTATATCCTCAGGTGAGGATTTTCACACGTTGGCGAATCTCGATGCTACAGGGCATCAGATATTTATATATCACATTTCAAAAACATTTCAATAAAAAAAAAAGACCCCGTAAATCATTTTCTTATTTTCTTTTAGAGGAGGACTGATATTACATAACAGTTCAGTACTCTTTTCTTTATTTCTGATGCTTCAAGTCTCTTCTTCATCTGTAAGGAGATTGTCCAGCATTCACTGCCATATAGGAGGACTTATAATACGTAACAGTTCAGTACTCTTTTCTTTGTTTCTGTTGCTTGAAGTCTCTTCTTCATCCTTGAGGAAATTGTCCAGCATTCACTGCCATATAGGAGGACTGATATTACATAACAGTTCAGTATTCTTTTCTTTGTTTCTCTTGCTTCAAGTCTCTTCTTCATCTGTGAGGAGATTGTCCAGCATTCATTGCCATATAGGAGGACTGATATTATACAACAGTTCAGTAATCTTTTCTTTCTACATGGGAGATTTTTTAAAAAAACATTTTCAATAATATTGTTTCTAAAAGTTGAAAACATTATTTACCCAGAAGATATCTTCTAAAATTGTTAGTGCTTAAACTGTCGAACTCCGAAAGCAGGAAAAAAAATAATGCAAACAAAACGAATTTTCTTGTGTATAATGCGATATGAGTATTACTTAAGTATAATACGACTTTGTATGCCGGATGCTCAAAACAAGGAATATATTGCATACTTCATTATAATACGCACCCATAGGAGAGTCATCTCTATGTACAGGGTTCGAAGGATAAAGGTTTAAATTACGCAAAAATGCAAATAACACTGACATCTTAACAGAACCACTTACCAAAATTACACAAAAATATATTAAAATACTAAACAGTAATTTCATTCAATATAACCGCCATTGCCTTCAACCAAGGCCTCCAGACAACTTCGGAATCTCCTGCAACTCTTCTAGGCGGTTTCCTTGTTTTAGTGGGTGAATGCAGCAATAATCCTTGCCTTTTGTTCATCTTTGTTGTTTCAAGGAGTTTTGTTAGTTCACGCTCAACTGCACCCCACGCTTAATAATGAAGAGGGTTGCGGTCTGGGGAGTTAGGTGGCCAGATGTAAGGGGTGATATGAAAAATTATCTGACAGCTACGACTAGGTTCCCCTCTTTGGGTGACATGGTGAAGAGTCCTGTTGCCAGAAATAGAGTTTTCCAGCAGCCACTCTCTTGACCCAGGGCAACACTACACTCTCAACTTGTTGTAGGCCCCTGTGTTGAGTTTGAGGCCATCACCAAAATTTTCGGGAAGCCTTTTCTTATCAGAACGATCAGAGTGAGTTTTCCGACCTGCCATACCTTCGTAATTACCATTAGACTCATTGAATTCTTTCCGAATCCTCTGCACTGTCTTTAAATTGACACCCAAATGGAGTTTCCGGCGCGAATGCCAAGCAGTACTGTATGCCGTTTCCAAATTGCGCCATGGTGCTCTTTTTCTTACAGATGATGCCCAACTGAAACTACTATACTGTGCTGCTGATAAAATCTAAAATAAACAACACGCATGCGCGAAATTCAAAATATAAAATGGCGACAATTTACCCATCACCTCCTGTATACGTAAAGACGTACAATTACACGAACATATCAAATAACTTTTGCAGAATAATTGTTATCAACACCTGCCTACATTGTGTTTTCTTATCTATTGTGTTGAATGTGTTTGCAATATTTATGTTTCAAATAAAAGCTTTTACTTCTTCTGAGTTAAGATTTCTGAAAGCGTGTACTTGTTGAATATACGGCCCACTTTTTTGCCTCTAATTTTCATTCAAAATCTCCCGTATTATCTACAAAGAAGGACGATAAAAAGAAAACGAATAAACAAGATTCAGAACTTCTTAACCGAGATATCGGATTTCAAAATGTCAGAACATAATTTTTATAATCGTTCATTCATTTAGTATTCAGCAGAATCAAGTATTATGGATTATTCATTTTCAGTCAATCACTATTTTTTTTTCTTTTTTTGCTGTTAGAGTTAATATAATTTCAGCTTATTTAGAGAAACATATTTATAACGTACCTTTCTATTCGGGCCAGCATACTCATTTTTGCTCCATACTCCCAACGTTTAAATAATTGTACCCTATACCCTTTTTCAGATACTTATATTCACACTAAGTTAACCTTACACTGGCGACTTTATTTAAATCCACAAGAGCGGAGAAAAAAGTTCACGAAAAGAATAAACTTCTGTTATTGATGTAATGGAATAACTTCTCACCACCGTGAGTGACCACACTATAGGTAGTAACTACCGATAAGTATATGTAAGTCAACGGACTACAGGGACTAGCTGCGACCTTTTCCAGCTAAACAGTCGAATTCTCTGCCTTCGGGCAGAGAGGAACCCGGATAAGGCTCCGCCGAAGGGCAGAGTCTCGTTCGGGGAGGTAGACTGCCCCTGAACCCGTTTATGCGGGTTCAAAAAGGGAATATTTTTAGCCGAGCCTACAGGCTCGGAGAATCCACGTTAAACAGCCTTGTGCCACATGCAACCCTCGTTGGGGATACCTAAATATACTAGCTGGGATCTGTTCCAGCTAGACGGTGGAACTCTCTGCCTTCAACAGCTCTGTTTTTATATTAAGGTGGACTGTATTCATCAAATAAGTCCGATACATTCTTATGTTAGTCTCATATCCAAGAAGTGCTTTCGGATCCATAAGTAAACAAAGTGGAATATTAAGAAACAGCCCTGAATAATAATAATAATAATAATAATAATAATAATAATAATAATAAAAGATCTTCAAAAAGCTATCAAAATACAAGGACCTTGAAATCGAAATCTCAAAAATGTGGCGCATGAGAACATTAACAATCTCTGTTGTAGTTGGAGCCCTCGGATTGATTGGAAAAGATTCCACTAGACTAATTGAAGAACAACTCACACTTTACGAAGGGCTTTATCTATGTAAAATATATGTGTCTTGTTCAGTGGAAAATCTCATGATGCTATTTCTAACCTTAGGTCTCTGGACGGGACCCGAAAAGAAAATGAGTATACATCATAAAAAACAAAGGAAATAATAATAATAATAATAATAATAATAATAATAATAATAATAATAATAATAAAAGATCTTCAAAAATCTATCAAAATACAAGGACCTTGAAATCGAAATCTCAAAAATGTGGCACATGAGAACATCAATAATCCCTGTTGTAGTTGGAGCCCTCGGATTGATTGGGAAAGATTCCACTAGACTCATTGAATGAATTCCTGAAAGCCCATGCATTAAAGAAATACTAAAATGTTCACACGGGTACAGCCCAAACCTTACCAAGGGCTTTATCTATGTAAAATGTGTGTGTGTGTGTGTGTGTGTGTGTGTGTGTGTTAATTGGTCAGTGGAAAATGTCATTATGCCTTTTCTAACCTTAATTATCTGTGCGGGACCCGGAAAGATTTGTGTACACACCAGAAATCAATAATAATAATAATAATAATAATAATAGCTGCAACTGTCTTGCAAAACCACAATAATCGGTCTTCAAAATGACCTGGAAACTGAAGAAGACTGGATGATGATTTGTGTCAAAGAACATGAAAGAAATACGAAACTTTATTCAGTAATTACTGAAACCAACTGAAAATTCAAAAGGAAATTTTAAGTGGGTGAAGAAATACAGATAAACCATAATGCACCTACTGCAGCGGCAAAAAACAAAAACAAAAACAAAAGTAAATTGTTATATAAGAATAAAGTGTCGCTGCCGACACTTGAGTTTGAACATAGATCGCCAGTGAGAAAACACAGGCGATCCCATTATTGAAAGACCATAGAGGAAACGTATATATGGGAAGTAACGTGTGTCTAATTGCTTGCATTATTAGTCTCTTCCCTATTACTATCTGAATCTCTATTTCTAGTCTATCCTCTATTACTATACGGTCCGCTATTCTCTATTCTTTTCTTTACACTATTCTCTATTTGGATCAATACGGGCGAGTATTATATATATACATACATATATATATGTGAAAAATATAGAGAAAATAGGAAAGAACTCGTTAGGTAAATAATCCAAAGTTCTTTAGTATTTTTGTTATTATTTTTAAAAAGTAGTGCTCGATACAAAAGTAGAGCATAAATATAATTATTTATTTAAAAATATGATTCCAACACGTTACATAAGAGTTCTCATATTTCAAAACAACAGCCGAAAACTTCAAGGTAATTATTTGAATTAAATTGAATTAAAGTACTAAGCTCTGTTCCATCTTCAAGCGAAATTTTTTTGGAATAACTTATTTCTGAAATTTACGTGTTTTATAAGCATATTCATTATTGAAATCAAAATTTCTATGGTAACGGCTAGAGCAATTGTTTAAAGAAAAAGGGGCGTCAGGTGTTAATAATTTGTATCAATATCTTAGTTACATTCACAGATATCAAGTCAGGGTAAGGTTGGGGTGTTTAAATTTAAAGAGGAAGATGACAATGGTTGAGTGTCTATGTAGATTTTTTTCTGAACGGGTTTTGTGTATATAAAAACTGTCGTGAATCGCTAACATTTGTTTTTTTGATGACTTCATAAAGGGTTATCTTTTTTTGTAGGGCATTTAAACTATTTATTAGGACTATGGATTTAAAAAATTATTTTATCGTTTGTTAGTTTATATATATATATATATATATATATATATATATATATATATATTAGGTTGGTGCAAAAATAATGACGTAATAATGTCGGTTTTTGACGTTAAAAAATACGTAAAAAAACGGCATTATTATGTCATTATTTTTGCACCAACCTAATATATATATATATATATATATATATATATATGTATATATATATCTGTGTGTGTGTGTGTTTGATTTTGTGTGTGTGTAACAATTGAGGGGCAGTATGTAATATATATATATATATATATATATATATATATATATATATAGTGCTAATTTTAAAGAGTGTTTTTGAAGTCAAAATTGTTTGTTCTTCAGTAGTTTGCTGATAAGGAGACATTTAAGTAGGCTTTGTCGGAGAGAGCTCAATAACGAAGATAGAGATAAGTTAATAAAATTAATATGAAAAAGCTTTTTCACTTAACTCATTTTTCATATTCATCATATATATATATATATATATATATATATATATATATATATATATATATATATATATATATATATATATATATATGGAGGTTAAAGTAAGCGAGAGATGAACGATGGAGAGCCACAGAGAAGTGACCTATATGTTCTTAGCTGATTAGCATGGATTTCATTTTGAGGAACTGTCTTTGCTCACTCGCTTCTCATTAAATTAGGATGCCATCAGGAATATTCTGGCTTTTACCGCCCTGTTTTTTCGTGCCCCCTTATCTGTGGGTGCAATTAGTTCACTTTGGAATTAAGAGTTGAGATAACCTGTCTTCGAGACGCAAAATTCGAGGTGGCAGGAGAAGCCATGATTAGAAGGAAAGAAAGAAGGAAAGAAAGATTAAATGCTGGAAAAACAAAATCTAATGGTTTTATCATCTGGAGCAATTTCGTTGTTTTGAGAATCTGCAATGAAGCGTTTTAAACATTCAACATATTTTTTTCTGTTGATATTTGTACAAATACGGACACCTCACTGTAGTGGTATGCCGAGGTAATTGGCTTCAATTACCGTCATGAGTTCGATCCTTATTGAAAGTATTTTTTCTATTTTAATGGCTATGTGTCAGAAAAAAAAGGTTTTTAAATATCTAAGCGACTTCACTTACAGCCTTCTTCAAGAATAAGCGAAGAATCTTCTTCTTTTTCTACTTTTTCTTCTTCTATTTCTTTTTTTTCTTCTACTTTTTCTTCTGTTTTTTCTACTAATTCTACTTTTTCTCATTCTTCTTCTTCTTCTTTTTCTTCTTCTTCTTCTTCTTCTAATTTATCATCTCTTTCTTCTATTTCTTATCCTAATTCTAATTCTTTTATTTTTTTCTTCTACTACTTCTACATGCTCTACTTTTTATCTTCTTCTTCTTCTTCTTCTTCTTCTTCTTTCCCTTCTTCCTCTTCTTCTTTTCTACTCTTCTTCTTCCTTATCTTCTTCTTCCTCCTCTTCTTCTTCTACTTCTCCTTCCTCGCCTTCTTCTTCTTCTTCTTCTTCTTCTTCTTCTTCTTCTCCTCCTCCTCCTCCTTTCCCTTCTTCCTCTTCTTCTTCTACTTTTTCTCCTCCTTTCCCTTTTTCCTTATCTTCTTCTTCTTCTTCCGCCTCTTCTTCTTCTACTTCTCCTTCCTCGCCTTCTTCTTCTTCTTCTTCTTCTTCTTCTTCTTCTTCTTCTTCTTCTTCTTTCCCTTCTTCATCTTCTTCTTCTACTTCTTTTCTCCTCTTCTTCTTCTTTATCTTCTTCTTCTTCTTCCTCCTCTTCTTCGTCTACTTCTCCTTCCTCCCCTTCTTCTTCTTCTTCTTCTTCTTCTTCTAGTTCTTCTTCTTCTTCTTCTTCTTCTTCGTCGTCTTCTACTTCTTTTCCTTCTTCGTCTTCTTCTTCTTCTTCCTCTTCTACTTCTTCTACTGTTTCTTCTCCTTGTTCTATTTCACCTACTTCTACTTTTTTCTACTATTTCTTCTTCTTCTTCTACTTCTGGTGCTGCTTCTTAGTCGTCTTCTACTTCTAATACTACTTTTTCTTTTTCTTCGTTTTCTATTTATTCTTCTTCTTTTCCTTCTTCTTCTACTTCTTCTTTTTCTTCTACTCCTACTTTTTTCTTCTCTTATTTCTTCTACTTCTGCTTCTTCGTCTTCTACTTCTTTTCTTTCTTCTTATACTTTTTCATCAACATCTTCTACTTCTTCTTCCTCTTCTTCTTCTTCGTCTTCTTCTGCTACTTTTTCTTCTTCTTCGTCTTCTTCTGCTACTTTTTCTTCTTCTTCGTCTTCTTCTACTACTTTTTCTTCTTCTTCTTTTCCTTCTACTTCTTCTACTGCTACTTCTTCGTCTTCATCTACTTCTACTTTTTTTTCTATTTCTTCTTCTTCTTCTTTTCCTTCTTCTTCTTCTTCTTCTTTTCCTTCTTCTTCTTCTTTATATTCTTCTTCTTTTTCTTCTTCTACTGCTTCATCTTCTCTCCTTCTTCTATTTCACCGTTTCTTCTCCTTCTTCCTTTTCTTCTTCTTCTTCTTCTATTCCTCTTCTATTTCTACTTCTTCTTCTACTTCTTTCTCTTCTTTTTCTACTACTACTACTACTACTACTACTACTACTACTACTACTACTTGCCGTGTCCTTTCAAACTCATTAGATACGTTATTCGCTCTTTTCCTCTCTCCCTCTTGTTTTCAATATGTCCTGTGACTATTAGATTTTCTAAACCCTCTTTCCTTATTATGTAACCTGGACATTTCAATCTTCAACCGTCTCTTTTAGATGTTAAGTATAACTGTCACTTTGGTTTCCATTTTTCTTTAAATCTTCCCCATTACTCACATGCTCAGTCCATGGTATTCTCACCATCAATCTTTGGATTTTTGTCAAGAATCTCGAGATGAATAGCAGGAACACAAGACCAAATATGGCGGAAGTATTCAATGAACGGACGAATGGTAGATTTATAAATGCCCAATATGGATTCGGACTGAAAAAATGTTCAACACAAGAAAGTGGACCAACATTCTAAAGAGTAGACATAGCACTTGATTCAATATAATCTCTCCAGTTCATGTCAATGGAAAAGAGATACCAGAGCGCAATGTGTTGCTCTTCTGATGGTTAGCATCAGCCATACTGATGGAGAGCAAAAATGATTCTTTATGACGATGCATCAAAACAGTGGACTATGTTACTGCCACCATAAATTTTTTATACCGGGAGTAACATCAAAACTGTCCAAATCGTGTTGTCCATTTGTTTAAGCTCTAAACCGTTGTATCTTAGAAATGATTAAAGATATTATACTGGAATTCTCCGAGATCTTTATAAAACTATTCGACTCTGCTTTCAGCAATAAGAATATATGATTACTCTCCAAGCTTAACAGAAGAATTGTGATGAGTTGATCATGAAAAAAAATGACATGTTCATCATTAATTAAACATAGCTAAGGATCAGAAGTTCATGTAGGATTGAAATAAACTTCATATATATATATATATATATATATATATATATTATTCTAGGACCATTTTCCAAATTATTCAAAACTAACCTAAGATTAATCTTTAACTTTATGTCCTGGAGTAACAAGTTGCTTCATACTTTCCACGTACGATTTCATTTACAAGTCTTTTTTCACTGCTCTTTGAACTGTCATAGCTGAAACTCTTCTCTCACGTGCCAAATCTCTTATAGATTGAGTTGGATCTTTTCTAATTGATCTACTTAGCACTAAGTTGAAATAACGATCCCTCTTGTTGTTGTGACATCCTGGTCCAGTTTCCAGCTCTACTATTCCCTCTTTCTTAAACTTATTCATCGTTCTCTTGATAGTTCTTGAATGGACTTTGAAAGTGAAAGCTAAAGTATGAATATGGGTACCACTACTGAAGGCCTGGGTGGTCTTTTTTCTCACACCATTGTTTAGCTTCGAAAAGAGTGGGTCTGACACAAAACGATTTTAATCTGCTCTCTTTCTAGTTGAATAACTCATTGCTTCTTTCGACAAATGGTGACAAGATTGCTAACGTTCTTTTTTGAAAGCCTGGAAAAACTCAGGTTTTTTTAGTGATTTTTAGATATTAAACAATTTGTGGGATTATGCTGTTGCACGATTTCGACAATTTTGCTGTTACACCGGTTATATATAACATCGTGATTGATGTTTCTTGTCCCATCGGCGAACAAACCTGAATTCTCTGATGAAAGAATGTGGCGTCAAGAGAATGAAGACACCGTAGACTTTCTGCAGCAACAGCGTCAGCTTCCCAGATAAATGTCTTCTGAGACACCCAAAGTCATGTTAATATGAACAAGAGAATGTGGTGTATTCGGCAAAATATCGCGAACATATAGCTGAAGACATTATTTTGTCAAGATGGCCGTGTGTTTTCGAAACCACTATTCTGGTAAGAATTAAGAGCACTGGAGTAGTTCTTTTTTGTGACAAGACATAGGTGATCATGGCTCTCCACATCCATCCATCTCATGCAGCTGTCAACAAGTTCCCTCCCTCTGCTTCCTCCCCCAGACCATGTTCTGTCATCCCCTTGCTTAAGCCCGCCAGGTATGTCACACGTTGTTTTCCCTTGTCTTTCTTTCTCTCTATTCGACCTGTGAGTATCATATTCTCTAGGCCCTCCTTTCTCATTATATATCCCAGAAACATCAGCTGCTTCTTCCTGATGTTAAGTATAAGCCTCCTCCTTGTTCGCAACCTCTCTAAGAACTCATCGTTGCTCACACGCTCAGTCCATGATATCCTCAGTATCCTTCTGTAGAACAACATTTCTGTTGCCTTGAGTCTCTTCTTCATCTTTGAGGGAATCGTTTAAAATTCGCTGCCGTAAAGAAGGACAGATGTCACGTAACAGATTTGTCTTCTTTTCTTTGTTACCAAAGAAATCCTCCTGTCTCGTAATACTCTGCCCAGCTTTCGGAATATTAGGAAACGTAGAACTTGAAATCGAAAATTATTACGGAGAGAGGAAATAAATGAATAAAATCGTTATTAAGGAGAGAGAACAATAAAAGAACAAGAATTAAAAAGACAGAAGGTAACAAATTATATTGTATTATTTTGTCAAGATGGACGTGTGTTTTGCCAAACGACTATTCCAGTCAAAATTAAGAACACCGGAGTAATTAGGAAGCGTAAAACGTGAGGATATGAGAAAATGAAAAACATTATTAAGTGTAGAGAAAATAAACGAATAAAATCATTATTAAGGCGAGACAACAATAAAAGAAAAGGAATTACGAAGACAGAAGACAGCAATTGATATTGTATTTAATTCTTTGAAGATCAACGTTGACTGGGAAACAAGAAGCCGGAAGAGAGTTCCACAAGTGAGAAGTGCGATAGAAGAAACTATTAACATAGAACTTACGGTTGCATGTAGAAATTTGAAATGTAAAATGATGAGACCTTGCCGCCAATCGAGTACTGCGCTTAAAGCCAGAGTGTTGATATGAAAAGGAGCAATCACAGATATAGCAAAGGAATCTCATCTTTCCTATTTTAATCTCACCAAGTGACGCACACGAAGCAAAGGCAGGAGCAAATCACACCTGAAAGGTGCAAAACAAGATCAGAATCTGAGGAAAAAGAATTATTAAGGAGAAAATAAAATAAAAGAACAGACATTAAGAAAACAGGAGATGACGACTGACATTGCATTTCGATTTTTGAACAGCAAACTTCATTGGAAAGCAAGATAGATAGATAGATAGATAGATAGATAGATGTATAGGCTGATATAGATAGATAGATAGATAGATAGATAGATAGATAGATAGGCTGAACTAGATAGATAGATAGATAGATAGATAGATAGATAGATAGATAGATAATGAATAGGCTGAGTATAGATAGATAGATAGATAGATAGATAATGAATAGGCTGAGTATAGATAGATAGATAGATAGATAGATAGATAGATAATAAATATTATTAGACAGATAGATATATAGATAATAGGATGAGATAGATAGATAGATAGATAGATAGATAGATAGATATTATTAGACAGATATATAGATAATAGGATGAGATAGATAGATAGATAGATAGATAGATAGATAGTACAAGAACAAGTGATTGAACGTGATATGGCCGTACACTGCTTGTATAGAAAGAATGGATATTGTTAGTAAGTTTGGTTCGTACTGCGTACACGGCTTTTATCGGTGGGACCTAGAATATGCCGACTACTTGAAGGTATATTAAGAAACAAATATTGTTCAAGTTTATAAAAGAGAAGAAATTGTGGAGAGCCGTGATCGCATCATCCTGAAAGAGAACGGCGAATAGAAGACGTAGTTTCTCTGGCCTCACGGGGAAGTTGTTTTTCATTGTTCTGCTCAGCTTGACCTCCCCAAGAACCAGATCAGCCCAAAAATGAAGTATTACTGCCATACATAGGCAGGAGCTGCTCAATCTTCACTTTACCTATCGAGTCTAAAATCGTATTCGCGTCCTTGTGGGTGATGAATTATTTTCCATTTTGCAACCCTATTTTCACAGACGAAACATCTCAACAATCTTGCTGCTCTATCGCTACTGCTACGGAAAGTGCTCAGAGGGAGAAGTGCGAGAGAAGTGACTGTTAGCATCGAAATTAGGGTTGCATCTAGTAATTTGAATATAAAAATGATGAGACCTAACTGCCAATCTAGTACTGCACTTAAATTCGTAAAGTCGATGTAAAAAAGAGGAAAACCCAACAGAACAATTATTGTGACTTGATGTCCATTAAAAGGAAACACGACTGGCGTGAAGATTCAGAGATTAGTAAGAAGCGTGGACAAAATTAAAGAGAGTTGATTTCCCTCGTATGTTTTTTTTTTTTAGTCCCGTTTTATTCATTAAATATCGGCATTGGTCCTTCGACGCTTAATGGCATTTTTTTTTCTTGAGCATTCATTATTCTTGAGCAAAGAAAAATAGTGAGGAAAGAGAAAGAAATATCATCCTTGACATTGATTTATCGATTGAAAAGGAGAAATGGAAGATATTGATCTCATAGGAAAAAAAAACAGCAGAAAAGAGATGGGGGAGAGGACCGTGTTCGTCAATTAGAAATTAAACAAACAGAACGGAGGACATGAATTGTATCATTTCTATGACGCAGGCCGTTTTATAACTAGTTTTTCCCGGCCTCTTTTGTGAGCTAATTCTGGGCTGAACCGATTTTTCATTATACTGTTATTTTACGACTTCTGTTTTATGCTATTTTATTAATTTTGCGTTTTCATATTTCCTTCTTTATAATATCTATTTTTTTCAAGCAACGCAGGAGCGCCACTAGTACGCAAGGCGCTACAGAGCGTGTAAGGGTAAAGACTGGATATAGGGGGTGTTTGAAGAAAGGATTTTTAAAAAAACGGAGGAGAATAAAAAGAAGAACGGAGAGGAAGGCAACAGAAATTGTCGATTAACATTACCATTAAATTTTTGAATTTTATATTTATCAGGGAAGCAAGTAAAAGGAAGGGTGTTCCTCTGTCGGGAAGTGCGAGAGAAGAAGCTGTTGGAGTAGAAGAGGCAGTTATATTGAACTGTTTCGACAGTAAAAAGGCCGGACCGAGACGCGAACTTAGTAGCACGCTTAAATTCATGCAGTCGGGGCACCAATGAAAATAGTTCGACAGAGCAGATGCCATGGAAATATGTATAGAAATGACAGAGGGAAGCCACCTGATATCACTGAGAAAGTAACTGGAGTTGAGCCCAAGTCAGGACGGATCACATTGCATATCTGTCTTTGGATTTTGTCTAGGACCTCGAGATGAAAATGTGAGACCAAGAAGGCACGAGACGCTCTCGTGGAATTGAGCATCAGCCATGCTGATAGGAGGCAGGGACGTTTCTCTATGGTGAGTAAATGACAGCAGTTACGTTTTGGATGTATTAGAATTCACAAGCCATTTTCTGCCCAAGTCAACCACAGATTGGAGGTTGTTTTCGAAACCAACGGCCAGGTTAACTTTGACAGCAATGCCGGATTTACTATGGAGACAGGAATAAATGGTAGTGTCACCTGCGTAGATGCCGAATTGAGAAATGATGACGTCATGAAGATCTTTGATGAAGATCAGAAACCATGTAGGACTAAGGATAGAACCTTAAGGAACACCAGCGTTCGTATGGAAGGAACTGGAAGAGAGACCGTTCAGGACAATCTTCATTTCACGTTAAACAGGAATGATTGGATTAAATCAAATAATCGTCCTGTAATACCGTATCCCTGAAGGACAACATGCCAAACCCTGTCAAACGCCTTCGACATATATAGAGCAACAGCTCGAGCTTCGTCGTTATTATCAAGAGTTTCGTATACATATCCAGTTATGACCGTAAGCACATCAACAGTAGACTGAGCAAAGCGAGAACCATATTGTTTGCCAGAGAACAGGTCATGGGAGGTGAACTTAACTACTTTGGCATTGATTAAAGCCTGGACGACTTTGCCGAAAAGTGGTAGGAGACTCGTGGGACGCTAGTTAGAAGGGTCAGAAGGGTCTCCAGAGTTCTTAAAGACCGGAACGACAGAGGAGGACTTCCAAAACGCTGGAAAGCAAGAATCGTCGAGGCAATAGTTGTAGTGATTGGAGAGAAATGGAACCAGCTTACGTAGAAGGCCAGCATACCAAACCCTGTCAAATGCCTTCGATATATCTAGAGCAACAGATGTAAAGGATGGACTCAGACGAGAAAAAACACCTTCTGGCGCTACACGGAGAACCAACTTTCCTTGCGGTAGATATAGCTGTTGATTCAAGTTGTCGTTCTATCTCAGGTCAGTGGAAAACCTGAGACCAAGAAGGCGCGCTGATTGAAATTACATTTTTTGAAGATTTATTTATCAGGGAAGCAAGTAAGATGAAGGGAGTTCTACTGCTGGGGAGTGTGAGGGAAGAACCTATTGGAATAGGAGAGACAGTTACATTTAACTGTTTCGACAGTGAAAGGGTGGGTTTGAGATGCCAACCTATTAGCAGACTTAAATTCATGCAGTCGGGGCAACAATGAAAATGGCTCGACAGAGCAGTTGCCATGAAAATATTTATAGAAAAGACAGAAGGAAGCCGCATCACGTCTGTGAAAAAGTGACTGGAGTCGAGATGCCAGGTCAGGACCTATCACATTGCATTTCCGCCTTTGGATTTTGTCGAGAACTTCAAGATAAAGGTGGGGGCAGCAGACCATTTGTGGCAACAGTATTCCATTCATAGACGAATGGTAGATTTGTAGATGTGAAGGATGAACTCAGACGAGAAAAAAACCTCTGACGCGATACGGAGAACCAACTTTCCTTACGGTAGATATAGCTGTTGATTCAATATCGTTGTTCTATCTCAGGCCAGTGGAAATTTAATTTTTTAAACAATTCACCCCAAGCAACGCGGGAGTGTCACTAGTACACAAGGGACTACAGAAAGTTTAAGTAAGAGAAAAGACAGGGTATAGTGGAGTTGAGGAAAGGATAAAAAGAGGAACGGGGCTCAAGACAACAGAACATGTCGAATGACATTACAGTTTTTGAAGATTGTATTTATCAGGAAAGCAAGTAAAAGGAAGAGTGTTCCTCTGTCGGGAAGTGCGAGAGAAGAAGCTGTTGGAGTAGAAGAGGCCAACCTAGTAGAACATTTAAATTCGTGCATTGGGGCACTAGTGAAAATAGCTCGTCAATAGATGGAGGGAGTGTGAGGGAATAACCTTTTGGAGTAGGAGAGATAGTTATATTTAACTGTTTCAACAGTGAAAGGGTGGGATTGAAATGCCAACCTAACAGCACGCTCAAATTCATGGAGTCGGGGCAACAATGAAAATAGTTTGTCAAAGCCGATGCCATGAAAATATTTATAGAAAAGACAGTTAATCCACATTGCATCGCTGAGAAAGTGACTGGATTCGAGACCGCAAGTCAGGATGGATCATATTGCATATCCAATTTTGGATTTTGTCAAGGCGCTCGCGTGGAGCTGAGGATGAACCATGCTGTTAGGAGGCGGGGGCGTTTCTCTATGGCGAGCAAATGACAGCAATTTAGTTTGGGATGCATTGAAATTCACAAGGCATTTCCTGCCCCAGTCAACCACAGAATAAAAAGAAAAATGGAGGAGGATAAAAAGAAAAACAAGGATCAAGGCATTAGAAGATGATGATTGATATTACACTTACATTTTTGAAGATTATAGTTATCAGGGAGGAAAGTAAGAGGAGGGAAGTTCCACTGTCGAGAAGTGCGAAAAACGAAGCTGTTGGAGTAGAAGAAGCGGTGACATTTAACTGTTTCAACAGTAAAAGGGTGGGACCTAAATGCCAACCTAGTAGAACGCTTAAATTCATGGAATCGGGGCACCCGTGAAAATATCTCGTCAGAGCAAATGCCATGAAAATATTTATAGAAAAGACAGAGGGAAGCTGCATCACGTCTGTGAGAGAGTGACTGGAGTCGAGATGCCAGGTCAGGACCTATCATATTGCATATCCGTCTTTGGATTTTATCGGGAACTTCGAGATCAACTGCGGGGGCACCAGACCATATATGGCCAAAGTATTCCATTCATATTCGTATTCTCATCATCTTTTGCACCAAGACAAGCCATTAGGGTGAAATAAGTAATCATCCAAAGTAAATTTCCTGAAAAAACAGAAATTTCAAATCAGTTACATGTCCCCCAAATAGTCGAAATATACGCATCAAAATCATGTCCGGATATGCGAGATTCCGGATATGAGAGAATCCGGATATAAGGGATTCCGGATATGATGAATTCCGGATATGAGGGATTCCGGATGTGAGGGATTCTACTGCATTGGGTTTATTCCATTTTATCATTGTTGATTTTCATTATGACACACTGGCGCAATACACTCTTCATTATTACATTTATTTCATCATCAGTTTTATTTCACCTTAGAATCTTTGCTTTATATCCCAAAACACTCCCAATACACTTATACACTCTCAATACTCTTTACAAGGGGTCCTCGATTTGCGTCGGAGATCTTTTCTTACGGTGCGACGTAAAATGATCTTCGACGTAGGTCATAACTACTTGACGAGTCTGCCTTACGCTTGTGAGCGATGATAAAGAGAAGGAACTTCCTTCCTTTTGGGGGGAAATTTTTGCCGACACAAACGAGAGAGAGCACAATTTAATATGGCGAACAGCCGGTGAGAAAAAACGTCTTCTTCATGTGTTCCGACGTATTATATTATGGGAGATGGCACTGTAGCCACAAAACGCCGTACGTCGGGTCTGACGTAACCCGAGGACTTTCTGTATTACTGTTATTTACTGTTGCTTCAAATATGTATTTGAAATATCAGTCATTACAAAATAAAGCCGTCTTAAATCATCAATTTAATATCGAACTTAATGGCCAGTTGTGACCCCATGGCAATAAACTCTACGTATTTTTAGATGTATCCATGAGGTTATTTTCTTGTTTGAACTCCTATAAAACCCTTCCCAATAACGTCTTCTCCCTGTAACTGTCTTTTAGTTGCATTATCGTCTTTCTGCGGGGGGGGGAACAATTTTTAATGAGTTCATAACAATTAACAGATATTTAGAAAACAAAGGAAGCTGTGAAGAGCCATGATCTCCTATTTTTTTGTCTGTTTGTAGAGTTGAATATGCAAAATAGAAATCACGAATCATAGCTCGAGGCCATTCTTCTGTGGTCGAACTGAAGATATTTTCAGCACCCTAACGTGCATGTACGCCGTGCCCTAACCGAAACGGATATAGAAAATCGAATCGAAGAATCGGGTTCAGCTTCCGGCTGAATAGGCTTATGCGTCTGACGTCCTTGTAAAGGGACAAAACCATTTTCCCAAAAAGGTCAGGTCAGTTGGAGAGTTAGTCCCTCGTGGCCTGGCGGAAGGAGAGATTTACAATAGATGGATGCAACATCACACATTGATCGTCGCGAACGAATATCAATAAATAATATTTTCACGTTTGCCGATTCTTATTGCTGCATTTGATCCCAACACCGTGGCGCTATACACTCTTCATTATTACTATTATTTTATTACTAGTTTTATCCCATCTTATTATTGTTGCTTTTTATCCCAATACTCTGGCTCTATACACTCTTCATTATTACTATTATTTTATTACTAGTTTTATTCCATTTTATTATTGTTACTTTTTATCCCAACCCGTTGACCCTATACACTCTTCATTATTACTATTATTTTATTACTAGTTTTATTCCATCTTATTGTCTCTTTTTATCCCAACACTCTGGCTCTATACACTCTTCATTATTACTATTATTTTATTACTAGTTTTTTTTTTTCAATCTCATTATTGTTGCTTTTTATTCCAGCCCTCTGGCTCTATACATTCTTCTTTATTACTATTATTTTATTGCTAGATTTATTCCATCTTATTATTGGTGCTTTTTATCCCAACACTCTGGCGCTATACACTCTTCATTATACCTATTATGTTATTACTAGTTTTTTCCATCTCATTATTGTTGCTTTTTATCCCAACTCTCTGGCTCTATATACTCTTCTTTATTATTATTATTATTTTATTGCTAGTTTTATTCCATCTTATTATTGTTGCTTTTTATCCCAACATTCTGGCTCTATACACTCTTCATTATTACTATTATTTTATTACTAGTTTTATTCCATCTTATTATTGTTGCTTTTTATCACTAAACTCTTAGTCGATACACTCTTTTCTATCACTAAGATTTTATTTGTATGTGTGCTTTTTTCCTTCTACATAGATTACTCCGAATCGTTACGTCATCGCTGCTTTACGATCTTGTAAATATCATGTTTGATTTTGTCTCGTTTCATTGGGAAATAACGAAGCATACTAATTGGGATATCGATTATTAGATTTAAGACAAAAATCCAAGTTAAGATGGCGTCACAATCCCTTTGAATTAAATGCAATCTTAACTTCTGCTTCGATGAAACAATAAAACACCATAGCGGTCACCATTAAAATTTCACTGTTTTCCTTCTTAAATTCTCTCTTAACGAATAAATAAGTTCATTGCGAGTTAAACGACTTCAAAACAAATTCCTCCATTGTCTTGTTAAGTATTTGAGCTTAACAAATTTGTGAATCCATTGCAATAACATTTGATATTGACGACGACGGGCGTTAAACATTTCTTTCTGTCTTTTATTTTCTCACTGAAACGAAGTAACGTCTCTGATATGTCCTTTCTGTCCTTCCACGCGATCAAAACGGAATTGGTACATTTTTTATGAGATATTGGCAGGGCGTAACGGTCGTTCTAATTAAGTGAGATTAACGATGTGCCTCAGATCATTCTCAGATCATTAGTAAGTATATATGCAGACAATACTGAGGTTTAGGAAAGTATCTCCAAAACTCGAGATGGCCGGAGACTGGCAGCCGGAAACTCTTACCTCTGACTTAGCCATCACAGCTCAATGGGGGTTAAACTGGTTTGTATCATTCAATCCTCCCAAAACCAATATAATAATATTTCATCATCAACAATTGCTCCAGTCATGATGAACAGCTGTCCTCTCTCACTGAGTCTCCTTGTCTTGAACGCCTATTAGGACTGAAGCTTACTCCAGATCTCTAGCCATCCTGGGTATCACGATAAACTACATCCGCGTCCTGGATAAGATGATTAACTATGCCCAACAGCAAGGCCTCTGATCCGGAGGTTTTGAGGAACGTGGAACTTAATTGCTGGTGTACCCAGGTACATCTTGACCGGGTGCGGTAGCACCTGTTAGGGTCCCAGCTATGGGGAAACTGAGGTCAAAAGACTATGAAAGTGTAAAAATAAGTTTTTATACCAGCAATGAATTTTTAAAGAAAAAATTTTTACCAGCAAAACATATCTGAAGAAAAAAATTTCCAGCAATAAAAATCTTGTCGACATTAAATAACCCAATAAAGTTGATATGCAGTAAAACAAAATGAACCAAACCAAATTGATTTCTTACAAAGGATACATATTCTATTCATACGAACCTATCCTAAAAATCTTGTCGGCATTAAATAACCCATTGAGGTGTTGATATGCCGTAAAACAAAATGAACCAAACCAAATTGATTTCTTACAAAGGATACATATTCTATTCATACGAACCTATCCTAAAAATCTTGTCGGCATTAAATAACCCATTGAGGTGTTGATATGCCGTAAAACAAAATAAACCAAACCAAACTGATTTCTTACAAAGAATACATATTCTATTCATATGAACCTATCCTAAAAATCTTGTCGGTATTAAATAACCCATTGAAGTTGATATGCCGTAAAACAAAATAAACCAGACCAAACTGATTTCTTACAAAAATAAATGTTCTAATATGTATTCTTTGTATGAAATGAGTTATCAGATCGATTTCCATTGACGTATTTTTGTAAAGAGGGCTTTGTCGAGAGTCAAATGTATTTTCTATTTCATTTTTTTCAAAAATGTATTGCTGCTAATATTTTTACTATAAATACTATTTTCATACTTTCATAGTTTTTTGGCCCCAGTTTTGGGGTTAACCATTTTGCCCACCGGGTCAGGGCGGACCTATGAAAGACAGCATTTAAGATGTATTTCCACGCACCTCAAAACCTCTCGGTCAAAGTCCTTGCTGCCGGGTGTATTTTACTGTCATACCCAGGACGCAGACGCTTGTGAAAGCTACCATCATGCCAGACATTGTCTAACGACTTGGAGACATCTAAAGCGCCGGTTCGAAATCCACCACACTAGTCTGGAGCATTTTACAGGTTTGGTCACGCTCCTTTCTGGGGAATACAGTGAGCATTAAGAGCAAATAATGGGACGACACGCATACCAAGGTGACCCCTGGGCAGTTGGTATTAGCATTCTACGCACAGACTCCAACAGCTTGTTACGTAGTGAAAATCGATGAGACGAACTTATTGATTAGAAACGAATGAAATCACTCTTCATTGGAGAACTAGAGATATTTTCATAAAAGCGAAGATCTTATTGCAGACAAATATTCGTCGTATAGAGAGATAAGGTGTGTGCCGGCTTGAAAATTAATCAAACTTTTTTTTTGTGTACATGTGTGTATGTCTGCTTGTGGGTGTGCTGTCATCAATTATTTTGTCAGATATTCCAAATTTTAGCGAAAGAAAAAAAAATTAATGCATATGAGTAAGTCTGGTCAGATTTAGCCTCGTTTTCGTTGTTTCCCTGCCAAATCACACATTTAATAAAACTCCGACATGTTATTTGGTCAGCCAATAAAAATCAATCGGGCTGTCCGTACTTAATCTAAGGTGACTTGGTGTAATTTACTAAGTTTTGTGAAAAGCACTAGCGCTTTAACCATTACAACGTGCCGAAGCGTTCATTTATTTTGCTAAACCTAGCATAGTTTGAGCACAAGACCACGTCGGTGGCGCACTATCGAACTCAGTGCTTGGTGGTAATAGACGACTATCTCGTTGACCATTGATGACGTATGAGGTGTTTGTGTTGAATGTAAACAACGCCATCACTTGATATGACACCAGAAACAAAATGTTTTTATTGAAATGATTTTATAACATATTTGTGTTATAATTTTCGAATAAATTATATTTATATAAAACGACCATTCGCCCTTTCATGGAGTATTGCTGCCATATATGGTCTGGGGCACCTTCTGTTTACCTCGGAGTTCTTGACAAGATCCAGAGACGGATACGTAATGTGATTGGCCCTGATCTGGCGTCTCGCCTGCAGCCACTATCTCACAGACGTGCCGTCGCCTCTCTCTGTCTCTTCTACAAATACTTTCATGGTAATTGCTCCGATGAGCTGCTTTCCCTGGTCCCCAGTCTCCATGAATACAAGCGCCTTACGAGGCTGGCATCCCGCTCTCACCCTTACACTGTAGAAACTTTAAAATGTAGCCGTCTCGTCTACTGCAATAGCTTCATACCTCGCACCTCTCACCTGTGGAACACCCTTCCCAATTACTGTTTCCCTGATAGCTATAATCTCCAACTATTCAAATGTAATGTCAATCGACATCTCCAGTTACGTTGATCTACACACTACCCTTCCCTTCATCCTTTCTTCTATCACTCCTATCTGCTCTTGGCACAAATCTTCTGCAACCCCCCTGCATCTTAGTGGCTTCATGCCTTGCTCGGGGCGCTAAGCTTATATATATATATATATATATATATATATATATATATATATATATAAAAGAGAGAGATATATAAGTAAATTTTTATCACTTAGCTGACGTTGTAATTAAACATGGCAGACAAGGAAGATTTAACTCAACACCGAAGTGCTAATTTATTTTACTAATCGTAGTTTAATTTGGCCATAAGACCACAGGAATAGTGCATCTAGTGGGGATCGAACACAATACTTAGCAATAGGGTCAAGTGAACTTGCACGTTAACCACTACTTGATACCGAAGTGATATTTATACGTGTGCGTAGGTGTGTATGTGGGCCACATTTCTCCAGGTTTCGACTTACAGTTCCTGGGTGAAATAGGAAAGGGAGTATGACGGAATGTTACTTCCTATTTATAAGCTAAGGGAACGTCCCCTAGCGACGTTTTTTCTGGGAGAGTAAGTTGGGTAACACCACACTGTAAAAATGCTCTCCTCCCCGAATTTATAGACAAATCCTACAGATGCATACTGGGATTTCTACCTAGACAGACTACTTCTCGGTCTCATCCGTCTTATTTCTGTTTTCTCTTTTGTTGAAGACAGAACAGTCATCCCTTGTCAGTACCCCTTTTGTGTGCTAACGCCATTCTTATTTTGTGAACATTCTGCATTATTACTGTTGCTTTACCTACATTTTCTTGTATATATATATATATATATATATATATATATATATATATATATATATATAATTTAAGACATTTTTTATGTTTAACGTTCTTTTTATAGATACAAGTATTTAAGTAAATGCTCTGTTTATAATAAACAGTATTAAATAACATTTACCGGCCTGAATGTCCGAGAAATTTTCATAGAAAATATTTGTCCTTTGACAGGATTCGAACCTGCATCCTATACGGAACCGCCATTTATCCCGGCGTGCCTAACCGATTCGGCCACAAAGGATCGTTGAATTTACTGCTTATAAACTTCAATCTTTCATTAATCTCGTACATTCATAACTGCTCATGGCGTATCAAATGTAAACAAATGACGTCATACATTAAGAATGTCTGTAATAAAATAAATTGTTGGACTTTGTCCATTTCTTAATATATATATATATATATATATATATATATATATATATATATATATATATATATATATATATACACACACAAAGATTGATGTCTGTCTATATTTCTGAGATGAGATATTATGTACATTATTTACATTATTCGGACGATTGTCCGCATCTTTGTTGCCATATTTATTACAACGTTTCGGCCGTTGTACACTCCGGTCTTCTTCAGGTGGTTGGAATGTCGATGTGAACTCTCTATTTCGCTCACTGGGGTAGACTGTTCTAGTTCCATCGATGTCAGTTACCTCCTGTTAATGTCCCTCTGAAAGTTCCCCGCTGCCTTAAATCTCAAGGACGCATTGCACAGTGGATAAAGGCGTTGATTAGATCCAGTGACAGGAGCCAAAGAGTGTGAGTTCAATACCCGGTTAAGGCAGTGAAGAACAGGAGTAAATGATAACTGACATCCATTAAAAACATGCACGTGGAAGTAGAACAGTCTTCACCAGTGAGCGAAAGAAAAGGATAAGTTCGACATTCCAACCACCTGAAGAAGACCGGAGCGTACAACGGCCGAAACATTGTAATAAATATGGCGATACAGATGAGGACATTAGTCCGAATAATATAATTAAAGATTGGTTTATACGGAATAAATTCCAATAACCAAAAAATACTATTCTTAAAAGAGTGCTCAATACAGAGTATAGCAAATATAATTCATTTGAAAATTATAATACAAATATGTTATAAAATCACTACAAAAATAGCCATTTTCTTTCAACACTTCTGGTGACATATAAGGTGTTTGTGTTGAATGTAAACATTCAACGCCATCACTTGATATGACACCAGAAGTGTTGAAATAAAATGTCTATTATTGAAGTGATTTTATAACATATTTGTGTTATAATTTTCGAATAAATTATATATATATATATATATATATATATATATATATATATATATATATATATATATATAGAGAGAGAGAGAGAGAGAGAGAGAAAGATATAATATAAGTAAATTTTTATCACTTAGCTGATTGATGTTACCTTTAGCATACCGACTCCAGAGTTTCGTAGGCGGATTCGTCTGTCCACTCTTCAAGTGACAGCTTATATTTTTCGAATTTTTTTTCTGTTTTATGCATTTATTATATATATATATATATATATATATATATATATGTATGTATTTAAAGCTATTTTTGTAGGTACAAACGAAATGTACATTTTTCTGTGTTAATTTTAAATCAAATCTCCCGTTGAAGCCTGAAGAGCGGGAGCGAAACTGGTTGCTTCGCCCGTTTTTAATATCTTGTAATATTAAGTTTTATAGTTTTATTTCGATCATACATATATATATATATATATATATATATATATATATATATATATATATATATATTCATGTACATTTGGCCAGCAGCATGTCTTTCAAACATCTTTCATTCAATATGACAGACAAAAATATGGCACACTTAAAATGTTTTTTTTTTCGAAAAAAAAAACATATTTTAAGTCAATTAATTTATAATATATATATATATATATATATATATATATATATATATATATATATATATTTGAACGCAGATTGGTAATTGTTTTGAGGAGCTTTCCTCTTTTGTACCTAGATTTTACGAACTTAAATGCAGTAACAGATTGGCAGTAAGGTCTCATCATTTTACATTTGAAATAGCTAAATGTAGCCGTAAGTTCTATGCTAAAAATTTTTCTCCTGTACTTTTTGCTCGTGAAATTTTTTGCAGGTTTTTGTTTTCCAGCCAACTTTGATATTCAAAAATGTAAATGCAATGTCAATCGTTATCTTCAGTCTTCTTAATGCTTGTTCTTTTATTGTCTTTTCTCGTTAATAATGTATTTCTTATATCCTTTCACATTCAGCAACCCCCTTTTGGCTTTTTTATCTTCCTTGTGATGAAATGTTTAAAAAATAAAATAATATATATATATATATATATATATATATAATTATAATTACTTATTTTAAAAATTTATAACATAAATATGTTATAAAATCACTACAAAAATAGCCATTTTGCTTCAACACCCTCGGTGTCTTATCAAATGATGACGTATAAAATCCGATAAAACGGATAACTTTTATAAGTTATCTCCTAAGGACTATGATACATTAGTTAGGGATAGTCTAACCAGAAACTACAAAAAAATTGATACAAATAACTTCAGCCAAATAGATAGCATTAGCAGTATCAGTAAATCAATTACTGATAAACTATTGATTAGTGATCGGGTCGGCAAACTACAAACTAAGGAAGCCTATGTCTTGTTAAAAGACCATAAACCCGAAAAAAAAAAAAGAAAAAAAAAGAACGTCATCACTTGATAAGACACCGAGGGTGTTGAAACAAAATGGCTATTTTTGTAGTGATTTTATAACATATTTATGTTATAAATTTTTTAAATAAATAATTATATCTGCTGTACTTTGTATTGAGCACTCTTTTAAGAATAGTAATTGTTGGTTATTGGAATTCATTCCATATACACCAATCATATACTTGGTTATATATATATATATATATATATATATATATATATATATATATATATATATATATATATATATTATAATTACTTTTTTAAAAATATGTAATCATCGCAAGACAGAAATTCCCATGTTTCAAAAGTGAAACTTCAATTTAAATTCAATCATACAAATTAAACTAAAAATACCAAGTTCCGATCCATTATCAAGCGATGCAAAGGATAACTTTTTATAAATTGATTCACTTAATTTATAAGTCCAGACAAATTTGATATTTTGAGATGTTGGAGTTAAGGAAATTTTATCTTTTTTATTTTAGGGGTGCTAAGATTTAACTTATTGAGAAAACTCACGTATCTTACGCATTGAAGCTATCAAGTCGATCAAGTCAAAGTGGAGACTGGGGTATCTGTCTATTGATAGAAACTTCCTTTTTCCAAGTAGAAATTCGTGGTAGTGTCTATGGTCCAAGATCCGGGTTTCAATAGTCATAGATTTTAGCAATTTTGTATTTTAAATTTAATTTGTATGATTGCATTTAAATTGAAGTTTCAATTTTGAAACGCGGGGATTTCGATGTTGCGATGATTAAAAAAAACAATTATAATATTATGCTCTACTGTTGTATCAAGTACTGTTTTTTAAAAATAAAAATAAATGCTGAGAACTCTGAATTATAAATCTCATTGTTCTGTCCTATTATATAACTTTATATAGTAAAGTCTAGTATTAGACTGTAATCTACTACTGATGTAGTAAACTTCGAAACACTGGCGTCGCTGATCTTAGCTGTCCTTAGATGACCCTAATCTTATTTACCTGACCTTACCACTAAGATAGGTTGTGGCAAAAGGTTTTTGTTTTTGGGATTTTTAGAAATTGATTTACTTAATTTGATATTTTGAGATGTTGGGGTTAAGGAAATTTTCATCTTTTTTTATTTTAGGGGTGCTAAGATTTAACTTATTGAGAAAACTCACGTATCTTACGCATTGAAGCTATCAAGTCGGTCAAGTCAAAGTGGAGACTGGGGTATCTGTCTATTGATAGAAACTTCCTTTTTCCAAGGAGAAAATTGTGGTAGTGTCTATGTTCCAGCACATCATCTGGGTTTCAATAGCAATATATTTGGCATTTATTAAAATTTTTTCTTCAATTTGTATTTTTATATAAATTTCAATTACGATTTTTTCAAAAGTGGTATTCAAATATTATTTATTCGCATTTTTAATAATTTTTCATTATATATATATATATATATATATATATATATATATATATATATATATATATATATATAGGCAGCAATCCTTCTTTTATGCATGTTTCATTAAAAACGACAAACACGTACTACGGTTAAGCGTTTTATTTAATTTTTCTTGTGTTCGAGCAAAAGCTTTCTTTTCTGGACAAAGGATGTCTAAGAACTTTTCAAATGTTTTATATTTCCGAGCGCTTTCGGCTATACATTTAGCCATTATCAAGGATGATTCGATCTTTCAGCTTAATTGAGTGTGTGCGTTATGTGCATGTCTTAGTGTGAGGTAGGATTTTAATGAAACATGCATATATATATATATATATATATATATATATATATATATATATATATATATATATAAATATATATATATTAATTAATCCAAACTTATCCACAGGCACAGAACTCATAAGGCTGCCAACGAGAAATTTCATAGAAATTTGTTATTTGGTTTTATACATACAAGACTGATTGAAATAATAAAACCGTTGTTATTGCTGAAGAACGTGCATTATAAACTTTCGCAGTTTGTCTTTCATGTTGCTCGGTGTAATCTTATATACAGTTTGCGATGGATAAAGTATCGTCTAAATAACGCAAAAATGAAAATAACACTGACATCTGATTTTAACAGATATATTTACCAAAATCTCTCAAAACTATCTTGAAATACTAAAGCGTAAATTTCTTCAATAAAATCGCCATTAACTTCAACGATGCCCTTCAGACAACTTCTGAATCTCCTGCAACTCTTCTGAACGGTCTCTTTGAATAAGTTGGTGAATTCTTCCATAATCCTTGCCTTCAGTTCATCTTTGGTAGCACAAGGAGTTTTGTTGGTATCTATCGCTCAACTACACCCTATACATAATAATCAAAGTAGTTGTTGCCAGGGGTTTAAGTGGCCATATATAAGTGGTGATGTAATCGCAGAAATTATCTGACAGTCAACACTGGATTCTCCTGGTTGTATGGCATGGTACAGAGTCCTATTGTCAGACATACAGTCTTCCAACATCCAACCACTTGATCCATATAGCACTATCTCCTGAAGGCATTTGATGTAGGCCTCCGTGTTGAGTCAGAGACCCTCATCAAGAAATTCGGGAGTTCTTTTCTTAAAAGCACGATCAGAGTAAGTTTTCCGATCTGCCGTACCTTCGTAATCACCATTAGACTCATCCAACTCTTTCCGAATCCTTTGCACTGTCCTCAGATTGACACCCAAACACTCTGAAATGTTCGCATTGCATCTTCTGTTGCGAACAGCATACCGTTTCTGGAGGAGTAGATTACGTCATGATGCTCTTTTTCTCTTAGACGGTGCCCAACTGACCCTACTATACTGTGCAGTCTAAAAAATCGCAAACAAACAATGCGCATGCGCGAAATTAAAAATATAAAATGGCGACAATTTACCCATCGGACTCCGTAAATTTTTGTTACTGGCGTAAGTGTTTTAAAGATATACAGTTCTCATATTAATTATATTTCGATGTTGTTTAATAATAATAATAATAATGTTTTTCTTTCTCTCTCTCTTTTTTTTTTTCAGGTGAGTAAATGGTTTTTTCCCCACGAGATGAGTTTCCGCTGCATTCTTTTCAAAAGATTGTTTTGTTTTTTTTTACAAAATGAAAGAAAGAAATCCAGTCCCTCATTTCAGGTGAGGCGTTTCTCCCGATCATTTATTCAATATTTGCTTTCCCGTGATGTCAGTGTTATCCACCAACACGTCATTTTTTTCTTACTCCGCTGGCTACAGACTAAAAAAAAAAAAAAAAGAAAAAACGATTTCATTTTACATTTTTTCAACATCTGAAATACTTAGGAATAAAATTAACATTTTATCGTATATTTCCTCGAAACAAAACAATTATTATCTAGCAAAGTACCCGTCAAAAATGAATCTATTACTGGCATATGAATCGGCATTTCTGTCTGCGTTCAGAGGATGGTGATCCGTCAAAATAAAATGAAAATGAATATTACAGTATCCATTATTGTCAAAGATAAATTGTTATGTTATCTGAAAGAAACGCTAAGACAGTGCATAACCGCTAAAAACGTTCTAAAATTTAAATTTGTTAAAATGGATTGAGGAACGCTGCGTCTTGTAGCGTTCCTGATGTAAAATTCCTCGTCCCATCTGTAAAAACTTTAACTTTCCGATAACACAACAATTTGTCTCTGACAATAATGGATACTATAATATTCAACTTCTTATAAACAATACTCTGATGATGACATGGATATGTCGAAAGTACTTGGAAATAAAACAAATATGAAATAAAACAAATCTGTATAACCATGGCGATTTTCTATCGCCTTTCAGTCATAACATCAAAAAATTTATCCAAGAGTATGAAAGGATCTTAATGAAGATGAGTAGACAGAATATGTATAAAATGTACGCACACACACACACACACACACACACACACACACACACACACACACACATATATATATATATATATATATATATATATATATATATATATATATATATATATGAAGAAATATAGTTTTAAGGTGTGTTATATTTATGGGATAAAGTGCTCAATATCAGAAACAGAGTGTGTGTAAATATAAAAGTGAACATTGAAGTCAACACTTAGCGGCGACAATCTGCTTCATGCTAGAGGCCATCGTCAGGCCACCTGACGATGGCGTCTAGCATGAAACAGACTGTTGCGTCTAAGTGTTGACTTCAATCTTCACTTATATATATATATATATATATATATATACAGAGGGTGTCTATAGAGTTCGTGTACACTTGAAAAAATTTATAACTTTATTTGTATTTACGAGAGAAATTATTTGTAAAAAGGATTAGAAAGAAGTAAATCTATATTTTTTAAGGTTTTATTGAAATTTTATTTAAGTTTCCACATGTCCTCCATCATTAGCAATACAAAGGGTAATACGATTTTGCAGTTCACGGAAAACATTTGCCAACTGATTTACAGTAATGTCTTAAATAGCATTAGTTATTTTTGCTCTACTTAAAACTAGGTACATTAAACTTTATAAAAATTTTTACAAATTATTTCTATCGCAAATACAAATAAAGTTATAAATTTTTTAAAGTGCATACGAACTTTATGGCCACCCTGTATATATAAACATAAATGATTAAACAATTTAGACATGTTGTGTCTGTTTTATTTTCAATAATATCCTTTCTTAATCTCGAATATTCTTTTGTTTTTTTCATGGTTAAAGAAAGTAAGAAAACTAACTTGCTTGTGTGTATTCCTTTTTATTTTTTCGTTTTCTTTCGATATATTCCGATATCATCTTGAGTGTTATGATGGCAAAGACGTATAATTGTGTTTGTCCGAAATACATTTTTGGCGGTTAAACCGTCAACAATTCCGGTCATGCACAAAATGACAAACGAAAATTTAAAATTTTTTCCATGTTAAAATTTTTAATTAGGGGAGGTAACTTGGTTAAAAATCGAATAATTGCAAGAAGATTATAATTTGCTTGCTTAAAAATAACTGTCTAATTTTAACATGGATATTTCTCAAGAGCTATATACTATAAGCATATATATATATATATATATATATATATATATATATATATATATATATATATATATATATAGAGAGAGAGAGAGAGAGAGAGAGAGAGTGAGAGAGAGAGAGAGAGAGAGAGTCTCAGTTACGGTGGACTTGTCATGTCTTGAGAATGTCTGATGACAGGATACCCAAGATCCTAATGTACAGCCAGTTAGATCAGGGCTACAGGAATATAGGACGCCAATGGCTAAAATACAAAGACAAGCTGAAAAGCAACTTGTCAGCTGTCAATATATCACACCCTTGAGCGCTTAGATTTGGAGCAGGTAGAACGGAGATCAACGTGTTTAAGTGGACTCAGCAATTTTCATTCTGCTTGTCTGAATCATTTTCAAGAAGCGAGAGCTAAAAGGTCAGCCAATCTAATAGTGATCTCATCTCACAATCCTCACACTTGCTCCATATGTGGCCCCCTTTGTAAATCATTAGCTGGTCTTAAATGCCACTTACGATTAGCGCATAAACTTTCATAACTGAATCAATAAGCTGGCAGATCCTCATACGTCGAAACCGACAGGAGAGTCCATTATTATTATTATTATTATTATTATTATTATTTTTATTTTCTTTGCTTTCTGGCACATTTCTTTCCGGGTCCCACCCAGGGACCTAAGGTTAGAAATGGCATCATGACACTTTTCACTGCCAAAAAAATAAAAAGAAAAAATAAAAGAAAAATAAAATAGAATAAGATAAAATAAAAATTACATAGATAAAGCCCTTCTCCTTGAGGCATGGGCTTCCAGGAATCCCTGCGATTAGTCTACTGCAATCTTTTCCAACCAGTCTTAGGGTTCCAACTACAACAGGGATTGTTGATGTTCCCATATGCCACATTTTCGAGATTTCTATTATTATTATTATTATTATTATTATTATTATTATTATTATTATTATTATTATTATATAATGGCATGATGTATTAGACTCTAACTGATAAAGATTTTACCTTATCAGTCATTCACAATATTAAAATAATACTATTAGTATATTTTTAGTTTTTATTTTTGTTTATTAATATAATATTCGGCTTATATTAAATCCCTAATTTATTTGTGGAGAAGTCAAATATTTAAATTGCTAACAATCATTAAATAATAATTTCTTTGTGGAGTTTTTAAACATTTAAATTACGATCCAAAGTTATAATTTGTGTTTATCTAAATTTCTAAAGCTCTACCACCCCTACGTACATCTCTTATATCTTATCCCTTTACCTCGCCCCCTTTTTTCATTTTCACCTTTTTTCCCTTTTTATCTTTTTCCCATATCATTTCCGTTGAGCTGACCGATTAAATAGATTAATGTATAATCCTTCCTCCTCCTTCCTCAATATTAAATATTGTAATAAAAATAAAAAATAAATAGTTCATTCCCTATAAAAATAAATATTCCATTCCCTCTCTAAACTCGACCATGTCTCTCACACTATTCCTCTCCACCTTCTATGTCAACTTATATAAGCTTAATACTGCCTGTCAAAAGTGTAAATTTTTAATTTATTTTTCGTTTTACCTTTAAAAGTGAAGTCTGAAGATCCAGAGAAAAAAAAAAAAAAAAAAAAAAAATATATATATATATATATATATATATAAGGAAAAGTTTGTAGAACTACAATGTTCACAATGTATATATATTAGGTTGGTGCAAACATAATGTCGCTTTGTGACGTTAAAAAATACCTCAAAAACATTATTTTTGCACCAACCTAATATATATATATATAAGGAAAAGTTCGTAGAACTACAATGTTCTCAATGTATATATATATATATATATATATATATATATATATATATATATATATATATATATATATATATATATATATTAAATTAAATATATATGCATATGCATATATATATATATATATATATATATATATAATGTAGGTACAATGTAGGTATATGAAATATACACACAAAAAACGAGCAAATCCAAAAGATATATAAGGAATAAAAATACTTATATTTTAATATTATCCTGTGTGAATTTGTGTGAATATATATATATATATATATATATATATATATATATATATATATATATATATATATATATATATAGTATTATAACATATAAAATTTGTCGCTTAGTTCATTGTTGTTATATTCAGTACTCCGACTCCAGAGTTTCGCAGACGAACTTTTTTGTAATCGTTCGGCCCAGTCGTCAGGAGCTACTTGCGACCTGACGATTGTGTCTAGCATAAAACAGCCTGTCGCCTCTGATTGTTGACTTCAATATTCACTTTTATACATATACATTTATATATATATATATATATATATATATATATATATATATATATATATATATATATATATACCCATGTCATATATGGTAATTATACACCGTCATGATGATATGCTCAAATATTTAATAAGCGTAGCTTACTTTGTGAAAAAAAAGGAAAAAATATGGAGCCCCCAGCGAGGATCGATCTCACTACTAACGTTCAATTACACTATCATGGCGCGGTTCACGTTTATTTACTAAGTGTAGTATATTTCTGACACACTGCTACAAACATGGGTCACAAACAGTGGTCAATAAGTGAGGATGAAAAACTTTATTCAGCAGTAACCAAACCAGTTTGCTAACCATTATTCTACAACGCGTTCTTAACATAAAAGAGACCCACCAAAATGAAGAAAACAGTCTCCTGCGGTCATCACGGACGACCATTAAATTCACTGCAATCTTTTTCGAATTTTTCTCGCAGGCGATTCCTTGTAGAATAGAATGCATATAAACAGAAGCGTAAAAAAAAATCAGTATTTCCACGCGAACCACAATTTTTTTTTTCTGTATCAGTCACGAAATCATGCAAGTTCGTGCTGATATCATTACTTACTCAAATAGACCTAGTCGAACACAAGGTCCCAATTATAGAGCGTCTACTGATATTCGAACTGACTAAACTACGGAATTAGTCGAGCCTTGAAAACACTGGAATTAAATTTTTAGTGTCCATTGTTTCATTATTGATATGTAGATCCTAGGGAATTTCTGAATCATCGATGCGATAGGAATTTTTCTGGTATTTTTTAATCATTTTTACCCCAAGGAAACCGATAATACCATTAAGACCAATTGTTTTTCTGGACGTGAAATAAAAAAAATACGAAGAAATCACAAAAGAACTGATCGTTTCTTGAATGTATTATTAGTTTTCATTGTTTTACTAGAGGAATATACAAACTGAAAAGGAACATTTCACCCCATCCTCGTATTTTAAGACAGTTTTTTGCAACCAAACGTGAATTCCGTCCTGGGGATGACGATAAACTACGTCCAACAACAAGGCCTCTGATCAGGAGTTTTTGAGCAGGGCGGAACTACCTCTAAATTGCTAGTGTTCCCAGATCTACACCGACCCCGGATGGTAGCACATTTTAGGGCCCCATTATGGTCAAATAGTTAACCCCCAAACTGGAATCAAAACGCTATGAAAGTGTAAAAATAGGTTTTAATACCAGCAATACATTTTTGTAAAAATTATTACGAGCAATGAATATTTGAAGAAAAAATTATAACCAGCAACAGATTTTTGAAAAGAAAATATATTACCAACAATACATTTTTGAAGGAGAAAAATATTGCCAGCTATAAAAATCTTGTCGGTATTAAATAACCCATTGAGGTGTTGATATGCCGTAAAACAAATTAAACCACCCAAACTGATTTCTTACAAAGAACACAAATTCAATTCATACGAACCTTTCCTAAAAATCTTGTCGGCATTAAATAACCCATTAAGATTGATATGCAGTAAAACAAAATAAACTAAATCAATTTCTTACAAATAATAAAAATTCTATTCATACGAACCTATCCTAAAAATCTTGTCAGCATTAAATAACCCATTGAGGTTGATATGCCGAAAAACAAAATAAACCAAACCAAGCTGATTTCTTACAAAGAATACATATTCTATTCATACGAACATATCCTAAAAATCTTGTCGGCATTTAATAAACCTTTGAGGTGTTGATATGCCGTTAAACAAAATAAACCAAACCAAACTGATTTCTTACAAATAATACATATTCTATTCATACGAATCTATCCTAAAAATCTTGTCGGCATTAAATAACCCATTGAGGTTGATATACCGTTGAACAAAATAAAGCAAACCAAACTGATTTCTTACAAAGAATACATATTCTATTTATACGAATCTATCCTAAAAATATTGTCGGCATTAAATAACCCATTGAGGTTGATATACCGTTGAACAAAATAAAGCAAACCAAACTGATTTCTTACAAAGAATACATATTCTATTTATACGAATCTATCCAAAAAATCTTGTCGGCATGAAATAACCCACTGAGTGAGTAACGTTATCATCGTGATTTAATAGTTCATTTAATCAGGCATAATTTATATTGTACCTACTCAAACGTGATTCTATTTTAATTTCATAGATTGTAAATACCTATTTCCTAATAAATTCCTATTTAAACCAATTATTGTGTTTATATTTACGATTTTCTTAAATTTATATGACTTCATATCTTTAAATACCTTTACAAAATGGTAGAATAATAGTCATCAAGTACTAAAAATTTCAAATACTAAAACAATCCTGATTCTTATTTGCTTTGTATGTGGAAATTTTACACTTCCACATCAACGTGTAATTATAACAGACTTCGTAAAGAATTTTTTGCCATAGTGAAAGCTTCATATCTGTTTGCATTTTATTTAAATAATTTCTATCGTCATAATGTAATTTTACAATAGTTTGAACTGTTTGTGTTCATGAATCTTGAGAACAAATTTGAACAAATTACTTAATTTTCTCTCCAAAATCTATCTTACATATCTGTAAGACTACCATTCGTCCATGATTAGAATATTCCTGTCGCATATGATACAGTCCCCCTGCTGTTTACATGGAACTCCTTGATAAAATCCAAAAAAGAATCAGCAATATTATTGGTCCTGACCTGGCGACTCGGCTTCAGTCACTTTCCCACCACTGTATGTTTCTCTGTGCTTTTTCTATAAATACTTTCAGGGTAATTGTTCGGGTGAGCTCTTCGCTATGGTACTCATTGGGGCCAGATTTTAAATTGTTGTTTTATACTCCCAACCAACCCACAGACAATGAATTATACATATGTGGACTAGTTAGGATTTTCATAGAGACGATGAGGTATTATGGTGAATGTAGTAAGAAAGGTAAGTAAGAATGCGTTGTTTTGGTGTAAGGAATATTGTTGTATGTTTGGGTCAGTGTTTGTGTCTAGCTAAGTTTAAAGTTAAGATAAATGAAGACCGTCCTTTCCCCAATGCTCCCTTCGATCTTGTGCCACATTTCTGTGTACATAACAGAATAAATATTGCACTTCGCTATGGTACTCCTTGGGGCTAGATTTTAAATTGTTGTTTTATCCCACCCACCCACAGACAATGAATTGTACATATGGAGACTAGTTAGGATTTTCATAGAGACAATGAGGTATTATGGTGAATGTAGTAAGAAAGGTAAGTAAGAATGCGTTATTTTGGTGTAAGGAATATTGTTGTATGTTTGGGTCAGTGTTTGTGGTTAACTAAGTTTAAAATTAAGACAGATGACCGTCCTTTCCCTAATCCCCATTTTAGGCTTACGACACATTTTGTAAATATTTACAGATAAATGTCGCTGTTCGCTATGGGAATTAGACTTTTTGAATTTAAGCGCAGTACTAGGACAATGTCGAGATCTCATCAATTTACAGTTGAGCTGGCTAAATGTAGACAAAACTTCTATGCTAACTTTTCTTTTCTCGCACTTCTTGGTTGTGGAACTCTCTTCCGACTCCAGGCTTTCCTGCTAACTTTAATCTGGAAAAATTCAAATGCAATGCCAATCGCTGTCGACTGTCCTCCTGATTAGTGTCGTCTCTTCCCACTCATTATTTATGTTTCTGTTCCTAATTTTTCCAAACCCGGTAACTTCTTAAGTCTTAGTGTTTTTACTGCCCTGGCTGGGGTGATACCGATGAAAAAAAAACCATCACGACAAAAACCACCACAGGATTTATGGTCGGAAGACTTTACAATTTGTCCACACACCCGGAAACGGCATTTTATCGTATTATTAGCAATACATTTCGGCACATATAGAATGTCAGTCTTGAAACGGTCTAGTCATTTAATATTAACGAAGCAATGGCGTTTTAGCCATCTTCAAAATAATCCTCTTGAAACGTATACCAATGTATTATTCCTTCTTTTTCCAAACAACCTATCAAGTCCATTTTCGGGATCGTCATCAGGTGACTCGTCGTTTTTTTCTTAATCCCCCTTACTGCTTTTTGAGTAAGGTGTCTAAGCAGACGAGACTTTCTGTCCTCAACTGTAACGTTATTCTCACAAGTCCCTTCCTGTTCCTATTTCAATGATCTTAATTTACGACCACATCTCTGCAATCGCTCGCATCATCTGGGCCTACAGCCCCATTTTTTTTCTTGTGTGTGTGTGTGTGTGTGTGTGTGTGTTCGCGATGGCTAGTTGACGCAGTTTCCCGTTTGCTGCGAGATGTGACGAGATTTACTTTAAGTGAATGGAGCTGTCGGAGTCGATCGATGTGTTTAGTAGCCTCCTGGGCGCCAACACCACTAACTTGTATCATGTCATCGCCAATTACTTCCGCATATGCGCACACACAAATCATTGACAATTTCAATCCATTTTTCCCTTCTTTCTTTTAACTTTCATAATAGAAGCGATTTATTGGTGTAGGGGAATCGGGTTGCTTTTTTTTAATCTGGTTCTCTGGGTTTGACAATTGCACATTCTTCTTCTTCTTCTTCTTCTTCTTCTTCTTCTACTTCTTCTTCTTCTTCTTCTTCTTCTTCTTCTTCTACTTCTTCTTCTTCTTCTTCTTCTTCTACTTCTTCTTCTTCTTCTTCTTCTTCTTCTTCTTCGTCGTTCTTCTTTAGTTTCACCAACCAATCCGCTACTTTTTTTTCTTCTTAATCTTCTTCTTTATTTTCACCATCATCTTCTTTTTTCTTCTTTTTCATCTTTTTTTTATCTTCCTATTCTTCTTTTTCATCTTCTTTTTTTTTCATCATCATCTTTTTCATCTTCTTCGTTTTAATCTTCTTTTTAATCTTCTTTTTAATCTTCTTCTTTTTAATCTTCTTTTTCATCTACTTTTTCATCTTCTTTTTAATCTTCTTCTTTTTAATCTTCTTTTTAATCTTCTTTTTCTTCTTCTTTTTTCATTTTCTTCTTCTTTCAGCTTATCTTTGTATGTTCTTATTGTTGTACTACTTAATTCATATCTTCTTCTTCTTCTTCTTCTTCTTCTTCTTCTTCTTTTTCTCCTCCTCCTCATCCTCCTTCCAGCTTATCTTTGCCGTTCTACATTTTGTTATATCATTCAATCTGCTTCTTTTCTTCTTGTTTTTCATATTTCTTCCATATTGCCTTTGCTTTTCTTCTTTCTATACTATTTAATCCATATCTTCTTCTTCTTTCTTCTTCTTCTTCTTCTTCTTCTTCTTCTTTCTTCTTCTTCTTCTTCTTCTTTCTTCTTCTTATTTCTTCTTCTTCTTCTTGCTTATATTTGGCGTTCATCTCTTTTACACCATTCAACCTACTTCTTCTTTCTTTCTTTCTTTCTTTCTTTCTTTCTTTCTTTCTTTATCGCATTTCTTTTATTTACCTTTCTATCACTCATATATCTTCTCCTTCATCTTCTACTCCTCCTTCTTGTCTACCTTTTTCTTCTTCCTCCATTATCGCATCCTCTCCTATCTCTTCCACCATCGAAGTCTTTTCCATTTCTTTAATCAACCCTCCCCAACACCAACACCCCCTCTTTCTCTTTTCATCATCCAACACACTTCTGCCCCCTCTTCCTTCCTTCCTTCCTTCCTTCCTTCCTTTATTTCTTTATTGCTTTTTTTCTTTCTTTCTTTTTTTTCTTTTCGTAACCTGATGATATTGGTCTGAGAATGCAAAAATGGTAATCTTTTATCTTAACTGGATCTATGGAGAGAGCTATCACTCAGCATTCCCCAGAGAGGCGTTACCGATAGCAATCGATAAAAATCCAGAAGTAACGGCCATGTTTGTCGCTGGGATAAAGGATTTGTATGAAATAGCAATAGCATTTGAACTCCTTACGCTTAGCAAATTAAATAAACCGCACGATGAGGTTTGGCCGTTTAATAGATATTTATCGAGATGGGCCTAATCTGGCACAAGATATATAAGGATGGGGCGTCCCTTAAGGTATTCAGCAGACTAAATTTGCATCCGACTGAGAGATTAACACGTTAATCAATCACTTTACGTAATGTTGCATTTTCTGCTGAAAGAAATCCTTTAATCCTCAGAAATTCGGAACAGATGCAAACTTATTGTTATATATATGTGTGTGTGTGTGTATGTGTTTGTGAATTAAAATATTAGGAGGATTCGAAATAATTATAATTAAGTAATTTATCAAGTCTAGAAGACACCTCAATAGAATGCAGAAAGCAACGGACGGCCGTTTCATCCTATATTTGGGACACACACACACACACATATATATATATATATATATATATATATATATATATATATGAACGACTCTGCCGTCGAGATTCGACGTATGAGGGTCAAGCAGATCAGTTTCCAGGAAACCGACAGCCCGACATCGGCACATGAGATTTGATTATAGTGGTGAAGGTTTCGTGCAGGACCATCCACACTTTTAGGAGGGACGAATACAGAGAGCTGGTGCACCGAATGCCACAAGGTTCCGAAATGACCCTCTGCAGGTTTTGAATTCAGAGTTGTCCTTCTCCTAGACCAGTTACCATCCAAGGCTATAGAACCCAGTCTGTCCTGATATTTTACCCATAGCTGGAGGGAGAAGAATAGGATTCATACCTTTCCCAAGGGTATTAGCACGTAAGTGAATGTAATGGATTCGACTGGAATTCGAACTCGGCTCTCCGATTCCTCAATCCAATCCATTACTCCACCGTGCCTCCACTTCTAATTGCTATTATATATATATTAGTTTGGTGTAAAAATAAAGACGTATTAATGTCGTTTTTTGACGTCAAAAACCGATATTATTTTTGCACCAACCTAATATATATATAATAGTAATCAGAAGGATTTGAGATAATTATAATTAAGTAATTCATCGAGTCTCGAAGAAACCTCAACAGAATGCCGAAAGCAATAGACGGCCGTTTCGTCCTATATTTGGGACTCATTAGCAGTGCGCATCCAATACCGAGAATTGAAACCTGAGCAGTTACGATATGAGGCAAACGTCATGCCAACAGTACCAACGGGCCTCGGTGATGAAGAGGTAGCGAATTAAACTCGATATAGCGCCGCTCGATCACATATTTCGTGGAGGACCTCATCCCTTACCCCTAGGAATGTGCTGCCACGGGTCCTTTCAAGGACACATATGTAAGTCAGTCAGTTATGTGCCATGCGCGATACACGCTTAAGCGATCATGTATCTTTCGATACATGACTGACGAGGCAGATTTATTTCCCGCAGTAGGTTGCCATTTCTTTCTGCAGTAAGGCTATAGAACCCCCTCTGTTCTGCTATTTACCCATAGCTGGAGAGAGAAGAGGATTCATACCTTTCCCAAGAGTATTAGCATGTAAGTTGATGTAATGGATTCTACTGGGATTCGAACTTGGTTATCCGATTCAGTTATATGCCATGCATGATACACGCTTAGGCGATCATATATCTTTCGATACATGATTGACAAGGCAGATTTTTTCCCGCAGTAGGTTGCCATTTCTGCGGTAGACCAGTTGCCATCCAAGGCTATAGAACCCGATCTGCTATTTAACTATTTCTAAGAAGAGGATTCATACCTTTTCCAAGAGTATTAGCACGTAAGTGAATGTAATGGATTTGACTGGAATTCGAACTCGGCTCTCCAACTCCTCAACTACATACACTTTACTCGCTGTGTATATATATGATATATTATTATGCTCATGGGACATACACACACACACACACACACACATATATATATATATATATATATATATATATATATATATAATTTTCAGTGTGTCTAACTGGTATAAATGTTTCTCAGAGAACAAATCCTTTTCCTTTCAGCCATTTTATTCTGTCTGTGAATTACGATGTTATATCACTTATATAATATTGCCCATAATGGGGAAAATGAAAAAGAAAGAATATATCCTTCAACCATTGTCCTCTCCCGTTATATCATAAAAATCATTTTAAGAAAAAGATTTTAACCGACAGTAACACTGACTGTTTGGTCAATGAATGTACGATGTTTTATTGTATGGAAATAGTATTAGTTAGGAATAAAATGTCGCTGCCCATTTTAAATAAGTAGATCACGTCACGTGTCGGTAAAGGAAACGTATATATATGAGAATTAGCCCGGTGTCTAAGTGATCACTATCCAGATTACTTCAGAAATGTGCTTGTCGAACTCTCCGCCTCTGTGTAGAGCGGAACCTAGACAAGGCTATGTCAAAGGGCAGAGTCTCGTCTGGGGTGGCAGACAGTTACCCGACCTCGTTTTTTACGGAAAATTTCTGTCTACGGGTTCGGATACGCCACAATAAACTCGGCCTTGTGCGTTGGGCGGTTAGTGAATATCATCACTATGCAGATTACTTCGGAGGTGTGCTGGTCAAACTCTCTGTCTCCCGGCAGAGAGGATCCCCAGACGAGGCTATGCCAAAGGGCAGAGTCTCGTCTGCGGTGGTAGACAGCTAACTGACCCCGTTTTTACGGGGTCAACGCGGAATTTCTGCACGATTCTACGGGCTCGGATACGCCACAATAAACTCGGTCTTGTGCCGCATCTGACCGCGTGGGGCGGTAATTGACTCTCTCACTCTCCGGTTGACTTCCGAAGTGTGCTGGTCAAACTCTCAGCCTCTGGGCAGAGAGGGCCCCCAGATGAGGCTATGTCGAAGGGCAGGGTCTCGTCTCGGGTGACGGCTACCCGACCGCGTTTTTCACGGGGTCTACGGGGAATTTTTGCCCGAGCCTACGGGCTAGGATACGACAAAATAAACTCAGCCTTGTGCCATATCCGACCACGTGGAGCGCTTAGTGAATATCAGCACGATACGGATCACCATTCGGGGGCTACTATTCGAGCGAGTATTATAGAGCATTAGTGCGAGTGTTATTCGAAGGCGTCTGACACCAGTATTGTTCAACGGCGTTACTATAGTTGTATCTGCGATTACAAAGTCTCTACTACAACAAACATTACGAAAGTGACAACAAGTATTCGTTGACATTACAAAAATTTCAACGAGTGTTTGCTGACATCACAAAAGATAGTTTCGCCATTATCCTTACCATATAAGCACGCAAAATGTCGGAAATTTTCAAATCTACACAATTATGAGTAATGCGATTACCTTAGTAAAAATAAGAAAATAATACAATATGGACGTTTGCCCAAATTAAATCAGACGCGAATTTAACAAAACAAATTTTCAGCTTTCCTGTACGCCGTTATTAGAAAGCTGTCTAACTTCTTTTTTTTTCTTTTTTTTTTTTTTTTTTTTTTGAAAATCTTATAAAAAATTGTAATGGCAATATTAGCCGTTTCCTTATAAGGAAATATTTATTGATCGAGCAATTTGTATTACTGTCGGTTGAAATTTATAAAATCTTTCTCTTAAAATCAGTTTTTCAGGAGAAAGATTTTCAAGTCAAGTACATATTATCGCGTTTTTCCAGTATTGGTTAAGTTTCCTTCCTAACCTTTTGTTTGAAATCGTGTGGAACGTCAACATCTTGATTATGAAATTATTTTCGCTTCCAGTTCCATGTGCTATCCATTTTAGCTGTTGCGGCTGCTGGTAGTCCTCAAATGATGTGGTTTCTGTTATTTAGTACAGTTCTTTGTTTGTGATTCTCCAGCGTCACTTCCCAATGTTCAAAGAAGGGTGATCTTTTCCAAGACCTTCAGGCTTCAATCGCTCAAAACCATTTTTTTAACCATTGACCCGAGAAAGAGATTGTATGCAGCTGAGACTTTTGATATTCTCGAATGTGCCTGGCGCCATGCATGACATCCATATGAACGTCTTGATCTTACGTGGTCTCTGTTATTTCATACAGTTCTTTGTTTGTGATTCTGTAGCGCCAGTCTACAATGTTCATATAAGGATGATCCTTGCCAAGACCTTCAGGCGTTACTTGCTCAAAGACTTTTTTCACTATTGATCTTAGAAAGCGGTTGTATACAGCTGACAGTATTAGATTATGAAATATATTTTCTTTTCTTTTTTTTTCACACCGCCCGAGCATAGGTAATAAAATAAAAAGTAAAATATATATATGGTAATATTAGCCGTTTCCCTATAAAGGAAGCATTTGGCATTCATTGATCCAGCAGGCAGTAATGTTTTCAATTGAAACTTATAAAATCTTTCTCTTAAAATACTTTTTTTAGGAAAACAGATCTCTCAGCTTCAGTAGCTATTATCACTTTTTTCCCAGTATTGATGGAGTTTCCTTCTTAACCTTTTGTTTGAAGTAGTGTGGAACATCAACACTGATTATGTAGTTATTTCCCTTCCATTCCATGTGCTATCCATTTTAGCTGTTGCTGCTGTTACAAATCCTCAAGTGATGTGGTTTCTCTTATCTAATACAATTCTTTTCTCTAGCGCCACTCCACAATGTTCAAAGAAGGGTGATCTTTGCCAAGATGATTTACTGGAAAAAAAATCCTACTAATTAACCCACAGATGGAGGGAAGAAGACGTGGATTGATACCATTCGTAAGAGTATTTGCACGTAAATGAATATAACGATTTCGACTGGGATTGGAACTCGTCACTCTGATTTCTAATTCCGAGGTGTTATACATTACACCACCCGCACATCCAACACTTACAACACTTGGGAAGAATTGAACATAAAAAAACAATTATATAAACAATAAAAAAGATGACAGTCGTCTTTAAATTAATTTAATAACTTCATATTTGGCTACATCCATGATACATTTATCGCTGTCATATTCTCCACAATCGTTACGGATGACATGTTTAAGCGCCGGTTTATAGTGACATAAAAAAAAATAACGAACCCACGAATGCCAAACTTAAGACATTATTTCGATCACTTGGGTAAGTTGTTCTCGATCCACGTGTCTTGTCTAATGGATGTCGGTTATCTCCTGTTAATTTCCCTCTGACTTAAAAAGGTATCGAACACACACTATTGGGGGTCCTGTTACTAATCTACCTAACGCCTTTATCCACTGCGCCATGTGCCCTTGAGGCCACCTAAGCGCGAATTTCTGGGTATAAAAAACCTAATGTCTTCAGCAACCTTTTTACCAGTGCTCATATTGCAATTTTTGCTATTATCATTTCATTTTTTTTATAAACCAGAGCTCATATTGCAATTTTTGTTATTATTGCTTATTACTGGTTCCCATATTGCATTCATTTCTATGCTTGGTCAGCTCAGGAGATTTTTTGGCTTAGAATATGTGCTGATTCCTTTAGTTTACAAATTTTCCAATGATGTTCTTTGTCTATGATCTCAACCTGATCCCACAGAGGGCGGTGATCTCCCATAAACTTGGCGGCAAAGATGAGGGCAATAGTTCGAATAATGTAAATAGTGTACGTAATACCTCATCTCAAAAATATAGACAGATACTGAATGGCCGAAACGTTGTGATACATACGGCGACAAAGATGAGGACAATAGTCCGAATAATATAAATAGTGTACATAATACCTCATCTCAAAAATATAGACAGATACTGAAAGGCCGAAACGTTGTAATAAATATGGTGACAAAGATGATGACAATAGTCCGAATAATGTAAATAGTGTTCATAATACCTCATCTCAGAAATATAGACAGATACTGAAAGGCCGAAACGTTGTAATAAATATGGCGACAAAGATGAGGACAATAGACCGAATAATGTAAATAGTGTACATAATACCTCATCTCAAAAATATAGACAGATACTGAATGGCCGAAACGTTGTGATACATACGGCGACAAAGATGAGGACAATAACCCGAATAATGTAAATAGTGTACATAATACCTCATCTCAGAAATATAGACAGATACTGAAAGGCCGAAACGTTGTAATAAATATGGCGACAAAGATGAGGACAATAGACCGAATAATGTAAATAGTGTACATAATACCTCATCTCAAAAATATAGACAGATACTGAATGGCCGAAACGTTGTGATACATACGGCGACAAAGATGAGGACAATAACCCGAATAATGTAAATAGTGTACATAATACCTCATCTCAGAAATATATACAGATACTGAAAGGCCGAAACGTTGTAATAAATATGGCGACAAAGATGAGGACAATAGTCCGAATAATGTAAATAGTGTACATAATACCTCATCTCAGAAATATAGACAGATACTGAAAGGCCGAAACGTTGTAATAAATATGGCGACAAAGATAAGGAAAATAGTCTTAATAATGTAAATAGTGTACATAATACCTCCTCTCAGAAATATAGACAGATACTGAAAGGCCGAAACGTTGTAATAAATAATGGCGACAAAGATGAGGTCATTATTATTGCATTTTTTACCAGACCTTATATTGCAATATTTCTGTCATTGTTATTTCATGTTTTTACCAGAGCTTATATTGCAACATTGTGTACATGACAATGAAACTGAGGAAAACATTAAAAAAATAATGTAAATAATGCATGTAATCATAATACCTCATCTCGAAGATATAGACAGATATCGGGATATATTCGTTATGATTTCTCGAGGTAGATGAAGGTTTCATTTCTTCAATCTTCAATTCTGAGAGAAAAAAAAACGTAATTATCGAAACAACAAAGACAAAGATAACCGGCCGTATAATTAATCGATAAATATTTTACCTATTCAATCTTTTTACGTCGAATGATGGATTGATTTGGTTTTTACGGCTTATCAAACGTGTTGTGGCCTGTTAGGGGTCAGAAAGAAAGACACAGAAAGAAGAAGGTAGGTTGAACAAGTGTATTGAAATATAGCACATATATAAAAAATAAGAGTTTTATTAGTCAGCAGATAGGGGTTTTCCGTCCAAACTGTCAGGTTACACTGCGTCCCAACTGCCGATATTTAACAGTCCCCCACCACGAGGAATGTATGTGGCACGAGCCCGAGTTTAACATGGGTTTCTCCGAGTCCGTAGGCTCGGCGAAAAATATTCTCTTGTAACCCGCATAAGCGGGATCGGGATCTGTCTACCTCCCTGGAAGGGAAGAGTTCATTCTAATGTAGATAGGTCACCATAATACATGGTCTGAAATGATTAGAAAACAAATTTAAATGCAATATCAATTGTTATCTACTGTCTTCTTGATTACACTTTTATTGTCCTTACCGATTAATAATGTTTTCCATCTTACTTATTCTTTCATACTCAGTAACCCATTGTGTTTTAGTGCCTTTACTGCCTTGCATGGGGTGAAATGATTATAGAACAAATTTAAATGCAATATCAATTGATATCTACTGTCTTCTTGATTACTCTTTTATTGTTCTCGCTTCTTAATAATGTTTTACATCTTACTTAATCTTTCACACTCAGTAACCGATTGTGTCTTAGTGGCTTTACTGCCTTGCATGGTGTTGTGGCCTGTTAGGGGCCAGAAAGAAAAACATGTAGGTAGGTTGAATAAGTGTATTGAAAAAACAGAACATATATACAAAATAAGAGTGTTATTAGTCAACAGATAGAAGTGTCCGTCCAAACAGTCAGGTTAAACTGCGTCCCGACTGTCTCACTTAGGAAGTCTCGCAGGTTAGTATTTAAGGAGGAGGAAGACTTCATTCTAATGTAGACAGGTCACCATAATACATGATCTGAAATGATTAGAAAACAAATTTAAATGCAATATCAATTATTATCTACTGTGTTCTTGATTACACTTTTATTGTCCTTACCCATTAATAATGTTTTCCATCTTACTTATTCTTTCACAATCAGTAACCCTTTGTGTCTTAGTGGCTTTACTGCCTTACATGGTGTTGCGGCCTGTTAGGAGCCAGAAAGAAAAACATGGAAAGAAGAAGGTAGGTTGAACAAGGGTATTGAAATAACAGAACATATATACAAAATAAGAGTTTTATTAGTCAGCAGATAGAAGTTTTCCGTCCAAACTGTCAGGTTACACTGCGTCCCAACTGCCGATATTTAACAGTCCCCCACCACGAGGAATGTATGTGGCACAAGCCCGAGTTTAACATGGGTTTCTCTGAGTCCGTAGGCTCGGCCAAAAATATTCCCTTAGAACCCGCATAAGCGGGTTCGAGATCTGTCTACCTCCCTGGACGAAACTTTACCCTTCGGCAAATCTTCGTCCGGGTTCCTCTCTGCCAAAGCAGAGAGTTCGACAGAAGTCGCACACAGACGAAATAAAACGTTCGGTTCGAAATTCCATTCACCTGAAGAAGGTCGGAGCGTACAACGGCCGAAACGTTGTAAATATGGCAATGTAGATGAGGATCACAGTCTGAATAATGGAAGTAATCTATCTTTATCTTTATTGTTTTTATCATTAAGTTCATCCGAATTCCTTCTAAAATATTTCCAAATCGCCTAAATTAATAAATTCGATTTAATTAGAAGAACGATTATCAGCATTTTTGTTGTTTCAATACTTTCGGTTTTCCCAGACTTGCCTCGGTGTAAAGATATAATATTGCCATTATTCAATTAATAATAAAGACGAGTATCTACATCTTTGTTGCTTCGATCATTACGTTCTGTCCAATCTATTCGATAGGATTGCGTAAATTGATATTATTGTTGAAATATTATTGTTATTATTCGAGTTATAGCAAAGACGAGTATCCTCATCTTAGTTGTTTTTATAATTACATTATTTCGATAATTTGGCTTTCTCGCAGAATTGCCTAAATTGAAGAGATTATTATTCTTGTTCAGTTAATTATAAGAACTAAAGAACTAGTATCTTTATCTTTGCTGTTTTGATCATTATATATATTTTGTTTTTACCCGATCTGTACTACTGCTATCCAAGGACTACTTTCTTTCTCGAGCGGTTTGATTTCCTCGAGGAAACACTGTCATTAAACCATAATTTAAATGGTATTGTAATCTTTCTTGCTTCATTCATTATGGCCGACATATTTTCTCGCCTTTCCCGCGTGTAGCCCCCATGTGACAGTTTCAAGATGCTTTTAGCATAATTATCACAATCATGCTCCCTTTCTGTGCTAATCAACACCGTTTTAATTAATTCGCAAATGCGAGCGGAAATGTTTTGCAACACATTCTGCATCTCTTCATGCCTGCACGTTTTTTGTTTTGTTTTTTTTTTTTTTTTGCTTTTGGGAGGCAGCAGAGAAAATGCTGCCGTTCGAAGATTGTCGGTTATTATTCTTTCGTTTTGTTCGTCGGCACGCTGGGAAATTATTAGGCTGTTACCCAAGGACTATTAGATTCACCTGGAGAAGATATAGTTTCGGTTTTGCACAGAAAATTGCGTAAGTGAAGAGATATAAAATTGTCCTTATTCAATCTTCTTCTATATAAATAAAGTGCAGTGAACGTATGTCCGTCCGTCCATCCGTCCACTCGTTTTTCGATATCGACGAATCATGAACAACCTGAAGTAAATGGTAGTAACTAGAGTAGTTACACGCGATTAAAAATTAAATAAATAACTTATTTAAAGTTACCTTTAAATATCGAACAGAGCGAAAGGTTAAAAAAAAAAAACAATTCTTCATTAAAGGTTTAACTTTGATTTCGCCTTTCGTTGCTGTTGCAATTGATATTGTCTAATTAAACAGTAATTAAAAATTAAGCGGGGCACGGTACGTTGCTCATGTTTTTGTTCCTTTTTCTAGCATGCATACTGTGACGTATTCGAAATATTACATAGTTATTTCTATTCAAACAATCTTTCAGGAATATATATATATATATATATACAGGGTGTCCATAAAGTTCGTGTGCAGTTTGAAAAATTATAACTTTATTTGTATTTGCGATAGAAATAATCTATAAAAAATGTTATAAAGTTTAATGTACCCAGTTTTAAGTATTGCTAAAATGACTAATGTGATTTCAGGCATTACTGTAAATCAGTTGGCAAATATTTTCCGTAAACTGCAAAATCGTATTACCCTTTGTATTGCTAATGATGGAGGACATGTGGAAACTTAAATAAAATTTCAATAAAACATTAAAAAATATAGATTTACTTTTCTAATCCTTTTTACAAATTATTTCTCTCGTAAATACAAATAAAGTTATAAATTTTTTAAGTGCACACGAACTTTATGGACACCGTGTGTGTGTGTGTGTGCATGTGTATATATATATATATATATATATATATATATATATATATATATATATATATATATATACATTTATATATATATATATATTTATTTATATATATATACACATACATATATATGTATATATATATATATACACATACATATATATATATATATATATATATATATATACACATACATACATACATATATATATATATATATATATATATATATATATATATATATATATATTAAGCATTTCACCCATAGCAATGTGGGAAGCCACTAGCACACAAGGGGTTACAGAGAGTTGGAGCTAGAGCAAAGAGGAGTGATAGAGGAAAGGATGAAGAGAAGGATAGGGGATAGATCAAGGCAACTGGAGATGTCGATTGACATTACATTTGAATAGTTGGAGATTATAGCTATCAGGGAAACAGGAAAAGGGGAGGGAGTTCCACGGGTGAAAGGTGCGAGATATGAAGCTATTGGAGTAGAAGAGACGGTTACATTTAACAGTTTCAACAGTGAAAGGGTGAGCGCGGGATGCCAGCCTAGTAGAACGCTTAAATTCATGAAGTCTGTGAACCAACAAAAGCAGCTTCTCAAAGCAGTTACCGTGAAAGTATTTGTAAAAAAGACAGAGGAAGGCGACGGTACGACTGTGAGAGAGCGACTGCAGACCAGATGCCAGATCAGGGCCAATTACATTGCATATCCGTCTCTGGATTTTATCAAGAACCTTGAGACAAACAGAAGGGTCTCTAGACCATATATGGCAGCAATACTCCATTTATACATACATATATATATATATATATATAATAAAAAGGCTTAAACACTAATATTCCATGGTCATAATTTATTCCATTGGAATCGTAAATACGATCCAATTCATCAGACCTACAAATTCAAAAAGAAAACAGAAAAAAACCTACTCCGGAAATAAAAATAGAATTTAGAGAGAGAGTAATTATGAGAGTGTGGGACGAATGTTAGTTTGTAAGAGAGGGGTTTAACAGAGAGAGTTTTATTTAAAATTAGGTGTGAGTGGAAGGGGGAAAAAGACTGTCCTGGACATTGAGTTCTACCTGGATTTTATCCTCTCGGAAATTTTTTATTCTAAAATATACATGTGTATATATGCACCTGTGGATTTTGCATATATATGTATATTTACCACTAATATTATCTATATATATATATATATATATATCTATATATATATGACGTCACACATTATGAAATGGACAAAGTCCGACAATTATTTTAAGACATTTTTATGTTTATACATTCTTTTTATAGATACAAATATTTAAGTAAATGCTCTGTTTATAATAAACAGTATTAAAAAAACATTTACCGACCTGAATGTCCGAGAAATTTTCATACAAAATATGCGTCCTCCGACAGGAATCGAACCTGTATCCTATACGGAACCGTCATTTAGCTTGACCTGCTTTAACCGATTTGGCCAAAGAAGTCCTGCTTGACGAAAGCATCTAGTAACTGTCTTCATCGATGTCTTTCCAATACTGACAATGTCCTTTGTCGTTAAACGAGGATTCTTCGAGACATCTCTAACAATTTTCCTTTCCATTCTCTCAGAAATTAACCGTTTTCTGCCAGTCCTTAATTGATTCACAACACAACGAGTCCCATTTACTTATTGATAATGCTACAAATTGTCGCTCTAGGAATATTTAAATACTTTGAAAGTGTTGTTTATCCATCACCTTCTTTGTACGCATCAACTGTCTTCATTCAGAGGTTCTTATCAAGTTCAGCCTTCTGATCGAATGAGTTATAGTGGCACTCGAATATCGTCTTTTTCATTACCTTTCTAGAATATTATAGAATCAGGTTAATACTATCTCATTTTCAAAGATTGTTTTATATTAAATGTCAAATTAAGAAAAAGAACATCACAATTAGCAGAGAGCAATAAGGTGGGGGGGGGGCAATAATTTTGGGCTGCACCAATTTTTAGAAAAATCGTTAACTATGAATATAATAGATCAAAACATATAAAAATTTCACGAATTATTCAAAATTAAATCCAAAATAAACTATGTAAGGTAAATTCATTAAGGACTTGCAAATATTTGCATTTCCTTAGAAAATATACAAATATTCAGTGGGGGCCAATAATTCTGTCCACGACAGTATCTACGTTGTGTATAAGAATTCTTTCTCTTAATTGAAAATTAGTCATTGATTGTAAATTAGTCATTGTGTTGTAAATTTCTCTTCTTCTTCTTCTTCTTCTTCTTCTTCTTCTTCTTCTTCTTCTTCTTCTTCTACTACTACTACTACTACTACTACTACCACTACTGCTACTACTACTGCTACTACTACTATTAATACTACTAGAAGTACTTTAAATTCTTCGTCTTATCTTCTTCTTCTACTTCTTCTTCTACCCCTACTACTTCTACTTCAACTTCTTCGCCTTTTTCTTCTACTTCTAATTATTCTACTACTACTACTAATAATAATAATTCTTTTACTTCTTATACTTGTACTTCTTGCTCTTGTTGTCGTTGTTGTTATTGTTCTTCTTCTTCTTTTTCTACTACTACTTCTTTTTCTTCTACACTTTCTTTTACTTTTCTTCTTTTTCTTTTTCTTCTACTACTTTTTCTTCTTCGTCTATTTCTTTTTTCTTCCTCCTCTTCTTCTAATTCTTGTTTTTCTTCATCTACTTCTTCTTCTTTTTCTTCTACTTCTTCTTCTTCTTTTTCTTTTTCTTCTACTTCTTCTTCTTCGTCTATTTCTTTTTTCTTCCTCCTCTTCTTCTAATTCTTCTTCTTCTTCTTTTTCTTCTAATTCTTCTTTTTCTTCTTCTTCTTCTTCTTCTTCTTCTTCTTCTTCTTCTATTTCTTTTTTCTTCCTCCTCTTCTTCTAAATCTTCTTTTTCTTCTACTCTTTCTTCTTCTTCTATTTCTTTTTCATCTCCCTCCTCTTCTAATTCTTCTTTTTCTTATACTTTTTCTTCTTCTTCTTCTTCTTCTTCTTCTTCTTCTAATTCTTCTTCTTCTTCTAATTCTTCTTTTTCTTATACTTTTTCTTCTTCTTCTTCTTCTTCTTCTTCTAATTCTTCTTCTTCTTCTAATTCTTCTTTTTCTTATACTTTTTCTTCTTCTTCTTCTTCTTCTTCTTCTTCTTCTTCTTCTAATTCTTCTTCTTCTTCTAATTCTTCTTTTTCTTATACTTTTTCTTCTTCTTCTTCTTCTTCTTCTTCTTCTTCTAATTCTTCTTCTTCTTCTAATTCTTCTTCTGCCACTTCTTTTCTTCTTCTATTTCTTCGTCTTCTACTTCTTCTTCGTCTTCAAGTCTCCTTCTTCTTTTTTTTCGTCTTCTACTTCTTCATCTCTTTCTTCTTCTTTTTCTAAGTCTTCTTTTTTTCTTTTTTCTTTTTCTACTTCTTTTTCTTCTACTTCTTCTTCCTCTTCTTATTCTTCTTCTCTGTAATGTGTCCCTTCAGCAAGTGGGCGATCATGGCTCTCTACAATTGCCCTGTCCTTTGTAGCTCTTAGTAAATTTTATCATTATGGTATCTCTCCTAACCCCTGTTAACTGTCTCTTCCTGGCGTTAAATATAAGTGTTCTTCTTTCCATTTTCTCTAAAACTTCGTCGTTGCTCACATGTCCCGTCCATGGCATTCTCAGTATCCTTCTGTAGAACCACATTTCTGATCCTTCTAGTCTCTTCTTCATCTGTGAGGAAATTGTCCAGCATTCATTGCCAGACATGAGACCAATATTACGTAAAAGTTGCGTATTCTTTTTTGTTGTTTCTAATGACATTTTCTTGTTTCTTGATACCTTGCTTAGGTTTTGGACAGAACAGTTCACTATTTTTGATGCTTCTTCGACTTTCGGTGTCATACATTCCGTCTTCAATTATCTTCCCCAGATATTTAAAGTGCGCTTAAAATACAAAAATATGGGCCTTCGTGAAGGTCAGAGGCTCATTAGTGTGTACGGCTGTCTATTATCAGATGGCTGCACACGCAAATTGACTTGGCTTGGTCCCAATTTGTCTGAGAGAATCACTCTCCATGCTAAAGCCGTTGCTCCTACCTTGACTGCCTTGCTTTGTTGGTTAATCTGGCTGTCTATTTGTCTGACACAGTTGCCAGTGAAATTTATCGTCTTTTCCTCCAACTTGAACTGACTTGGCCTTCTTCCCGAATCGCATGCCTGACACAATTACTAGATAATTTATAGTCCGTTACATAAATAAGTTTGTGATGCACTAGTCAAAACGTCGGTGAGATGCCACAGTAGAAGTGCGTTGAAAAAGAAAAAAAAATGCAGACAGAAAATAGCATGAAGCGTGTTGTTTATAAAATGTTACTGACTGTGAAAAGAAAATGCTAAGAGCTTGAATAAAAAGGGGAGGGGGAAAGGGTCAGTGCTTAGGTGGAAGAAATTGTATATAAAAATGTCAACAAGATAAATAGATAGGTAGATATGAATAGACCGAAAACCATACATACATATATATATATATATATATATGTTAATACATTCTTTTTATAGATGCAAATATTTAAGTCAATGCTCTGTTTATAATAAACAGTATTAAACAACATTTAGCGGCCTGAATGTCCGAGAAATTTTCACAGAAAATATTCGTCCTCCGACAGGATTCGAAACTGTATCCTATACGGAACCTTCATTTAGCTTCACGTGCCTTTACATTCAGGCCGGTAAAGGTTGTTTCATACTGTTTATTTAATTATAACCAGGGCATTTACTTAAATATTTGTATCTATAAAATAAATGTATAAACATAAAAATGTCTTAAAATAATTGTAGGACTGTCAGTTTCATTATATATATATATATATATATATATATATATACACACACACACGGTGTCCATAAAGTTTGTGTGCATTTTAAAAAATTTATAACTTTCTTTGTATTTACGAGAGAAATAATTTATAAAAAGGATTAAAAAGAAGTAAATCCATATTTTTTAAGGTTTTATTGAAATTTTATTTAAGTTTCCACATGTCCTCCATCATTAGCAATACAAAGGGTAATACGATTTTGCAGTTTATTTTAGCTCTACTTAAAATTAGGTACATTCAACTTTATAACATTGTTTACAGATTATTTCTATCGCAAATACAAATAAAGTTATACATTTTTAAAGTGCACACGAACTTTATGGACACCCTGTATATAGATAGATAGATAGACAGATAGATAGATAGATACCCACCAAATTCTTCTAAAGAGGAGCATACCATGATGAAAAAGGCCCCAAAATTAATAAAAACAGAGTTTTATCGTCAAAATGCTTATATTATTATTAAGAGGAAAGACAAAATTACTATTTTATTGTTAGTATATTATTCTAGCACGTTCGAAATATTGGTTAAAATTTTGTATTCCTTGCGTCAGCGGCTGGGCCAAAGATTAGCATGGGAAATTTAGCGCTTGCTTTTTTTTTCTTTTTTTTTTTTTTTCCAGTAAAACATTGTTTTGAAAATTCTTGCAAAATTAAAATTTTCAGTACTTTTTTCACAAAGGAATTAAATTATTTTCGAAATATATATATATTTTTTTTTTGTTACATCTGTTACCCCCACTTACATAATTTTATGCAATTTCCAGAAACTATCACTCCAGAGTCTCCATAATTATATTACTTAAAAGCAGAACACCTTGGATAATTTAAAACAGCAATTTGTTTTTCTCAAACAGAAAAAGCCATTTACCAAAAATTTGTTCTGAATCGGAAAAAAAATTATAATATAATATAAAAATTATAACTATGACATTAAAAAAAAGGTTTTAATTGCTTTTATAAATAGGATATATTATGAACACTATTGTCTTAAGAGAAAAAAAAACTTTTTTGATTAATGAATTTTTGTAAGAGTTGGTTTCATTTTTGGTTTCATTTTGGTTTCATTTGGTTTCATTTTTCTAATTTTAATTAAAAAAAATTATTAAGTCTTAAGTCTTTTAAAATTATGAATTTAATTTCAGCGGTTTTGATATTATTAAGTGAAAACTAATCATGCTAATAACAAATGGAAAAGCTTAATATAAATTATCAAACAAGCATATTTTTAAAACAATTTTCAATTTGTCTTTATTATTGCATAATCAAGCCGGTTTTTTTTTTAAGTACAGTAGACCATACACAGCATAATCAGAAAATAAGAGCGATAACTATATTAAATTTAAAGCCAAAATTTCTAAAATTCAATAAAACATTAGATTATAGATAATATTTTCTTAATTTTTTAAGATTACTGAGTACAAAAAAAATTGAATAAAAAAGGCGATCACGTCATTTTTAGAAATAATAAAACTGAAATGGGTAAATGTAAAAAATGATAGAAAGAAAGAAAGAAAGAAAGAATGAAAGAAAGAAAGAAAGAAAGAGTGAAAGAAAGAAAGAATGAAAGGAAGAAAGAAAGAAAGAAAGAAAGAAAGAAAGAAAGAAAGAAAGAAAGAAAGAAAGAAAGAAAAAAAGAAAGAAAGAAAGAAAGAAAGAAAGAAAGAAAAAAAGAAAGAAAAACATTTCTTTGAACGACTCAGAGAAAATGTAACAGACGGATACAAATAAAAAAGATAGATGCATAGACACGAAAAGACAATACCAGAGATAGATAGATAGATAGATAGATAGATAGATAGATAGATAGATAGATAGATAGATATGGTTAGGCTGGAATAGATAGATAGATAGATAGATAGATAGATAGATAGATAGATAGATAGATAGATAGATAGATATGCTGTGATATGCTTAGATAGATAATGAGTAGATAGATAGATAGATAGATAGATAGATAGATAGATAGATAGATAGATAGATAGATATGGTCAGGCTGGAATAGATAGATAGATAGATAGATAGATAGATAGATAGATAGATAGATAGATAGATATGGTTAGGCTGGAATAGATAGATAGATAGATAGATAGATAGATAGATAGATAGATAGATAGATATGCTGTGATATGCTTAGATAGATAATGTGTAGATATATATATATATATATATATATATATATATATATAGATAGATGGATAGATAGATAGATAGATAGATAGATAGATAGATAGATAGATAGATAGATAGATAGATAAACAACTGAAACAGAAAGCAATTGAGAATAAAAATATAAAATGTTTGATAGACTGATGAATACGGCTAAGAGATAATAAAAAAAACTTAAAATTAAATGTTCAAAATGATTGTAAACTCGAGGAAAGTTCCGCCTGAATTGCTAATAGCCTCAATCGACGCTGTGTCAAGACGACAAGACATTTACAGACAGACTCATAAAAAACGATAGACAATAGACTCTTCAATCATTTCCTCATATTGATTTTATCTCAACTTTTAGCTCGATTACCCTCCAACCGTCTAAGTAGCGTGAAAGAAAAACTTTTAGCTTTTGGGGAGACTTTAATAAGATAGATAGATAGATATTAGGTTGGTGCAAAAATAATGACGTAATAATGTCGTTTTTTGACGTGTTTTTTAACGTCAAAAAATGACATTATTACGTCATTATTTTTGCATCAACCTAATAGATAGATAGATAGATATGAACAATGTGATAGATAGATAGATAGATAGATAGATAGATAGATAGATAGATAGATATGAACAATGTGATAGATATGAACAATGTGATAGATAGATAGATAGAAGATAGATAGATAGATATGAACAATGTGATAGATAGATATGAACAATGTGATAGATAGATAGATAGATAGATAGATAGATAGATAGATAGATAGATAGATAGATAGATAGATAGATAGATAGATAGATAGATAGATATGAACAGACTCAGATTGATCGATAGGTAGATGAAGAAACTCAGATAAAGAGAGTTAATGATCAAAGGGAGATAACTGATATTGAATTATCCGGAAGAGGCATGGCACGTGGGACTAGAAAAATGTACTCTGGGGAACGAAATAAAGGATTCAGTTCGAAATTACAGTCACCTGAAGAAAGCCGGAAGGTACAACGGCAATAAAGATGCGGACAACAGTCCGAACAAAGTAAATAATGTAAATCATTACAATGCCACATCTCAGAAATATAGAGTGATTCTGAAGAAGGCTGGAGCGTATAACAGCCGAAGCGTGGTGAATATGGCAATAAAGATGAGGACAACAGTTCAAAGAAAGTGTAGATAAATACCTCATCTCAGAAATATAGACAGATATATTAAATTTAATTTAATTTCTACCTCGGTGTTGTATTTTTTCATCGTGACATGTTGGAAAACAACCATTAGATAATTCCACTTATGTCTTTGATAGATTCGCCATTTTGTGTTTAGCTGGAGAGAAACAATGCAGTTATTAATGAAAGTGTTGAAAGTAATACATGCAAGGTTTCACAGTTCTAGCATCACTCTTTTATAATCACCCTATGAAGCTTTTCAGCCCACACCCTTGCTGTATAAGACTACATATGCTTTACTTTGGCAAATATACTTAAATAAAAAAAATATACCAAGGATATTGCAGCTTTTATATAATACCATTGATGCTTTTCATGCAATCAGTCCGTTATGTGCCATACGTGATACACGCTTAGGCGATCACGTATCTTTAGATATATGACTGAGATTTTTCCGCGCAGTAGGTTGCCATTTCTTTCTGTGATAGAGCAGTTGCCATCCAAGGCTATAGAACCCGGTCTGTCCCGCTATTTACCCATAGGGAGAGAAGAAGAGGATTCATACCTTTCCCACGTTCGACTGGAAATCGAACTCGGCTCTCCGGATTCCTCAACCTGGGCCGCTATCCATTACTCCACTGATACAATATAGGATTATTTATTTTTATTTTTAAATTTGAAGAGCGGTGGCCAGATTGCTGTATAAATTCAATTTAAAAATTATCCCCCCACCCCCGCCTTACGGAAGCGTAAAAGAAAATATATGATGGTAAATTTTATTATCATGGACCTAATTTAAAAATAATTTCATTTTAAAATCTAAAAATATGTTTATATTATTTAATTTATATACTTACATGCCTTTTTTACCTGTGTTGTGTTAAAATTTTGATTAGGTACAAAATTTTAAATAATTTCAAAACAGACGCGAAATATGTCTTACTTATATTTATTATTATTATTATTATTATTATTATTATTATTATTATTATTGTTATTATTTTCTTTGATTTCTGGCGTGTACACATTTCTTTCCGGGTCCCGCCCAGGGACCTAAGGTTAGAAATGACATCATGACACTTACCACTGACAAAAAAAAAAATTACATAGATAAAGCCCTTCGTAAAGTGTGGGCTGTACTTGTCAGAACAATTTTTTGTATCTCTTTGAGGCATGGACTTCCAGGAATCCCTTCGATTGGTCTACTGCAATCTTTTCCAACCAGTCCTAGGGCTCCAACTACAATTGTTGATGTTCCCATATGTCACATTTTTGAGATTTTTATTATTATTATTATTATTATTATTATTATTATTATTATTATTAATAATAATAATAATAATAATAATAATAATAATAATAATAATAATAATAATAATTCCTTTGATTTCTGTTATGTACACATTTCTTTCCGGGTCCCGTCTAGAGACCTAAGGTTAGAAATAGCATCATGACATTTTCAACTGACCAACACACCCATATTTCACATAGATAAAGCCCTTCGTAATGTGTAGGCTGTACTCGGGAGATTATTATTATTATTATTATTATTATTATTATTATTATTATTATTATTATTTCCTTTGATTTCTGGCGTTTAAACATTTCTTTCCGGGTCCCAACTAGAGACCAAATGTCAGGCATTTTCCATTGATCATTTTTGTAAGAAAATAACCAAAACCTTAAAATCCTACACATTTTACAAAGATAAAACTCCGTAATGTATGAGTTATCATTTTTTTTGGTATTTCTTTAAAGTAATGAATTTATCAGACCTTTTTCCAATTAATCCGAGTACTCCATCTACAACTGGAATTACTGATGTCCTCATGTTCCATATTTTTAATTTCTCCGTTTCAAGATCCTTGTATTTTGTGAAGATCTTCAAAGACACATTACAATCTGCCGGAACTGCCATGTCAATAAAAAGGGTGTCTAGGCGATTAGCTTTGATTGTTTTGCCTGTGTGTATTGCAAAGTCCCATAAAATTGTATCAGGTCCTATCTCCGTAACCGGGTCTGGGTGGTGTTCATACCAATTTCTTTCAGTTTCCTTCCCGTAGAAGTTGCAGATTTTCGAGTGCAGATATTGGCCATCTCTGTCATGCCGGGGTTAATATTCAGTGCGTGCCAACATCATGCAACCTGATACAAGATGATCAATTGTTTCTGGATATTTATCACAGAATCTGCATTTGGGGCTAACACAGTTAGATTTCTAGTTAGCAAGCATTGGTCCTATTATTATTATTATTATTATTATTATTATTATTATTATTATTATTATTATTATTTCCTTTAATTTCTGGCGTTTACACATTTCTTTCCGGGTCCCTCCCAGGGACCTAAGGTTAGAAATGGCATCATGACACTTTCCACTGAAAAAAAAAAATTACATAAATTTACAAATTTACAAAAAAATTTACATAAATTTACAAATTTACATATTATTATTATTATTATTATTATTATTATTATTATTATTTCCGTTATTTAACTTTTATTTTTGGCTTCCGTAGGGAGGCAATCAGTTTACTGATTAAATTGAACCCGTACTTAAAACTTAGAAAATGTTATTTATATATCAGTTTATTTTTAGATTCCTGACAAGTAGTCAAATCGATAGGAATATGCAAGAGAATCTTGTAAAAAAAAAAAAAAAAAAAAAAATACTTATTCCCTGGAGAGGTGAGTTTCTGTAGAAAGGACAAACTCTTTTTCATATAAACAAGTTTCTAGCGGCTAAAATCAGCCATACACTCATTGTCAACTTTCTCATAAAGAGAAGGAAGGTTTCGCTACAAGCCGACAATTTTCAGGACGGGAATATCGAACAAAGGAATACGGCTCGAAATGAAAAAGCCGTACGTGCTCATCAAGATGAGCTGGAAACATGAGTATAAAACTTTACCTGATGTCCGAAACAGCAACATTACCGCTCAAGAAGACGGTAGAAACGACGTGGCTACCTGTCATTGGTCAATAATAACCTGTCAGTTATGGGTCCTTGATCGCTATAATTATCTACACTGAAGGCGGTATAGTTCGGGAATTTTCTTGAACAAAGATGAGGTTGTGCCCGGGGTTGGTTTGAAAACGTTAAAATAGGGGTCAGGTGGAGTCGGACGTATGGAAAATGCAATTTTCTTGCGTCCTGCCACGGGATATGGTAGAATTACCAGCCAATTCTCCATCAAAATTCTGCGACGTTGTATTTGATCCGCTATAATTAAAAAGTCCAACGGTATCAATAATCTTCGTTTTCACCGCATAAACTTTCGGTAGTCTTGTCTTTTGACTGAAACGGAACTCCGACTTTTGGTTTTGATAAATAAGAGTCTAGAATTCTTCGGACGATTCTACAGAACTAATCACAACTCTTAGAACTGATTGTTTTTGCCTTCTTTTTTTTATTATAAAAACTTAATTATTTTAAGCAAGTTTATATATTTTTTACTAGAAACCCAATCCTGGGTATGACGATAAACTACATTCGGCAGCAAAGCCGTTTTTCCGGAGATTGGAGATTTTGAAGAGCATGGAACCACCTCTTAAATTTTGTTATTCCAAGGTTCAACCTGAGCCGGGGTGGTAGCACCTGTTAGGTTCCCAGCTATGGGCAAATAGTTAATCCACAAACAAAAACAAAACAATATAAATCTTTTTTTTTATCGTAAAAATACCAGCAATATGCTTTTTATAGCAAAAATACCAGCAATACATTTTCATATAAAAAATTAGCAACAATAACTATTTATAATAAAAAAAATTACTAACAATAGAAATTCGTAAATTTAAGGAATCAGCACATATGCTAGGCCGCAAAAATCTCCTGAGCCGACCAAGCATAGAAATGAATACAATATGAAAACATTCATGACCATTCTGTTTTCACCTGCAGACGTTAATGTTATGTTTTTTTCAGGTAGTTGTTAGTCTGAAGTCACGGTGGAGTAATGGATAAAGTCTCGGATTAAGGAATCGGAGAGCTGAGTTCGAATTCCAATCGAATCCATTACATTCGTTTACGTGAATGAATCCTCTTTACGCGCGTATGAAGCCTCTTCTTCTCTCCCCAGCTATGGGTAAATAACTGGACAGACCAGCTTCTATTGCTTTTTATCCCCCCGCCAGCTATGGGTAAATAGCAGGACAGACCAGGTTATATTGCTTCTTCTCCACCCACCAGCTATGGGTAAATAGCAGTACGGACCGGCTTCTATTGCTTCTTCTCCCCCCAACCCAGCGATAGGTAAATAGCAGGACAGACCGGGTTATATAGCTTCTTCTCCCCCCAGCTATGGGTAAATAGCAGGACAGACCAACTTCTCTTGCTTCTTCTCCCCCCAGCTATGGGCAAATAACAGGAGAGACCGGCTTCTATTGCTTCTTCTCCCACCAGCTATGGGTAAATAGCAGGACAGACCGGGTTCTCTTGCTTCGTCTCTCCTCCCCGAGCTATTGGTAACTAGCAGGACAGACCGGGTTCTCTTGCTTCTTCTCCCACCAGCTATGGGTAAATAGCAGGACAGACCGGATTCTCTTGCTTCTTCTCCCCCCAGCTATGGGTAAATAACAGGAGAGAACAGCTTCTATTGCTTCTTCTCGCACCAGCTATGGGTAAATAGCAGGACAGACCGGGTTCTCTTGCTTCGTCTCCCTCCCAGCTATGGGTAACTAGCAGGACAGACCGGGTTATATAGCTTCTTCCCCCCCAGCTATGGGTAAATAGCAGGACAGACCGGCTTCTCTTGCTTCTTCTCCCCCCAGCTATGGGCAAATAACAGGAGAGACCGGCTTCTATTGCTTCTTCTCCCACCAGCTATGGGTAAATAGAAGGACAGACCGGGTTCTCTTGCTTCGTCTCCCCCCCCCCAGCTATGGGTAACTAGCAGGACAGACCTGGTTCTCTTGCTTCTTCTCCCACCTGCTATGGGTAAATAGCAGGACAGACCGGATTCTCTTGCTTCTTCTACCCCAGCTATGGGTAAATAACAGGAGAGACCATCTTCTATTGCTTCTTCTCGCACCAGCCATGGGTAAATAGCAGGACAGACCGGGTTCTCTTGCTTCGTCTCCCTCCCAGCTATGGGTAAATAACAGGACAGACCGCGTTCTATTGTATCGTCTCTCCCCAGCTATGGGTAAATAGCAGGACAGACCGGGTTAGCTTGCTTCTTCTCCCCCCGGCTATGGGTAAATAGCAGGAAAGACCGGGTTCTCTTGCTTCGTCTCCCTCCCAGCTATGGGTAACTAGCAGGATAGACCGGGTTCTCTTGCTTCTTCTCCCCCAAGCTCTGGGTAAATAACAGGACAGACCGGCTTCGATTGCTTCTTCTCCCACCAGCTATGGGTAAATAGCAGGAGAGACCGAGTTCTTGTATGGCAACTGGTCTGCCGCAGAAAGATATAAGCAACCTACTGCGGGAAAAATCTGCCTCGTCAGTCATGCATCGAAAGGTACATGATCCCCTAAGCGTGTATCACGCATGGCACATGTTGGTGTATGCTAATCATGTGTATTTTATTTGGTGTTATCGGGCATCAGACGATCTCGTTCTTCACGAAAAAGTGTGTAGTTGTATGGAGGTTGGGAATTGCAGTTGTTGCATTATCTAATGTACGTTGGCTTCTGATATCCGGATAATTTGGAGGCTAGCGGAATATTATTTTCTTCTGCTCAACAATGTTCCCTCACCACTGGTCGCCAGACTTGTGACCGCCTTCCTCACCTGACTGCAACCCCATTGAATATTTCTTCTTGGGCGTGATAGAGGCCAAGACCAATAAACACGCCCACAAAACGGTCGACTCTCTGAAGGCTGTCATCGTGCAAGCGTTCGTCGCGATGGACAAGGACATGGTCGCCAAAGCGTGTGACTTATTTCCCGCCCGCTTTGAGATGGTCGTCGCTTCCAGTAGCGGTTACATTGAACAATAATATAGTATGTTACATACATGCAGACACCCGACAGTTTATTTAGCAAAAGTAAGAGTTACTCATACTTTTGCTAAATAAACTGTCGGGTGTCTGCATATAAAACGTTTGTATTTATTGCTTATTTCGTTTTCTTTTTGTCAAGTGTCGGATTTTGCTGCAACGCCCTGTATTATAGAGTGCACTAGTTTTAATGGGATTTTCAATCAACAATACAAGTTTAAAACATTTTGACTTATAATTTTTACCAAGAAGTATTGTTGTGATATATATATATTTTATCTATTTTTGTTTTTATTAATCATGATCTAACAAATGATCAAGCAAACCTTATTTCTTGAGTAGCTTTTTTGTAATTTTTTTACAATGTTTTTCTCGCCGTTTTTATTTACCGAATACAGAAAAAATTACATATTTTGCTTGTGGAGATTCATAATCAAAATTCTGGTTTTAATACATTTTCCGTTCAATGAGTTCTGAGGAGTCTTGTTGGCACCATGCCTCAAGAGCAGAATTTCCATTAATTACGTCAATGTGCAATTACCATTCGTCTTTGAATTGAATAGTGTTGCCATATATGGTTAGGTGTCCCTGTTATTCATCTCGAGGCCCTAGACCAAATCCAAAGAACGATATGCAATGTGATAGGTCCTATTCTGGCATCTCGTCTATAGTCACTCTCTCACAGTCTTGTTGTGGCTTCCTTCTGTCTTTTCTACAAATACAGTGCTGTTCGATAAAAGTGACTCAGCTTATCCTTTGAATTTAGCTCGACTTTCGTTTCATTGGAGAAGAGAACATTCTTCCAGTCTTCTACAGTGAAATCTTTGTAATAGTGAGCCCATTCAAGTCTCTTGGCTTTGTTTGCTTTGCTTATTAGCGACTTAAACCTTCGTGTACAAGATTTGTAGCCTTGTTCTAACAGCCACCGACGGACTCTTGAAGAGGCAAGACTAACACCTTGCTCTTCGCTTAGACTGGCTGCAATTTCTTGGCTAGTTATAGTCCTATTCTTCGCAACTTCTCTTTTGATTACCCTGCCAGTTCTATCATCAATCTTTTTCTTTCGTCCACTTGTTTCCTCCCTTGGAACAGGAGTGGCATCATTATGTGCCCTAAGCACTCGAGAGACAGTTGATTGCGAGGTTATATCAATTTCTGCAATTTCTCTCGTAGACTTGCCTGCTTTTGAGAGGGCAACAATAGATGCCTTAAGTGGTTCTGATGCGTGTTTGTACCCTTTCATCGGGTTAGTGACTTGAGTGGCTATTTCAAGCTGCTTTTATACTCTATGAGGCTTTCTGGAATATTCGGAAATACTCTAGATTTAGTTTAAGCTGTTCTAGAATTCTCTAGAATATTGTTCTGAGTGCATTGTAAAATAGTTTTCAATATTTTGTCAAAAGCTCTTTAAATTTACCAGTTTAATCATTAGAATGCGATATCTGAGTCACTTTTTTTGCACGGAATTTTTTCCTGAATCTCATTTATATCCAAATTTATAATTATCAATAGAATACCTTAGGGTGAATAAACTTTTTTCCTAGGTGGTTGGGAAGGGGTCTTTATATTAGTAAGATTCAAAATTATTTTAACCCCCAAAACAATAGACAAAAAAAAAAAATAAGTTGGCAGACCTACCGAAAACTGCCATCAATTACCTTGCGAGGATTCTTCGAAAAGTTCTTGAGGTCTGAGGAGTCTTGTTGGTACCATGCCTCAAGAGCTGAATTTCCATTAATTACGGCAATATTGTTGCCATATATGTTCTGGTGTCCCCGCTATTCATCACGAGGCCCTAGAAAAAATCCAAAGGATATGCAATATGATAGGTCCTAATCTGGCATATCGTCTTCAGTCACTTTCTCACCGACGTAATGTGGCTGCCTCTGTTTTTTTCTACAAATATGGCATTTCCTCTGACGAGCTATTTTCACTGGTGCCCCGACTCCATGAATTTAAGCGTTCTACTAGATTGGCATCTAGGTCCCACCCTTTTACTGTCGAAACAATTAAATGTAACCACCACCTCTACTCCAACAGCTTATCTCTCATACTTCCCGACAGTGAAACTCCCTTCCTCTTACTTGCTTCCCTGATAACTATAATCTAAAAAATTTAAATATTATGTCAACTGACATCATCTAATGACTTGAACCTCTTTCTTCTTTTTATCCTTTTGTCAATCCCCCCTACACCCAGCATTTTCTCTTATCTTCAGTCTCTGTAACCCCGTGCGTACTAGTGGCACTCCCGCTTTGCTTGGGGTGAAATACTTTAAAAAATGGAAGATAACCAAATGGAAAAGTTGACGCTATGAGTTCAGGCAACATTCGTCTGATATATACCAACAGGCGTAGGGTTTGTCTATGGGTTCGCCGTTGCCACCAGTCATAGCGAATATATACATGGAATACTTCCAGGAAATGACTTTAGAAAAAGGTACAAATGAAGCCAACTTTATGGATGAGATAATTCGATGACACCTTCATATTCCCGGGATCTAAACAAATGCATCTGGGCCGTGTGAACTCAATAAGACCTTCGATCCTGTTCACAACGGAAGAAGAAAAATTTGATGAAGTAATACGCAATTTAAGTTGGCGTTAGTTCATAAAAGTCAGGAAATATACTTTGATAACTCAATAATGACGTTGTGTATTTATAGAAAGAAAACATTCTGTTAAAGAATTCTGGAAACTTTGGTACCTACCCAAGAAATAGAGATAGTAAGAAAATGGCGCCAGAAAAAAAACGGGAAATGAAAGGCAAATTTATTTATTTAAAGAGACGTTTGAAAAATATAATAGTTTTTTTTTATTATTTTATATTTGCCTCTCAAGCCAAACAGTTGCCTTACACGTTGGTAGAACTGACTACACCGTCACTTGTGGCATTTTTTTTTCTCTCTGATATCCGGTAAACATTAAATTTGTACGCTATCCCGACACATCCTTCGGTACTGTCAAGGTAAGACAGACAGCTTATAAATCAATTTGATTCATTTTTTTTCTTTCAACTCATCTCCAGCTGCTATGATGAATCTGTGTCGTTCGCTCTTTTCAACAGACTTCGTGCAATGTCCACTTTCGACGCTAATTTTTCTGATACTTAAGACAGACTTTTGTCTATTCAAATCTATCTCAGTCTTTTCATAATCTATCTATCTATCTATCTATCTATCTATCTATCTATCTATCTATCTATCTATCTATCCTGGGCCTTTTCATATCTATCTATCTATCTATCTATCTATCTATCTATCTATCTATTTATCTATCTCAGTCTTTTCATTATCTATTATCTATCTATCAATCAATCCCTGTTACTTTGTTTCTTTCCAAATGTCTTTCTCACCTTTGATTTATCTATCTATCTATCTATCTATCTATCTATCTATCTATCTATCTATCTATCTATATATATATATATATATATATATATATCTAAATATATATATATATATATATATATATATATATATATATATATATATATATATATATGGATCCGTCTGTTCATTCTGAATCTATCATAGGCCTTTCATTATCTAACTTCCTTTCCAAATATCCTTCTCATATTTTATCTATCTATCTATCTATCTATCTATCTATCTATCGCTGTTTCTTTGTTTCTTTCCAAATGTCCTTCTCATCTTTGATGTATTTATCTATATATCTATGTATCTTTATCTGTCCGTAATTTATGTATCTATTCATTTATCACAGTCATTTCATTACGTATCTGTCTCAGGCTGTTCATTATCTATCTATCTATCTATCTATCTATCTATCTATCTATCTATATATATATATATATATATATATATATATATATATATATGTATGTATATTTCTTCAGATTACTAATTACTTATCAATCTATCTATCACAGCCTATTCCTTACCTATCTATCTATCTCTCTATCTATCTATCTATCTATCTATCTATCTATATATATATATATATATATATATGTATATTTCTTCAGATTACTAATTACCTATCTATCTATCTATCTATCTATCTATCTATCTATCTATCACAGCCTATCTATCTATCTACCATAGCCTATGTTTTATCTATCTATCTTTCTATCTATCTATCTATCT
>OZ010597.1:88764493-88801993 GCA_963932145.1 Acanthosepion lycidas
AAACCGTTAACCTATGTCTATTGTTTAATAGATTTTTATTATTTAGAAACTTAATAATGTGCAGTTTCTCATGGAGGCACAAAGGGCATGGGTCATCTCAAGTTTTACAAGTTCTAGTCCTATTTATAATTTTCCATTTTACCTTAGGTGTCCTATTTATTTCCTTCAGATGCCAAAAATATTTAGATAGAGAAGTGTGTTTTCTTTTATTTATATTGTTGAAAGAGCGATATATATATATATATATATATATATATATATATTGTTGAAAGATTGTTGAAAGAGCGATATATATATATATATATATATATATATATATATATATATATATATATGTATGTATGTATGTATGTATTAAAATAATAAGAAAGATTACAATCCGGTGTTTTTAGAAATTATTTATATTTTTAAAAAAAACGGTACTCCATACATAAGCCGGAGAGTATAATATTATAATTATTTACTATTTAAAAGTATGGTCCCATCACTACACAGGAATTACCACGTTTTGAAACAGAAAATAAAATTTTTAATTCAATTATAAAATTAAATTTAAAATCCATAGTTCAATTCCATTATGAAGCGATTTTTCGAATTCTAAATTTTATAATATATTTTAAAATATATATATATATATATATATATATATATATATATATATATATTTACCCATAGTTGGGTGGGTAGGGGGAAGAAGAGAATTCATACCTTTCCCAAGGGTATTAGCACGTAAGAGAATATAATGCATTCGATTTTGTCTGCCGATCGCAAGAACGTGAAACCCAGGGTCACAAACTCACATCAATCCAACGAAATATGTTAGCTCTATCTCTGATATTGAGGGCTTTCTAATAAGTACCGCGCATATAATATATATATACACCCGAAGTCAAACCACCCTCCATCCATAATTAAACATATACTCTCATCAATAGAAAATAGAATTAGCATTAACAAAGAAATATTCCAACAACACAATGGCTTCTATAATGCTGCCCTAAAAAATAGTGTTTACAAAAATGCAAACATTAACTATAGAGACAATTGAACTGGCCAGAAGAAAAAAAACAGGAAAAGAAAAATAATTTGGCATACCCCTCCGTTCAACCAAATGGTTAGTATTAAACTAGGACAAAAATTCTTAGCTTTAATTGATAAACACTTCTCCACCAATAGTAGGCTTAGTAATATATTTACTAAGAACGCCCTAAAATTGAGTTACAGCTGCACTGAAAATCTAGAAATTATAATAAAAAAACACAATAGTAAAATCCTGAAGAAACCCCCATGCCTGAATAGTATTAATAAAAACCCTACACTTAAATCAGACAATAACAGTGAAAAATTATGTGATTGTAGAAACCCAGAAGACTGCCCATTAGAAAATAAATGCTGCATCAAATCTGTGGTATACCAATGTGCTATCTCATCCACTGAGAGTCCTAATACTAATATGATATACATTGGACCCACGAAGAATGAATTTAAAGCCAGATGAAGGCAGCATAAGTGCTCTTTCAACAATATAAATAAAAGAAATCAGACTTCTCTATTTAAATATTTTATAAACAGGACTAGAACTTGTAAAACTTGGGATGACCCATGCCCTTTGTGCGTCTATGAGAAACTGCACATTATTAAGTTTCTGAATAATATAAATCTATTAAACAATAGTTAACGGTTTTTGGCCGACATCATCAAATTTATGCATTGAATAATTAGATTAAAAACAAACATATAATAAAATAACATTTATAATCCATAGCCCCAATAAATAGTTTAAATACCCTACAAAAAAACATAACCCTTTATGAAGTCGTCAAAAAACAAATGTTGCTGCAGTTTTTTTTATATACACAAAACACTTTCATAAAGAAATAAAAAAAAAAATCTCCATAGACACATAAACCAGACTAGCCGAAAACATCTTCCGTTTTAAATTTAGACACCCCCACCTTACCCTGACTTGACATCTATGAAATTAACTCTATACTGATACAAATTGTTAACACCCAACACCCCTCCCTATTTAAACAATTCGCCCTGGCTGTTACCATGGAAATTTTGATTTCAATTATGACTATGCTATTAAAACACGTAAATTTCAGAAATAAGTTATTTAAAAAAAAAAAAAAAAAAAAAAAAATTTCGCTTGAAGATGGAACAGAGCTTACTTTAATTCAGTTTAATTCAAATAATTATATTGAAGATTTCGGCTCTTGTTTTGAAACATGAGACCTCTTATGTAGCGTGTTGGAATCATATTTTTATATATAATAATTATATATATATATATATATATATATATATATATATATATATATATATATGATTCTTAGGCCAAAAATTTATTCACATGTATTCATATGGACTTTTGAATTTCGTTTGCTGTGAGAAACCAGTCCCTGAATTTTCTAAAAGTTTTTTTGATAAACCATATATATATATATATATATATATATATATATATATATATATATATATATATATGTTGTTTAAAAGCAGTAATTTAGACTTTTCTAACCGGACGCTTCCTTTGTAACGTAGTGGTAGATCATGTCAAATCAAACGACGGTTCCGTATAGGACACATGTGTCGACTCCTTTCGGAGGATACATATTTTCAACGAAATTTCTCGGACAGTCAGGCAGGTGAATGTAATTAATACTGTCTATTATAAACAGAACATTAACGTAAATAATTTTATCTATAAAAATAACGTATCAACATATTATATATATATATATATATATATATATATATATATATATATATATATATATTGAGGGATGTTTCATTAAATAATATAGACAAGTTTTGTCTATTTATTTTATGTAAATTCTTTTCATACCGTCAAACATAATCATTAAACGAAGAAAGAAAATCACAATATTGATACATATTTTTTAATACCATCTAAGCTTTCGGCTTACATAAGCCATTATCAAAGATGTCAATTACATTACAATATATTAAACAATAAACGGACAAAACAATAATGATAGTCTGTTAATGTTTACATGGAAGATTTCCAAGCAATGACAAACTCGTGCATACCAGACGCTGGAAGCAAAAATCGCACTGCAGCTCCTGACGTCACACATGAAAAGAATTTACATAAAATAAATAGACAAAACATGTCTATAATATTTAAGGAAATATGATTTAATATATATATATATATATATATATATATATATAATTTAATGAAACATGCATCAACGAAAAACTGCTGCCTAAATATATACAATATATATATATATATATATATATATATATATATATATATATATATATATATATATGATCATTTTATATGTTTACTGGGAAGGAAGAAAACTGAAAATATTATTGCAGAGAATAGACTATAAAAAGAACAATATTAATGGCGACAAATTGTGGGGATTAACGTTGCATTTAAATTCTTGTAGATTATATTACAATGAATTCGATACTCACTAAGTTCTTCTTTCTTGTGCTAAATTAAGCAAAGTTCAGTCAAACGACAACTGCCTTTATGTCAAGAAAAATGATATCAATCGAATAATAAGGAAAGCCAAACATTTTATTCCGAATTGATTATTTTTGTTTTATGGTAATATGACATATATGCCTTTTGATACGGGCGCTCATATCAATAAAAGACACTCACGGTAATAAAGATCATAACTGATAAAAGGCAAATACTGGCAAACTCTTATATACTATAAAAAAAAACGTTTACAAATATTAGAAGCCCTATCCATAAAAAGTAAATAAAATCTCCTTTAATTTAAAAAAAAAAAAGAAGAAAAGATGTCCATGTTGCGTAGTGGTGCGGAAAGTGGTACTTACGTGCCGAGTTCAATTTCTAGCTGTAGTTTTGACATCTCTTTCTTACAAGTTCTCTTAGAAGAATAGGTAGGACTCAATTTATCGCCCTGTTATTAGTTAATATCAGGGGAAACTTGGTAATATAGCCATATCTCTACATGAGGGCGGACATGATATAATGTATTCCTAAAGGCGCTTGAGCACAAACATTTGTACAATATTTTTAAATGCTGCTACAAAATATCCCTTTTGAGAAAACAAAATGGTATTAACTATAACACAAACATGTCTCCCTATATATATATCTCTCTATGCACACACACATATATATATAGGTATATATATACATTAAGAAATGGACAAAGTCAGACAATTTTATTTGTTAAAGACATTTTTATGTCTAACGTTCTTTTTATAGATACAAATATTTAAGTAAATGCTCTGTTTATAATAAACAGTATTAAATAACATTTACCGGCCTGAATGTCCGAGAAATTTTCATAGAAAATATTCGTCCTTGGACAGGATTCAAACCTGCATCCTATACGGAATCGTCATTTACGGCGACGTGCCTAACCTGATTCGGCCACCAAGGATCGTTCGGCAGGCAAGGTCGAATATTTTCGATGAATATTTCTCGGACATTCAGACCGGTAAATGTTATTTAATACTGTTTATTATAAACAGAACATTTACTTAAATACTTGTATCTATAAAAAGAACGTTAAACATAAAAATGTCTTTAATAAGGTATATATATATATATATATATATATATATATATATATATATATATATATATATATATAAGTGCACATTGAAGTCAACACTCAGAGGCAACAGGCTGTTTCAGGCGGCCTGACGATTGCGTCAGCGTGAAACAGTCTGTCGCCTCTGAGCGTTGACATCAATGTTCACTTTTATATTTATATTTACATATGCTCTATAAATATAAATAGATTTTTAAATTAAATACCGCACACCTTAAAACTATATTTCTTTATATATATATATATATATATATATATATATATATATATATATATATATGTCGAGTTCGAATTCCAGTCGAATCCATTACATTCACTTACGCGCTAATACCCTTGGGAAATGTGTGAATCTTCTTCTCCCTCCAGTAAATGGGTGAATAGCAAGACAGACTGGGTTCTATAGCCTTGGATGGCAACTGGTCTAGGAGAAATACAACTCTGAATTCAAACCGGGAGCGGATCCCCTAAGGCGGATGGTCGGCACTTTGTGTTACCTTCCGGCAACTCCTGCAGCCGCGCTGGTACCAAACTGTGTTGGTTTATCCTCTCCTTTAAACTCTGCTAGCAAGGCCGAGAGGGGGAACTAGACGTCCGGGCAGCCGTATTTCTCCATATATCCCGCCCAGTCTCGTAGCGCGCCACGCTATTCCATATGTACATATAAATATTCTCTTGTAGGCGTTACACCTCTGAAAGAGCACGCTATTTAAGTTTCACGTTAGCGAGAACTTCAGGAGACCAGTGCATAGTTGCTCTGTCGTGGTAACCTAGGCATAGATCTCTGTTAGTTGCCGTTTAGGTAGGCGTCTGATTTGGCTCGTTTTGTCTTAGTTTACGCTGTAAACGAACAGTGAAAAAATATTTTGATTTTAAGGAGCTATTGTATACACATCCACTGATATCTTAACAAAGTGAAGATGGCCTCAAATAAAGATTAAAGATACTTGGGAACATCAAAATTACTTGAAAGAAAATTTTAGAATTTTTCTTAATTTTCTACAGGCACCAAGAAACTAATTCGTGGACATGAAAAGACTAAAACCAAAATAAATAGGCATAATACGACTAAATTATTTAGCCCATCCTACTTGAATGAATATTAAATGAAAATATTGTGCCTATATATATTGTCATCTAACTAGGATCGAAACCCTACTGAATTGACTCCTAAGCCATTGGTGCACGGGTGTTTATATTTAGATAAACACGCCAGAGACTCAGCGAATTTGATTCGTTTTAGCGAATATTCTGATATATAAATATATATAAGAGCATAAATATAATTATTTATTTAAAAATTAGGTTCATAGTTGTGTGTGTGTGTGTGTGTGTGTGTGTGTGTGTGTGTGTGTGTGTGTGTGTGTGTGTGTGTGTGTGTGTGTGTGTGTGTGTGTGTGTGTGTGTGTGTGCATATATATATATATATATATATATATATATATATATATATATATATATATATATATATATATATATATATATATATATACTATGAACCTAAAGAGCCAGGGAAACCTACCTAGGTTTCATCTACGCCAATCGTAGGTGTAACCTAGGTAGTTTTTTTTTCTTTGTTATTGAATAAATATGTAGTATCCCCTGCCATTGTTTATTGTTTATTATTATTATTATTATTATTATTATTATTATTATTATTATTATTATTATTTGGGGGGTCATATGGTCATGTTTTTATGTTGTTGGCTATTTATATTCTGTTCTAATGTTTCTCTTTGGCAAGCGTACCCTGACGATCGAGTAGATGAAACCTAGGTAGGTTTGCCTGGTTCTTTCGGTTCATCGTTAGATTTGCTCTACTTAGTGTATTGAGCACTTTACATAGTTACTTTTACTTCACTCGTTTTGGAGGGTTTTTTTTTATTTGGACCCTAAGCTTGGATTCTATTCGATTGTTTTCGACTCAATTACATGTTCTTATGTCCTCAAAGACACATGGCACAGTGGATAAAAGCGTTGGTTAGATCCAGTGCCAGGACCCAAAGAGTGTGAGTTCAATACCCAGTTAAGGCAGTGGAGACCTTTCAGAGGGAAAATTAACAAGAGATAACTGATAACTGACATCGATTAAACGTAGTACGTGGAACGAGAACAGTCTACAACGGTGAGGGAAATAAGGGGTTCAGTTCGAAATTCCAAACACCTGAAGAAGGCCGGAGTGTACAACGGCAGAAACGTTGTAATAAATATGACGACAAAGATGAGGACAACAGTCCGAATAATGTAAATAGTGTACACAATACCTCAACTCAGAAATATAGACAGATACTGAAAGGTCGAAACGTTGTAATAAATATGGCGACAAAGATGAGGACAATAGTCCGAATAATGTAAATAGTGTACATAATAACTCATCTCAGAAATATAGACAGATATATGTTCTTAGTTTTTTCTTTTTGTATTCGAATATTTTTCTTGGGTATTGGTTTGTTCATTTACAAGCCAAAGCACCTAAGATTTTCCCAGACGTGTATACTTACTTATATTTATAAGATTATATATATATATATATATATATATATATATATATATATATATATATGAATAATAAAGACAACAGGAAAACTTATTTTAGCCAACACGTTTCGTCCTCTGTGGAAATTTATCAAGGGAAATGTAAGGTTTATTTTGTAACAAGTATTTATGTACAATATATATATATATATATATATATATATATATATATATATATATATAACAAGTATTTATGTGCAATATATATATACATAAATATATATACATATATATACATGCACACACATGAACACGTATATATATATACATATATATATACATATATATATATAGGTATATATATTTAACCTATCTACAACTATATATACATATATATGTGTGTGTGTGTGTGTGTGTGTGTGTGTGTGTGTCAGTGTCTGGGTCTGTGTCTGTGTGTGTGTATTATTTTTGTTGTATGTTCCCCAGCATCGATAATTTGGGCGAATAATACATATATTTGCAAATGCAAATAGGTAATATTATCAATCGATAAAAAAATGGCTTTTTGCTCTCTTTTTGCAAAACTTATACCATTAATTTAGCGTGGTTTCTGATCGATAAAACTGCGCATGCGTGCCTCAAGGTGTTCCGCATTCCAGATGTAATTGCCAGAGACACTGATACGGTATCCAGAATATCATTTCACGAGAAACGTTGTTTTTCGTCGTCGTCGTCGTCGTCGAATAAAATCATTTTTTCTTTTTCTCGTCACAAAAATATTTACGCTGATTTAATAGAATCGGCAGATATATGTATATATGTTTTTCATTTATATAGGTATTTGCACGGAAGCAAACAGGACGGGGAACCTAGTGAGGATAAAGCTTATTGCAGTAGGGATTTTATTTACGAAACCTAGTCAGGCACAAGGCTAAAAGTACGAGGCACCTGGTGAGAAACGTACACACTATATTATTGATATTTACACATTTAAGTCTAGGCTGATACAAGGCTAACATGTAGAGTTTTTCGCTAGGATGTTGCCCGTTGCAGTTGTAATAATATTTAGAAAACCTAGTCTGGCACAAGGCTAAAAGTACGAGGCACCTAGTGAGAAACGTACACACTATATTATTGATATTTACACATTTAAGTCTAGGCTGATACAAGGCTAACATGTAGAGTTTTTCGCTAGGATGTTGCCCGTTGCAGTTGTAATAATATTTAGAAAACCTAGTCTGGCACAAGGCTTAAAGTACGAGGCACCTAGTGAGAAAAGTACACACTATATTATTGATATTTACACATTTAAGTCTAGGCTGATACAAGGCTAACATGTAGAGTTTTTCGCTAGGATGTTGCCCGTTGCAGTTGTAATAATATTTAGAAAACCTAGTCTGGCACAGGGCTAAAAGTACGAGGCACCTAGTGAGAAAAGTACACACTATATTATTGATATTTACACATTTAAGTCTAGGCTGATCCAAGGCTAACATGTAGAGTTTTTCGCTAGGATGTTGCCCGTTGCAGTTGTAATAATATTTAGAAAACCTAGTCTGGCACAAGGCTAAAAGTACGAGGCACCTAGTGAGAAGAGTACACACTATATTATTGATATTTACACATTTAAGTCTAGGCTGATCCAAGGCTAACATGTAGAGTTTTTCGCTAGGATGTTGCCCGTTGCAGTTGTAATAATATTTAGAAAATCTAGTCTGGCACAAGGCTAAAAGTACGAGGCACCTAGTGAGAAACGTACACACTATATTATTGATATTTACACATTTAAGTCTAGGCTGATACAAGGCTAACATGTAGAGTTTTTCGCTAGGATGTTGCCCGTTGCAGTTGTAATAATATTTAGAAAACCTAGTCTGGCACAAGGCTAAAAGTACGGCACTTAGTGAGGAACGTATATTATTGATATTTACACATTTAAGTCTAGGCTGATACAAGGCTAACATGTGGAGTTTTTCGCTAGGATGATGTCCGTTGCAGTTGTAATAATATTTAGATAATAATATTTAGATAATTTATAAACCTAGTCTGGCACAAGGCTAAAATTACGAGACACCTAGTGAGAATCGTGCATTCAATAGTATTGATATTTACTCATTTAAATCTTGGTTGATACAAGACTAACATGTGGAGACCTCCTACAGAAAGTCTCCACATGTTAGTATTTCACTAGTTATAATATAATCCTTGTCTGGCACAAGGCTAAAAGTTTGACACATCTTTTGGGAATCAAACTAACTATATTAGTGATATTTACTAATCTAAGCCAAGGCTGACACAATGCTAAAATCTGGAATATCCTGTCGAGTCAATATCACAACAATAGTGATGATATTTACGAATCTTAGTCTGGCACAAGGATAATAGTATGATGCGCTTAGAATGAATTGATTTCATTATAGTATCGATATTCTTCTAATATAAGCCAAGGCTGACACAAGGCTAATATGTGTGTTCCCTACCGTATGATCAAACTGACTATATTAGTATATTACTATATTAGTAATTTTGTTTACGAAACTTAGTCTGGCACAAGGCTAAATGTGTGAGGCATCTAGTGATAATCGAATTCACTATAGTTGCGATATGTAATAATCTAAGTCTAGTTTGACACAAGGTTGAAATGTTGGGCTCTCATTTGGAATCAAGCCGAATGCAATAATAAAGATATTTACGAATCCCCGTGTACATGGCTAAAATTATGGGGCACCTTGTGAGAATCGAACTCACTAATATAGCAATATTTAAGTAGACTTAGGCTGACATAAGGTTAAAACTTGGAGACTTCATGTAGAATCAAGCCCACATCAGCAGTGACGACGTTTACGAACACAAGTCTGGCACAAGGCCAAGATTATGTGGTCTTAATGAGTATTCACTAATCTAATCCTAGATAGACATAAATCTAAAATATGTCTGGAGGACGCTGTGGTAGGACTGAACTCAGTTCTGTAATGACGATATTTACGAAACTGGCACAAGGCTAAAATTATGTGGCACCCAGTGAGAATCGCACTCATAATAGTAATATTAATATTTCCAAAGCTAAAATGTAGGTCCCTTAGGAAGGATTGACGATATATACGAATCCTAGCCTGGCACAAGGCTAAAAGTATAAGACCCCCCCCCCCGCCAGTGAGAATCGAACTATGTTAGTGAGAGTTACTAATAAAGCCTAGCCTGATACAAGGTTAAAATAAGGGAGCCCCGATTAAGATCGCACTCACTACAGTAGTAATATTCACAACGCAAAAGCTGAAAAGTTTGGCGCTCTACAATAATAATAAAAAGTTACTAACTTTGTCTTAGTTCCGCCCAAAGTAATGGGACCCGGTGAAGATCGACGTCGTATGCCAATACTTATACAAAAATAATCAATTGAAAAACGATCTCTCTAAGTAATTTTGATATACACGCTAGATATTATCCCGCGGTAAGGTAAGTAAATTTTGATATTTGCTCAATGTAACCGCCCGTAGGTGTGTGTTTATAAGTGACAGCACACCTAGTTCCGATCGAACTCAATATGTTTCACAAAGTCCTCAGATACTACATGATAGCAGTAAGCTTGAATACTAATATCTACTCAATTTAGCGATGTATTTTACATATCTCCTTTGTTGAGTTTGAACCTAGATCGCCCATGAACAAACATAGGCGATCCCATTATTGAATTAAGTAAACCACCTGACCATAGAAGAAACACATAAGTAGGAAGTTGCGTGTTGTCTAATGATCTCTATTTCTAGCCTATCCTCTATTACTGTACGGACCGCTATTCTCTACTCTATTCACTATACTATTTCTCTATTCGGATCACTATTTGCTGATTGCTTTCCAAGTGAGTATTATCGAGCAAGTACTATAAGTACGAGTGCTATTCGAAGGCGTCTGACACTAGTATTGTTCAACGGCGTTACTATAGTTGTATCTGCGATTACAAAGTCTCTACTACAACGAGCATTATGAAAGTGACTTTTGACATCACAAAAGCCTCTCTTCTTTAGCCTGCTTGCATTTGGTCTTTGTTTCATTGTGTGATTTTTTGTATTCCGTTCCGTATCTTGGCAGAGTTTTCAGTCTTCTCTCCATCATGTCGAGAATCTCATCAGTGATCTATTCGTTTCTCCTTCTTCGTCCTGTCTCCTTTGGGATGATATCGTTTGCTGATGTCACTAAAGCGTCTCTTAGTGAGCCCCATTTTGAGTTTCCATCGTGTCTCTCGTATCTCCTTTTCACATTGTCCATATATTTTTATTTCACATACGGGTCACTCAGGGTTTTGTCGCATTGCATTTTGGGTACTGCTTTAGGCTTCTTCAGTTTCCTTTGTTTCACTCTTTGTTCCCATATAACAGGGCGATCGTCGCTTCCGCAGTCGGCATTTGGATAGGGTTTTTTTTCAGTTGTTAAATTACAAAAAAATGTTTTTGTAAAATTATAAAATAATCGTCCATTACTTTTTGATATTCAAGAATATGTCTATCTATCGATATAGGAATAAATATGATTAAATGTTCACTTATCTCCACTCAGAGTTTCGCGAAGATAAAATCCAAGATAAATGAACATCTATATTTCATCATTCCAATCAATGATATATCTTCAGATATTGAGCAATATATTTACAAAGTCTGCTGGTCTCAAAGACTTTATCTTCCAGGAATATTCGGGTCGACATATATTTTGGTAAACAGAAAATATTGCATAAATTCAGACTCTGCGAATTAAAAATGCGACTAAACACTGGGTTAATACAATTTTCTTTATCAATATTAATTACGATTTCTATCTAATTGTTATTGCATATTACTCAAACAATCTGGGCTAATACATTTTTTATTATTCCTATGGCTTTGTTACTAGTTTTATTGCATCTTATTATTGTTTTTATATTACAAGTTTCCATGCTCTTATTATTATTATTATTATTATTATTATTATTATTATTATTATTTAATATTACTTTTATTATCTGTCTATATTTCTGAGATGAGGTATTATGTACACTATTTACATTATTCGGACTATTGTCATCTTTGTCGCCATATTTATTACAACGTTTCGGCCTTTCAGTATCTGTCTATATTTCTGAGATGAGGTATTATGTACACTATTTACATTATTCGGACTATTGTCATCTTTGTCGCCATATTTATTACAACGTTTTGACCTTTCAGTATGTCTATATTTCTGAAATGAGGTATTATGCACATTATTTACATTATTCGGACTATTGTCCTCATCTTTGTCGCCATATTTATTATAACGTTTCGGCCCTTCGGTATCTGTCTACATTTCTGAGATGAGGTATTATGTACACTATTTACATTATTCGGACTATTGTCCTCATCGTTCTTGACATATTTATTACAACGTTTCGGCCTTTCAGTATCTGTCTATATTTCTGAGATGAGGTATTATGTACACTATTTACATTATTCGGACTATTGTCCTGATCTTTGTCGCCATATTTATCACGTTTCGGCTGTTGTATGCTCCGACCTTCTTCAGGTAGCTGGAATGTTGAACTGAACCCTTTATTTCGCTCACTTGTGTAGACTGTTCTAGTTCCACATGCCATGTTTGATGGATGTCAGTTATCAGTTATCTCCTGTTAATTCCCCTCTCCAAGTTCTCCACCGCCTTAACCAGGTATTGAACTCACACTCTTTGGGTCCCTGTCCCATTTCGAGTTTTCATTTCCATTGTGTCTCGCGTAGCGTTTTTTTTTTTTTTTTTTTTTTTTTTTTGACATTGTCTATATATTTTCTATCACGTACGGGTCGCTTAGGGGTTTGTTGTATTGCATTTTAGGTGCTGCGTTAGGTTTCGTCAGTTTCTGTAGTTTCACGGTGGGGTAATGGATAGCGGCTTCGATTGAGGAATCGGTGAGCCGAGTTCGAATTCCAGTCGAATCCATTACATTCACTTACGTGCTTGGGAAAGATGTGAATCCTCTTGTTCTCCCTCCAGCTATGGGTAATTAGCAGGACAGACTAGCATGGCAACTGGTCTAGGAGAAGGACAACTCTGAATTCAAAAACCTGTGGAGGGTCGTTTGGGGACCTTGTGGCACCTTGTGGCACTTAGTGCACCAGGTCTCCTTATTCGGCCCTTCAAAAAGTGTGGATGGTCCTGCACGAAACCTTCACCACTATAATCAAATCTCATGTGCTATACATGCAGGTTGCGGTCCGCCTGTGAATTCCAAATTCCCATGCAACTCCAATATTGGAGCCGGCTCAACCCACCTCGGGTGAATGCCGTTACAAGAACAAGAACTGTTTGATAACAGCGCGATGATCACTCCCGCAGTCGGCACTTGGGTAGCTTTTACAATGAACCGTTGCATTCTTGAATCTTTTGTTGATAGTTATGTAGTCAATTTGGTTATTAGTTTCTCCTCCTGGGCTCCTCCATATCCATAAGCGTCTCGGGTGTTCTTGGAACCATGTGCTGGCTATTACCTAGTCATTAACCGTGCACCATTGAATCTATTATTCGCCACATTTGGTCCTAGTCCGAATTTTCCGGTTATATCCCCTGCCATCTCCCTGCCTACTTTAGCATCCAGGTCTCCCATGATTATTATGACTTCTTGCAATTTGCAATGAATCTTGGCATTGTCTAGCATGGAGTAGAAAGTTTCGATTTCTTCTTCCTTACTTTGTGCTGTCGGTGCATACAATACTAAGATAGCTAAGTTATAGCGAAATCCTTGGGTACATTGAATATAGAGAAAGATGCTTTTCAAAAGCTAAGCGGAGTATTAAGAAACAGGAAAATCTCATTAGAAACAAAGAAAAGAGTACTTAAATGTTACGCAATATAGGTCTTCTTCGATGGCAGTGAATACTGGATAATCTCCTCACAGATGAAGAAGACACTGGAGGCAGCAGAAATATGGATCTATAGAAGGATGATGATAAAACCATAGTTTTTTTTTTACATGTGGAAAAGGTTTTAGAGAAAATAGAAACAAAAAGGACACTTATAGTTAACATCAGACAGTTGGAATTTCTAGGGCACATGATGAGGAAAGAGGGTTTGGAGAATTTGACACTGAGAAGACATAGAGAAGAGAGCTAGTTAAATTGTTAGCAGAACACGGATTAGGAGAGATAGCGAAAAGACAAAATTTACTAAGAGCTACAAAGGAAAGGAAATTGTGGAGAGCCATGATCGCCAACCTCCTGAAAAGACACCGTATATAAAAGAAGAGTTAACTTATGCAAATGGCTGGCGGAACAGTTATTAGAAGAGATAGCAAAAAGACAAAATTTACTCAGAGCTACAAAGGAAAGGAAATAGTGGAGAGCCATGATCGCTAACGGACTGAACGGACACTCAACATAGAAGAAGAAGAATTAGTTTGCGTAAATGGCTGGCAGGACACGGATTAGGAGAGATAGCTAAAAAACATAATTTACTACGACCTACAAAGGGGAGGAAATTGTGGAGAGCCATGATCACCATCCTCCTGAAAAGACACTGCATAAAAAAGAAGAGTTAGCTTGTGCAAATGACTGGCAGAAAACGGATTAGGAGAGATAGCAAAAAGAAAAAAAATTACAAAGGAAAGGAAATTGTGGAGAGCCATGATCGCTAACGAACTGAACGGACACTCCACATAGAAGAAGAATTAGTTTGGCAATTGGCTAGCAGAAAACGGATTAGGAGAGATAGTCGAAAGACAAAATTTACTACGACCTACAAAGGGCAGGAAATTGTGGAGGGCCATGATCCCTCACGTCCTGGATGGACATAACATATAGAAGAAGAATGAAGAAGAAGAATAGAATGATGTTGTAAGTGAAATGGAATCCTGATAGATGTGATCTCATTATTTTAATCAAATTCTTTGAGACTGTTTTGGTAAGCAATAAATCTAGGGTGAGCGAGCAAATAATGATATTAACCATATTGAGTCAACAAGGAAAGACTAAATTGAAAGATTTAAACATTGCCAGTGTTCTTTTCTAAGCGTTCTTCTCTGGGACACTTCTCCGTGTCAGCGATCATTCTTACAACAAACGTGGCAGAGAATTTTTAAGATATCAGCTTTTCAACTAGTTCATATGCCGTAAAACAAAATAAACCAAACCAAACTGATTTCTTATAAAGAATACATATTCTATTCATACGAACCTATCCTAAAAATCTTGTCGGCATTAAATAACCCATTGAGGTGTTGATATGCCGTAAAACAAAATAAACCAAACCAAACTGATTTCTTACAAAGAATACATATTCTATTCATACGAACCTATCCTAAAAGTCTTGTCGGCATTAAATAACCCATTGAGGTGTTGATATGCCGTAAAACAAAATAAACCAAACCAAACTGATTTCGTACAAAGAATACATATTCTATTCATACGAACCTATCCTAAAAATCCTGTCGGCATTAAATAACCCATTGAGGTGGTGATATGCCATAAAACAAAATAAACCAAACCAAACTGATTTCTTACAAAGAATACATATTCTATTCATACGAACCTATCGTAAAAATCTTGTCAGCATTAAATAACCCATTGAGATGTTGATATGCCGTAAAACAAAATAAACCAAACGAAACTGATTTTTTACAAAGAATACATATTCTATTCGTACGAACCTATCCTAAAAATCCTGTCGGCATTAAATAACCCATTGAGGTGTTGATATGCCGTAGAACAAAACAAAACAAACCAATTAAATACAAAGAAAATGAGAATGATTCGATCCAGTGTACGTGGCATCGTAGGCCCTACTTTTAAAGGTGTAAGCTGTTAGAACTAAGAAATGTTTATCGTCCGAATACTTGTCATTGGCCGAAAGGGTAGTCCATATTATGTCCCTATATTATAGATAGAAGACACTTGGTAATATTTTTTTTTTCAAAAATGTATTGCTGATAATATTTTGTTCCTCAAAATTCATTGCTGGTTATAATTTTTTACAAAAATCTATTGCTGCTATTAAAACCTATTTTTACACTTTCATAGTGTTTTGGCCCCAGTTTAGGGGTTAACTATTTGGCCATAGCTGGGACCTTAACAGGTGCTACCACTCCGGGTAAGGGTGGACCTGAAAACACCAGCAATTAAGAGGTGGTTCCACGCTCCTCAAAACCCTTGATCAGAGGCCTTGCTGTTGGATGTAGTTTATCGTCTTACCCAGGATGCTCTTTGTATTTAAGAAAGAAGTTTAACCCAGACAGATTATTTGCACACTGCTGATTTATACAACAGACATCGGATAAGATTCTCCCTTGGTCACTACAATCTTAACCACTTCAAGTTTCGGGTCGACCGTTATCTACCCAACATATTCTCATAAACTGCACCTTCTTAGGGTCATGCGACAATCTCATTCATTGTCCGTCTACCTTGAGTGGATCTTGGGCCTTGTATGCGTATTTAATAACAAAAAATAATGAAACTTTCACTAAATTCATTAGTCAGCGTTACTTCAGTATCCAGGAATGAATAAACGATTTTCTTTCCTCTTAATACTTCCCTTATATATAAAACTCAGAAATCTTTCTAAATTCCCAATCGGTGAAGTGGCGCCCTGTCAACGGGGGTCTGGAATACACATATCCCACTGCATAGAGTTGAGACTTCCGCAAATGTTTTTCTCTGTCGGTACGGATTACAATACACCGACTACATACCTGTCTGATCAAGGTCTAAAATTTGTATGAAATTCCGCCAGCGTTACCATTTTTTTTTTTTTTACTCTAATGGACACTGAAACTATGCCAGCCATTTTTTTTCACCTCAGTGTAAACTGGATCAATCATTGCTTCTTTTTTTTTAATCCAGTGAAAACGTGATCTTTGTTTACCTTTTTCACTCCAATGCAAACTGGACCTATGTTTATTTTTTTAAATCAATGCAAACTAGACCGATATCTACGATTCTGAATCCAATTGAAACACAAACTTTGCCTGACCTTTCTGACCACAGTGTAAAACAGAGCCATTACTACCTTTCGGATCCCAGTTTAAACTGCAACTTAAACATAGAAAAAAGTTTAAACAAGGCCGTTGCCTGCTCCTTTATTTTTTAGCACAGTGTAAAACGAAGCCACCTTTACCTTACAGATACCAGTTTAAACCGCCTTTTACGCAGTGTGTTCATTTTACACAAGACCCTTGTCTGCTTCTTTTTTGAGCACAGTGTAAAACGAAGCCATCTCTACCTTACAGATACCAGTTTATACCGCCTTTTACGCAGTGTTTTAATTTTACACAAGACCGTTGCCTGCCTCTTTTTTGAGCACACTGTAAATAGAAGCCACGTTTGCCTTTCCGATCCCAGTTTACGCCGCATCTAAACTTACACACTTCTTCCCAATACACACTTACAACAACCTCGAGTGGCTTTTTTTGTGGTTTCTGTATAATTTTCTGAGATCAATGATGATCAGATTTACGCATCTTACTTCGCAATTTTTGCATCCATTTCTATAAAAATATTTACAACTATTTTCCTTTAATTTCTTTTAGTGCGTATTGTAATCCATCTCCGGCTGATTTCGAATTGATTATGAAGCCATCTATTTAAGGATTATATCAAGGCACCCGAGTAAAGAGATTAAGAGATTATTTGATTCTTATTCATCATTACCAGTAGGTATTGCTTCAGAATGTCTGCTCACCAACTTTGTGGCGTGGGAATTTAAATTCATGCTTCAAATTTTGTGAGGCTACTAATCTATTTTAGGATTACCACAATGTACTACAGTACACAAAATAAGAAGTTATAACTGTTCCATATACTATTTAATAATGGGTACTACTTCAAGGTACTACTTCAAGGTACTACTTCGATAATTTAATGAAATATGAACCGTTGGTCGGCCATTTAAAGTAATAAACGAAAATATCTATAAAAGGTCAAATATTATATATAATTCTATTTTATACAAGGGTCAGATCAGAATAAGGTAGAAAATTCCGTTTTAAACTGGACCCAAAAAAAGCAGTTATGTCCAGCTTGTATCATCAGAGATGTCTCAACTTGAATGGTAGATATTTATTTCGTGAGACGTGATATGGCAAAGTCGGGTTTATTGCGAGTAACCCGATGTCGATCACGAAGATCCATATTTGCCCAGGCTTTATTCGCCCGAAACCTACTTTAACCATTGATCTAATGAGTGGTTATATACAGCTGACAGTTTAGATATCTCTGGACAGGTCTGGCACCAGGTATGGCATCCATATAAAGTATGATGGTATGAAACTATAAAACAAATAACACGGAGTATTTGTGCCATGTCTAGGGTGGGATTACTCACTATTCACTTTCAAGGTTTGATAAAATTCAACTATTTTACGAGGAGGCACGGTGGAGTAATGGATAGCGGCTTGGGTTAAGGAATCGGAAAGCCGAGTTCAAAGCCGAGTTCGAATTCCAGTCGAAGGCATAGCATTCACTTACGTGCTAATACTCTTGGGAAAGATATGAATCCTCTTTATGGGCAAATAGTATTAGAATAGACCGGCTTATATAGCCTTGGATGGCAACTGGTCTACCGCAGAAAAAAATGACAGGAAAAAATCTACCTCGACGTAGCATATAACTGACTAGGGTAATTAATCATTTTCCAATCTACAACCTCATTTTCAGAAACGCCAAGTCAAATCTTGTTGCTAACCTATGTTTATTTAAGTGGATGTTATTCTGATGAGATGCATTCTTCAGTTCATCCAGTTGAAACATTTACATCTCGTATACACCATGCAAATGCCCAAATGTAAAAATAGCCAAATCGGGGAGATTTGCTCCCACGTGGATGCTTCCTTGAAAATTAAAATCTCACCTTCTTCAAATGAAGGGTTAATTGTTGTCTATCCTGCTTACCCCCTCATTCATCATAACGATTTTAAAAGTAACTGATTTGAGAATATGACGGGAGTTTTTCATGTTCATTTTTTGACTTTGTAGCAATTTGCGGTGTTTGGTAAAACTACCACCAGCATAGCCTGCACTATGACAAATTTTCCTTAACTCCTATTCTAAATTTGTTAAGTGATTAATATTTCCTATTTACATTATTTACATTGTTTAGATTATTGTTCTCATCTTTATTGCCATATTCATGACGTTTCGATAGTTGTACGCCCGGCCTTCTTCAGTTAAAACATTTACATTCGTATACGCCATGCTACATCCACAGATTTTTTTTTCATTTCTTAAATGTAAAAAGAGCCAATAAGGCAGCTTTTATCCAACGTAGAGGCTTCCTTGAACATTACAATCTTAACTTCTTCAAACGAACGGATTAATCGTTGTCTATCCTGCCTATCACCTCATTCATCATAGCTATTTTAAATGTAACGGGCGAGGCTATTTAAGAACATGGCAGGAGTTTTCATGTTCATTTTCTAACTTTGTAGCAATTTGCGGTGTTCTGTGAAACCACCATCAGCAGAGACGGCCCTATGTGAAATTTCCTTAGCTCCTATGCTAAATTTGTTAAGTGATTAATATTTACTATTTACTTTATTTAAATTGTTCGGACTATTATTCTCATCATTATTGCCATATTCACACCGTTTCGACCGTTTTACGCTCCGGCCTTCTTCAGGTGGTTAGAATTTCGAACTGAACCCTTCGTCCACCAGGAGTAGATTGTTCTACTTCCACGTGCCCTGCCTCTTCCGGATGTTTCAGTTATCTTCCTTTATCTCAACTCTCCAAGTTTTTGGTTCACCCCTGCCGTAGACAGGTATTGAACAGGTAAAGCGCTGGTTGGCTCCAGTGCCTTGACCTAAAGATTTTTGAGTACTTTTGAAAAAGTGGATGTAACTGACTTGACCTGAATTTGAACTCTGTTCACCTATTTCTCGCTGCGAGCCTCTAACCATCATATGCCCCAGTATGTCAGCCATACTCCCTTTTTGGTCTGAACTGACTTCTATGGAGCATGGCGGGAGGTGTCAGAGATTTTAGGGAGCTGTACAAGGCAAGCGATCATTTTTTGCAGCATAAACGTAATCTTGAAGAGTTTAAGATCGTAGTACTCGGGGAAGTAACCCTTCAGGATTCTGTTCCAAAAATAAGCAGTTCTCCGGAAGAATTTGTCGGAATAGAACAACAGCGGGAAGTATCAGATACATTTTGGAGCGATACAAGGAATCGGCAGTTTTTCTAGCATTCTCAGCGAAGGGTCGTAGATATGATTTTCATTTGCGGTCTGGGATGAACTTGAATCCCAGCAAAGGTTCATCAGAAGGAGCCTCACTGAGGAGAAAGCCGCTTACTATAACTGGAGAAAAAAAATCGGTTTACCTGGTGATACTTAAACATTACTAACTTTCAGTCAGAGATGGTGTGGAGCTGTACAAGAAATACAGCCATTTTGGTAGCGCAACCGTAACTTTGAAAGGGCCATAGTTAAACGTTACTTAGTTTTACAAGCTAGTTTTATTCCTGATGTTAGAGGTAGGACGCCAAAATCTTCGAAGAATTTTGAGCAGTTCACTGACTTGTTTATTTCAGAATTCTTCTGTTAATTTTTAAAACTGTCCAACTCTGATTCGTCGAGTGTTTCTGATTTGATAATCAATCAGAATCTTGGGAAAAGAGAAACAGAGACGGAGAAAAAAAAAAAAACAACGAAAAACTTGTTTCTCCTCTGGGAATCTTCTATCGGTACTTCCACCTCGACTTGTCGATAAATGGACGCTGAAATCCGATAGTTTGCATTTAGCTGTCTGCTGCGATTTTTAAGTCCAACAATCAAAGATCAGAACCAATAGATATTTACTTAGTCTGGCATAGAGAAAGACAGAAGAAATTAAATTTACCTAAGGCCCCAGAGCCACTCTAGATAGAGTGTTACGTTTAAAATAATTATGATGAATGAGATTTTTGAATAAAAGAGGAAGGTGTAGAAAGGGGAGATAATACGGATAGATAATGTTGTAGCATACCTACGGACGATAATAGTTATGTCTCTATTCACATAAATATAATAGTATATACTGTATGTTGGTCTACAGTTGGAGATTCGTCTCCGGCCTTGCTGGTTAAGCTCTCTGCCTCCGGGCAGAGAGGTTCCCCAGACGAGGCTATGTCAAAGGGCAGATTCTTGCCTCAGGAGTTCTTTTTATACGGGATCTACGACAATTTTTTGGCAGAGCCTACGGGTTCGGATAGCCTACATTAAATTCGGCCTTATGCCACATCTGACCGCGTGGGGCGCTTGGCAGATGTCCTGAAGATGGAGATTCATTGTGGAATTTACTTGACACAGTTCTAGCATTTGATTATTTCTTCTACGCGTCGCTGGTGAATCTTATATGTGTTGTTCTTGTCCTAAGTAGTATCGTTCATTACCAACTTTCGTGTGATTATTCTATTCAGTAACCATCCCTAGATTATAACAGATAAAGAGAGGCATTCTTTTTCGCTACGAAGTACTGAAACTTTAAAGGTAGAGGGATACTTTTAAAATGATGAATGAGATGATAGGCAGGATAGACAACGATTAACCCTCGATTTGAAGAAGTTAAAATTATAATGTTCAAGGAAGCATCCACGTTGGAGCAAAGGTACCTTATTGGCTCTTTTTACATTTAGAAAATGAAAGAAATCTGTGGATGTAGCATGGCGTATACTAGATGTAAATGTTTCAACTGATGAAGGCCGGAGCGTACAACTATTGAAACGTCGTGAATATGGCATTAAATATGAGAACAATAGTCCAGACAATGTAAATAATGTAAATAGTAGATATTAATCCTAAGCATACTGCCTTAAAGAATAAATGTTATCTAGAGAGAAAGCGAGACGAGAGTAAATTACAACTCTTCCAGTGGCCTAGTCAGAGCCCTGACCTTAACCCAATTGAAAACCTTTGGGGGATAATGGACAAGCATACATGTAATAAGAAAGTTAACACAGAAGATGAGCTTTTTTTGCAAATTAAAATGAATGCTGGAAAAATCTGACGAAGGATGTTGACTTACTAAATGTTAGTCTATAGCATGCCACAAAGAATTAAGGCCGTTTTTAAAGCAAGAGTTTACCCAATAAAATACTAAATCATTTTTTGACCTCTATAATGTACATATCTTCACCTGTATTAATACCTGTATTAATAATCGAATTCTATTCCTCACTTGTGTTTGGAAAAATACAAAAATCGATTTTATAAGGGTGTGTCTATTTTTTTTCCCTCGTACTGTATATATGCAAAATGAGTCCTTTTTCTAAATGAATGTACATATGTCTAACGTAAAACATTAAAACTGTAATGATTTTATTCTAAAGTTAAAGTTAAGCTCCGTCTCTGGTTCATGACAAATTCCATCGAAACCAAACCGAAATCTTTTAAAATGATTTTTAATTTTATATATATATATATATATATATATATATATATATATATATATATATATATATATAATTTACCCAAGAGTAAAGGTTTGTCTTAAGCGTAACTCTGCTTTTTCTTACCCTGGTGTTTTTGTTTTTGTTTTGTTTCTTTTCTACCAGAATTTCGAAATTCTGATTTTCAAGAATGGCAGAACCGTGTTGTTTGGAAAACTAACACAAACCAATTTTCAGTTTCCCGATTTATTTTCGTCTCGCCCTTTCGTGGTCGAGTTGAGTATGGCTCCGTCCTAACGCCGACTCCAGTCGCAATGCCGTTAGCGAGGTCGACTGTCTGAGGAGTTTTATCTTTATTGGCCTGTAACGGAAAATGAAAACCATTTATCTTAGCAGATTATCTGGGAAAGCAAAGCTTTACAATTGATTACGGCTGCATGTAGCCATTGCCCCTCAAACAATAGCCAAGGTGGGTGATACCTTGGTGGATAAAAGTAAAAAATGCTTCAGATCCAAATAGGACGAATGGGGGTACCTCTTGTGGAGAAAAACACGTTTATATTCGAACAGACACTTTAATTCAAAGACATGTTTCTTCTTCTGACGAGTTTTAAATTAAGACGCTTTAATACTTCACTACACGCAGTTTTTTCTACTATTTAGTACTAACAATGGTTACAGCAGCCCAGATAATACCACGAACTGCAGAGGTAACACACACACAAACACACATGCATGCATACAGAGATATACATACATAAAAACACATGCATGCATACAGAGATATACATACATAAACACACACACATGGGCACTTTGATGTGGCGTAAGGGTTAGCAAACTTGTCTTGCTAGAACAATTACGACTGAGTAGTGAGTTCTATCCTCACTGGGTGCCCCATACTTTCGGCCTTGTGCCACATCTAAGCTACAATTTGAAAATCGCTACATAAACACACACATGCTTTATATAGTGATTTTCAAAGTGTAGCTTAGATGTGGCACAAGGCCGAAAGTATGGGGCACCCAGTGATGATTGAACTCACTACTCAGTCGTAATTGTTCTAGCGAGACAAGCTTGCTTACCATTACACCGCCTCGAGGTATATATATATATATATATATATATATATATATATATATATATATATATATATATATATATATATATATATATATATATATATATATATATATATATATATATATATATATATATATATATATATATATATATATATAATGAAAAACAAACCACTTTAACGTACCATTACGATAATTTATTTCACCTAATATATATATATTTGAACAATAAAAAATATTAAAAAATTAAAATCTTCAGACACACTGGGTTGTAGATTAATATCCATTCGTTAATATTATTATTACTATATCATTTAGATTCCTTCAATAGTTTCGACCAAAATGGCCATCATCAGGAGAAGAAATATTTCTGCTTGCTGGTAGAGGTGAACTACAGAAATGAATATATATATATATAATTATTTTTTTTAAAATATGGTTCCTTCGCTACATAAGAGTTCTAATGTTTCAAAAACAAGAGCCAAAAACCTCAATATAATTATTGAAATTAAATTGAATTAAAGTATCTAGCCCTGTTTCATCCTCAAGCGAGAATATAGGAATAACCAATCTTGAAATTTACACATCTTTATAAGCGTGTCCATTCGCAAAATTAATTACTAAGGAAACGACCATTTTGATAAGGGGCATACGAGTTAGTTTGTATCAAGTTATCCATCACCTTTGGAAAGAGGTTAAAAGAAACAAAGAGGGTCGGGGTGTCCATTTCAAAACAAATGATGGCATTCATCTACGCACATCATCTGGTCAGTCACAGTTTTTTCCTAAAATGCTGTTTCGTGCATAAACGCGCCGTGCTGAACTACATTTTTTTTGACGACTTCATAAAGAGTTTTTCTATCTTATGATTGGGTTAAGCTTTTAAACCTTTTTTTATGCTAATTATTTAATGCGAAAATTCGTTGATGTCGGCAAAAAACCGTTAACTCATGTCTATGGTTTAATAATTTTTCATTATTTAGAAACATAATAATGTGTAGTTTTTCATGTAGGCATAAAGGGCATGGGTCATCCCAGATTTTACAAGTTCTTGTTCTATTTAATATTTTCCATTTTACTTTTGGTATTTGATTCATTTCTTTTAGATGTCAAAAATATTTGGATAGAGATGTCTGATTTCTACTTCTAATATTATTGAAGGAGATTTTGTGTTGTCGCCATTTAATTTTAAATTCATTTTTCGTTGACCCAGTTAAAGTGGTGAAGGCTTGTACAGAACCATCCACACTTTTCGGAACTATTGATACACTCGGTCGGGGTAAATAAATGCCACACACACACACACAAACACACACACACACACACACATACACACACACATATATATATATATATATATATATATATATATATAATTAGTTTCGTTGATGTGAGTTTGTGTCCCAGTTTCTCTGACGATCGCAAAGGGCGTGAAACACAGAGTCACAAACTGACATCAATCCAACAAAATATGTTAGTTCTGTCACTGATATTGAGCGCTTTCCAATAAGTACCGTTCATATATAATATATAAATAATATATATGTATAAAAACTGCATATATATATGCATATATATATATATATATATATATATATATATATATGTATGTATATATGGTAATATATATATATATATATATATATATATATATATATATATATATATATATATATGTATGTATGTATGGTAATATATATATATATATATATATATATATATATATATATATATATGGTAATATATATATATATATATATGATAATGTTAACAAATCCGTCGGTATATAATTCAAGTCGAGCGTAATAATATAAAATATTAAAACTGATCCGCAAAAAGAACTCAGTGTATTTTTTAAGAAAAAAATAACATTTAATCAACAGTTACTTACCATGACCCAAAGAAGTACAATCAAAGAATTGAAACATGAAAGCATTTGTGTAGCGATTTCAATATATTTTTATAATAATCTTTTGCAATAAATATATTAATAATATAGTTCTTTACTTTGTACTGAGAACATTTTTTAAAGTAAATGTTACGAACAGTGAAATATTTATGTGTTCTTTCTCTCATTTATATATAAAGACATTTTTTATGTTTAACGTTCTTTTTATAGATACAAGTATTTAAGTAAATGCTCTGTTTATAATAAACAGTATTAAATAACATTTACCGGCCTGAATGTCCGAGAAATTTTCATAGAAAATATTCGTCCTTCGACAGGATTACGAACCTGTATCCTATCCGAAACCATCATATAGTCTGACGTGACTTACCTCTCGGCCACAAACGATCATTCGGTTGGCAAGGTCGAATTTACTGCTTATAAGCTGCAATGTTCAATAGGATACAGGTTCGAATCCTATCGAAGGACGAATATTTTCTATGAAATTTTCTCGGAGATTCAGGCCGGTAAATGTTATTTAATACTGTTTATTATAAACAGAGCAATTACTTAAATACTTGTATCTATAAAAAGAACGTTAAACATAAAAATGTCTTTAAATAATTGTCGGACTTTGTCCATTTCATAATATATATATATATATATATATATATATTAATATATATATATATTAATGCATGTTTCATTAAATAATATAAACAAGTTTTGTTTATTTATTTTAAGTAAGTTCCTTTGATATCGTCTGATAAGCTTAATAACATTATCATTGAAAGACGAAAGGAAATCACCATATTGTTACGTTTTTTAATCCTATCTAAGCTTTCGGCTTACATAAGCCATTATCAAAGATGACAATTATATTTCAATATATCAAACAATACTTGTCTATATTATTTAAACATGCATCAATGAAAGATTTCTGCCTAAATACACACACAATATATATATATATATATATATATATATATATATATATATATATATATATATATATATATATATATATGTAAGCAAATATAAATGGATATAAATCCGACAGAATGGAGAAAAATATTTGGAAAAAACAAACAAAAATCCTTAAATGCAATTATGTTGTTTTAATATGAATGAAATGTCAACGTCTGACGTTTCGGTTTAATAAACCTTCTTCAGGACAATATTCATTAAAATACAATTAACATAATCAGTTCAACATGACAAAGACGATGGACATAAAAACAAGACTTATCCAAAACAGATAACTGAAAATTTTAAATGATCAGCTTTCCGTTTAAGCGTGGTCACGTTGTCGTCAAATGGGCGACGCTTTCAAAACGTATTCCTAAAATTTCAGTATTTTGAATGAAAACGAAAAAAATGAAAATAATTCTATTATGATGGAAAATTGTATGTACGCTTGTCGAGCATTAATCTCGCTAAAAAAGGGGAAATACTAAAGAAACCAGGTCTAGTATTCACCGTGCGTGAGATGGATATTATACCTGCTTCATAAATCCTTCTATATATATATATATATATATGATAAATTATAGTTTTAAGATATATTATATTTATGGGTTAAAGTGCTCAATATCAGGTATGGACCGTATGTAAAATATTAAAGTAGACATTGAAGCCAACGCCCAGAAGAAGACACTTGTTTAAATCCAATCTAAGCTTTCGGTTTACATAAGCCATTATAAATGATGACAATTACTTCTCAATATATCAACCAATACACGAACGAAACATCATTTTTTTGTTGCATGAAAAATTTCAAAGCAACGAATAACTGAATGATAATGTTATTAAACTTGTCAAAAATATGAAAAGAACTTACTTAAAATAAATAGACAAAAGCTGCCTATATATATATATATATATATATATATATATATATATATATATATAGATACACCTAGTGAGCCAGACAAACCTACCTAGGTTTCACCTAAACGGATCGTCAGGGAAAGTATGGAGCCATACTTTCCCTGACGATCCGTTTAGGTGAAACCTAAGTAGGTTTGTCTGGCTCACTAGTTGTATCTAGGTCTGCTCTACGATTGTATTGAGCTCTTTTGTTAGTTAGTTGTCTACTCGTATCGGGGTTTTTTCTTTGGGCTTCAGACCTGCATCTGTGCGATTTGTTCGACAGTAGTTCATGTTTGTAGCTCTTTCTTTTTTTAAAACCTTTTTTTCCCTCGAGATTGATTTGATTATTTACAAATCAAAAATTCGAGGGTTTTTCGAAACGAGTCTAGTTATCTATCTATCTATCTATCTATCTATCTATATATATATATATATATATATATATATATATATATATATATATATATTTTACATAAATACTTGTTACAAAATAAACATTACATTTACCTTGATAAATTCCCACAGAGAACGAAACGCGTTGGCTAAAATAAGTAACAGAATAGTAACCTGTATCGTGATCTAAATAGAGACATAGTATAGTGAATAGAGCAGTGAATAGTGGTCCGTATAGTAATAGAGGATAGACTAGAAATGAAAATCTGTATAGTATAGTGAACAGACTAGAAATAGCGATCGTAAGTAGCTACGATACTTTGTACTTATGCATTTCTCCAATGGTCACGTGAACCAATTAATTCGATGAGATCGCCTTTGTCTGCACACTGGCGATCTATGTTCAAACTCAAGTGTGGACAGCGACACCTTACTCCTATATAACAACATACTTCATACAAATCCAGTCGTTTATGAGATGACCGATCCCCAGAAAAAATTAAAATAAATAAATTAAAGAAAAATTATGAAATTAGTTAAATAATAAAGAAATTAACAAACTACACAAAAATTAATAATAATAATAATAATAATAATAATAATAATAATAATAATAATGAACACCAAACACTTAAGAAATCACTAATAAGCAATAAGTTACCGGAGAGCAGTATAAAATCGCTACAAGTGACCATATTCGGGTCACCAATTATTTCTACTCATTAGCCTCTAGAATAAATTGAGACAAAACCGTTACCGCTTACTCAATAACAGTTAGCATAATACTATAGACTTTGCTAGCCATAATTGTCCATTGATATAGATATATATATATATATATATATTAAGAAATACAGTTTTAAGGTGTGCTATATTTATGGGATAAAGTGCTCAATATCAGTGATAGAGCGTTTGTAATTGTGGCCTGACGATTGCGTCTAGCATGAAACAGCCTGTCACCTCTAAGTGTTGACTTCAATGTTCACTTGTGTGTATATATATATATATATATATATATATATATATATATATAAGTGAACATTGAAGTGAACATATATATATATATATATATATATATATATATATATATATATATATATACATACATATATTATATATATATATAACAAAACACAACACACATGGCGTGAAAATTGCGTTAACGCATAAAACAGACTGTCTCGACTTGCTGCTGATGTTGTTCTTCAGATATATATATATATATATATATATATATATATATATATATAAGTGTTGACTTCAATGTTCACTTGTATGTATATATATATATATATATATATATATATATATATATATATATATATATATGTGTGTGTATATATATATATATATATATATATATATATATATATATATATATATATAACAAAACACAACACACATGGCCTATATATATATATATATATATATATATATATAATGTATTGGGGGAGCAGATCGTTATTTAAACATATATTATTAAATATAACAGACAATGAATGTCTATTATGTCTGATCTTGAGCCGTTCTAATGTTTTAAATGTTTGCTTTAATTTCGGGTGAAAATAAAGACAAAAATTGTCCAACATTTGCATATTTTTTTTATTACGTTGCTCCTAAGCTTTTGGCTCACATGAGCCGGCCTCGGAGTTGTTATACAGACATGAAACAAAGATATCCACCGTCAAAGATGATATTTTCTTATTTTGACATAGAAGATTGCTATGCGACATTAACTGTCGCAGGATAGCAGATACAGATCGTAAGTTCAAGATACAGTTCTATGACGTCATACCATGCGATAGACTGAAGTTATACAACAGAACCAATGTCTAGATACAATGTAATGTCTTGTGACTAGTTTAATATAATTTACTTGAGTGTGGGTTGCTTCGTTTTAATGTAGATGGCCTTCAATAAATGAAAGTTCTTTTTACTCCGTGTATATGTGTGAGTATTATTGCGTTATCAGTGAATATAAGTCTAATATTTTGTACATGGCTATGTTTTTATAAAAATAATAAACCCGCTACATATATTGGTTTTACTACAGCCACACTCTCCTGTAGACTTACCTGTCACCTTTCTGATTTTAGTTCTATTAAAAAACATTTCTTAGAAATCAGACAAAATAGACATTGATTGTTATATTTAATAATATATGTTTAAATATATATATGTTTAAATATATATATTATATATATATATATAGAGAGAGAGAGAGAGACAGACAGAATCAGTGAGAGTGTGCTAGATAGATAGATTTATAGATAGATAGATAAAACACTGAGATACGCAGGTATGCATAGATAGATAGATAGATAGATAGATAGATAGATAGATAGATAGATAGATAGATAGATAATTGGAGAATTAAAAGACAGAGATACGTAGGTATGCATAGATAGATAGATAGATAGATAGATAGATAGATAGATAGATAGATAGATAGATAGATAATTGAAAGACAGAGATACGTAGGTATGCGTAGACTTAGAAAGATAGATAGATAGATAGATAGATAGATAGATAGATAGATAGATAGATAATTAAAAGACTGAGATACGTAGGTATGCGTAGACTTAGATAGATAGATAGATAGATAGATAGATAGATAGATAGATAGATAGATAATTATAAGACTGTGATAGGTAGATATTCCTAGGCTGAGATAGATAGATAATGAAAAGACTGAGATAGGTATATATGCCTAGACTTAGATAGATAGATAGATAGATAGATAGATAGATAGATATGAACAAATAATCTATTGTGTTCTCAGGCAAATATGCCTTTCGCTCAGCTGCAGATCTCGTCTATCGTCGCTTCTGCCATCTTTGCTTTCTATCTGTTGCGTGAATCTGAACCCACTCTCCCTTGATGTTATAAGGTTACTTGCCGCCACCAGCCACCTTCAGTTAACATTAACACAGGAAGAATATGTAACGGGGTCCTCCTCCTCCTCCTTGAGCTATTTCACAAACATCATGACATTTCTTTCGACCCAATGTTCAATGAACCGTAACGCAAGTTTTTAACTACCTACCCAACTATGTTCTTGTCATGGTGCTCATCCCCCTCCCTCTCTCCCCCTCCCTCTCTCCCCCTCCCTCTCTCCCCCTCCCTCTCTCTCTCTTACTCTGTTGTTCTGTCTCCCCCCCTCTCCCCCTCTCTCTTACTCTGTTCTTCTGTCTTCCCTTCTCCACCCCCTCTCTCTCTTAGTCTATTCTTCAGTCTTCCCCCTCTCTCCCTCTCTCTCTTACTCTGTTCTTCTGTCTTCCCCTCTCCACCCCCTCTCTCTCTTAGTCTATTCTTCTGTCTTCCCCCTCTCTCCCTCTCTCTCTTACTCTATTCTTCTGTCTCCCCCCTCTCTCCCCCTTTATCTCTTACTCTGTTCTTCTGTCTTCCCCTCTCTCTCCCCCTCTCTCACTCTTCTGTCTTCCCCTCTCCACCCCGCTCTCCTCTATTAATGCAGAGAGAGGCATTTCGCGATCGCCATCTCTTATTTGTAGAAGAATAACAATCGTTGTTTGATGCAATATTCTGATAGAGAGAAACATCGGAAGGTGGCTGAGATACAGATAAAAAAACAGACTAAGACAGATATAGAAATAATAAACGTAGATAGATAGATAGATCGATAGATAGATAGATAGATAGATAGATAGATAGATAGATAGATATTGTCTGAGATAGATAGATAGATAGATAGATAGATAGATAAATAGATAGATATGTAATTATGTACCGAACGAGATAGATAGATAGATAGATAGATAGATATTGTCTAAGATAGATAGATAGATAGATAGATTGATAGATAGATGTAAACATTAGAAAAACAATTTCCAGTGGAAATCTACAGTAAAATAATTTTCAATAGTAAAATAATTTTTAATTCAAATCTATAGTAACTCAATTTCCAAAGTAAACCTATATTAAAATAATTTCCAAGAGTAAAATAGTTTTCAATGCAAATGTATAATAAATGAATTTCCAATGTAATTCTATAGTAAAATAATCTCCAATTTAAACTATAATAAGTGCACAAACAGCAAGAGGAGGGGCAGAATGTGATACGCGATTTTTGTGAGTTGTACTTGCAAGATTTATTGTATCTCGTTTATCTTTCAGTTGTGATTTTTTTTGGGACCTGGCCCGGGTGCACGCGCTCGGGTTGCCCGCATTAAACTGAACTTGTGTCGCAACCTGCCCGCGTGAGGTCGCAAGTAAATATCGCATATAATACGCGTGTATTGTATTCTGGCCAGCAAAGAAGCGAACTCTTCTGTTTATAGTACTGACTCTGTCTTCGGGCAATTCTGCTGTTTTTTTGTCTTCGGGCGAAGAGCAACCACAAAATTGCGAAGTAACTAATCCTGGGTAACAGCTGAACGCGACATTACCTCCAATATTACACTAAAGAGGTCGGGGTCGTTAGTAATACCGATTCCAGCTATTCCGATGGTAGCATCGGCTGTGCTATTTTGGAACCTAGTCCGGGTGCACGTGCTCGGTCTCCCCACATTAAACTGACCTTGTGTCGCATCCTGCCTGCTTAAGGCGGCAAGTAGGTATCGTATATGATACGCGATTATTGTATTCTGACTGGCAGAGGAACGAACACCTTTGCCAATCTTCTGCCATTAATATTGGTTCAAGCTCCAAGGAGGGTGGTCGTCTCCGGGGCATAACATTTCCTTTGGGAGGGAGCTGAGTTTATTGCCCGGCGAATAAAGTATTCCCCAAAATGGCGATTTCCCTTGGGCCTTAAGACGCGTTAAACTCTGTCTTGTGTCACGTTGTGTTTGGTCGTGGGTGTGCGTTTAAATACCGAATAAGATAAGTGAGATTAATGACTACCAATGGACTGGGAAGATACGAAGGAAATCACACTTTATAAAAAATATATTTTGTTAATTTTTAATTCAGCAATTCAAAAGACAAGATTATTTAAGATACTAAGAATTGACAGTGATTCGATCCTTCAACTTTTTCTAAACAAGATCACCTCCAAATGTCAGAAAATGATGGGATCTTTTTAGAGAGCCTCTCATTGGTTAAAAAAATATAAATTTCACAATTCAAAATTCGATGGTTCTCCAGCCTCTTTTAGCAGACAAAAAAAAACAACTTCATTTCTGTAGAAAAAATACAGGTTTCTTACACATCCATGTGGTCTCTGTCTCTATTTCTGAGATGAGTTATTGTTATTATTCAAACTATTTACAATGTTCAGACTGTTGTCCTCATCTTTATTGTCATGTTCACGACATTTCGGCCGTTGTACGCTCTTGGCCTTCTTCAGGATCTGTCTCTATTTCTGAGATGAGTTATTGTAATTATTTAAACTATTTACAATGTTCAGACTGTTGTCCTCATATTTGTTTACATATTCACGACGTTTCGGCCGTTCTACACTCCCACCTTCTTCAGGATCTGTCTATATTTCTGAGATGAGGTACTCTAATTATTTACACTATTTACATTTTTCAGACTGTTAACCTCATCTCTGTTATAATATCCACGACGTTTAGACCGTTGTACGCTCTGGCCTTCTTCAGGATCTGTCTATATTTCTGAGATGAGGTACTCTAATTATTTACACTATTTACATCTTTCAGACTGTTAACCTCATCTCTGTTATAATATCCACGACGTTTAGACCGTTGTACGCTCTGGCCTTCTTCAGGATCTGTCTATATTTCTGTAATTATTTATACTATTTACAATGTTTGGACTGTTGTCCTCATCTTTGTTGCCATATTCACTACGTTTCGACTTTTGTACGCTCCGTCTTTCTTCAGGATCTGTCTATATTTCTGAGATGAAGTATTGTAATTATTTACACTATTTACATTGTTCGGATGTTTATCCTCATCTTCGTTGGTATATTCACGACGTTTCAGCCCTTGTTCGATCCGGCCTTCTTCGGAATTTGTCTATATTTCTGAAATGAGGCAATTATTTACGCTATTTACAATGTTCAGACTATTATCCTCGTCTTTGCTACCATATTCACGACGTTTTGCCTGTTGTACGCTCGGGTCTTCTTCAGGTGACTGGAATATCGAATCGAACCCTTTATTTCGCTCACCGGGGTAGATTGTTCTAGTTTCACGTGCCATGCCTCATTCGGGCGATATCTAAATATCAGCTATTTCCCTTTAATTCAATTCTTCAAGATTTTGTTCACCGCTGTTGTAGCTAGGTATTGAACTCACAACTCTGAGACAAATCACTGGGTTACCTTAACTAACGCTGCTCTAGATATGTCAAAGAGAGAGAACGATAATGACTGAATTAAATCCCTTGAGGAAGTCAAGAAAGGATTATCCACTTCTTAGAGATTAAGGAAATTATCATCAGGTTAAAAATATCAGATGATAAAGATTTGTCTTAGACATAGAAGTCATGAGTTTGGTGTCTCTAGCTTTTTAAAAATATTTTAAATATAAAAATAATTCATAACTTACCCTTCTATTAACTTGTGGCGTATCTGGCTATCTTTCAGGACGTATTATTGCGTCCAGGCGGACCGTTTAAGAATCGCTGCTCTAGATATGTCGAAGGCTTTTGACAGGGTTTGGCATGCAGGTCTTCTACGTTGCGTTTCGTCGTGGGCGTGTATGTAAATTCCGAATATGATTTTAATAACAAAAGTACACAGGTGTTGGCTTGAAGAAAGCTTTATTCAACTGAGAATACAAGCTCCGCGTAGGGCACCTCGGCGCGGTGTAATGGTTAGCAAGCTTGTCTAGCTAAAACAGTTACGACTGAGTAGCGAGTTTGATTCTCACTGGGTGCCTCATACTTTCGGTCTTGTGCCACATCTAAGCTACCCTTAGAAAATCATTTTTTTAGGGCGCCTCGAGGTGGTGTAATGGTTAGCAAGCTTGTCTTGCTAGCACAATTATGACTGAATAGTGAGTTCGATCCTCACTGGGTGCCCCATACTTTCGGCCCTGTGCCACATCTGCGCTACGCTTGGAAAATCTCTACAAGTTTCGCGTATAGTGTCCTTTTATAGTCCCAGTAAACAGAAAGAGGAAAGTAACAAAACAAGGGGAGGCCATTCTTGATTATTCATAACAATGATACCCATGTTTAAAGACTACCGCTTGACTGAGAACATACGAACAAAATCACACTACATAACACTGATAGTATTAATTTATTATTCTTTTTTTATCTCTCGTTTTAAAATAGGTTTTGATGAGTCGATTTATAAACACGTCTATGCTGTACTAATTAAATTTAGTTCTTGTATACTCAGACTGTTACATCCAGCGTTCAAGTACTTGACTCGAGTGAGAGACTGGGCTGTATTGGGACCTCGGATGGGTCCACGCTCGTCACTCCCCCATTAAACTGAACTTGTGTCGCATCCTGCGTGAGGTGGTAAGTAGATATCGTATATCATACGTGAGTATTGTATTCTTGCCAACAAAGAAGCGAACTCCTCTGCCAATAGTATTATCTCTGTCTTCGGGCAGAGCGCAATTCTGTTTTTTCTTCGTCTTCGGTTGAAGCCCAACCAAAAAATTGAGAGGTACCCAGCCCCGGTTTGCAGCTGCCTGCAATAGTACCTCCCTCATTGCACTAAAGAGGTAGGGTGGGTGATCGTTAGTAATATCGATCCCAGCTAAACTATGGTTGCCTAGGCTGGGCTATTTTGGGACCTATCGCTGATGTGCTAACAGCCAATACTGAATATGTATATCAAGGTCTTGATAATAACGGAAAAGCTTGAACTGTGACTCTAGACCAGTGTTTCCCGAACTTTTTTTTTTACTTCAGGGCGCAATTGTAGAATAACTAAAACTCTGGGGTGCATTTTAAATTTAAATAAGGAAAAATTAGTGATCAAATTTGAAAATATCAATTTTGGGTTTAGCATTGTCAAAGATTAGCTGTACAGTTTTCATTTAAACGGATTTATGAAGAATCTGCTACTTCTTTTTTAGAGAGTGAACGATAATGACTGATTTAAATCCCTTGAGGAAGTCAAGAAAGGATTATCCACTCCTTAGAGATTAAGGAAATTAACATCAGGTTAAAAATATCAAATGATAAAGACTTAACTTAGACATGGAAGTCATGTGTTTGGTGTCTCTAGCTTTTTAAAAATGAAGATTTTTTTTAAATATAAAAGTAATTTATAACCCTTCTGTTAACTTGTGGCGCACCTGGCTATCTTTTAGGACGTATTATTGCGTCCAGGCGGACCGTTTAAGCATCGCTGCTCTAGATATGTCGAAGGCTTTTGACAGAGTTTGACAAGCAGGTCTTCTACGTTGCCTTTCGTCGTGGGCGTGTATGTAAATACCGAATATGAGAGTCGAAATTAAAAACTACGCTGGACTGAGAACATTCGAACAAAATCACACAACATAACAGTAATAATATTAATGTAAGAGGACTTTCTTAACAAGTGAAATCCCTTTAGATTTTTTTTTTATATCTCTAGTTTTAAAGTCCGTTTCGATGGGTCGACTTATAAACAAGTCCATGCGGTATTAATTAAATTTAGTTCTTATATACACAGACTTTTACACCCAGCGTTCAAGTGCTAATCTCGAGTGAGAGACTTGGCTATATTCGGACCTCGGACGGGTGCACGCGCTCGGGCTCAACACTATTAACATGGATTAACTATTTTCCCATAGCGGGGACCCTAACAGGTGCTACCACCCCGGGTCAGGGTGAACCTGGAAACACTAGCAATTAAGTGATGGTTTCACGCTCCTCAAACCCTCCTAATCAAAGATCTTGCTGTCGGGTGTAGTTTATCGTCATCAGGATGCTGGTGTAGTTTATCGTCTTACCCAGACTGCGGATGTAGCTTATCGTCTTACCCAGGACGTGGATGTAGTTTATCGTCTTACCCAGGACGCAGATATAGTTTATTCTCTTACCCAGGAAGCGAATGTATTTTATCATCTTACCCAGGACGTGGATGTAGTTTATCGTCTAACCCAGGAAGCGAATGTATGTTATCATCTTACCCAGGACGTGGATGTAGTTTATCGTCTTACCCAGGACGCGGATGTAGTTTATCGTCTTACCCAGAACGCTCATGTATTTTATCATCTTACCCAGGAGGTGGATGTAGTTTATCGTCTTACCCAGGATGCGGATGTAGTTTATCGTCTTACCCAGGACGCGCATGTATTTTATCATCTTACCCAGGATGTGGATGTTATTTATCGTCTTACCCAGGACGCGAATGTATTTTATCGTCTTACCCAGGACGCGGATGTAGTTTATTGTCTTACCCAGGATGCGGATGTAGTTTATCGTCTTACCCAAGATGCGGTGTAGTTTATCGTGATACGCAAGATGGCATAAGTTTTGTCATAAGTTACTCTTCTGTTAACTTGTAGTTCACCTGGCTCTCTTTCATGGCATATTAGTGTCCCCGATCCCACTGTTTAGAAAACACTCCTCTAGATATGTCGAAGTCTTTTGACAGGGCTTGGCACGCTGGTCTTCGACGTTGCGTTTCGCCTTGGCCGTGCATGTAAATACCGAATATGAGAGTCGAAATTTAAACACTACAGCTGGACTGAGAACATACGAACAAAATCATACTACATAACAGTGATAATATTAATATAAGAGGAGTTTTTTAACATGTGAATTCCCTTTAGATTTTTTGTTTTGTTTTTTACTTCTCTAGTTTTAATGTCGTTTTGATGAGTCGACTTATAAAGAAGTTTACGCGGTATTAATTAAATTTCCGTCTTGTATACTCAGACTCTTTCATCCAGCGTTCAAGTACTTATCTCGAGTGAGAGAGATTCATTTACACTTCGCGCTGTTTCTCAACTCACGTAGTGATTAAATACGCA
>OZ010597.1:88806993-88839493 GCA_963932145.1 Acanthosepion lycidas
CACACATACATATCCTATATATATATGTATATATATATATATATATATATATATATATATATATATATATATATATATATATATATATGTATATATATGTGTGTGTGAGTGGAAATTTTCTCATATACATATATATGTGTCTCTGTGTGTGTGAAAAATTTCAAATGCACACATTTTATATATATATATATATATATATATATATATATATATATATATGTATGTATATATACATAGTTGTATATATGTGTATTTATATATATATATATATATATATATATATATATATATATATATATATATATATATACACATAGGTGCGTATATATAGGCTTGTGTATGTATGAAAATTTACTCTTACACACACACACACGCAGGCACACACACACATATATATATATATATATATATATATATATATATATATATATATATATATATATATATATATATATACACACACAGATGAGAGAAAGAACATGGAGTAAAAATTCACTGTTCGGAGCATTTACTTTTTTAAAAAGTGCTGAATACAAAGTAGAGCAATATATTATTATATTTTTATTATAAGAGATTATTATAAAAACATTTTGGAAATCGCTACACAAAAGTTTTCATGTTTCAATACTATGATTATACTTGTTGGTAAGTTACTTGCCATCGCCTGAAATGAAAGCGTTTATGTAACGATTTCCAAAATGTTTTTATTATAATCTCTTATAATATATACAAGGTGTTCATAAAATTCGTGTGCACTTTAAAAAATTTATAACTTTATTTGTATTTGCGATAGAAATAATTTGTAAAAAGGATTAGAAAGATGTAAATCTATATTTTTTAAGGTTTTATTAAAATTTTATTTAACATATCCTCCATCATTAGCAATACAAAGGGTAATACGATTTTACAGTTCACGGAAAACATTTGCCAACTGATTTACAGTAATGCCTTAAATCACATTAGTTATTTTAGCTATACTTAAAACTAGGTACATTAAACTTACAACATTTTTTTACAGATTATTTCTATCGCAAATACAAATGAAGTTACAATTTTTTTAAAGTGCACACGAGCTTTATGGACACCCTGTACACACACATACACACACACACACACACACAAGCTAAAAAAGAACAACCGGTTTCGTCCCAGGTCTTATCAAGTTTATCTTCTGAGATATAAAAAATATATAAGCTTGTAAATTAAATTAATATAACGAATGGAAGGGAAACAATATGAATTTCAAGAAAGCTAGAGTCCAATAACCTTCAGACCCCGTAAGCATTCCTTCTGTTTACAAAGTGAAGACCCACGGGATCTGATACAGAAGGACTCTAGAACGTGGAATGTGGAGTGGTACCTAGATAAAATCGAAAAACGGTCCGCACTAAAATTAAACATGCAATTCCTGCTATATATTACATGCTCTGCAATAGAAGAGCTAGAAATATTGGTTCGTTGGCTTTTCCTGGCATCCGGATTCAAAATCCTGGGCGGGGGGTAAATTTTATTTTATTCTCAGATCCAAACCCTGGAACGTCTTCCCTATATAGTCGAGTCCACAACTCCACTTATATTTATAAATCACCGACCAATCATGATCGATTTTATCTAGGTCCCACTCCACATTTCACCTCAAGGTTCTAGAGTCCTTCCCGTGGGCTTTCCCTTTATAAACAGAGGGAATGCTTACTGAGTGTGAATGTTATTGGACTCTAGTTTCTTGAAATTCATTTTTTTCTCTTCCATTCCTCATATTAATTTAATTTACACGCTTATATATTTTTTATATCCCAGAAAATAAACTTGATAAGCCCGGGACGAAACCGGTTGTTCTTTTTTAGCTTTTTAAAAACCCATATAAATTTTGCTTTTTCCTAGCTATCATTAAATTTTGTACCATAAAAACTTATTTAAATATATATATATGTATATATGCTACTTCGAAATGTTAAAAGATTTGATTTATAAAATGTTTACAACTTTGGCACCATTTCGTTTTGCCTGTTTATCGCCAACCAAGAGAAAAAAAAAATGTTGGATCTGAGTCTTCAGTTCCATATCAGTGTTGTCAGGCGAAGATTTTTTATAAAACTCTGGCTTGTCTACAAACTGTTTATCTTAAAAAGAAAAAAAAATACCGGATTTCTTCCAGCAGATTAAATTTTGTTATACTTGAAATGTAATTATTTACAATTATGAACCCTTTTTTTATTAAGTGTTTCAAATAGGGATTTACAGAAACGAACCAAAATAGACAGACATACACACGCAAAAATAAGTGAAAACAAGACTAAATGAATTCTGAAAAGAAATGTCACTTGTCTTTCAATATACTTCGTTTTCATTGGCCCTTCCCAGTACATTCGGGAAGATGTACTTTTACTTTCAAAATAGCATTTATGTCACACGCGGAGATTTCCGCCTACATCTCTCTCTCTCTCTCTCTCTCTCTCTCGCTCTATCTCTCTCTCTCACTCACACTGGCTCTCAACTTATCAAACCTCCCCGAGTTTTTTCCTGTTTCTCAAAGTATCTCTACCTATTAATGTGTGTTTTGCATATTTGAGTAGCATGCATTTCTTACATTATTCGAACTATTATCCTCATCTTCACTGTCATATTCACAACGTTTCGGCCTCTATATCTCTGAGATGAGGTATTATGATTACTTGCGTTATTTACATTATTCGAACTGTTATCCTGATCTTCATTGCTATATTCACAACGTTTCGGCCTCTATATCTCTGAGATGAGGTATTATGATTACTTGCATTATTTACATTATTCAGACTGTTATCCTCATCTTAATTGCCATATTCACAACGTTTCAGCCTCTATATCTCTGAGATGAGGCATTATGATTACTTGTATTATTTACATTATTCCGACTGTTATCCTCATCTTCATTGCCATATTCACAACGTTTCGGCCTCTATATCTCTGAGATGAAGTATTATGATTACTTGCATTATTTACATTATTCCGAGTGTTATCCTCATCTTCATTTCCATATTCCCAACGTTTCCCTCGTTATACTCTCCGGCCTTCTTCAGTTGATTGGAATTTCGAAGCGAACCCTATATTTCATCCACCAGGGTAGATTGTTTAGATCCAATGCCATTGGAAATTGCTTGGCGTGCTACGTGTGGCACGCGAGCCATAGGTTTCCGACTCCTGTCATGTGCCATGAATATGATCCATATAATATAGTTTGCTGTTTAATGTCTGTTATCATCCTCAAGGGCTGTGAAAAGAATAACCTTGATTAATTTGTTTAGTTCACCGCTAGGTGGTACTTGTTTCTGCGGTATTGGACACAATGACGGAAAAGCTGGCACTGTTCGTTTTTCTTGTGTTTTGAAGGTGATTATGCAACTTAAACGCTCATCATCTGGAACCGACACTCGACAGGCCTTGGAATGTATGTGCCACTTAAAATTCTGTGCTCAAACTTCGGAGCGAGGCATAAATATTTACCTATTGTGTAAACACAAATTGAAACCTTCCTATTCGTAAAAATAGTTTCAAATTTCGCATAAGGCTTCTTAATATTCTTTTGTTTTATTGTTTACAGTTTAATTAAAACTCTATTTCCTATACCAGAAGTCGACACCCTTTTTTTCTATGTTTTAAAATCATTCAGTGTTATCAATAAGTTAAGATCAAGATACCTGTTCTACAATATATAGGATACATGTTCGATTCCTGTCGGAGGACGAATATTTTCTATGAAAATTTCTCGGACATTCAGGACGGTAAATGTTGTTTAATAATGTTTTTTTTATAAATATTTGTATCTATAAAAAGAATGTTTAAAATTTAGTATATATATGCTATGTATTACTAATTTAATATTTATTCAATTTTCTAATTAAACATTTGGGAAGTTATTTTAAACCAAGAAGAGCATTCTTCGTTTTTTTGCTTAATTTTATTTTTAAGGACCCCATTTTCCAAAGTTAAACGATTTTCATTTCTAGGTCCTCAGGAGCGTTTCTGAACCTCCGAAACTGTCGAGGTTAGCACTTTGATCCCTGAGTCTATTAGAGCATGCATCGGCAACCGTTTACTGTGCTTATTTAGGGTATTTTTATACAAGTCAAAATCAATATTCCTTTCCTACAATATATTTTATATAGTATTAGGTCGGTGCAAAAATCATGTCGGTTTTTGACGTCTTTTTTAACGTCAAAAAAACGACATTAGTTTTGCACCAACCTAATATATATACTTTAGTATATATTAAAATTGAAGCAGTTAAATATCTTCTTTGCGTTGTAGTAGTTACTGGTTCGGACTTCGTGATGTCATTTGCAGCTACCTGCCATTGAAAATTGCTTGGCGTGTCGCGTGTGACACACGTGCCGTAGGTTATCGACTCCTGCCTTAGACTATTTGCCTTACCAAGGCTTTAGAAAAATACCACACGTCCTCTGTGCTATACTAAAAGTAAATCATAGCTATACTCCTAAGTCTTGTCCTTTCTTTTGCTAATATATGTCCACACAGTAGCTCTCTACCTTGAGTAGATCTTGGGCCTTATATTGGTTGAAAATTAGTAAAAAAAAGTGTTAAATCAGTCAAAATATGAACCTTGAATGTCTGTATATTTCTGCCATCGACTTACAAGATTATTTGCGCCTTTGCAATAAAACTGTAAAGGTTTGAAAGCCAGGAAATATTTTAATGCTCTTTCTCCAGCTTCTTTGCAACAGAATGTCTTCTAGCTTGAAAATGGTGTTAGTCAGAGGGTGAGAGATCAAAGGAATATGGAGGCTGTGGTTTAGTTTATTAGGTTTTACTGCATATCAGCCTTTTCCATGTTATCTAATAATGATTTCCGCCTTTTTGATAAACATTAGAACGTTAGACGTGTTCAGTATATACAAGAGTCAAAGAGGTTAATATTAGCTTAGTTTGCGCGGGAGTTTTGATTTACACTCATGTCAAAATGGTAGATGTAAGTTTGGTTTGCACAAGAAACAGAAAGGTAGACATCTATTTGGTTCGTACAAGAGTGAAAAAGGTGAATATATGTTTGTCCTGCACGGAAGTCAAAATGATAGATATGGGCATTTTTGCACGATAATCAGATAGGTAGACACCAGTTTGGTTTGTACAAGAGTCAAAAGGGTAGACATATGTTTGTACAGGAATCAAAAGAATAGATAGAAGGTAGCGACGGAGAATGTGAAGAAGGCACTAAGCATAAACTACAAGAAAACAGAATGCATGTTCATCAGTAAAAAGATAAGCCCGAAATGCGATTTGCAGGTCGAGAACTGTAGAATCAAACAGACTGGTAAGTTTAAATATCTGGGAAGCGTTCTGACAGAGGACGGTTAGTGTGACACTGAGATCTGTAGGCGCACTGGGATGGCCAAGGACGTATTCCAAAAGCTGGACAGAGTATTGCGAGACAGAAGCATTTCTTTGGCAACGAAGAAAAGAATACTGAGTTGATACGTCCCATCTATCCTTCTTTACGGCAGGGAATGTTGGACGGTCTCCTCAAAGATAAAGAAGAGACTCGAGGCAACTGAGATCCGAAGACAGATTTGGATGGCCAAAGACGCATTCCTAAAGCTAGGCAGAGTATTAAGAGACAGGAGGATATCTTTGGTAACAAAGAAAAGAATACTGAGTTGATACGTACCATCTATCCTTCTTTACGGCAGCGAATGTTGGACGGTCTCCTCAAAGATAAAGAAGAGACTCGAGGCAACTGAGATCCGAAGACAGATTTGGATGGCCAAAGACGCATTCCTAAAGCTAGGCAGAGTATTAAGAGACAGGAGGATATCTTTGGTAACAAAGAAAAGAATACTGATCTGTTACGTGACATCTGTCCTTCTTTACGGCAGAGAATGTTGGACGGTCTCCTCAAAGATAAAGAAGAGACTCGAGGCAACTGAGATCCGAAGACAGATTTGGATGGCCAAAGACGCATTCCTAAAGCTAGGCAGAGTATTAAGAGACAGGAGGATATCTTTGGTAACAAAGAAAAGAATACTGAGTTGATACGTCCCATATATCCTTCTTTACGGCAGGGAATGTTGGACGGTCTCCTCAAAGATAAAGAAGAGACTCGAGGCAACTGAGACTCGAAGACAGATTTGGATGGCCAAAGACGCATTCCTAAAGCTAGGCAGAGTATTAAGAGACAGGAGGATATCTTTGGTAACAAAGAAAAGAATACTGAGTTGATACGTCCCATCTGTCCTTCTTTACGGCAGCGAATGTTGGACGGTCTCCTGAAAGATAAAGAAGAGACTCGAGGCAACTGAGATCCGAAGACAGATTGGGATGGCCAAAGACGCATTCCTAAAGCTAGGCAGAGTATTAAGAGACAGGAGGATATCTTTGGTAACAAAGAAAAGAATACTGAGTTGATACGTACCATCTATCCTTCTTTACGGCAGCGAATGTTGGACGGTCTCCTGAAAGATAAAGAAGAGACTCGAGGCAACTGAGATCCGAAGACAGATTGGGATGGCCAAAGACGCATTCCTAAAGCTAGGCAGAGTATTAAGAGACAGGAGGATATCTTTGGTAACAAAGAAAAGAATACTGATCTGTTACGTGACATCTGTCCTTCTTTACGGCAGAGAATGTTGGGCGATTTCCTCAAAGATGAGAACAGATTCGAGGCGACAGAGATGTGGTTCTACAGAAGGACATAAGGATATCATGGACCGAGCGTGTGAGCAACGGTGAGATCTTACACAGAATGCAAACAAGGTGGAGGTTTATACTTAACATCAGGAAGAGGCAGATGAAATTTCTGGGACACATGAGGAAGGAGGGATTGGAAAATCTGATACTCACGGGCCGAGTAAGAGAAATAAGGAAAAACATGACATACCTGGCGGGCGTAAGCAAGTGAATGATAGAACACGGTCTGGTGGGGTGTCAGAGGGAAGGAATTTGTTGAGAGCTGCAAGGGATAGAGGTGGTGGAGAGTCATCATCGCGTACGTCCTGAAAGGACATGGCACATAGAAAAAAAAGACATCAATTTGCTTTGTACAGGAGTCAAAAATATTATAAGTTTGACTTTCACGGAAGACAAAAGGCTAGATGTAGGTTTGGATTGCTCGAGAATGAAGATGTATGCACAGTTCCGGTTTATACGAGAGCGAAAAGGGGGGACCTAGAGGCGGTGTAATAGTGAGTTCGATCCTCACTGGGTGCCTCATACTTTCGGCCTTTTGCCACATCTAAGCTACGTTTAAAAAGTCAATACGGGCACCTCGAGGCGGTGTAATGTTTTTGCAAGCTTGTCTCGTTAGAACAATTACGACTGAGTGGTGAGTTCGATCCTCACTGGGTGCCTCATACTTTCGGCCTTTTGCCACATCTAAGCTACGTTTAAAAAGTCAATACGGGCACCTCGAGGCGGTGTAATGTTTTTGCAAGCTTGTCTCGTTAGAACAATTACGACTGAGTGGTGAGTTCGATCCTCACTGGGTGCCTCATACTTTCAGCCTTTTGCCAAATCTAAGCTACGCTTAGAAAGTAAATAGGGGCACCTCTAGGCGCTGTATTGGTTAGCAAACGTGTCTCTCTAGAACAATTACGACTGAGTAGTGAGTTTGGTTCTCACTGGGTGCTCCATACTTCCGGCCTTGTGCCACATCTAAGCTACGCTTCGAAAAGAGAACCAAAAGACATTGAAGGAAATTTAAAAGAAAACGGTAGACATACATACGGTAAATTTTAACCCCTTTTATTCAGTAGTTACCGCTTTGCATAGGAATAAAGTCGACATGGTTTTGACCCCAACAGACAAGAAGAAATAGGCCTGATTTATGTATTTATTGGATTAGTGCAAAAATAATGACGTAATAATGTCGTTTTTTGACCTTAAAATATACGTCAAAAAACGACATTATTACGTCATTAGTTTTGCACCAACCTAATATTATGCTTAACTTAGTCTGACACAAGGCTGCAAATTTAGGTCACCTTGTGAATAAAGAATTCACTACACATAACATTATGCTCTTCTCAATAAAACTTCAATCTCAGGAATGTGAAAATGGTGTCATGAGATAAAATCACTTTGTTTGTACTAATTTCTTTTTTCATTTTTTTTTTCTACGCAACCATAATATAAATGTGTAAAAGGTTTCTTTCTACAACTTGTCCATTCAGCGTCTCGTGTTTTAGACTCTGCAAGACTCGACATTATCTTTTAATGGCACACATCAAATTCTTCACTTACAGAGAGCCAACTTCCAATTCGTGCCTCGTCAAACCAAAAGCCCTTTCCCTTTTTTTTTACCAGTCGTCTTATTGTTCGACAAAAGTTGATAATATCTCCATTGTTGCTTTAGAAATTTCAATAAATAGTCGTCTTATTTGAACAATAATTGAACACAATTAGCCACTCCACTATGAAAATATCGCTTAAAAATAGTTCGATTATTATCATGATTATTATTATTATTAGTAGTAGTAGTAGTAGTAGTAGTAGTAGTAGGACTTTCTTCTGCGCGGTTTTTCGTTTTCGACATTATGGATGTTCTCCATCAAGCCCTACGATCTCAAACAGGTAGAAAATTTCGCAGAAGTTTGTAACGCGGACTTCTGAAGCGACGGGGTACTAAGCTTTATTTGTATTTTCTTTTTCTCTGGCTCTTTATGTTCGTTGGTATAGACCCCAAAACTCCAATCATATTTTTCTGACATAGTAATGCATAGCTGACATAATAATAATTTTCTAACATAATAATGGATAACTGACATAATAGTGTCCTAAATGTCCCACATTCCGCCAACTTCCATCCGGAGGTTGGTGTATTTTTTAACCTTGTTGATTCCTTTCAACTTAATATTATGGTCACCATGGAAACCTACCTCGACGTGGAGGCACGTTCTTGTTAATGAGAAAAACTACTATTGTTGTCTTAATAAAAAAAAACAAGAATCAAGAAGACAGAAGATAGCTTTTGACATTGCATTTAAATTGTTGAAGATGAAAACCAACTGGAAAGCTAAAAGCGGGAAGAGAATTCCACAAGCGGAAGTGCTTAAAATAAAAAAAGAATGAAGAAAAAAAATATTAGGTTTGTTGCCAAAATAATGTCGTTTTCTCACATATATTACTATGTGAGAAAACGACATTATTTTTGCACCAACCTAATAAAATAAAAAATAAGATAAACTTTTTTTGTTTTTTTTTTGCAAAGTCGTAAAAAACTTATTTTTTTTTATTATCTAATTTAATTTATCTAATATTTTCTAATAATGCAAGGAAATGAAAATTCAAAACATAAATCCGAATCTGATTTTGAATCGATACTAAAACCAAGGAATTTAGATGTGTTACAAAAAGGTGTAGTCCAAACAAATAATATTTTAAAGATACTGGTTAAATTGTAATCACAGTTTAGCTATAAGAATTAGTTTTGTAAAACCCGTATCAAATTTTAAAGAGGCAAATTCTTAGCACGGCGGTGGAAATGACGGAGCAGACCCCAACGCACCAAACATACTGGCATAATAGTGGCCTGGACGTTCCACATTCTAGCTTTTCAGTATGTGTTGTTGTTGCTATTATTATTATTATTATTATTATTATTATTATTATTATTATTATTATTATTATTATTTCCTTGGGTGTTCTGTTGTATAAACATTTCCTTTTAGTTCCTTACCAGAGACGTAAGGTCAGGAATAGCTTCATGATATCTCCCGCTGAGCATTTTTATTAAAAACAACAACAACAAAAAAAAAACTAAAATCACACACATTTTACATAAATAAAGCTCTTCGTAAAGTACGAGCTGTACTTGTGTGAACAATTTTTTTGTATTTCTTTAAGGCATGGGATTCCAGGAATCCATTAAATGCGTCTATTGGAATCTTTTGCAATCAATCCGAGGGCTCCAACGACAACGGGGATTGTTAATGTTCCCATGTGCCACAATTTTGAGATTTCGATTTCAAGGTCCTTGTATTTTAATAGCTTTTTGAAGATTTTCAAAGATACATTGCAGTCTGCAGGGACCGCCATATCAATAAGAAAGCATTTTTTTTTTTTTTGCGGTCTCTAATAACAATGTCTGGGCGGTTGGCTTTGATTGTTATATCAGTATATAGAGTGTAGTCCCATAAAATGATCACAGGTCCTATCTCCGTAATAATAATAATAATAATAATAATAATAATAATAATGATGATGATAATAATAATAATAATAATAATAATAATAATAATAATAATAATAATTATTATTATTATTATTATTATTATTATTATTATTATTATTATTTATTTCCTTTGATTTCTGGTGTGTCCACATTTCTTTCCGGGTCCCAACTAGAGACCTAAGGTCAGCAATGGCATCATGACAGTTTCCACTGAGCAATCAGAAACAAGCGTATTTTACATAGATAAAGCCCTTCGTAAGGTGTGGGCTGTACTTGTGATTATGAATTTTTTTGGATTTCTTTAAGGTATGGGCTTCCAGGAATCCCTTCAATGAGTTTATCGGACCCTTTTCCAATCAATCCGAGGATTCCAACTGTAAGTGGAATTCTTGATGTCCTCATGTTCCACATTTTCCACTTCAAGATCCTTGTATTTTGATAGTTTTATATATATATATATATATATATATATATATATATATATATATATATATATGTATGTGTGTGTGTGTGTGTGTGTGTGTGTGTGTGTGCAGGCAGGGTAATAAAAAAGCACATTATGTTTTTACGATCTTTGATAATGATGTTATTATTATTATTATTATTATTATTATTATTATATTCTGACTGCTTCTTCTCCTCCCCCGCATTCGCACGACCGTTATGTCCTATCAAGACCTCATCAAAATTGAACTATTACGCGTTATGATCGCGTGAAAAGAGTGGAAAAGGCACAAATTGGTTTCAGTGAGAAAAAGAAAGAAAGAAAGAAAGAGAAGAAAGAAAGAAAGAAAAAAAAAAGAAAGAAAAGAGAAAGAAAGAAAAATTAGGATAGAAAAAGAAAAAGAAAAAGAAAGAAATAAAGAAAGAAAGAAAGAAAGAAAGAAAGAAGTGGAGAGTTAAAGAATCAGATTAAGCTGATAAGAACAGCAACTACACTTTGATCTCAGCCATAAGGCCACGAAGCGATTGTATTTTCCTGCCGCCCCCACATGAAACAAGGACGGTTTAATGTGGGGATCCCCACCGCGTACATCCGGGCTAGTTCCACACACCCGCTCCCCACAACAGTCGGATGCGCTTGCAACGTTATTAATACCGATCCCCACCTCTTTAGTGCGATGAGGGAGATACTGCATGAGTGGGCATCTTTTTCCCTAGACCATGTACCTCTCATATTTTCAGTTGTGCTCTGTCCGAAGATAGAGACACAAATGAGAGATGAAATCTAGTTTATCCGCACCAGGGTGGATACTTCACTTTGATCTCAGTCAAAAGGGCGAGAAGTAATGCTGGTCCCGATAAAAGTATCATTTTTTGCCGACGTACAGAATCGAATGGCGGAAACCGAATAAGGCAATCGCGAAAAATCCAATTACCATAAATTAAATAAAATTGTCTACTGAATTATTTTTAATTTATTATAATGAGAAATAGTCTTCAGACTGGAATTTGGCTAGAAAGAAAGAAAGAAAGAAAGAAAGAAAGAAAGAAAGAAAGAAAGAAAGAAAGAAAGACAGAAAGACAGAAAGAAAGAAAGTGTTTTAAGTCTCCTGTCAATACCTTATAAATAATGGACTATTCCGTTTAAACGGGTTGAAAGAGAGAAAATATCACTTGCTTTCTGTGAGGTAATAAAAGAAAGAAAGAAAGAAAGAAAGAAAAAAGGAAAAAAAGAAAAAGAAAGAAAGAAAGTGTTTTACGGCTGTTTCAGGGAAATGGGTAAATATGTCAATTTCAATTTTTTTTCATTTGTATCACCTTACTTCTTAACAACCAGCATTCCTATTATAATTCGGACTGTTATCCTCATCTTCATTGCCATATTCACAACGTTTCGCCGTTGTACGCCCCGGCCTTTACGTCTATGTCTCTCTGTATATATTTGTCTATATCTCTGAGATGAGGTATTAGGATTACTTGCATCATTTACATTATTCGGACTGTTATCTTCATCTTCATTGCAATATTCACAAGGTTTCGGCCTCTATATCTCTGAAATGAGGTATTATGATTACTTGCATTATTTACATTATTCGGACTGTTATCCTCATCTTCATTACCATATTCACAATGTTTCGGCCTCTATATCTCTGAGATGAGGTATAATGATTACTTGCATTTTTTACATTATTCGGACTGTTATCCTCATCTTCATTGACATATTCACATTTCGGCCTCTATACCTCTGAGATGTAGTATTATGATTACTTGCATTATTTCCATTATTCGGACTGTTATCCTCATCTTCATTGCCATATTCACAAAGTTTCGGCCTCTATATCTCTGAGATGAGGTATTATGATTACTTGCATTATTTACATTATTCGGACTGTTATCCTCATCTTCATTGCCATATTCACAACGTTTCGGCCTCTATATCTCTGAGATGAGGTATTATGATTACTTGCATTATTTACATTATTCGGACTGTTATCCTCATCTTCTTTGCCATATTCACAACGTTTCGGCTGAATTTCCAACCAAACCCTTTATTTTGTCTACCGGGGTAGATTGTTCTAGTTCCACGTGCCACACCTCTTCCAGATATCTCAGTTATTTCCCTTTAACTCAACTCTCTAAGTTTGGGTTCATCACTGCTGTGGCATGGTATTGAACTCACAACTCTTTGGGTCTAGTTACTGGATCTAACTGAAGTCTCTATCCACTGGCCCATGTGTTCTTGAGGAAGTGTCTGTCTTTGTCGGTATATTTAGGTAAACTTATTTCCCTAACAAAGCCGGGTAACTCTACTAGTAACAAATACTGATATAAAAAGCTAGTTACTGATTTACAGAAACAAAAAGCACTGGAAATGATCTAGATCTTTGGTCCAAAGGAGTTAAATTGGAAACTCCGATCAGAAAACATCGATGCTTGTGCTGGCATGAAGTCACAAGTCATCGTGACCGAGGGTTTGAGCACGCTCGGCTTTTTCAACTACTGATCACGAGAAATTGTCATTTATGTCTTCTTAGCAAAGTTGTCATGCCAAGCAGATGATGACGCTGTGCGTGTTGAAGAAACACAAAATGTGCCTGAGTGGATGTCTGCAATAAGGATTAGCTAGCCATCCTAACAAAACGAAAGCTAGATATGTTTAATTTGTTACTGATTTTCCTACATCGTATTATTGCTAGTTTTCATATCAACACTGTCTAAAGGAACGTTTCATTAGTACTATTATTTTCTTACTAGCCGAATTACCTGCGCCTTGCTGAGAATCACACATTCTTTTGTAAGAAAATGATTTTAAACCATTGTTATAATTTGTAGAGAAAAATGATACTCAATGATCTTGCCGATGTGACCTCCATCTTCTGACTTTCTCCTCCTATATTTTGGATACGAGTCATTCCCTTGTTAAAATTTAATTTTAATTTAAATGAAAGGAAAAAAATTCAATGGGGAGTCGTACAACAACAGCTTGATCTGACCTCTTTAATATGTATTTGTCGCAATACTTGATAGAATAGCTTTATGATATCTCCCGCTGAGTATTTTTATTAAAAACAACAACAACAAAAAAAAACTAAAATCACACACATTTTACATAAATAAAGCTCTTCGTAAAGTACGAGCTGTACTTGTGTGAACAATTTTTTTGTATTTCTTTAAGGCATGGGATTCCAGGAAGAATTTCTATTTCCACATAGATATGACAGTTGAATTGTCGCAACAAATATGTATTGTAAGGCACTACCCACTGATTGGTGATTTCTTGCTCAACTTGACGTCCAAATTGTCTCATTTTGATCTTGCCAATGTGACCTCCATCTTCTGGATTTCTCCTTCTATATTTTGGATAGGTGTCATCCCCTTGTACAAATTTAAATTTAATTTAAATCAAAGGGGAAAAAAATCAATTTGGCGTTTGTGCACCCCGGGTACCGCCTTTGATCAAAATGTTATATACAGTAACGAGCATAAAGAGCAGAACGTTGTTAAAAAGTCTACATGCGAAATAACTTTTTTTATTTTAAAGCTTCATAGAACATTTTATCAACAAAAAGTAAGGATATAAAGGTAAATTATATAATTCTAAAATATAAAGATCAATAAACTTATTTTGATAAACTTATAAGAATAATTATATAACATTCGAAAAAAAATAGGTGATCAAAAACATCAGAACGATTAACTTTAAAATGTTCTTTGAAGCTTTAAAATAAAAAGTTATTTCACATTTAGACTTTTTCTTAGCATCGTTCTGATCTTTTTGCTCGCTACTGTACTTATCCAAGTACCTTCGGAGTCATCACCCTGTTCAAATTTAAACTTAGTTTAAATTACAGGGAAAAATTCAGTGGGGGTTGTGACCCCGGAGACTCCCTTTGATTAAAATGAAATATACTTATCCAAGTACCCTGGGTAATGTAGTTTCTGAATATATATAGTTATGGGCGTCTATTTCCGAAACCCTAGGAGGAGTTCGATAACAGACAGGGGCTACAACTTTATAGATAGATAGATAGATAGATAGATAGATAGATAGATAGATAGATAGATAGATAGATAGATTGTAATTATACTTCTCCCTCCCTTAGTTCCTTTGTCCTACGAACACCTTCATAAATAATGGACTGTTCCGTTTAGATCGCGAGGAATGACGGAAAAGACATATCAGAGACGCCGTGTGTTTTGAATGAAAGAAAGAAAGAAAGAAAGAAAGAAAGAAAGAAGGAAAGACAAAAGGAAGTCGTGAATTCTCACGGGTACTACCGTATTTCGCTGCTCATAAGACGCTCCGATGCATTAGACGCCCGTCCACTCGAAAAGTTTTGAAGGGAGAAATCAGGGGAAAAAATTGTCTATATTTATGAGATGAGGTATTATGTACATTATTTACATTATTCGGACTATTGTCCTCATCTTTGTCGTCATATTTATTACAACGTTTCGGCCATTGTACACTCCGGCCTTCTTCAGGTGATTGGAATGTCGAACTGAACCCTTTATTTCGCTTACTGGGGTAGACTGTTCTAGTTCCACGTTCCATGTTTAATGGATGTCAGTTATCAGTTATCTCCTGTTAATTTCCCTCTGAAAGTTCTCCACTGAGGACACGTGGTACAGTGGATAATATTGTACTTTATAGCCCCCCCCCCCATTATCCTCAATTTTATCCCCTGAATACCAAATTTCAGCATGAAAACTCGACTAATCACAAACCGAGAAATACAAAATTTTTAGCATGTAATGATTAGAAGAGCAGTTGCCATGTAAATATTTCTAGAAAAGACTGAGGGAAGCCACACTACGTCTCGAGAAAGTTTCTGAAGTCAAGAAACCAATTCAGGACCGATTACATTGCAGGTCCTTCTTCGGATCTTATCGAGAACTTCGAGATTAACAACAGGGGTACCAAACCAGATATAGCAACAGTAATCGATGCAAGGACTAATGGTAGATTTGTAGATGTATCATGGACTCCGATGAAAAATACCTTCTGGCACGACACAGTGAGCCAACTTTCCTTGCAGTAGATGAAGCTATTGATTAATGTAGTTGTTTCACTTCAAGTCAGTTAAAATGTTAGGCCACGAAAGCTGATAGGGGGCAGGTGTGTTTCTCTAAATACCAAATTTATAGTAACTATTTAGAATGTAATGATTCGAAGAGAAGTTATCTTATTGCAGCTTGAAATCTTCACTAATCACAAATCAGGATGGAGTAAAAATTTGAAATTTGAATGTAAACTTCTTACTCCTCTCATCGACCTTCAATTTATAGGCAATTTTTTTATCCGTCTTATAAGCAATAAAATACGGTAGTTTGTTCTGCGTTTATAAATTTGTGGCAAGTCATGAAGAATTCTGTGACCCCTGTTTTCTGTTGGTTAAAATGAAACACCTTCAATTGTCATTCCTAATCAAGAATGGCCCCCATTGTCTGTTTTACGTTCAACAGCTTTTTGTCTATTTTATATGGGCAACTATTGATGATAAAAGACAGCAAAGTAGCAGCAGTGCAAAAGACTTTGTTGCAATCTTCCTGAATTTCTCTTGGGAGAGCCAAGGGATATTTATTGTCTTTATTTCAAGAACTCTCTGTTAAGCTTTGCAAAAATACCAAAAAACTGTCTGCTGCCAAAAGTTCTCATTGATTTTAAAGTTTTAATATCACACTTACCTTTGTTTCTTTCTAGTATAACCTCTCTCAATATTGGTGCTTTCTCTGGTTTTGACATCTAAGAAATTGTTACTGTATTCTAATACTTATAAGACGCCCTGGTGCATTTAAAAGATGCAGTTTTGAAGGGAGAAATCAGAAGAAAAATGTTTTTTTCTTTGTACTTTATAAGTCTCCCCGTTATCTCTAATGTTATCCTTTGAATAGTATATTTCAGCATGAAAACCCGATTAATCATAGCAAAATCATTACAGAGGAAGAAAAAATACCAAATATATAGTAACTATTTAGAATGTAATAAGTAGAAGAGGAATTAGAGTGCATTATATCACTGAAACATAATCTTATTACAGCTTGAAATCCTCACTAATCTTGATGAATTAATCCCAAACCAGGACGGAGCACAAATGTTAAATTAAATGCATGTAAATTTGTATTTGCTCGGCAATATTTGACACCATTAAATACCATTAGTATGATTACTTAAACAAAAATACCTGACATGTGCTAACGAAAACGTAGTATACAATATTATTATTATAAAAGTGCCTACCATAAATGATGCTACATTGTGATGAGTAGTTTAAGAAGTAAGGAAGGGAGGAAGATGATTCTTAAGCAAGGGTTACTGTATCAGGAATTTAATTTCCTGTCAATATCCCAGTATCCCAACTACATAAATAGCTTCTCTCAAAGTAATAATTTAAATCTTGAAACACTGGACTTGTTTTACTTTCAAGGTCTCAGAATCAGTCATAACTCAGGAGCTGACGCTGACAACACACCCTAAACTTATAATTCCTGTCATCGACCTTCAGTCTATAGGTTATTTTATATCAGTCTTATGAACAACAAAATACAGTAGTTTGTTGTGTGTCTAAAAATTTGTGGCATCTTCGTGTTGTTGGTACTGTGTCCTGATTTGTAGCACTTTTTATTTTGACAAACACACTCTCAAGCAGAGTGAGCTGATTTAAAAGCACAACTTTGTGTGGGACTACAGTTATTGATTTTCTCACTTGGAATCGATATTGGAGCCTTCTCTGGTTTTGACATCTAAGAAATTGTTACCGTATTCCGATGCTTATAAGACGCCCTGATGCATTCGGAAGATGCAGTTTTGAAAGGAGAAATCAGGGAATTTTTTTTTCTTTCTAGTTTATAGCCCTCCCCGTTTTCTCCAATTTTATCCCCTGAATATCATATTTCAGCATGGAAACCTCACTAATCATAGCAAATTCATCACAGAGGAAGAAAAAATACCAAATTTATAGTAACTACAGTGTAACCCGGATATAAAAGAGTTGTCGGGACCGGAGAAGAAGTCTCTTATATTCGGGTTTCTCTTATATCCGGGTTTGGTCTATTATATATACATTAACATAGGCTCTAATTTGGAACAAGAGAAACTCTATCTTATATCCGGGTTTCTCTTATATCTGGGTCTCTTATATCCGGGTTACACTGTATTTAGAATGTAATGATTCGTAGAGAAGTTAGAGTGCGTTATCTTATTGTAGCTTGAAATCTTCGCTAATCTTAGGGAATTAATCCCAAACTAGGACGGAGCACAAATTTTAAATTAAATGCATGTAAAGTTGAATACTGTTTTTGCTCGGCAATATTTGACATCGTTAAGTACCATGAGTATAATTACTTAACAAAAAATACCTGGCATGTGCTAACGAAAACCTACATATTTATAATACTCAAAATATGTGTGTTTATGTGTGTTTGATCGGATCCTGTCTATGCGTTTCTACAGATTTCATCCGATTTAGATGAAATCTGTTTTGTTTGATAGATAATTCTTCAGTGACGGTTTTGAGTCCAAATTGCCTGGGAAAATTTGAACGTTGAAAAATCGAAAATACTGATCGACTTCCCTATTAAAGGTTTACATTTTGACTCCAACTGTCAACCTCCGGAAGTCAAAGCCGAGATACTCTTCCTCTAAAAATAATAGTTGATCTCCCTTATTTCGCTGCTTATAAGACGCCCCCCATATATTAGACACCACCAATTTTGAAGGAAGATACCAAAAACCTTTTTCCTTGTATTTCATAGCCCTTCCCACTATCCCAAATTTTACCCACTGAACTGCATGTGTCAGCAATGAAAGCTGACTAATCATTGCAAACTCATCACAGACGAAAAAAAAATACCAAACTTATGGTATTAGAACGCGTTATCGTATTTCAGTTTGAAATCCTCACTAATCTTGATGAATTAATCCCAAACTAGGACGGTGCACAAATTTTAAATTAAATGCATGTAAATTTGAATACTGTTTTTGCTCAGCAATATTTGACACCGTTAAGTATGCTGATTTACAAGCAGAACCTTGTGTGGTACTACGGTTATTGATTTTCTCACTTGGAATCGATATTGGAGCTTTCTCTGGTTTTGACATCTAGCAAATTGTTACCGTATTCCTATAAAAGACATTCTGGTGCATTAGGAAGATGCAGTTTTGAAGGTAGAAATCAAGGAAAAAATGTTTTTTTCTTTCTAGTTGATAGCCCTCCCCGTTATCCCCAATTTTATTTTTTGAATAGCATATTTCAGCATGGAAACCTGATTAATCATAGCAAATTCATCACTGACAAAGAAAAAATACCAAATTTATAGTAACTATTTAGAATGTAATGATTCGTAGAGAAGTTAGAGGCGTTATCTCACTGAGACGTAATCATTTGGAAACGTGGAATTACCACAAATCGTAACGAATTCATTACAGGATGAACCATTAAATTTAAATTATTAGGTTGTCACACATGAAATGATGCAATTCACTGGCCCCTGGCGCCACCAAACATCTCTACTTTACTGACCCACACACACGCATTTGTGTGCGTAAACACACAAAAAAAAAACAATGCATTTCTAAAACCAACACAAAGCCCGCCAAGTGACCAAAGAAATTTTTTTTAAAATCATGACCAAAACCAATAAATCAAAAACCCAAGAGAAAGATCGATAAAGAGGAGAAACGAAACATAAACTATTAAGAAAAAAAACAAAAGACAAGCAGCTACCTAAACAATGAAAGTGCTCTATGTCTTAATGACCAACACAGAACAATTATGTTACTCAGCGACTCAAAAAGAGACAGTTCAGATCGATAGTCAAGTCTATCGAATTTCGTTGCTTATAAGACGCTTCTGTGTATTAGACGACCCCCAAAAGTTTCAAGGAAGAAATAGGAAAAAATGTTTTTTCCTTGTACTTCATAGCACTCTTCAAAGTCTCCAACCCATTGAATAGCATATTTCAGAATAAAAACCTCATTAATCATGGTTAATTCATCACAGACCGAGAAGTATCAATTTTATGGTACCTATTCAGGATGTAAAAATTGCGAAAAAAAAATTAACACCCGTCACCGAGCATGGGTATATGGAACGCAGAGTGGGTTTGGGAGATATTTTATAAGCAGCAAAACACGGTGCGACGTTTAAAATAATTTTTCTTATAACATATTGTTTTTCTTCATATAAAAACACTGTGTCAATACATTCTACATTCTTAATAGACGTATGGCCATATCACGTTGAAACACCGGTTCCCGTATGATAGCCGATGTTAAGCAATGTCGAAACTGGTCAGTACCTAGATGAGTTACCCCTTGGAAATAACAGGTGTTGTAAATTTGGGTGTGCAGGTGGTATGGCTTACAGCCATTTCACGTTGAAAAGCCGTTTCCGGTACGATATCCGAAGTTAAGCAACGCCGGGCCTGGTCAATACCTAGAACGGTGACACCTTGGGAATAACAGGCGTTATAAGTTTGGGTGTGTAGGTGGTATGGTTTACGGCCATGTCACCTTGAAAAACCGTTTCCCGTACGATCACTGAAGTAAAGCAACATCGAAACAGGTCAGTACTTAGATGGGCGACCCCTTGTGCATAACAGGTGTTGTTAGTTTGGGTGTGCAGGTGCTTACGGCCATTTCACCTTGAAAAACCGTTTCCCGTACGTTTGCCGAAGTTAAGCAACGCCGGGCTTGGTCAGTGCCTAGAACGGTGACCTATTGGGAATGACGTCTAGACGGGTGGGTGGGCGGTTGTTTTAATGGATAACGGCTTGCATTTAGCTCTAGGGGAGCTGAGTTCCAATTCCGATTGGGTTCGTTATATTCTTTTATATGCAAATATCCTTGGGAAATGTATGAATCCGATCTTCTTCTCCCAAACTATAGGTTAATTAGTAAGATTAATTAATTAATTAGTAGGGTTAATTAATTAGTAGGATTTGTATCAGTAAATCATTATTGTCTCGAAAAATTCATACAATCTAAAAATAGATTTAAATACCCTGTAAAAGGTTGATAAACCGTAAAAAAAATCTATGTTTATTGTTAATATTATATTACTAGTTTTATTACATCTTATTCGTCTTGCATTTTATCGCAGTATGCTAGGTCAATACATTCTGAAACAACCGCATTTTGTTTTGTTCCAACTTTTACTCTATCTTATTGTCACTTCATATGAAAACATTGGTTTGACACATTACTGTTATATTCTTACCAGTTTTAATCAATGTTATTATTGTGTCATTTTCTCGTAATCAATACATTATTTCTATTATTGATTTTTATAACAGAAAGATTAAGTAGCGAAGTGTTATCATCGATAGAATAAATGCTAACTTGTAAACACCTCTCATTGTCTAGTCCTTCTTTCACGAGAAGCTTGGTAATTCGAGAACCGTTTTCGCGTGCAAAACTTCTTGGTTGTACACACGATCTGTCGCCAAATATCTTCTTCTTATTATTATTATTATTAAACTCTCTCTCTCTCTCTGTCTTCTCTCTCTCTTTCTCTCTCTTACGCTTCCACGCAAACCGTTCGTCGATTTATATGGAATTTACTTCGACTCTTTTCAGCCTGCCTACGTGCGTAGTGTCTCTTGGGAAATTGATATGGCAAATGCTTCCCTATTTAACTGGAGAGCTCTTAGCGATGCTTCTGAAGAGTCGCTCTTATTCAATCAGCTTCTTCGGTTATAGCTAAATAAAAACATTCATACGATACGCACTCCGTATTGAGAAACTGAATAGACGGAGAATAGCATCTAATAAAGTAAACGTCACATAAAACGAAAATAAAGGCCGTAACACGTACGGCTTGGGGTGTGCAGCGAGCGTAGTGTCTATTCGCGCGGGCTATAGACTCTACGAGTTGAGTTCAAATTCCGACCAAGAATGTTGCGTCCCGAACTACCGCCAGTCACGATGAACGAATGTCCTCTCATGGAGTTCCCCGTAACTTGAGAGGATACTGGGCCTCAAATTCACATCCGACCTCAAATGGAATTCCGATATAGGATCCATAGCTAAAGATGCAGGTAAAATGATCGGCTCTCTGTTAAGTACCTGACTCCTCATGCTATCTTTTATCTTTATAAGGGGCAGATCAGACCAAAATAGAGTACCGTTTCCGTATTTGGGCGGGGGCTGCCCAGACTTCACTTTCCACTCTTGATAGAGTTCAAAAGCCTCTCCGAGTCCTTGTTGGAGAAGAATTATTTTCCTGTCATTTGTAGCTCTTAATAAATTGTGTCTTTTTCGTTATTTTTCCTAAGCCCTGTTCTGCAATCCATTTACTAAATCTCATTATTCTTCTTCTATGTGACGTGTCCATTCAGGGCGTTGGCGGTCATGGCTCTCCACAATTTCCTGTCCTTTGTAGCTCTTAATCAATTTTGTCTTTTTTGTTATTTCCCCTAAGCCCTGTTCCGACATCCATTTACTCAAGCTCATTATTCTTCTTCTAAGTGCCGTGTTCCTTCAGGACGTTGGCGATCATGGCTCTCCACATTTTCCTGTCCTTTGTAGCTCTTACTAAATTTTGGCTTTTTTGTTATTTCTCCTAAGCCCTGTTCCGCCATCCATTTACTCAAGCTCATTATTCTTCTTCTATGTGCCGTGTCTCTTCAGGACGTTGACGATTATGGCTCTCCACAATTTCCTGTCATTTCTAGCTGTTAATAAATTTTGTCTTTCTCGTTATTTTTCCTAAGCTATGTTCCGACATCCATTTACTCAAGCTCATTATTCTTCTTCTATGTGCCGTGTCCCTACAGGACAGGGGCGATCATGGCTCTCCACAATTTCCTGTCCTTTGTCGTTCTTAATAAATTTTGTCTTTCTCGTTATTTTTCCTAAGCCCTGTTCCGCCATCCATTTACTCAAGCTCATTATTCTTCTTCTATGTGCCGTGTCTCTTCAGGACGTTGACGATTATGGCTCTCCACAATTTCCTGTCCTTTGTAGATTTTAATAAGTCTTTGTCAAGGTGATTAAGGATGTTATTCGTTGTTTTCCTCTGTCACTCCTGCCCTCTATCTGTCCCATGAGTACGTACACTAATTGTCGTAAACGGTCATCTTGAAAGGACACGGGTCAAAGAAATTGAAGGGAATAAAAAAAGCAGGGTCCTCAAGCTTAAAGAAGAAAAAATGAATTTCAGACCACGAAGGCTACAGCGGGAAACCTCTCCACTATATTTCCTGATATGGTTAGCAAGCTTGTCTTTGCTACAACAATTACGACTTTACTGTGTGCTCCATACTTTCGGCCTTGCCACATCTAGCCACCGGTTAGAAAATCGCTTTGGGACACCTCGAAGTGATGCAATGGTTAACATGCTTGTCTCGCTACAACAATTACGACTGAGTAGTGAGTTCGCTCCTCACTGAGTGCTCCATATTTTTCGGCCTTGTGGCAAATTTGAGCTACGCTTGGAAAATCACTTTCCTGAGTAAGTGTGGCAAGTTCATGAAAATAAAGCAAAAACAATCTGTAGAACGACTTAATCTTTTACACCCTGAAGGAATATGGTATTTTCTTACAATGGCCGAGTCGTTATAACGTCTAAATTCTGACCATGAGTAACTGGTTCGAATCTCACAATAGTCGATTTGTCAGGAAGATGACTTCTTGATGCTATCAGTCTGGCGGGGGATGATCCCAGCGTGCGGCATCTTTGGTAAGTGCCTGAAAACAATACCACGGGTTGGCCCAAGCTTTGTGAGTGAAATTGGGTAGACGGAACCCTTGGGGGGCCGTCGATAACTGTGCTAGTACGAGTCACAAGTAATCGTGGCCGAGAGCTTGAGCGTACTGGTCTTGTTCAAATTGTTGATCACGATAGATAACACGCTCCCTACCAGAAACTGTAACGAAGTCACAGCATAGTTGCAGTATAAACCACAGGTGAGCTCTGTGGGTGTTGAGTAAATAAACGCAAATGCGCCTGAGAAAGCGTCTGTAATATGGATTGGCTAGCCGCCCTAGTAGACGGGTATCCTGGAATACAAGGGGTCAGCTATACGAAACGAAGCTAAACCTAACCAAATAGCAATATCGTGAGAAAATGAGAGGTGTGGTGTTCCTTTAAGCAAGCACCTAGCCGTATGTAGATATGGTCATCTTTAGGGATATCTCCTTTTATTAATTAGTATTACTCAGTTATTACTCTCCCTGTTTCCACTGAGTCCGAATATACACTGCGCGTTCCAGGGATTGAACCCACGATTACTATTTCATCAAATTCACGTTCGAACGCTTTAAACCACTATGCTATTGTCCTTTAAAACAAAAAAAGAGCTATAACTCGATATGGACAACGCAACGAGAAAGACACTAGTCCCGAAGATTAAATTAAGGGTTCATCTCGTAATTCCCTCAAGGATACCGGGATCAACTTTCTGATGAAAGCCAAATGGCTCAGTAGTCGAAACGTGGTAATAGGGACAAAGATCAGGACAAAAAAGCAAGTGAAAAATAATTTAAATAATGATAATTCTTCATCCTAGGAACTCAGACATAAAAAATGCATTCGTTCGAAGTTTGTTTCATTCAGTAATCTGCCGTGATTAGTTGTTAGAAAGATCGTCTGTTTTCTACAATATGGCTGCCATTTCGGCTGGTTGGCGCGCCATATTTTCTACCTATGATTTATGAATGTGTTTAATTATCTTATATTCTTAATGAAACAAAATTCACCAAATTGCTTGGCTCTGCAAATATTCTGCGGAAGGTAATATCTTTTTGAGGTCGCACGACTTGACAGACAACACTCATAATGAAAAATCTCCGGTTAAAAATGAAAAATGGGCGCGCAAGAATAAATAATAATAATAATAATGGTCGCTCGTTTCAGAGTATGTCTATCTGCTAGTACGACCAACCAATCCCTGTTACAGATGTCTGCGCAGGCACATTTGTTTTTTATTCAATGCCTATAGAGCATCTCTGTGCGTTTATACTACAACTGTTCTGCGCGGATCAAATGTCTGAACAACGTCAGTAAGCTAAAACTCTCGGTTACGACGTGACTTTTAACTTCGTGCTAGTACAGCCATTGACGAAGAAATCTGTCTACCTAAATTCACTCGCAAGACTTGGGTCCATCGGCGGAGTAGTTTTCAGGCACTTTCCACCAGTGCCACACGCTGCGATCGCTTCCCCGGGGCCGATTACATCAAGAAATCACCTGCCTGACAAATCGAACAGAGTATCAGAGTCAGAAAGCGAACATTTTAACCACTCGAACACACATGCATTATATATGTATAAACTACAGTTACCCACACAACAACAGAAATCAGTATCTGTCTATATTTCTGGGATGAGGTATTATGTACACTATTTACATTATTCGGACTATTGTCCTTATCTTTGTCGTCATATTTATCACAACGTTTTGGCCTTTCAGTATCTGTCTATATTTCTGAGATGAAGTATTATGTACACTATTTACATTATTCGGACTATTGTCCTCATCTTTGTCGCCATATTTATTACGACGTTTTGGCCTTTCAGTATCTGTCTATATTTCTGAGATGAGGTATTATGTACACTATTTACATTATTCGGACTATTGTCCTCATCTTTGTCGCCATATTTATTACAACGTTTCGGCCTTTCAGTATCTGTCTATATTTCTGGGATGAGGTATTATGTACACTATTTACATTATTCGGACTATTGTCCTCATCTTTGTCGCCATATTTATCACAACGTTTTGGCCTTTCAGTATCTGTCTATATTTCTGTGATGAGGTATTATGTACACTATTTACATTATTCGGACTATTAGCCTCATCTTTGTCGCCATATTTATTACAACGTTTCGAGGGAACCTCGACGTGGTGTAATGGTTAGAAAGCTTGTCTTGCTAGATCAATTGCGACTGAGTAGTGAGTTCGATCCTCACTGGGTGTCCCATACTTTCAGCCTTGTGCCACATCTTAGCCGGGCTTATAAAATTGCTATTACAACGTTTCGGCCTTTCAGTATCTGTCTGTATTTCTGAGATGAGGCATTATGTACACTATTGACATTTTTCAGACTATTGTCCTCATTCTTTGTCGCCATATTTATTACAACGTTTCGGCCGTTGTAAGCTCCGGCCTTCTTCAAGTGGTTGGAATGTCGAACTGAACTCCTTATTTCGCTCGCTGGGGTAGACTGTTCTAGTTCCTCGTGCCATGTTTAATGTTATGATGTTATCAGTTATCTCCTGTTAATTCACCTCTCCAAGTTCTCCACTGCCTTAACCGGGTATTGAACTCACACTCTTTTGGGTCTTGTCACTGGATCTAACTAACGCCTTTATCCACTGGGCCATGCGTTCTTGAGGACACATGACACAGTGAACAAAGTGGATAAAGATGGCACGTGGAACTAGAATAGTCTACCTCAGTGAGCGAAAAAAAAGGGTTCAGTTCGACATTCCAACCACCTGAAGAAAACCGGAGCGTACAACGGTCGAAACGTTGTAATTAATATGGCGACAAAGATTATGACAATAGTTCAAATAATGTAAAAAAAAATCAGATACATTCTGATTTTTAACAGCATGCGAGATAACTCATAAATTCGCTGGGTTACTTTCAAAAGCAGTTCATGATACAACATGATGATTAATAATATTTTCAATTTAATTTTTCGCCCTTTGCCTGTCCAGGGCATTTTCGTGTGTATTATCCAAATATCCATGCTTGTTTTCAGATTTAAAACAAGGCAACACAGATAATTTAGCAAATGCGCTGATATATAGTGTTTCAGATAATAAAAATATGCAAATCACAAGTTATTTAGACTATGTTCTATGCATCACATATTATGCACGGGTTTTTTTTTATTATATAATACACTATATATCAGCACATTCTCTTTGCCAGATAAGCTGAGTTGCTTTGCAGCAGTTAAAATTCTGAAATCAAGCAAGCTTCCTGTTGTCATATATAAACCATAAGATATTAGATTAAGCCTTTCCCCAGACGTCCTGCTTAATAGTAGCCTCTTTTCTTAAGCGTCCTTTGTTTTACCACTCATTTAAAATCAGGTCTCGTGTGCACTACATATGATGCACTGACGTGGAAATCACATGTCCTTTGTATCACATATGCTGTGTAGGACAGGCAAACGGCTAATTACATGTTTTAATTTGTATTTGCAATATAAGTTATTGTAGTAATTATTGTAACTCATATTATGCAATATTATTTCGATCAAACGCAATAAGAACTTAAGAAATTGAAAGGCTTAAACTATATCTCGGGAACAGACATGCATACAGACAAGAGTTTTAATATTATATATAGATAGATGTTTTTATTCGTTGGCAGCTGTTAGCTTCGTTTTCAGCTTCTCGAAATAACTTCCAAGCGTTCCATCACGATCAGTAATATTAGACCTTTTCGATTTTTACTTCATTTATTTTATTCAATGTTTAATTCTTATTTGCTTCGTGGCTTTTACTTGTTTTAATCTTTTTAAAATCATCCCATGCTGAGAAAACATTATTGAATAAAATGTGAATTATCAGTGCTCAAAGCTAGACTCTGTGAGCATGACCAGCAAACGAGGGACGACTTATGTTACCAGCCGACGTCACACCTCGCCAAGTTAGCTGGTCTGTCGTTCAAATGAGCCAGTTAGAAATGGCGTCTCAATTTCCCGTCCCAGTGAACTGCGCATGCTCATTAGAAGATCTTGGCTCAGATTGACAATTTCATCAGATCGTCAATACAAAGTAGGATTTATTTACGGCGGGAAGCCCACTAAACAATAATATCTGTTATATTTTTCGCTATTTTATTTCTCTTGGTGTATTCGTTTGTTCAAATCAGCCAGTGGCGTGTAAAATTACCGTCCCATTGAACTGCGCATGCCCATTAAAGTTATTGTAATAATTATTATATCTCACATTATACAATGTTATTTAGATCAAACGCAATAAAAATTAATAAATAAATGGAAAGTTTATTCTTCAGAATTTGTTAAAAATGCAAACCCCTGATACACAGAACAATAGAAAAAAAGGAAAAATCATCAACAACTTAAAAATATTAATATGATATTATTGAAGTAAAATATGTTGGGGATATACATACATACAAGATTAGAGTTTTATAGATAGATAGATAGATAGATAGATAGATAGATAGATAGATAGATAGATAGATGCTGTTATAATGCATTATGAATGTTTATTATTTTTCCTGTACATAATATTTGGAATATAATATGCAAGCGTTTGTTTATATACGTGGATTGATATAAGAATGCGTATCGAAAACAAATACTGAATTTCCTATTAAAAATACTGTAATAAGAGAAAAACGGACCTAGCTCAAGAACCTCTTGTCTAATTTTAATGAAATTTGGCACTGCATTCGACAAGGATGGGAGGTACGATATGATCTTAAATTGGTTGGAGTATTATGCATCGGTTAGTATGTATCTCGGGAACAGACATACATACAAGATTAGAGTTTTATAGATAGATAGATAGATAGATAGATTTTATTTTTGGCTATTTTATTTTTCTTAGTGTAGAGATTAACGGCCCCTTAAGATGGCGGACAATATGTGACCTTAACTACAGAAAAATACATTCATCGGATGTTCAGACGAAATTATCGAAGCGAATTTATAAATACTAGCCAAATACTCATTCTATGAATAGTTATACTAGTTTTTCTCGTCCTGGGTAAGACAATAAACTGCATCCGCGTCCTGGGTAAGACGATAAACTACATCCGCGTCCTGGGTAAGACGATAAACTACATCCGCGTCCTAGGTAAGACGATAAAGTATATCCGCGTCCTGGGTAAGACGATGAATTATATCCGCGTCCTGGGTATGACGATAAACTACATCCAACCGCAAGACCTCTGATCGGGAGATTTTCAGGAGCGTGCAACAAACTCTTAACTGCTAGTGTTCCCAGATCCACTCTAACCCGGTTGATAGCACCTTTTAGGGTCCCAGCTAAGGGCAAATAGTTAAAACCCAAACTTGGGCCAAAACACTATGAAAGTGTATGAATGGGTTTTAGGACCAGCTATACATTTTTGTAAGAAACTAATTTTTGAAAAAAAATATTACCAGCAATACATTATTTCCAGCAATTTATTTTTGAAAAAAATTTTATAGCAGTGCATTTAAAAAAAAAATATTACCAGCAATACATTTTTGTAAAAAATATTAGCAACAATAAAAATCTTGTCGGCATAATAACCCATCGAGGTGTTGATATGCAGTAAAACAAAATAAACCAAATCAAACAGATTTCTTACAAAGAATACATATTCTACTCATACGAACCTATCCTAAAAATCTTGTCGGCATTAAATAACCCATTGAGATTGATATGCCGTAAAACAAAATAAACCAAATCAAACTGATTTCTTACAAAGAATACATATTCTATTCATACGAACCTATCCTAAAAATCTTGTCAGGATTAAATAACCCATTGAGGTGTTGATATGCCGTAAAACAAAATAAACCAAACCTGTGTATCACATACACTGCACAGGACACGCAAACGGCTAATTACACATGTTTTAATTTATCTTTGGAATGCAAGTTATTGTAATAATTATTATGACTCATATTATAAAATATTATTTCGATCAAATGTAGTATAAATAGAAAGGCTCAAGCTGTATCTCGGAAACAAACATACATACAAGATTCGAGTTTTATTATTATATATAGATAGATGTTTTATTTATTGTTAGCCTCGTTTTTAGCTTCTCGAAATAACAACGAAGCGTTCCATTACGATCGGTATTAGACCTCTTCGATTTTTAATTCATTTATTTTATTTGACTTTTAATTAGGTACCTCCATTAGGTCACGTAAAAATAGCAGTATATCATGATTAAAAAACGCTCGATTGTGACGAGGTGATGACAGATTACTATGGATGATCAAAATTGACAATTTTTGCAAAGTAAGCGGACACGGTTTTTCGTTTTTAACTAGTACTTTTCAAATATTAACATTTTTATTCAGCAATTATGAAATATCTATTTTTCATTTCATACTTTCTTAATTAGGTAATTATTTAAAGTTTTTATTAATTACATAATTGTTTAAATTTTTTAAGGATTGTGTCATGTATACATTTCCATACGTAGAAATTATGAACGTTTTTTTTTCAATAAAATCTTTTTTAAAATTATTTTAAAAATATTTGGGGTCAAACGACTGTTATGTGCTTTTCAAATTTCGATTCATAAAATTTACTTTTTCATTAACGTTATCATTGCATTACGTGCTTGAAAGCAATAAAGAAATTTAAATGATTTTTGAAGTATTAAGAAGTTAATGAAAAAAATTTTTTAAATTTGTAAAAAATACATTATCCATCGAAAAAATTTTATTTCTTCACAAAATAATGTCCTTAGTATAACGTATTTATAAAAACAGGTGAAAGCTTTTCTAATTAATTAATGTCATAGTTTTTTACATTTTTTTTTTATAATTCAGAGCAGATTTTCTATGATATGGGGTACTGTTTTACAAAAAAAAAAACTGGTGATTTACTTTCTACAAAGAGTCCTGTTTATAACTAATAAAACAAATCCCGCGCTTGAAGATTTAATTTCTCGGACTTTCATGAAAATATGTAAGTGGGTGGAAACATGTTTAAAAAAAAAAATCTCTTTTTAACAAGGTTTTCTAAAAAAAAAATTTCAAAAATAACTTCATTCATTTGTGAATAACTCCTGAAAGTTTCATTAAAATCCGACTATTATTTGATTTTTGTAAGAATTTTTAAACTTAGGTATCGAAAATTTATGCCAAAAGTGGAAGTCCCTACTTTTAATCAAATAAAATGAATGAAGTAATTGTAATATTGTTTGTTGTTTTTTGAGGACACTCGTATTTGAGTAGAGGCTCTGTTTATTTATTAGACAGGATATCTATTAGGTTGGTGCAAAAATAATGACGTAATAATGTCGTTTTTTTGACGTATTTTTTAACGTCAAAAAACAACATTATTTTTGCACCAACCTAATATTTGTATTAACCGTCCTGAATGTTCGAGAAATGAGAAAGATATGCTCTTTCAAGCAAGATTCGAACGCGCGTCCTCGCTAGGGAAAGTCGTCATTAAATATGGCGGGCTTTGACCTCACGGCTACAGAGAAATCTACATTTAAACACGCTATTTAACTTTGTTTGGTCTTCGACGCAATCTGCAGCCGCGAGAATCCTTCTACTTGGTCGTCAGAAAAACTATTTTTGTTTCCGACATTATTCAAATTGAGACGCAGAATTTTTTATTTTTTTTATCGTGGTGTTCTATGCTTTCTTTCCTCTTCAAAACTGATTCACAACCTTTTTTATCCAATACACTTAATTCCCCGTATGTCAGAAACTTCCCCACCCACTTTTCAACATTGTTCGACTCAAAAGGTGCATTCCAAATAATATGCATATATTATTGAAAATCATTTCCATATTAGTACGCATATATTTACATGGATTATTTTTATAGAAGAGTTTTACAAATATATTAGCAATAAAAAATATTGATGGATTTTTTTTAAATAACTTGAATACAGTACAGTAATTTGTTTTAATTCATCACTAATTATTAAATAAATAAAGTGAAGTAAACTTCAGCAAACAACAGTACCCAAGGTACTGTAATTCTATAAACAACATCGAATAAATAAATAAAAAAACAAGAAAAAGTAAAAGTAACCTTCCACCTTGAAATTTCCCTCCTCCTGAGAAACCTGCTAAAACAATTGCTTGTCGTTTTATATTTTATTGGCTTATTCTATATATAAAATTCTGTGTCTTCCGACCGTCCGCACACCCTCTAAAATAACCATACATTGACCAATCAAAACCAAATTTTGGAGAGAATTGTAAATAAGTAATGGGGTGCAAAATGCAGTTAGTTTTACTAGGGTGTGTAGCTTAGTACAATAAATTTTCATTCAATTTTTTTTTGATGGGGGAGGATTGAAAATTTTATTATTTAACGTACAAAATACACCCACTATTTTAAAAACAATTCTTTTATTAAAATAACAAATAGCCATTTAATAAAAATGTAATATTGTTTTTAGCAATATCTTTTCTTTAAGCTTTTATATATATATAAAAGAATTTCCTTCGCCGAAAATTCCCGAGGTGAGTTTTCCTACGGCAAAAATATTTACGGCGAATGTTCCGAATAAGAAAAGGGATTGCCATACAGATTGCTTCCGTTATGAATTTAAGTAGGGATCATTTATCCTCAGTGGAGCAAGCGATCCATAATCTGAGTCTCATTCCGTTGTCATTTATTTCATATTTAATCTTGTGGCAGACTAAGATGAAATTCGGACCATTGGACGAGAAACCCGGGGGAAAAAACGTTTGAAACGAGAGCTCGCTCGACTGAGCATCGCCTTTGGACGCAACCACGTGGAAACGCCTTACCCAAAATTCGCAATGTAATATGGTGAGTGCAGAAAACAACAAAAAAAAATACTCTGCCCCGAGTATATTGTTTGCTTTAGTGCTCTGAACACAAAGCGACACCATATCTTGTTATTGACTAGCACAGAAGATCTTATTTTTGACTGCGTCTCCGACGGCTACCAGCGCTTCATGGGACGATTATCACAGGAACACACACACACACACACAGATATATATATATATATATATATATATATATATATATATATATATATATATATATATATATATATATATATATATTATAGTTAAAAAAAAAGAAGAACAAGATATGCAATCCGGTGTTCTTATTGATATTTTTATTTTTACAAAACAGTGCTCAATGTAAATTTACAGAGCACAAATATTACAAATTAACTGATTTAGAAATATGGTTTCCTCGGTACACAGGAATTACCATGCTTCAAAACAGAA